>LR738714.1:94937919-95123581 GCA_902687465.1 Secale cereale | reverse complement strand
CCTGGGGGGGGGGGGGGCACGCGCCCCCACCCTCGTGGGCAGCCCATGGACCTTCTGGTCCCCCTTCGGCACTTCCCGGGCTTCTTCTGGTCCAAAAATATGCTCCGTTGAATTTCAGGTCAATTGGGCTCCGTTTGATATTCCTTTTCTGCGATACTCTAAAACTGGAGAAAAACAGAAACTGGCACTGGGCTCTGGGTTAATAGGTTAGTCCCAAAAATCATATAAAAGTGTATAATAAAGTCCATAAAACATCCTAGATGGATAATATAATAGCACGGAACAATCAAAAATTATAGATACGTTGGAGACGTATCAAGCATCCCCAAGCTTAATTCCTGCTCGTCCTCGAGTAGGTAAATGATAAAAACAGAATTTTTGATGTGGAATGCTACCTAACATAATTCTCAATGTAATTTTCCTTATTGTGGCATGAATGTTCAGATCCGAAAGATTCTAGACAAAAGTCTATGTTGACATAAGAAATAATAATACTTCAAGCATACTAACAAAGCAATCATGTCTTCTCAAAATACCATGGCTAAAGAAAGTTATACTTACAAAATCATATAGTCTGGCTATGCTCCATCTCCATCACACAAAATATTCATATCAAGCACAACCCCGGTTTCAGCCAAGAACTTGTTTTCATTCTCAATTCTTTCAAACCTTTCAACTTTCACGCAATACATGAGCATGAGCCATGGATATAACACTATGGGTGGAATAGAGTGGTGGTTGTGGAGAAGGCAAAAAGGAGGAAGATAGTCTCACATCGACTAGGCGTATCAATGGGCTATGGAGATACCCATCAATAGATATCAATGTGAGTGAGTAGGGATTGCCATGCAACGGATGCACTAGAGCTAAAAATGTATGAAAGCTCAACAAAAGAAACTAAGTGGATGTGCATCCAACTTACTTGCTCATGAAGACCTAGGGCATTTGAGGAGGCCCATCGTTGGAATATACAAGCCAAGTTCTATAATGAAAATTCCCACTAGTGTATGAATGTGACTAAACACGAGACTCTCTATCATGAAGAACATGGTGCTACTTTGAAGCACAAGTGTGGAAAAAGATAGTAGCATTGTCCCTTTTCTTTTCTTTTCTTTTTTTTGGGCCTTTCTTTTTTTCTTTGGCCTTTCCTTTTTTTTTGGAGGGGCTTTCTTTATTTAGCCTTTCCTCACATGGGACAATGCTTTAATAATGATGATCATCACACTTATATTGATTTACAACTCGATATTACAACTCGATACTAGAACAAAGTATGACTCTATATGAATGCCTCCGGCAGTGTACCGGGATGTGCAATGAATCAAGAGTGACATGTATGAAAAATTATGCATGGTGGCTTTGCCACAATTACGATGTCAACTACATGATCATGCATGGCAATATGACAATATGAAGCGTGTCATATGAACGGAACGGTGGAAAGTTGTATGGCAATATATCTCGGAATGGCTATGGAAATGCCATGATAGGTAGGTATGGTGGGTTTTTTGAGGAAGGTATATGGTGGCTGTCGTGGAAATAGCACGGCAGATGTCCGGTTTAGCGGACTTGATGATGGAACCATCGCACGGGTTAGCTTGAAGGGGTTCATAGCACACAAAAGGACACAGAGGGTTTATACTAGTTCGGCCCCTTCGATGAAGGTAAAAACCTACGTCTAGTTGGTTTGGTATTGCTTGGGCGTCGGATTACAGGGAGCGGATTCGCTTGCCTGTGTCTCGACGGGTTGATTGTTGCTTGTCCCTGAACCGTCGCCGGGTCGTCCCTTTATATAGAGGTGACGCCTGGTCCGGTTTACAGAGTCCCGAGGCCGGCTCATACTTGTGTCCGCCTCGGTCTCTGTCTTTTCTTCCTTATCTCTCAAGTTACATCGCTTGGCGGTTTACAAACCTTAATTCTACACATGGGCCCTAAGATCTCATGGGCCGTAGCCTTTACTAAATATTACAACCAAGTATAATATAACTAAGCCGGTTTACACTAGCCGGTTTATACCTGCTAGTCATATCCCTGACATTAGGCCCCAGAATGATTTGAACTTGTTCATATCAGTCTTCTTTGTCTTGTATAATTTTCTTCTGTATTCACACTCTTGTAAACCGGCTCTGACGTCATCTTCGAGATTCACCAGATCTGACCGTGACATCATCTCCGCATTTAACGCTGTGAGCTGTACCGTAGCTTTGTTTAATGGTTATCCGAAAATCGAGGCGTCACAAGGATCTTTATCCGATCTTTGCCCCCTCGAATCCCGCACCTGTCGCTTCGCATCTGTCCTTTCGCTTATAAATACCGCTGCCCCCCTTCAATCTTCCTTCTTCTCGCTTCTTCTTCCTTCGTTCGCCGCCCGAGCTTTCAAGACTCCATTGACGCCCGAGCTTGGAGCGCCACCGTCACCTCGCCGAGTCTAGACCTCCCTAGCCGCTGCATCAACCTGTTTCGACCAGAGAACTCCGCCGCTGTCCTCCATTGTTCAGGTACGTCCTTTCTTCCTCATTACCGATCTGTATTTTCTAGGGTTCTTCCCTTGTTCTTCCGCCATTAGAGTTTTCAATGAAAGCTTCGTCTTGTTCCTCGTAGATACGTACTTCGTAGAAAATTTGTGACCTTTAGGCCTAGTCAACAGATCTTCCGCTAGTATTAGCTTTAGATCTCGCCACCTATACTTAATCCTATAGATTCATCTGCTCCGCATAAGATCCCTGGCGTTTCTTCTCGTATTTTCTTGCACTTTATTTTTCTTTTCCTCGCACGCCCAGATCTGTTCCACTTTAGCTGTTTACAAGGAAACTGTTTCTTCTCCCTTGTAGATCCATTAAATATACTCCGGTTTAAACTGCTATGACTTGCTCTTGCAAAACTTTTGAAATTGAACGCGACGGTTTAGCTGTTCCTCTTTTATGTTGTGAACCGGAAATGACGTAGCTCGCTGTTATTGCCGGTTTAACCATGCCATTAGTCCTCAGTTCAAACCGTTGCGTAGCTTTCATAGATTTCTGGTTTATACTGCTGTGCCCGCATAATCGGTTTTTTGCATTTTATCTTTTCCAGTACTTGCCCTTCCATTGCAATGGCCAAGCAGTACGTCTCTTGTGATTGGGTTCCTTCCATCATTACGGAAGAAGATTTGGTCAAAATTTCTGAAATTGGTACCTTAGGCCCTCGGTCTGTTTTGAAGTGGCGAGCTCCGGGTAATGAATGCCCCCCTACTCCTAGGCCTGGGGAGGTTATTGTGTTCTTTGACCATATATCTCGAGGCTTTTCTCCTCCCGGTTCAAAGTTTTTCCGGGACGTTCTTGCCGCCTTCCAACTCCACCCTCAGGATATTGGACCCAATTCTATTTCAAATATCTGTGACTTCCAAGTGTTTTCGGAGGTATATCTGCAAGAAGAACCGTCTGTCGATCTGTTCCGGGATTTCTTCCAGCTGAACCGGCGCACAGAGTTTACCAGTGGACCGCATCAGGAGCTCGATGGCGTTAGTATTCAGAAGAGGAGAGATGTTGTTTTTCCTCACGCCGCTTTACACACGCATCCCAAGGATTGGAACAAGTCATGGTTTTATTGCGTTGACACTTCTCCTGAAGGGGAGAACCCTTTGCCGGGTTATCGTGAAACCCGTATTCCGGAAAATCATCCTCTACCACAACGGCTCAGCTCTGTCGAGCGGACCCGGGTTTCATCACAGCTCTCCAAGTTAAGAGCTTTCATAGCCAATGGCTTAACTGGAACTGATTTTATGCGCTGCTGGTTGTCTTGGAGCACCCTTCCCTTGAGCCGGCGATCACAGCTGATGTGCCAATACTCTGGTAAACCGGACGATCCTCAACGGTTTACTAAGGACAAATTATCTGAATCGGAGGTTATTGAGTCGGCTAAAAAGATGCTCAACGTCACTTTAGCAGACTGCAGCAAAGTCGGGCTAGCTCCTTATTATAAGAAGAACAAGCTGCCTGCAGTAAGTTTTTATTTTGCCCTGTATTTGTAATCCGTTCCTTTAAACCGTCTTTTCAATTGTCTTTCTTTCTCTTGAATAGTCTGATGATCCTTTCTGGAAGAGGAAGCCTCAGGAGAAAACCGGCAAACAAGCACGCCGAAAAACCTTTGCTAATAAGAAAAGAAAAGCAGCTGTTGACGCCAGTTCTCCCGCTGAAGATGATGATCCAGATTCCGATGTATGATTTAATCCGGTTTGAATTTCGCTTTTTAAACTTATATCTGTATCTAATGATAACCTTTCCACAGGAGTTGGCTGAAGGTGATGATCCAGCCGAAATTGAGGTAACCATTATTTCTTCTGATTCAGAACCTCTTCCACAAAAAATTCGGCGGACCGTCCGGAAATACCAATTTTCTCACCCTTATGCTCAGTTGGATCCTAATTTTATTTTGAAGAAGCAACAACATGAAGCTCTTCGCCGGACCACTCGCCATAGTGGTCTGGCCGTGGAATCATCCGGGATTTCTTTAACTCCGGCTCGAAAACGCCGTGCTGAGGTGACACTTTCTCCGACTCTTCTTCATCCCAAGGCCGGGCTTATCCGAAAACCTCTTAAACCGTCTGATCCTGATTATCAGGAACTCCGCTTTGTTCTTCTGGTGAATCAACTGCCACGCAGCTTCCTCCCTTGAAAACTGTCCCAGGGTAACTTTTTAACTTTTCCGGTTTATGATTCCTTTTTGCTTTATAATGTTTAACTTATTTTGCAAACTTTTCCAGCAAGCCAAAGCCCAGCAAGAAACCCAAGGCAAACAAGCCTCCGGCTGAGACCTCTACAGATAATCCGGTGATTAATCCGGCGACGACCGTCCCTCCAGAAGGCGAGCCCGTAGCTCCTCTTGAAGATCCTGTGCCTACAGATCAAATCTCCGTTCTTGAGAATCCTACTGCTGAAGATGCCCATAATCCGCCAAGTCCGGCCCGGGTCAACTCTCCTTAGATTAATCCGGCATCTCCCAATCCGGCCCATACTGTGACTCCCCCAAATGCACCTGCTTCTCCAGATGTTGTGGTGACTGGGGCTGCCTTCGTTGCTCCGGCTGAGCCCACCGTTTTAGCCAAGCATACGGCTAAAACGGAGAAGTTATATAAAGAGAAGGGAAGATGGAGTACTGAGATATCCAATCTTTCCGATATGAGCGCCCAAGAAATTTATTCTGGGTATCTAAACCGGCTCCACAGCAGCCGAGACTATGAAGCAAGTTTGGTTAACTTAATGAGGGAGAAATATGAGGTAACCCTTTCCTTCTGACTTTGTACCTTTGATATGCTTCTATCCCATAACAGCCCCCAAGTTCCGGTTTAGCTGTGTGCTGAAGGTGAACCGGAACTTTATAGCTTGAACAATTGATCCATCCATTAGCCCCCAAGTATCAAGTAGATAACTTGTTTATGTATTTGATACTTGTAAAAATTTCTGATGATACTTCAACCATCCATTAGCCCCCAAGTGTCAAGTAGACAACTTGTTTGTGTGCTTGAGACTTGTAATCTTTGAATTGCTGTTACTTATTGCTTCAACTGCCATTAGCCCCCAAGTGTCAAGTATACAACTTGTTTGTGTGCTTGAGACTTGCAATCTTTGAATTGCTGTTACTTATTGCTTCAACTGCCATTAGCCCCCAAGTATCAAGTATACAACTTGTTTGTGTGCATGAGACTTGTCTGATTTTTACCTCTTGTCTTTTAACTGTGCTTGCAGACTGAGTTTAACCGGAACGTTGCTGAAATTAATGAACTTCGGAGCCGTCTTGCTGAAACAGAAACTGTCGCTTCAAAGGCTAAAAAAGATCTTCAGGTGAGTTTAAAGACTGCTGAAGATTTGAAGAAATACTTTGAAGAAGAGCGGACCACTTTTGAGGTTCAAAAGAAAGATCTGGAGAAAAGGGTTCAGGACGCTGAAGGGGCGCTTAATCCGGTTACAGAAGAATTAACCGGTTTAAAACGGCAGATTGAACTGATGACCTCTGCAGTCTTTGGTAAGTATAATCTGAACTCCTGCTTTTATCCCTGTAATCCCCATTTGTGCCGGTTTAACCATAATATCTATATGCAGGGCGCCGTGTCTCCCATCTTGGGGATGACTTACGGAAGAAACTTAAAGCATGTTACACCTTGGTCGAGCAGCTGTATTCCGGCGCTCAGAGGATCATTAGTGCAACTTCTTTTGGTAAACCGGCCCCTACGACGATCCAAGATACGTTGAACAAGTTATCTGTTTTGCCGGCTCGTCTTGAAGAAGTCAAAAAATCTGCCGCCCGAGGTGGCGCTCTTCTGGCCCTTACCAGGGCTAAGGCTTGGGTCCCGGATCTTGATCCGGAGGAAGCTTTAACCGGTTTTCCTGATACAAAAGACGACGGCTCGACTTTTACTGCAAAAGATCTTTACGCCCTGACAAAGGAGATGCGTCCCCTCGCCAGCAAGCTTGCAACTGAGTCCGATTTATCCAGGTATCATCCCGGATATGACTTGCAAAACGAACGGGTGGATCGGCCGGTTTATGACACCGTCAACTTAATCCCGCCGGTTCGTCCTCATACCTTTGCTCCTGATATTGAACCTTCTGAGCTTATCAACGACGAGATGTATTTCCGGGCTTTGGCGAAGATCGACTGGCGTGTGCCGGACTTCCAACCGCTTCAAGAAGATGAAGATGTTCCGGATCAAGGTGATGGCCAGCCGTCTCAACAAGGAGGAGAATAACTTTAAAATTTATTGCTGTAATCGCAGTCTGTGTTTCGCCAAACAATATTTCCAATCCGTCGGGCTTGCTATGCCTTGTAATAGGATAGCTAAAACTTGATCTGCTTTAATCCGGATATTCTGTCTTTCTTTATGTGAAATATTTGCCGATTGAAATGTTGTCTGATATTGTATATCTTGCATATCCTCTGCTCCTGCAGAAATAATACTAAATATATGTCCTAGTGGTTTACCACTGGACGGATTAAATTGTTCTCTTAACACATCAAATAAGTATATCTTTATACCAGAAATAACTTTATACCTGAGATTATATACGCTCAATATTCTTAATCCGGTAGGACTTTAAAGTCGCTTGATGAAGACCTTCATGGATCCAATTAGAAACCCGGAAAACTCCGGTTCATCTTGATGATAAACTCCGGTTCATCTTGTTCTCCAAGACTTTGTTCAGAAATTTGTAGCTTGTTGCCTGATATATGATCCGGGTTTTAATGAACACCGGGTTACTCATGCTGGTATTCATGACCCAGACTTTCCACTTTATAGATATGTGGTCAGCTTCTGTAGCTGCTCCACTCCGGTTTAAAGGGTTATAAAACACAAACACAAAAAGATGCAAATTTTGCAAATAAGACCATGTAGTCGAGGCTTTTTAAGAGCTGCCAGGCTCAAAGCAAGGTTCAGCCAATCAATGGGACGTGGATTAGCCATCTCTTCCCAGGGGGCCTAGCCAATCACTGAACGTGGGTGAAACCATTCTTTTCAGAGGGCCGATAGAACCGCAAATAAAAACTGAGCCAATCAATGGGACGTGGGCAAAACCATTCTTTCCCAGAGGGCCTAGCCAATCACTGAACGTGGGCGAACCATTCTTTTCAGAGGGCCGATAGAATCGTACATAAAAATTGAGCCAATCACTGGGACGTGGGCGAAACCATTCTTTCCCAGAGGGCCTAGCCAATCACTGAACATGGGCGAACCATTCTTTTCAGAGGGCCGATGTACATAAGAATTGAGCCAATCAATGGGATGTGGATTATCCATCTTTCCCAGAGGGCCTCCATGGTTCCTCCTGAACCGGTGGGCAAATCGTGAAGCGTCCTCTCTTCGAACCGGATATGATCTCATGTTATCTAGAAAGTTTTATTGCTCCCTTGTGTACTATGCAAAAAATCAATTTCTAAACCGACCAATATATTGAAATATAATCTCTGATAAAAAACTTGTATGGTTGTCCTCACAAGATATCTGTATATGGAAAAAGGGCTGAGCCCTCGGTTTACCGAGGGTGCTGGTTTATTCATTACTCATAATATATACATAGGATACATTGGAGCACGTAGCTCAAGTATAGTATGGCCGTAAATGGGCGATGTTCCACGGCCTCTTCGTCTCCTCTTCTGACGTCCGTGAGTCCTTGTGTTCTCGAACGTCCACCAGGTAATATGAACCGTTGTGTAGATTCTTGCTGACCACAAAGGGCCCTTCCCAAGGCGGGGATAGCTTGTGCATATCTGTTTGATCTTGGATGAGCCGGAGTACCAAGTCACCCTCCTGGAACGTCCTTGTTCTGATCCGGCGGCTATGATATCTGCGTAAGTCTTGTTGATAAATCGCAGATCGTGCTGCAGCCATATCACGCTCTTCATCCAGCCGGTCTAAACTGTCCTGTCTTGCTCTCTCGTTGACTGCTTCAACATAAGCCGTCACCCTTGGTGAATCATGACGTATATCGCTCGGAAGGACTGCTTCAGCACCATAAACCATGAAGAAATGTGTGTAACCTATAGACCGGTTTGGTGTAGTGTTGATACTCCAAAGAACAGATGGCAATTCCTCAACCCAACATCCTGGGGTTCTCTGCAAAGGTGTCATAAGCCGGGGTTTGATACCTCGCAAAATCTCCTGATTTGCCCTTTCAGCCTGACCATTGGATTGGGGGTGAGCCACAGAAGACACGTCCAAACGAATATGCTCTCGTTGATAGAACTCTTCCATCTCACCCTGAGATAAATTGGTGCCATTGTCTGTGATGATGCTGTGTGGAAAGCCAAACCGGAAAATTACTTTTTTGATGAATTTGACTGCCGTTGCCGCATCACACTTGCTTATAGGCTCCGCTTCAACCCACTTTGTAAACTTGTCTACTGCTACCAGTAGATGAGTTTTATGATCTTGGGATCGCTTAAAAGGTCCAACCATATCAAGCCCCCAAGTCGCAAACGGCCAAGTTATTGGTATCATCCGGAGTTCCTGCGCTGGAACCAGAGCACGTCTTGAAAATTTCTGACAAGCGTCACACTTCCGGACCAGATCTTCCGCATCTGCATGAGCAGTTAACCAATAGAAACCATGCCGGAATGCTTTAGCCACCAATGATTTTGAATCGACATGATGACCACAATCCCCTTCATGAATCTCGCGAAGAATCTCACGACCTTCCTCAGCTGATACACACCGCTGAAATACTCCAGAAGTACTGCGATGGTGAAGCTCTCCGTTTGCAATCGTCATGGACTTAGAGCGCCGGATTATCTGTCGTGCTTCTTCTTCGTCATCTGGTAACTCTCCTCGGCTCAGGTATGCCAAATAGGGCAGCGTCCAATCTGGAATAACATGGAGCGCTGCAACTAACTGTGCCTCTGGGTCAGGAACAGCTAGGTCTTCCTCCGACGGTATCTGAACTGAAGGGTTGTGCAATTCATCCAAAAAAGTGTTTGGTGGCACCGGTTTACGTTGAGATCCCAGCCGGCTTAAAGCGTCGGCCGCTTCGTTCCTTCGCCGGTCTATATGATCCACCTGATATCCTTTAAAGTATCCTGCAACTGCTTCAACTTCTCGTCTATAAGCCGCCATGAGGGGATCCCTTGAATCCCACTTGCCAGAAACTTGCTGTGCCACCAGATCTGAGTCGCCAAAGCACTTAACCCGGCTCAAGTTCATTTCCTTTGCTAGCCGTAAACCGTGAAGTAGTGCTTCATATTCCGCTGCATTATTAGTACAAGGAAACAATAAGCGGAGGACATAACAAAATTTATCACCTCTGGGGGAAGTTAAGACAACTCCAGCCCCCGAGCCCTCCAACTGTTTTGAACCGTCAAAATGAATCGTCCAGTAAGTAAGATCCGGCTTCTCCTCAGGAGTCTGCAACTCTGTCCAATCATTGATGAAATCTACCAATGCCTGAGATTTATAGCGGTGCGTGGTACATATTTCAACTCATGTGGGCTGAGCTCAATGGCCCACTTCGCTACTCTGCCCGTAGCTTCCCTGTTCTGGATTATATCCCCCAACGGTGCTGAACTAACCACAGTTATTGGATGACCTTGGAAATAGTGCTTCAACTTCCGATTTGCCATGAACACACCATATACCAACTTCTGCCAATGA
Organism: Secale cereale; assembly: GCA_902687465.1. NCBI lineage: Eukaryota > Viridiplantae > Streptophyta > Magnoliopsida > Poales > Poaceae > Secale > Secale cereale. The sequence continues at coordinate 95,113,464 of LR738714.1, read as the reverse complement.
GGATATCTCTGCTTGGATTCAATGAGTACTTCACTCACGTAGTAAACCGGGCGCTGAACCGGGTACTCCTTCCCTGCTTCCTTGCGCTCAACCACGATTGCAACGCTAACTGCCCGTGCATTAGCAGCGACGTATAACAGCAATGGCTCCTTGTCAATAGGAGCAGCTAAAACCGGTGGTTTTGCCAGTTGCCGTTTCAGATCCTCAAACGCTGCGTTTGCCTCATCACTCCATATAAACCGGTCTGTTTTCCTCAACATCTGGTAAAGTGGGATCGCCTTCTCTCCCAAACGGCTGATGAACCGGCTTAATGCTGTGATCCGGCCAGCTATGCGCTAAACATTGTTGATGCAAACCGGTTTAGTCAAAGATGTGATGGCCTTGATTTTCTCTGGGTTAGCTTCTATTCCTCTGTTTGAGACCAAGAACCCCAGTAGCTTACCTGCCGGAACACCAAAAGCACACTTTTCCGGATTAAGCATCATCTTATAAGCTCGAAGATTATCAAAAGTTTCCCTGAGATCTTCTATCATTGTTTCTTCCTTTCTTGACTTGACCACAATGTCATCCACATAGGCATGAACATTCCTCCCTATTTGCCCTTTTAGACAATTCTGAACACAACGCTGATAAGTTGCCTGTGCACTTTTAAGCCCAAAAGGCATAGATACATAGCAAAAAGCACCAAAAGGAGTTATGAAAGCTGTCTTCTCTTGGTCTTTAACTGCCATCTTGATCTGGTGATATCCTGAATATGCATCCAAAAAACTTAGCCGCTCACACCCCGCCGTGGCATCAATGATCTGATCGATGCGAGGGAGAGCAAAAGGATCAGTTGGGCAAGCTTTATTGAGGTCTGTGTAGTCCACACACATCCTCCACTTCCCATTCTTCTTCAACACCAGCACTGAATTAGCCAACCACTCCGGATGAAAAACTTCTACTATGAACCCTGCGGCCAAAAGTCTGGCCACTTCTTCTCCTATAGCCTTGCGCCTCTCCTCATTGAAGCGGCGCAGATACTGCTTGACCGGTTTAAACTTCGGATCAATATTAAGACTGTGCTCAGCGAGTTCCCTCGGTACACCTGGCATGTCAGAAGGTTTCCATGCAAAGATATCCCGGTTCTCACGGATGAACTCGATGAGCGCGCTTTCCTATTTGGGATCGAGGTTAGCGCTGATAGTGAACTGTTTAGACGAATCTCCAGGCACAAAATCAACTTGCTTGGTCTCCTCTGCTGATTTAAACTTCAACGCTGGATCATGCTCGGTAGTTGGCTTCTTTAGCGGAGTCATATCTGCCGGATCAACATTATCTTTATAAAATTTCAACTCTTCCGTGGCACATACTGCTTCTGCATAAGCTGCGTCTCCTTCTTCACATTCCACTGCTATCTTGCGACTTCCATGAACCGTAATCGTGCCCTTATGACCCGGCATTTTAAGCTGCAAATAAACGTAACATGGCCTAGCCATAAACTTAGCATAAACCGTCCTTCCAAACAGAGCGTGATATGGACTTTTGATTTTGACAACTTCGAAAGTGATCATCTCTGATCTGGAATCATACTCATTCCCAAAGGTAACTTCCAAGTCAATCTTTCCAACCGGATAAGCTGACTTACCTGGGACCACTCCATGAAACACTGTATTTGATTGTCTTAGCTTCTTATCCGTCAGACCCATACGACGGAAAGTCTCATAGTACAAGATATTGATATTGCTACCACCGTCCATGAGAACCTTAGTGAATTTGTAGCCTCCCACTTGAGGTGCTACCACCAAGGCTAAATGGCCCGGATTATCCACCCGCATCGGGTGGTCTTCTCTGCTCCACACAATGGGCTGCTCTGACCAGCGCAGAAATTGCGGTGTCGCCGGTTCAACTGCATTAACAGCCCGCTTCAAAACCTTCTGGTCTCTCTTACACAGACTTGTGGTGAAGACATGATATTGCCCACTGCTCAATTCCTTCGGATTACTCTGATATCCAGATTGCGGCTACTGTTGCTGACGCTGTTGCTGCTGATTTCCCTGACTATTATAATTCCCTTGGCCCTGCTGCTGATTACTCTGATTATTGTAACCACCTTGATGATGCGACTGATTGCCCTGGCTATTATAATTTCCTTGATTATTCTGATTACCTGCCCGGTTTTGATAACTATTGTTATTGCCCCTATATCCTGATCCGGAGCTGTTCCCCTGATGACCCGGACCATAAAATCCAGGACCTGACCCGCCATTTGGAGGCCGGTTATGAGGATTGAAACGGCCCGCCACTGCCTTCATAAGGGGTATGCACTCCCTCATGGTATGCTTTGCCGGTCGCCCTTTTATGCCATGCTTCGGACAAGGCTGATCTAACTCTTGATCCGAGCTAAGTGTTCCTCCGCCGGTTTGTGAAGGTGGATTTCCCAGGCTATGCTGAAAAACCCCTTGAACTTGAGTGCTGGCCACGAAGTCAGAACCACCCTCTGCCTTCCGTTTGCCCAAAAAACTTGTGGTAGCCGGATTAACTTGCGTCGGTTTACCAGACTTGCTAACCTTCCCAGTCTTGTCTCCTTCCGCTTCTCGATACTTGGTATTATCAGAGTCTCCATATTTCACCAGGGCACTCATGAGAGTTCCCATATCATTGCAATCCCTTTTAAGCCGTCCGAGCTTTAACTTTAAAGATTCAAACCGGCAATTGTTTTCCAAAGTCACTATCGCCGTACTAGGATTGATACTATTCGAAGAGTGTAAAATCTCTGCTACTCTCCGTACCCAAGCTGCTGTAGACTCCTGCTCTCCTTGCACACAGGATGCTAGATCCACCACTGACATCGGCTGTTTGCATGTATCTTTGAAGTTTTTGATAAACTGGCTGCGTAGTTCCCCCCATGATCCAATAGAGTTCGGGGGTAGAGCTTTCAGCCAGGTCCGGGCCGTACCTTCGAGCATCATAGTAAAATACTTAGCGCAAGCCGATTCATCCACGTCCAGCATCTCCATGGCCATCTCATAACTTTCAACCCAAGCTTCTGGAGCTAAATCTGCTGTGTAATTAGGTACCTTGCGGGGCCCCTTAAAATCTTTAGGCAGCTTGACACCCCGTAAAGCGGGGATAAGACACTGCACCCCAAAAGAACTCGTCGTAACTCCTGTTTCTGCAGTGGCTGTGTGAACCGGCGTTGTTTGACGAACCTCCTCCCGGGCTCCTGATCTAAGCCGGTTTATATCCGGAGCTGGTACTGCTGCACCCGCCGGATTATCCTGTCTACGCTGATGCCTCCTGCGTTCGCTGCTAGACACTTCTGGCTCCTCCCAATGCCTAGTATAACTCCGACTGGAACGTGGTGTCGAATGTAGCCTCTCCCTGCTATGAGAGTATGCTTGTTGTTGTATCAACGCCGTGTTAAGCAGCTCCTTGACCCTACGCGCCTCCGTTGCCACCGGAGACGTCTCCTCCACAGGTAAAGCGGCCAAACGTGCAGCAGCTGCAGCGATGTTATCCAAAGGGTTTGAATAATGTCCTGGAGGGGCGGGAACGTAAGGTGCCGACGTAATCCGACGATCCCGCTCTGCGGCAGGCTGCTGAACCGGCTCCTCCCTGGCGGGAGGTGCCCTTCGGCTTGGAACCGGATTATTACTAGTCCCAGCCCCAGGTGTCCTGAATAGACTTGTTGCCTCATAAACCGACGGCAGACGAGACTGGTACTTTCGTCCCCTTACTCCTTCCATAGAAGCTTGCTCCATCCTTAGGTAGAAAGCCTGATCATCCAGCTCCGCCTGTCTCGCTGCTATCATCTCTCTTTCTGCCTTCAGATCTTCTTTTAACTGATCAATCCGGCCTTTCAACTGAAGGAGCTCTGCATCATGATGCGCCTTGTCTGCTGGAGCTACTGTTTCCACCGCTTTAGCTGTGAATTCATCCATCAAGGTGGATAGAACATCAGTAAGTGAGAGGGTCGTGCCGCTCCCCCCTACGCCAGCTTCAGCTGTCGTCCCGTTCATCGGGGGCTGTGAACCGGCCATAAAGACAGCCACCCGGTTTGGCGGGCCAAAGGGGCCCGGAATACTGTTTCCATCGGACTCACCCTCAGACCAGCCGTCCTGCAAATGATACAGAGACTCAGTTTCTCCGGATGAAGATTCGTCGTCTGAGTAGACAACCGTTGCACCATCAGATTCCGATCCGTCCTCGGCTCGAACTCCGTGTATTGCTCCAACGAACACGTGCTTCACGGCGGGCTGAATCCGGACCGATCTCATACGCTGAGCCGGCTCGACGATGTTGGGGAAGATGTCCGGCTCAGGTCTCGGTTCGCCGATTTTGCCAATGAAGACTTGGATGCCACCGAAAGGAACCAGGTACCCGTATTCGATTGAATCGGCCTCCGGTCCCCAACCTGCGTCCTCGATGTAGATCCGGCCGCGGCGACTCTTGGTCATCCGGCCGACCACGTAACCCTTGATCCCTTCAAAGCTGCCCTTCAAGAACTCGAAACCATCGTGCGGAGGCCCCAAGGTGGGCGCCAACTGTCGTGGAAATAGCACGACAGATGTCCGGTTTAGCGGACTTGATGATGGAACCATCGCACGGGTTAGCTTGAAGGGGTTCATAGCACACAAAAGGACACAGAGGGTTTATACTAGTTCGGCCCCTTCGATGAAGGTAAAAGCCTACGTCTAGTTGGTTTGGTATTGCTTGGGCGTCGGATTACAGGGAGCGGATTCGCTTGCCTGTGTCTCGACGGGTTGATTGTTGCTTGTCCCTGAACCGTCGCCGGGTCGTCCCTTTATATAGAGGTGACGCCTGGTCCGGTTTACAGAGTCCCGAGGCCGGCTCATACTTGTGTCCGCCTCGGTCTCTGTCTTTTCTTCCTTATCTCTCAAGTTACATCGCTTGGCGGTTTACAAACCTTAATTCTACACATGGGCCCTAAGATCTCATGGGCCGTAGCCTTTACTAAATATTACAACCAAGTATAATATAACTAAGCCGGTTTACACTAGCCGGTTTATACCTGCTAGTCATATCCCTGACAGTGGCTGTTTTGAGGAAGGTATATAGTGGGTGTAAGGTACCGGCGAAAGTTGCGCGGTACAAGAGAGGCTAGCAATGGTGGAGAGGTGAGAGTGCGTATAATCCATGGACTCAACATTAGTCATAACGAACTCATATACTTATTGCAAAAATTTACGAGTCATCAAAACAAAGCAATCAACGCATGCTCCTAGGGGGGAGGTTGGTAGGAGTTAACCATCACGCGCCCCTGACCTCCACACAAAGGATGACACTCTACAAATACCTCATGCTCTAACTTCGTCACATAGCGGTTCACCATACGTGCATGCTACGGGAATCACAAACTTTAACACAAGTATTTCTCAAATTCACAATTACTCCACTAGCATGACTCTAATATCACCATCCTCATATCTCAAAACAATTATCAAGCATCCAACTTCTCATCATATTCAATGCACTTTGTATGAAAGTTTTTACAACATTCATCTTGGATGCCTATCATGTTAAGGCTAGTTTTATAGCCAAAGCACATTACCATGCTGTTCTAAATAGAATCTCAAAAGGATATAAGTGAGGCATGAGATATCAGCAATTTCTACAAAATAAAATCACCACCGTGCTCTAACAGATATAAGTGAAGCACTAGAGCAAACTATTTAGCTCAAAAGATATAAGTGAAGCACATAGAGTGTTCTAACAATTCCTAGGCCATATTTATCTCTCTCAAAAAGGTGTGTCCAGCAAGGATAATTGTGGCAAACTAACAAGCAAAGACTCAAATTATACATGACGCTCCAAGTAAAACACATATCATGTGGTGAATAAAAATATAGTCCCGAGTATAGTTATCGATAGATGAAGACGAAAGAGGGGATGCCTTCCCAGGGCATCCCCAAGCTTAGGCTTTTGGTTGTCCTTGAATTTTACCTTGGGGTGCCTTGGGCATCCCCAAGCTTAGGATCTTGCCACTCTTTGTTCCATAGTCCATCAAAGCAATACTCAAAATTTGAAAACTTCACAACACAAAACTTAGACAAAAATCTCGTGAGCTCCGTTAGTATAAGAAAACAAACCACTACTCAAAGGTACTGTAATGAACTCATTCTTTGTTTATATTTGTGTTAAACCTGCTGTATTCAAACTTCCTTATGATTCATATCCTCCAATACTACTCATAGATTCATCAAAATAAGCAAACAACACACGAAAAACAAAATCTGTCAAAAACAGAACAATCTGTAGTAATCTGTAACTTTCGAATACTTCTGCAACTCCAAAAAATTGAAATAAATTGGTGGACGTGAGGAATTTGTCTATTAATCATCTGAAAAAAGAATCAACTTAAAAGCACTCTTCTGTAAAAAATGGTAGCTAATCTCGTGAGCGCTAAAGTTTCTGTTTTTTACAGCATGATCGCATAAACTTCACACAAGTCTTCCCAAAGGTTCTACTTGGCACAAACACTAATTAAAACACAAAACCACATCTACACAGAAGCTAGATGCAATATTTATTCCTAAATAGAAGCAAAAACAAAGAAAAAAAATAAAGTTGGGTTGCCTCCCAACAAGCGCTATCGTTTAACGCCCCTAGCTAGGCATGGTGATTTCAATGATGCTCACATAAATGATAAGAATTGAAACATAAAGAGAGCATCATGAAGAATATGACTAGCACATTTAAGTCTAACCCACTTCCTATGCATAGGGATTTTGTGAGGAAACAAGTTATGGGAACGATAATCAACTAGCATAGGAAGACAAAACAAGCATAACTTCAAAACTTTAAGCACATAGAGAGGAAACTTGATACTATTGCAATTCCTACAAGCATATGATCCTCTCTCATAATAATTTTCAGAGACATCGTGAATGAATTCAACAATATAACTATCACATAAAGCATTCTCTTCATGATCCCCAAGCATATAAATTTCATTACTCTCCACATAAGCAAAATTCTTCTCATTCATAGTAGTGGGAGGAGAAAATTGAACAAAATAACTATCATGTGAAGCATAATCCAATTGAAAATTAAAATCATGATGACAAGTTTCATGGTTATCATTACTGTTAATAGCATACAAGTCATCACAATAATCATCATAGACAGCAACTTTGTTCTCATAATCAATTGGAACCTCTTCTAAAATAGTGGATTCATCACTAAATAAAGTAATGACCTCTCCAAATCCACTTTCATAATTATAATCATCATAAATAGGAGGCATGCTTTCATCATAATAAATTTTCACATCAAAACTCGGGGGACTAAAAATATCATCTTCATCAAACATAGCTTCCCCAAGCTTGTGGCTTTGTATATCATTAGCATCATGGATATTCAAATGATTCATACTAACAACATTGCAATCATGCTCATCATTCACATATTTTATGCCAAGCATTCTATGTAATTCTTCTTCTAGTACTTGAGCACAATTTTCCTTCCCATCAGTTCATGAAAGATATTAAAAAGATGAAGCATATGAGGTAACCTCAATTCCACTTTTTGTAGTTTTCTTTTATAAATTAAACTAGTGATAAAACAAGAAACTAAAAGATTCGATTGCAAGATCTAAAGATATACCTTCAAGCACTCACATCCCCGGCAACGGTGCTAGAAAAGAGCTTGATGTGTACTACACAACCTTCTTCTTGTAGACGTTGTTGGGCCTCCAAGCGCAGAGGTTTGTAGGACAGTAGCAAATTCCCCTCAAGTGGATGACCTAAGGTTTATCAATCCGTGGGAGGCGTAGGATGAAGATGGTCTCTCTCAAGCAACCCTGCAACCAAATAACAAAGAGTCTCTTGTGTCCCCAACACACCCAATACAATGGTAAATTGTATAGGTGCACTAGTTCGGCGAAGAGATGGTGATACAAGTGCAATATGGATGGTAGATATAGGTTTTTGTAAACTGGAAATATAAAAACAGCAAGGTAGCAAGTGGTAAACATGAGCATAAACAGTGTTGCAATGATAGGAAACAAGGCCTAGGGTTCATACTTTCACTAGTGGAAGTTCTCTCAACAAGGATAACATAATTGGATCATATTACTAGCCCTCAACAAGCAACAAAGAGTCACTCCAAAGTCACTAATAGCGGAGAACAAACGAAGAGATTATGGTAGGGTACGAAACCACCTCAAAGTTATTCTTTCTAATCGATCTATTCAAGAGTCCGTAGTAAAATAACACGAAGCTATTCTTTCCGTTTGATCTATCATAGAGTTCGTACTAGAATAACACCTTAAGATACAAATCAACCAAAACCCTAATGTCACCTAGATACTCCATTGTCACCTCAAGTATCCGTGGGCATGATTATACGATATGCATCACACAATCTCAGATTCATCTATTCAACCAAAAAAAAAGAACTTCAAAGAGTGCCCCAAAGTTTCTACCGGAGAGTCAAGACGAAAACGTGTGCCAACCCCTATGCATAGATTCCCAAGGTCACGAAACTCGCAAGTTGATCACCAAAACATACATCAAGTAGGTCACGTGATATCCCATTGTCACCACAGATAAGCACATGCAAGACATACATCAAGTGTTCTCAAATCCTTAAAGACTCAATCCGATAAGATAACTTCAAAGGGAAAACTCAATCCATCACAAGAGAGTAGAGGGGGAGAAACATCATAAGATCCAACTATAGTAGCAAAGTTCGCGATACATCAAGATCGTGCCATCTCAAGAACAAGAGAGAGAGAGAGAGAGAGAGAGAGAGAGAGAGAGAGAGAGAGAGAGAGAGAGAGAGAGAGAGATCAAACACATAGCTACTGGTACATACCCTCAGCCTCAAGGATGGACTACTCCCTCCTCATCATGGAGAGCGCCGGGATGATGAAGATGGCCATCGGTGAGGGTTCCCCCCTCCGGCAGGGTGCCGGAACAGGGTCTAGATTGGTTTTCGATGGCAACAGAGGCTTTCGGCGCCCCCACCCTCGTGGGAAGCCCGTGGACCTTCTGTTCCCCCTCCGGCACTTCCCGGGCTTCTTCTGGTCCAAAAATAAGCTCCGTTGAATTTCAGGTCAATTGGGCTCCGTTTGATATTCCTTTTCTGCGATACTCTAAAACAGGAGAAAAACAGAAACTGGCACTGGGCTCTGGATTAATAGGTTAGTCCCAAAAATCATATAAAAGTGTATAATAAAGCCCAGAAAACATCCTAGAAGGATAATATAATAGCATGGAACAATAAAAAATTATCGATACATTGGAGACGTATCACTCCCTGGTGCGCGGCGTCTTCCGAGCGCGGAAGCAGTACTCCGCCTCGCAGCGCTTGACGTACCAATCCGCGTCTTGCTGGCGGATGAGCACAAACAATCTTGCCATTTTGTTGGGCGCCCACCGGAGTTCCTCGTCGGTGGCATGCTGGAGCTTATCGGCCCACCTTCACGCAGCGATGAGGCGCCTAGTGCCTTTGACCTTCCTCATGAAGTACCCATCTTCGTACACCTCCTCCGCATGACGATGCGCCTGCCCCCAAAGCTCCCCTGCCTCCTTTTTCTAGGCGGCATCACGGGCTTCACAGGTCACCTTGTACCTAGCTTCCTCCTCCGCCATCTCCTTCTTGAATGCCACTTGCCTGATTTTCTCAGCCGGCGGCAGCGACTTCCACAGACAAAGATTGCACTGGCCCCAAAACCACTCCAAAGTTGGGGGTCCGGCGCAACCTCGTCCGGCGGCGCATAGGGGTCCTCCTCATCGCTCCTATTCGACTGAGCGTTCTTGGGGGGCGGCGCCTCCTCGTCGGTGCCTGGGAAGATCGGCGACGCCATGGCAGAGATTTGAGGTAGAGAGAGAGAGGGCGAGCGAGGGAAGGATGCAGATAAGAATGCAGGTGGGACGACGTGAGCAAAGGTAGTATTTATTGGCGGTCGGAATCTAGATCGACGGGAATAGTACACACGCCGATCGCCAAAATTTACGAGTACTGTAGTTTGAATTACACGCGATTCCCACAGCGAAAGCCGCGTGTGAACCTAATAGCCGACGGTTTCCAATACAGAACCATATGTGATTAATAATGCACGCCGCTCACATTCCAAACCCCGAGGTGCGAAATAGAGTGCCAATCGTGTGGGGCCCGGTTGTCTTGCCAGATCTTTACATTTTCTTGTTTGAACACCATATATTAACATCGTCTGATCATTTTTTTAATTTGTTGGATTTAAAATGCCATGGCACTCCATGCATGTTTCCAAGCCGTGACAGCAATAGGTTTGAAATTCGTTCCAATTTTCAACACATGAAATTAACTCGCACACAAGTACACAAATATTTTATTTTCAAATCATTATGGTTAGCCGCTGCATGTAGATGTAGTTCAAATTTGGATTACGACCACTTAAATGTCTTTAAAAGGTCAAATGACCCCTAGAATTTTCCAAATTTTCACATGACTGTTGTATTAGTTCATGTTCAATGTAGAATTTCTTTAAAGGCCATAAGAGGAACCTATCTTCTGTTCGTCATCAAACATGCATTGTTCCCTCTCGGAACCACGAGCCTTCTAGTGAGTTACTCTGGTTTGTGAGGGGTGTGTGTCCAAACTTTTGTCAAACATGCCTGATATGTCTCCAACGTATCTATAACTTTTTATTGTTCCATGCTGTTATATTATCATTCTTGGATGTTTTACAATCATTTTATATCATTTTTTGGGACTAACCTATTGACATAGTGCCCAGTGCTAGTTGCTATTTTTTGCTTGTTTTTTACATCGCAGAAAATCAATACCAAACGAAGTCCAAATACAGCGAAACTTGTTGGAGATTTTTTCTGGTCCAGAAGACACAACATGGGCTGAAGAAGTACCAAAGGGGGGCTCCGAGGGGAGCATAACCCACCAGCGCACGCCTGGCCCCCATGGCGCGCTCAGGTGGGTTGTGCCCACCTCGGTGGCCTCCCGCACCGCCTCTTCACTCTATAAATACTCCAATATTCCAAAAATCCTAGGGAGTCGATGAAATTTTATTCTAGCCACCGCAACTTCCAGAACCACGAGATCCAATCTAGAGCCCTTTTCTGGCACTCTGTCGGAGGGAACACGGTCACGGAGGGGTTCATCATCCTCATTGGTGTCTCTCCGATGATGCGTGAGTAGTTTACCACAGACCTACGGGTCCGTAGGCAGTAGCTAGATGGCTTCTTCTCTCTTTGTATCTCAATACATTGGTCTCTTGGAGATCTATTTGATGTAATGACTTTTTGCGGTGTGTTTGTTGGGATCCGATGAATTATGAGATTATGATCAGAGTTGCCTTGATTTAATAGCCATTGTTGATTATTATAGCCTCGTATCTATTCTCCGATATTTGGGTTTTGTTTGGCCAACTTGATCTACTTATCTTGCAATGGGAAGAGGTGCTTTGTAATGGGTTCAATCTTGCGGTGTCCTTTCCTAGTGACAGAAGGGGCAGCAAGGCACACATGTATCATTGCTATTAAGGATAAAAATACGGGGTCTATTCCTACATGAACAGATCTTGTCTACGTCATGTCATCGTTCTTATTGCATTATTCTATTTTCCATGAACTTAATACACTAGATGTATGCTGGATAACGATCGATGTGTGGAGTAATAGTAGTAGATGCAGGCAGGAATCGGTCTACTAATCTTGGACGTGATGCCTATATACATGATCATTGTCTTGGATATCGTCATAATTACTTGCTTTTCTATCAATTGCCCAACAGTAATTTGTCTACCCACCGCATGCTATTTTCTCGAGAGAAGCCACTAGTGAAATCTATGCCCCGCGTCTATTTTCCAATCATATACTTTCAAATATATATATATTTCCATTTTCCTATTCCTTTGTTTGCAACTTTTATTTTCAGATCTATATTATCAAAAACACAAAAATATCTTGCTCCATTTTATTTGCTTTTGTTTGCATCTTTCAATCTACTACAAATTTTATCCTGTCAACGCGTCGGGTTGCAAATATTTGTTCTTTGTGTGCAGGTACCATTTAAATAGTATTGCATGGTTCTCCTACTAGTTCGATAACCTTGGTTTCATAACTGAGGGAAATACTTACCGTCGCTGTGCTGCATCATCCCTTCCTCTTTGGGGAAATATCGACGCATCTCAAGCGCACGTCAAAGGAATTTCTGGCCACTGGTACGCGTTGGTGCTATACAAACGGTTTTTAACCCCTTTTCGTGACGACATTTGGAACCGTCGCCAAGTGAGTGTGTGCGATAGGGTATCCTTCCCACACGACCCAGAAATCGTCGGGGATAGGCCCTCCTGGGACCCATGCTGGGGCCGTGTCCGATCGGGCAAGGCATCTAAACCCAATCATTTCCATAGGTATGTACATCCCACACGGTAATCCGAGAAAATCATTTCCGTAGGTATGTACATCCCACATGGTGAATCCGAGAAAAACATTTCCGTTCGTATGTATATCACATATAGTCAATCCAAGGAATACGTTTCCGTTCTTATGTACATCCCACACATTCAATCCAGGGAAAATGTTTCCGTTCGGATGTACATCCCACACAGTGTTTTGTATACGCTTGTGTGTGAAATATGTAAGTATCACACACGCTCTGCCTTGGTTAACTGTTTGCTTTCATTAACTACATCACACATGATTTGATACAAAAAACTGTGTGGCATTGGGCTATCCATCACAAGCGATTTTACTGCCAGAACCATTTGCAAAGTTTCATGACCTTCTGTTCTCCTTTTATTTTTGCCTGTAATTTATTATTCTAATTGGTAATTTTGAAATATGAACGTGCAATTCAAATTATCAGCACAATGATTCAACAACGAATCCATAAATAAAATATCCAGTACAATATGTTTAATAATTATAGGATTGGGCAGCAATTAACTATGATGAACCACATTATTTAAAGGCGGTAAAGGTGAAGAGACAAGTGTAAATCATTTTGACTGTCGACAGCATTGAAGAAGCGGAATGCCCAAAATGCTTCTTCCTGGATGCCATCGGCACGAACCACTTTTGTCCAATCCCTTGTGACAATCTCCCGCCCATCCTTCACCGCCTTCAGGAAGACTTCTAGAGCATTATCATGGTAGCATGGATTATATACTTTAACCTTAGTTGCCTCCACTCCGGTCATGTAGTTTGCAAGGTAATCATGAGTAAATAGCTTTAGAAACCACGAAATAGCCTCCACTCCTGTTTCTTTCGCCTAACAATCTTTCTTAGTTTCCTCACTTGACGCTTGTTCATGAATATCTCATTGCCTCATACGCAAAAGGGATCGAAGCGTGGATGAGTACGGCTCATATATGTACTTACAAGCAACCAGTAAATGTTAGAAGCTGAACTGAGATTGCACAAATGATGTAAAATACAACTACGTATGTTTCGAAGTACATTTTTTTAGATTTCAATATGAACTACATACATATGTATATAGAATTATAGATATAGTTTAGATTAGAATCTAGAATTCTAGATTCACTCATTTTGCTCCTTATGTAGTCTATATTGGAATCTCTAAAAATACTTATTTAGGAATATATGGTGTATAAGACATGGGATGTAGCTAACCTCGACGGCAAACAACAGTATCGCCCATTGTAGCCCTGTGTAAGTACATGGAAAGCCAATGTTAACTACAACAGGGTTAACATCCACCAAAAATAGCAAATGGTAATAAAACGGCAGCATCTGCAGTGATATCTTAATTTCGAAAGAGTAGCACGATAGCAAAGGGAGGGATTAAAAAATGGATACAACTGTTAATTGCAACAAGCTTAACAACATCCTAATTCATGTTTTGTAAGTTTTTAGCCATTGAAATACAACTCTTTAAAAATGGATACAACTGTTAATTGTAACAGGCTCAATGGCCATTGAAACCGGTACTGATAAAAATGCAATTGGCAGAGTTAAACATCACATGGCAGGTGCTACCGGAGCAGATAATGGTCCAGTTGTCTATAAAAAGGTAGGGAAAATAGCTCAAACGTGTTAGGCATGTTTACTACAATATGCTTAATACATCAACAGTACAAAACATAGCCGTTAATTGCAACTGGTATTGGTAAGATTGAACTGGTGGGTACATACTTGGTAAGTCCTGAGAGGTAGTTGCTGGGGCACTTCATCTTGGCCAGAGCCCGCCCAAAGTCAGCGGCGGCGGAGGCGAGCTGTTTCTCCGGGTCGAAGCGTGGATAAGTGCCACTGACATGTGTACCTACAGGCAACCAGTAAATGGTAGAAGTTAAACTGCAATTGCACAAATGATGTGAAATACTGTAAGACATGGGATGCAGCTAATCTCGACGGCAAACAAAAGCATCGGCCGTTATGACCCTGCGTAAGTACACGTACAAACATGTTAAGTACAATAGGGTTAGCATCCACCAAAAATAGCAAGTGGGGCAACATCTCTAGTATATCTTCATTGCGGAGAGTAGCATGGTAGCAAATGGACAGGTTAAAAAATGGATACAAGGCACGAACATGCTTAATACATCAACCGTACAAATCATAGCCGTTTCAAGTGGTATTGGTAAGATTTAGCTGGTCAGATCTTACCTGTTAAGTCTTCGGGAGTAGTCGCTGGGGACTTCATTTGGGCCAGAGCCTGCACCATGTCGTCGGCGGCGGCGGAGGCGAGTTGTTCCTCCGGGTCAACATGCACGACGACCATCGCGCCATGGACTGCCATCAGCTCCTGGCGGGGGGGGGGGATTTGGAGGCATGAGGATGTTTCACATGCGCCATTAAAGCAATCAGGCCGGGGACATGATAGAGATCGGTGGGTTACCTGACTGGATCCGAGCAGAACGTAGATGTGGTTGAAGCTATGGTTGCAGCGGCAGTGGTTTGAGATGCCGGTAGGAGGAGGCGCGATGGGAGGGGGTGGGGGGATACTGAGGGGAAGGGGATGTGGTTGGAGGAATAAATTCTGAAATCGCGCGCCTAATGAAAATTTCGGTGCGAAACTTGAAACTTGGGCGGGGGAAACACACAACACAGACGAAGCGCGTAAAATACTCATGTGCGAGAAAAAAGAAAGTTGACAGATCCCGTCTCCAGAAAATGTACACGCGTACTTGATTTTTTTTCGGTCAATGGTAAGCTTGGTTTATTAGGAAATACCGCACAGGTAACTGACTTATGGGTCATTAACGCAAAAAAAAACACAGACGGGTACGGCATAGGAGTCGTGTGTTTTGTGATCTCCTAATGATTAACGCAAAAAAACACACACAAGCACACATGCTAATCAACACTCAAAGCCCTCAAAGGATGCTCTTACCGACATTGTACATTAATACTACAAACTTAAAGTACTACTGGTAATTTTCTCTAATACTGCAAACTTAAACTACTTCTCATTATCGCACACGGTTCATCTCCGCCGCTTCCGGAAATAGTGTGCGTTGAGCCTATTGTGTGTTGCGTTATGATTGGCCGGAACCCCAGCCACGCGGATCGCGCGTGTGCACCATTGCATGCAACGCGATCGAACGGCAATCCACGTCCCTCACATCGCACCCGTGCACCTATAGTTGGATTGGATTTATATGTGTTAAATGCCTAGAAAATGCACATAATCCCCTAAATATGGTAAATGAGCCCGGAAAAATGCCAAATTTGAACACGGTGATTTGCAGGGTGTATGTTCGTCGTAGAAAAAAACTGCATGGCAAAGAACGAAGAAAATTTGGATTCCCCTTCAATCTTGGGGATTTCCCTCTCGAAATCACGGAACTTCCTTGGTGATGGTTTGATTTACGAAGGGCGTGCATGATGACATAAGCCAAACCTTGTCAAATTTTTATCAGGGCATGGTGAGGTCGTACCATGGCACCGTGCTAGGCGTCATTTTTAAGCATTTATTTCATTTTTCTATAGTTGAAAACCCAACAAACAAACATTTGTGGTTGACTATTGCCACACATTTCATCGAAATATCTGTCCATTCCATGTAAAAGGCATGAGAATTTACTAAATGGCACGAGCATGGTTTTCTAGGCCGTTCTTGTGGACCCTTTCATTCATCGATTGTTTGAACTTGAATTATGCGCATTAATGCCTAGGAAATGCACATAACCCCCGAAATATGGCAAATGAACTCGGAAAAGTGCCAAATTTGAACACGGTGATTTGCAGGTTGTATGTTCATCATAGAAAAAACCCGTGGACAAAGGATAGGAAATTTGGACCCCCCTTCAATCTTGGTGATTTCCCCCTCGGAACCATGAAACTTCCTCGGTGAAGGTTCATTTTATGAAAGGCGTGCATGACGACATTTTTACGAGGGCATGATGAGGTCATACCATGGCACCACACCAGGTGTCATGTTGTTCCAAGCATGTATTTCATTTTTGAATAGTTGTTAACCCAGTAAACGACGCGTTTATGGTTGACTATTGCCACACATTTCCTTGAAATATCTGTCCATTCCTTGTAAAAGGCATGAGAATGTACTAAATAGCACAAGCATGGTTTTCCAGACCGTTCTTGTGCACCTTTTCATGCACCGATTATTCGAATTTGAATTATGTGCATAATTAGTGCCTAGAAAATGCACATAATCCCCTAAATATGGTAAATGACGAGTTCAGAAAAATGTCAAATTTGAACACATTGCATTTGAGGCGGTATGTTGATCGTTGGAAAAAAAACTGAATGACAGACTAGGACGGAAATTTGGATTCCCCTTCAATCTTGGTGATTTCCCTCTTGAAAGCATTGAACTTCCTCGGTGATGGTTCGATTTATGATGGGTGTGCATGACAACAAAAATCAAACCTTCTCAGCTTTTAACCAGGGCACGGTGAGGCCATACCATGGCACCATGCCAGCCATCATGTTTTTCAAGCACATATTTCATTGTTCTATAGTTGATAACCCAGTAAATGACGCGTTTGTGGTTGACTATTGCCACACATTCCATTGAAATCTCTGCCCATTCCTTGTAAAAGGCTTGAGAAATTACTAAATACCACGAGTATGGTTTTTCCAGACTGTTATTGCGCACCCTTTCATGCACCAATTGTTTGAATTTGAATTACATGCATTAATAACTACAAAATTCACATAATCGGGGCACCGTTGATTGCTGGCAAAACATTGAGATACATGGATTTTAATTTCTAGTAAATCCAAAACTCGTCTGAAATTCATGAAACTTGGCATGCTATCATGGAGCGGCATCAACATGCCGTGGTAATTTTTTTGTCCCATTTGGGGTAGGTTTGGGTATATGATTCTCACAAACCAGAGCTTCAAACAACAAGCATGATGGTTTCAGTAGGGAACTACCACCTTTGGGGACGAAGTGATATCCATTGCCTCTTATTGCTTACAATTTTTTCTCATGTCAACATAGAACAACAGGAGTGTTGTGTCAAATTTTGTGATTTTTCGAGGTTCGTTTGGACATTTTTATGCATTAACTGAGTTTTCAATGCATTTATGTGCATAATTCAAATTTGAACTACATGCACATGCTCCAGTGCATATAAACTGGTTAAACGGTCAAATCTATGTCCTTATGTGCATGCTTAGGTCCCATGCAAGAAATGGGAATGAATTTCAAACACCAGGGCACCGTTGATTGCCGACAAAACATTGCGATGCCTGGCTTTTAAATTCTAGTAAATCCAAAACTCGTCTGAAATTCATGAAACTTAGCATGCTATCATGGAGCGGCATCAACATGCCGTGGTAAATTTTTTGTCCCATTTGGGGCAGATTTGGGTATATGCTTCTCACAAACCAGAGCTCAAGCATGATGGTTTCGGTAGGGAACGTCCCACCCTTCGGGACGAACCGATATCCATTGCCTCTTATTGCTTCCAAAACATTCCTCATGTCAACATAGAACAACATGAGTGTTGTGTCAATTTTTGTGCTTTTTCGGGGTTCGTTTGGACATTTTTATGCATTAATTGAGTTTTCAATGCATTTTTGTGCATAATTCAAATTTGAACTACATGCACATGCTCCAGTGCATATAAATTGGTTGAAAAATTAAATATGTGTCCTTATGTGCATGCTTAGGTCCCATGCAGGAAATGAGAATGAATTTCAAACACCAGGGCACTGTTGACTGCCGGCAAAATATTTAGATGCCTGGTTTTTAAATTCTAGTAAATCCAAAACTCGTCCGGTGTGCAGGTTCACCGGGAAGCGTGCGAGATGTTCAACGCAGGATTTGTGCATCTCTTCAACACAAATGGTTCAGTGAAGCAGTAAAGCGGTAGAAAATAAACCAAAAATATACATGCTGCCACACGCCTCGTGTGTCGTGCGAGCAGGCGTGAGTTGACGGGACGCATGCGAGCAGTCCGCCGCGCAGGCATACCGGGAGGCGTGCGTGCAGGTGTGTGTATTGACGACGAGGCGTGCGAGTAGCTGTGTGAAATGATGGTAGGAATGGTAGACGTCCGCCACGCAGGCTCACCGGGAGGTGAGACAACTTTTGACCGCATTCTGCCTCGCTCCCACTGGTCCGTATTAATTGCTTGCCCGAGCCGCCGACCATAATAGGCGGCCGCACCCCCAGTCCACAGTGGTCATCAACGTTTGGACTCCGGAGTGTATGACGATGCCGCCGAAGCACACCATCGGAGGGAGTGACGATGCCGGGGATGGTGAACCACCCGCACAACGCGTGAAGCTGTCCATAGAGGTTTTCGTCGCCGCCGACGAGGTCTCGCGCGGGCAGCAGCACGACCTTGAGTTCGTCAGCGCCGTCGTGCCCCCCTAGCCAGAGCCGAAGGTCAACAACAACTCCGACAACAACTGCGACTCCGACGGAAAACTGGTTAGTCATCTATATACCCATTTGTGCAACAAACATATTAAGTGTTTTCTCTGGTTAACCCCTGCACCCCGCCCGTCTACTGGAATACAAATCCTATGGTTATGTTCTCTCAGTCCATGAAATCAGAGTAATTAAGATAATTTTTCTACATCTCGGCATGCTACCTGCTGGAGATACCCTGCACGGTGGCCGCCTGGCTTACATCCCGCAATTCGATAAACTCCAGTAGCTTGAGTTCTACCATGACTATGTATGTAACATACCACGAACCAATGTATCTGTGCCCTCACCACTGATGTCCATCATGTGGTTTTCCTCCTCTCTCCACACCGCCACCTTTGCCCGGTGCCATCTAGGAGACATTCTGGTACAAATGCTTCGACTCCCACTGCTAAAAAAACTTGGGCTTGTGGTGGTTGATCCGTCGGAGGCCGCACTGCATAACATCATCCACTCTAGCTGCCCTGCCCTGGAGCGCTTGCTGCTTGTTTTTGCAATGGAAATTCGTATCCGTTGTCTCAAATTAAAGTCACCCCGCCTTGTAAGCATGGGAATTTGTTTTTTTGGACATGATCTCATCATCGAAGATGCCCCTTCACTTCAAAGGTTGCTGCTTGATTCTGGTATTGTACATTCACAAATAACTATAGTCTCTGTGCCTAAACTGGATACATTGGGTACAATTCGTGATCCTTTTAGATGGTTCAAGATGGTGTTTGGCTCCACACCTATTGAGGTACTGTATATTATTCACGTAAACTTTTGTAATCTTCCCTTTTCATTTGTGCTCATAAGTTAAGTATCATCTTGGAGTACACTTTTGGTACTAATATTATGTTCTATGCTCAATGAAGAGCTTTTCCATCCTATCAGTGGTGGTGGATTCTCTCAAGACCTTACATATCTGTATGTGGTGTTTCGATCTGAACACGATTATTGGCTTGCTGCAATGCTTTCCATGTCTAGAGAATTTGTATATAAAGGTGACGATTTCACGCACATTGAAAGCCCGTATATAATGTACTATAATTAATCATTGAGATATCACTCTTTCAACATAATCTTTTTAGACATTAACTGTTTTCAATCTTCATCTCTATTTAGGCACTAACACATGGAGAAAATGGTATAACCAATCGATGGTTCAAGAAGCACCGGGATTTTCTCAGATCTCATGCCATTCGTTTGAAGACAGTAACACTGGAAGGATACGCATCCAACAATGCAAACACTAGCTTTGTCACATTCTTCATGTTGAATGCGAGGGCACTATTGTCCGTGAGGATTAAGTTTTTCGACAAGAAATTTCTTACGGATGCAAGTGTTGAACAACATAAAAAGAAGTTTCAGGTGGACCTAAGGGCTTCTGATCGTGCTCGGCTTCTATTTACAATAGCTTGTCATCATGTACCGGTAGAATTTCTGGCCGGGGATCTTGATTTTATGGATCAGCCCGATCCATTTGATTGTGACTGCCGAAAACTTTGGTTGAGTTAGATGTCATTGTCCTGTTCAATCTGGATTTTGTCTAAACCTGATGAGCAATTAATCCTCGTGCTTTTGTACTATTTGTATGCTGGAGTTAGATATTGTTTCCCTTTTCAACTTGGTTTTGACCCATATTTTCTTTCATACTGGGCGAATGGCTTGCCATTTTTTTCATTAAGACATAAATATTATAAGCATTCACAACATAGGGAAAGAACATCACTCTCGGGGGATCCTCGAGATCTTTGTTCATTACAGAACCCGCAAGTTCTTAGCGCCCACAAGCACCCACAAACTTATTTTCAGCTAGCACACCAAATGGGCTGTAATTCTTAATAAGAAAAGTAGCATGGTAGTGACAGATTTGGATTTGTCATTTGGGACCCATGAGGAAAAAGCCTATCCAGGGCGGTGCCGACTCGACATCAAACATTGAGAAACCTGGTTTTAAAATTACTGTAAATCCAAAACTTGCCTCAAAATCATGAAACCTGGCATGGTGTTATGACATAGCAGCAACATGTTGTGGTAAAAAATTAGTCCAATTTGGGAGAAGTTTTGGTACAAACTTCTTACAAACCGGAGCTTCTCTCAAAAAGGCTCGTGGTTCCGAGAGGGACCTTGTCACCTATGTGTGCGAAACGACATACGCTGTCTCTTCCCGCCTTGATTTATTTTACACAGGGAGCATGCAACTATATATAGTAGTGTCGTCCTAAAAATATGAAATTATTCATGGTTCGTTTTACCTTTTTATACATAATTTGAGTTTCCTACGCATTTTGGAACGTACTTTCGTGTGTGCAAAGGTCATGTGTGTACTAGCCACATGTAATGCCCAGGATGGAATTATACCTCCTACGTGTCGAGGCACGACTTAAAGGCATAAGTCCATCCTAGAATGATCTCAAGTTTGGTAATCTTTGCACAACTCATGTAAAAGGGGGATAGTAAACTGAAAATAGTTGGCTTACAATCGCCACGTCACAGAATAACAGTACAAGTCTCAAACATCATACAATAAGAGCACTACAACCCTCTAAGGGCAAAAGCCAAATGTCAAAGTACCAAACTCAGATAAATAAAACAACCACAGGCGGATCGAATCCTAGTAAGAGTCTCCACTACTGATCGTCCGGGTAGCGCACATAGTACCGACTACGCTCCTCGTCGTACTCCCAATCCAGCTCGGTGCCATCACCTGGATAGCTCACAGCTGGATCTGCATCTGGTGTGTGAAGTAACTGTGAGCCACAGAGGACTCAGCAATCCCGTTCCCGGGTAACAGAACTATCAAAGCCTTTGGGAGAGGGAAGGCTGAAGAAAGAACAAGTCTGCAGCAGCAACTAGCATCTAACTTACGCAAGTGAGAGCGAGAAGAGAAGACATCGCGAGAAGTGATCACGAAGTGATCCTAGCTACAAGCTCACAAACATAACCCCTCCGTGTTCAACTCCCGAATCCCTATTCGGAAATTGACAGTCACGGAACACACGCTGGTAGTGTATTAGTATCATTGTGTCAAGTTATCTACAACCGGAGTTAACAAGCTCCCATCTGCCACATAACCGCGGGCATGGCTTTCGAAAGTTCAAACCCTGCAGGGGTGTTCCAACTTGACCCATTACAAGCCCACGATCCGCGGAGTCGCAACTCCAAAGTGGGAAGACCCGAGTATCCTCGGAATCCCGTGCTCAAGTTAAACCGAACTAAGGTAAGGCTAATCCAGCAAATCCTCCCGGCGTGTCGACACCCTGATCGTAGCCGCGCGTATCTAGGTCTCAGGACACGACCGGATGGGCGATCCCACGGGTTTTTACCAAACCTTGAGTTTCCTCGAGGTGGCCCCGCGTAACCCCCGTTTCGAACCAACACTCATGTGGAGCACTGGCTCGGGGTTGTTGATTAAGAAAAAGGGTTTATAACTCCCTATGCAAGTTTAGTTTGTTATTAGGCAAATAGTACCAATGTTGGGATTTGCTGGAAAAGACTTAGCGCTTAGCGGTTTATCGAGGGGGTCCCATACACCCCAACCGTTTTAGGAACGCATAAACAAGGAACATAAAACCGGCTTATACGGATCCTAACGGCATGAGTGGAACAAAACACCAAGCAAAAGGCTTAGCCTTCCACCCTTGCCAATATATAGATGATTTCAATTAAAGCATTTATATAGTGTGATATAACCCAACCAAACTTCAACATGGAGCAAGCATCTTCACTTCACCTGCAACTAGCAACGCTATAAGAAGGGCTGAGCGAAGCGTACTTAGCCAAGCAACGGTTTGCATAGGTAGGGTGGTTAAACATGGCAATTGGTTACAAGTAGGAGGCTGACAAGAAGAACATGGGCATCGAGGCAAAACTATAGATCGAGACTACTAGCAATAGGCAAAGATAGTAATGTTATCGGGGTTCGGTCATCTTGCCTGAAGAGAAGGCGTTCGGATCGAAAGAAGGGTCCTCGTGCTCAAACTCGTTGGAAACCTCTTGCTCAACCTCGTTGGAAAACTCGTGCTCAACTTCCGGCTCTAAACAAGACAAACACACCAAGCACCAATCAACACGATGCAATGCGCACTCGAAAAACATGTATGCATGATGGATGCACTAGTGAAGCACATGGAGCACGTAAAACATCACTCAAGCAAAACACCTCAAAACAAGATATCAACCTGATATTAATAATCTACACAGAAAAACACCCAAGTTTGATATAAGACTCGCTGAAATCGGAGTTACGGGCTAAAAGTTATGCCCGAAACAAGATTTGAGCGAAAACTGCAAATCACAGCAACATAGCAACTTTGGAGCTCAAAATAATTAATCTACAGCACCCAAAAAGCATGGCAAAGGACTTGAACACAAACTAGATATAAAGTACAGCAACTAGGTCCAAAGTGCACCCCCAACGGAGTCACGGATCAATAGCAATGATCTTGGACATATTGAACTTTGAAATAAAATTCTGGCAGCAGAATTTTATTGAAAGTTTGGAGCAAAAGATAAACATGCTACAGCCACTCAAATGGACATGTGAGGACATGAATGGAAAGACAACAATATATACTTCAAGGAACAATCAAAATCCACCCCAAAACTATCATGCTTTGTCCTACAACATCACACGAACATGGCATCGGAACGTTACAGATTTCAGACTTAGTGAAATTTCACTAAGTCCTAAAACAGCAACATCATCATAGCATCAAAAAGAGCATGTTTAAGACACCTGGAAACTAAACATGGCAAAGGGTAAGCACCTCATCAAAATACATATGACGGTGATCCCGAAACACACAAGCATGCATCATTGTGGTGAACACACCGATTACAACGAGCTCAACAAGATGGCATTTCATAACAAGTGAAAACACAACATGTGAACATGGCACTTTGCAACGATGATAACAAGGAAACAATAAATCTACCATGCAACCTATCACACACAACACGTAGTTCGTGGCAAGACGAACACGTGGACATGTCATTTGCATCGTTTGGACAAACGAGCTAAAAGTTATCACAAGTCAAAGGTGGCATGAAAATAACACATAACAGCAGTTTTTAACAAGATGCCCTCTTGCAACAGCAAAACAAGTGTCAAGATGACATCTAACATGCATGACTACAACAGGTAAAACGTAGAGGGCATCTCCACGAACATCTGGACATGCTACACGCGCAAAACGGAGCAGCAGGTAAAAAGTTAGGGCAGGTCAAAGTATGCATCACAGATCAGGAAAACAGAGGCTAGGGTTGAAAATAGACCTCAGATCTGGATCTGAGGATGAACAGTGACGGGCTTCGATGAACAGTGCGGCGCGGCCCAGATCTGCAGAAGTGGCGGCCCGGGGCCTGGCGAGCGGGCCGGTGGCGCGGCGGCTGGGCGGCCCAGCTACGCCCGGTCGGCGCGGAGGCGAGAGCCCCGCAGCGCGGCCTGCGGGAGGCGAGCCGGTGGCGGCCCACGGGAGCGGAGGCGGGGCGGTGGCCGGCCCACCGCTGGCTGTGCGGGCGAAGGCGAGGGAGAGAGCGGGAACCTGGGCCGGTCGGGCTGGCGGACGGAGCCCCGACGCGGTCTGCGCTCGATCCGGGGAAGTGGTCCCTCGCTGGCTGGGGCTGGAGGCGCCCAGCGACGAAGGAACCGGCCCGAGCGGTCGAAGGGACGACGCGGTCGAACTGGCCGCGCGGTGCGTTGACTTCGGCGCGACTGCAGTTCTTTCGGTGGATCGAAGGATCCACTCGGGATCCGGGCAGGTTTTCTGGATCTGAGAAGAAAGGAAAAAAAAAAGAGAAAGTGGATCTAGGGGAGGAAGAAGAAGGAATAGGGAGGCCCAAAAATAGACTAGGGGGGTCTATATGTAGCAGTTTTAGACTAGGGTTTGGAGACTGGGGTGTTTAGGAGCCCTCCGATCGCGATCCGACGGATCCGATCGCGGGGGTTGCTTTAAAAGGCCTAAACGGAGATAAAAGAGAGCAGCAGGGGTATTTCCGGGACACGAAGTGAAGGCACATCGGACCCACACGGACAACGGAGGGAAAAGTCAACGGAGTCCAAACGAGACGAGATTTGAGAGGCGGGTTGCACACAACAAAACAACAACACACAACACAACCTCGCGGCACACCGGTAACGAAAAACGCCCGAACAACAAAGTAGGCCTACGGGACGTCACGGACACGTGAGGGAGCTCCGGAACACGAAACGGACAACGGGAAGGAACGCCACGAACCGGAAGCAACCCACAACACAAATGCAATGCAATGCACATGTCTACATGATATGAATGAATGCCACACACTCACACAACAAAACGACGAAAGCCCGAAAGACAAAGAACCCGAAAAGGAAATAGATGAAGCCGGAGATTTATTATATACCCAAAAGGGAAAGTATTACATCCGAGGCATTACAAACTCTCCTCTACTACAAAAAGATCTCGTCCCGAGATCTAGGACTGGAAAAAGGAAGGGTACTCGGAACGAAGATGATCTTCTCGTTCCCAGGTAGCTTCTCGGTCTGTGTGATGTGACCACTTGACTTTCAGAAACTTGATGGACTTGTTACGAGTCTTGCGTTCAGTTTCTTCGAGAATTGCAACTGGATGCTCTCGGTAGGAAAGGTCTTGTTGAAGATCAATCTCCTCAAACGGAATCATGCGCTCAGGTGCCTTGAAGCATTTGCGAAGCTGAGACACATGGAAGACATCATGAACATTTGCAAAGTTGGAAGGGAGCTCGAGCTGATAGGCTAGATCGCCTCTTTTGCCAAGAATTTTGAAAGGCCCGACGTATCTAGGAGCAAGCTTTCCTTTGATACCGAACCTCTGGGTTCCTTTCATCGGAGAAACTCGGAGATAGACATGATCACCGATGTCGAAAGCCAAATCACGATGCTTTCCGTCATAGTAGCTCTTCTGACGCGACTGAGCGGCCTTGAGATTCTCACGTATGACTTTGCACATTTCTTCGGCTTCAGAGATCAAATCATTGCCAAGAAGTTGGCGTTCACCTGTTTCAGACCAGTTGAGAGGGGTACGGCACTTTCTGCCATAGAGAATTTCAAACGGTGCTTTGCCTGCACTTGCTTGAAAGCTGTTGTTGTAAGAGAATTCTGCAAACGGAAGACAGTCCTCCCATTTCATGCCGAAGGAGATGACACAGGCTCTGAGCATATCTTCAAGGATCTGATTCACACGCTCGACTTGACCACTAGTCTGAGGGTGAAAGGCAGTGCTGAACCTGATCTTCGTGCCCATGGCGGACTGAAAGGAGTCCCAGAACTTTGATGTGAACAAGCTGCCACGGTCTGAGGATATCACTTGAGGAATGCCATGTAGGGACACAATTCTGGAAGTGTACAGCTCTGCAAGTTGAGCTGCATTGATTGATTCTTTGACTGGAAGAAAGTGAGCGACTTTGGTAAGCTTGTCAATCACCACAAAGATAGCATCATTGCCTCGCTTGGATTTAGGAAAGCCAGTGACGAAGTCCATTTCAATGTGGTCGAACTTCCACTCAGGAATAGGAAGAGGTTGGAGAAGACCGGCTGGACGTTGATGTTCTGCTTTCACTCTTCTGCATACATCACATTCATTCACGAATTGGGCAATTTCCCTTTTCATGCGTGTCCACCAGTAAGATTGCTTGAGGTCTTGATACATCTTGGAACTGCCAGGATGAATGGAAAGGAGAGAGTCATGAGCTTCTTCCATTATGAGCTTCCTGAGATCACCTTTGGGAACAACGAGTCTGTCCTCGAAGCACAAGGTATCTCTCTCATCAACACGGAAGCACTTATATTTTGGAGTGCCCTTTGCAATCCCATGTTTCACCTTCTTCACCATGGTATCACTGAGCTGGGCCTCACGGACTTGATCTTCCAAGGTAGGAGCAATTTGGAGATTTGCAAGAAAACCCTGCGGAACAACCTGAAGGTTGAGCTTCCTGAAAGCTTCACAAAGCTCAGGCTGGTGTGGCTTGATAAGAAGGCTGTTGCAATATGCCTTTCTGCTTAAAGCATCTGCAATCACATTCGCCTTGCCTGGAGTGTACTCAATGCTGGGGTTGTACTCTTGGATCATCTCGACCCAACGAGTCTGGCGGAGGTTCAGATGCGGCTGTGTGAAGATGTACTTCAAGCTCTTGTGATCAGTGAAGATGTCGACCTTTCTGCCCAACAACAGATGTCTCCACGTAATCAGAGCATGTACCACAGCTGCTAGCTCGAGATCGTGTGTGGGATAGTTCTTCTCAGCTGGCTTTAGCTGACGTGAAGTGTATGCCACAATTCTCTTCTCTTGCATAAGCACACCACCAAGGCCTTGAAGAGAAGCGTCACAGAACACTTCATAGGGCTTGGATTCATCTGGAGGAATCAGAACTGGAGCAGAAACAAGCTTCTCTTTGAGGGTTTTGAAAGCCACTTCACATTCGGGAGACCAAAAGTATTTGACATTCTTCTGAAGGAGGTTGGAAAGAGGCTTGGCAATCTTGGAGAAGTTCTCCACAAACCTTCTGCAATAGCTGGCAAGACCCAGAAAACTGCGGAGCTGCTTGACGTTCTGAGGAGCTTCCCAGTTGACAATTGCTTCAACTTTCTCGGGATTAACCGCAATACCGTCAGCTGAGATAATGTGGCCCAGGTACAAAACCTTATCGAGCCAAAACTCGCACTTTGAGAACTTGGCATAGAATTTATGCTCTCGGAGTCGATCAAGAACCAGACGCAAGTGCTTTTCGTGATCTTCTTCATTCTTGGAAAACACCAGAATATCATCCAGATACACAAGCACGAATTCGCCAGTATAGGGGTTGAAGATGTAATGCATCATCCTTGAAAAGGTAGGAGGAGCATTTGCGAGACCGAAGGACATGACGGTATACTCATATGAACCGTAGCTCGTTCTGAAGGCCGTCTTGGGAATGTCTTCCTCGCGAATGCGAATTTGATGATAGCCCATTCGGAGGTCAAGCTTAGAGAACACTTTAGCTCCTTTGAGCTGCTCAAAGAGTTCGTTGATGTTGGGGAGCGGATACTTGTTCTTAATCGTCTTCTTGTTCAGTGGCCGGTAGTCAACACAGAGACGCTCCGTGCCATCTTTCTTCTTGACAAATAAGACACCACAGCCCCATGGAGATGTACTCGGTCTGATGAGACCCATACGCTCCTGTTCATCCAACTGTTTCTTCAATTCCTTCAATTCATCTGAAGAGAGCTTGTATGGACGCCGGCAAACAGGTTCGGTGCCCGGCTCGAGTTCAATGACAAACTCCACCTGACGGTGTGGAGGCATGCCTGGAAGTTCTTCTGGAAAGACGTCTTGATATTCATTCACCACTGGAATTTGCTCTATGGCATTAATTTCACCCTTATCATTAAGAGAGAAAAGCCGAATAGTATTATCCCTGGAGGCGAAGATAATCACATCTTCATCAGAATGAGTCAATTTGACTTCCTTTTGAGCACAATCAATGTGAGCATCGTGCTGAGAAAGCCAATCCATTCCGAGAATGAGGTCGATGTCAGAATGACCAAGAACCACCGGAGAAGCCAAAAAATCGATAATCACCCATGCGAATAGAAATATCCGGAGCAAATATCTTTGAATGCAATAGTTTGCCTGGAGAAACAACTGACAATTCTCTTGGCAAACTTCTGGTGACGATGTTGAGCTTGGATGCAAAAGGATATGACATGAAAGAGCAAGATGCACCCGAATCAAATAACACTTTAGCTGGAAAAGAGTTCACTGGAAGGTTACCCAAAATGACATCAGAAGAAGCCTCTGCTTGTGCTGCATTCATCAGATTAACCCTTGCAGACTTTGGATCATGCTTGACAATAGCTGAACTCATAGGTGGTGGAGGAGGAAGACGCTTCGGATTCGGACATCTGTTGGCATAGTGACCCTTCTGAGTGCATTTGTTGCAAGTCACTTCTGAGAGAGGACGGAACTGAGAGCCACTGGACTTGGAGCCTTGAGACTGAAACTGCTTCTTCGACTGGTTGCTTGGGTTGGGTGGGTGGGAGAAACCACGACCACTAGAGTTCTTGTTGTTGGAGTTGTTGAAGTTGCTGGAGTTGTTGTATGGAGCTCGAATCATTGGAGGAGGAGGAAGCCAGAATTTCTGTTGTTTCGCAGCCAACTGAGACGATGAGGTAGAGTGAACAGCATCTCGAATTCTCTTCTTAGAAGCCTCCATCTTAAGCTGAGCTGCTTCTTGTTTCAAAGCCATATTATAGAACTTATCGAATTCGTCTGGCTCGAACAGAGTGAGAGCAAGCTGAAGTTCATCTTTGAGACCTCCACGGAACTGATAGATTTTGCTCTTTGCATCAGGAATGTCTTGCTTTGCATATCGAGTGAGGTTTTGGAACTTGACATTATACTGATAGACTGTCATGGAGCCCTGCTTGAGGTTGCGGAATTGCTCACGCATACCCTCGATAACACTTGTAGGAATGTGATGCGAGCGGAAATCCTTGCAGAAATTCTCCCACGAGATCACTTGACCCGGCCTTGAGTCTTTGTACTGCTGCCACCAGTCAGCTGCTTGATCTTTCAGTTGGAAGGCTGCAAACTTCACATAGTCATCTTCTTTCACGTTACTGCACTCAAAATGCTTCTTGATATCGGTCAGCCAATCTTCAGCATCAAGAGGGTCGACACAGTAACTGAAAGCTTTAGGATTGTTGGCCAAGAACTGGTTGAGGGTAGCATGGTGCTGCTGGAAGAAGTTGCCTTGGTTCATTGGAACGCCCTGATTAGCTTGATTAGCTTGCATAGCTTGCATTTGCTGCATCATCTGCATCATCAACTGAGTGTTCTGAGCAGTAGTCTGCATAATTGCTCTCCAAGCCTCAGGCGGAGGAGGAGGTGAAGGACGACGTTCTGGAACCTCTTCCACCTCTGGGTTGGCATTCGGAACCTTTTTCGGAGCCATCCTGTAAGAGATGACCACGAATCAGCAATTGATTGACAAAAGGAATAAGCTGAATCAATGGAATGAATTGCAACAAGTCTTCACAATAATCATTCGAACAATAAGAACGAATGAAATCATCCGAACAAGAGGAACGAATGAATTTCTTAGTTAATTGATAACATCAGTCTTCACGAGAAGCCACATAGGGATCAAAAGGATAAAATAATAAAACAACAAGGTACGGAAAGGAACAAACACAAGAAAGGAGTTTCGTTCTAACATCTTTGTGCTGAAAGCATATGAACGCGTTACGAAAAGGTTTTGCAATCCCCGGATCAGCATAGCCAAGGACCCTTTAAGATGCAACTCCTGATAGTAACCTCGGTCATATAACCTCTTCACTCAATGTCGAACCCCGAACTCACTAACCTGCATTCGTTGGAAGAATGCCTACGATCTACTGGATAAAACCCACCTATAGTTTTCCGAAAGATTCCAGTTATGCAATCAGGTGTTGGGGATACACGGGAAGCACCGCGCAATCAACTCTAACCTACATCCAGGTGTATCCATCCTTCAACACATAACCAGTCTTTCTCGGAAACTGTGTACCTCGGACCTTCGAAAAACATCCACTATAACAAGCTATGGCAATACTCCCGAACTACCTCCCCAGTACTGGGTGATGTCGGGGTTATCTTGCCACTGGCCGTATAGGGGAGATTTTCGATGTCGGCCGTCTTAAGTATTTAGTACTGTCGCGATATGCTTGTTACAATGATACCCCGAAGCTCAACTCCTCGGTAACAGGAGGCATCGAGAACAATATCCTTGTCACAAGAACATCGAAACAATCCCAGAATACTCGCGGGATTCCTAAAAAAAAATTTTGTGCAAATTTTGAAGATAGGAGAGACAAGAGTAGACGTCAGGAGTCCTCACCAGAGAGAAAGGGGATGAGAAGCAAAGAAATCCTACTCTCCGATATAATATAGGACTCAAAAAGTTTTCAGTGTGTGCCTAGACTCAACCGTCAACGGTTCGATCAAACAGTGGGGGCTCCTAGGTCGGAGAAGGCTCTGAATACCAACTTGTATTGCCAGGATGGAATTATACCTCCTACGTGTCGAGGCACGACTTAAAGGCATAAGTCCATCCTAGAATGATCTCAAGTTTGGTAATCTTTGCACAACTCATGTAAAAGGGGGATAGTAAACTGAAAATAGTTGGCTTACAATCGCCACGTCACAGAATAACAGTACAAGTCTCAAACATCATACAATAAGAGCACTACAACCCTCTAAGGGCAAAAGCCAAATGTCAAAGTACCAAACTCAGATAAATAAAACAACCACAGGCGGATCGAATCCTAGTAAGAGTCTCCACTACTGATCGTCCGGGTAGCGCACATAGTACCGACTACGCTCCTCGTCGTACTCCCAATCCAGCTCGGTGCCATCACCTGGATAGCTCACAGCTGGACCTGCATCTGGTGTGTGAAGTAACTGTGAGCCACAGAGGACTCAGCAATCCCGTTCCCGGGTAACAGAACTATCAAAGCCTTTGGGAGAGGGAAGGCTGAAGAAAGAACAAGTCTGCAGCAGCAACTAGCATCTAACTTACGCAAGTGAGAGCGAGAAGAGAAGACATCGCGAGAAGTGATCACGAAGTGATCCTAGCTACAAGCTCACAAACATAACCCCTCCGTGTTCAACTCCCGAATCCCTATTCGGAAATTGACAGTCACGGAACACACGCTGGTAGTGTATTAGTATCATTGTGTCAAGTTATCTACAACCGGAGTTAACAAGCTCCCATCTGCCACATAACCGCGGGCACGGCTTTCGAAAGTTCAAACCCTGCAGGGGTGTTCCAACTTGACCCATTACAAGCCCACGATCCGCGGAGTCGCAACTCCAAAGTGGGAAGACCCGAGTATCCTCGGAATCCCGTGCTCAAGTTAAACCGAACTAAGGTAAGGCTAATCCAGCAAATCCTCCCGGCGTGTCGACACCCTGATCGTAGCCGCGCGTATCTAGGTCTCAGGACACGACCGGATGGGCGATCCCACGGGTTTTTACCAAACCTTGAGTTTCCTCGAGGTGGCCCCGCGTAACCCCCGTTTCGGACCAACACTCATGTGGAGCACTGGCCCGGGGTTGTTGATTAAGCAAAAGGGTTTATAACTCCCTATGCAAGTTTAGTTTGTTATTAGGCAAATAGTACCAATGTTGGGATTTGCTGGAAAAGACTTAGCGCTTAGCGGTTTATCGAGGGGGTCCCATACACCCCAACCGTGTTAGGAACGCATAAACAAGGAACATAAAACCGGCTTATACGGATCCTAACGGCATGAGTGGAACAAAACACCAAGCAAAAGGCTTAGCCTTCCACCCTTGCCAATATATAGATGATTTCAATTAAAGCATTTATATAGTGTGATATAACCCAACCAAACTTCAACATGGAGCAAGCATCTTCACTTCACCTGCAACTAGCAACGCTATAAGAAGGGCTGAGCGAAGCGTACTTAGCCAAGCAACGGTTTGCATAGGTAGGGTGGTTAAACATGGCAATTGGTTACAAGTAGGAGGCTGACAAGAAGAACATGGGCATCGAGGCAAAACTATAGATCGAGACTACTAGCAATAGGCAAAGATAGTAATGTTATCGGGGTTCGGTCATCTTGCCTGAAGAGAAGGCGTTCGGATCGAAAGAAGGGTCCTCGTGCTCAAACTCGTTGGAAACCTCTTGCTCAACCTCGTTGGAAAACTCGTGCTCAACTTCCGGCTCTAAACAAGACAAACACACCAAGCACCAATCAACACGATGCAATGCGCACTCGAAAAACATGTATGCATGATGGATGCACTAGTGAAGCACATGGAGCACGTAAAACATCACTCAAGCAAAACACCTCAAAACAAGATATCAACCTGATATTAATAATATACACAGAAAAACACCCAAGTTTGATATAAGACTCGCTGAAATCGGAGTTACGGGCTAAAAGTTATGCCCGAAACAAGATTTGAGCGAAAACTGCAAATCACAGCAACATAGCAACTTTGGAGCTCAAAATAATTAATCTACAGCACCCAAAAAGCATGGCAAAGGATTTGAACACAAACTAGATATAAAGTACAGCAACTAGGTCCAAAGTGCACCCCCAACGGAGTCACGGATCAATAGCAATGATCTTGGACATATTGAACTTTGAAATAAAATTCTGGCAGCAGAATTTTATTGAAAGTTTGGAGCAAAAGATAAACATGCTACAGCCACTCAAATGGACATGTGAGGACATGAATGGAAAGACAACAATATATACTTCAAGGAACAATCAAAATCCACCCCAAAACTATCATGCTTTGTCCTACAACATCACACGAACATGGCATCGGAACGTTACAGATTTCAGA
The DNA here is from genome assembly GCA_902687465.1 of Secale cereale. Lineage (NCBI taxonomy): Eukaryota > Viridiplantae > Streptophyta > Magnoliopsida > Poales > Poaceae > Secale > Secale cereale. The sequence continues at coordinate 95,080,303 of LR738714.1, read as the reverse complement.
CTTAGTGAAATTTCACTAAGTCCTAAAACAGCAACATCATCATAGCATCAAAAAGAGCATGTTTAAGACACCTCGAAACTAAACATGGCAAAGGGTAAGCACCTCATCAAAATACATATGACGGTGATCCCGAAACACACAAGCATGCATCATTGTGGTGAACACACCGATTACAACGAGCTCAACAAGATGGCATTTCATAACAAGTGAAAACACAACATGTGAACATGGCACTTTGCAACGATGATAACAAGGAAACAATAAATCTACCATGCAACCTATCACACACAACACGTAGTTCGTGGCAAGACGAACACGTGGACATGTCATTTGCATCGTTTGGACAAACGAGCTAAAAGTTATCACAAGTCAAAGGTGGCATGAAAATAACACATAACAGCAGTTTTTAACAAGATGCCCTCTTGCAACAGCAAAACAAGTGTCAAGATGACATCTAACATGCATGACTACAACAGGTAAAACGTAGAGGGCATCTCCACGAACATCTGGACATGCTACACGCGCAAAACGGAGCAGCAGGTAAAAAGTTAGGGCAGGTCAAAGTATGCATCACAGATCAGGAAAACAGAGGCTAGGGTTGAAAATAGACCTCAGATCTGGATCTGAGGATGAACAGTGACGGGCTTCGATGAACAGTGCAGCGTGGCCCAGATCTGCAGAAGTGGCGGCCCGGGGCCTGGCGAGCGGGCCGGTGGCGCGGCGGCTGGGCGGCCCAGCTACGCCCGGTCGGCGCGGAGGCGAGAGCCCCGCAGCGCGGCCTGCGGGAGGCGAGCCGGTGGCGGCCCACGGGAGCGGAGGCGGGGCGGTGACCGGCCCACCGCTGGCTGTGCGGGCGAAGGCGAGGGAGAGAGCGGGAACCTGGGCCGGTCGGGCTGGCGGACGGAGCCCCGACGCGGTCTGCGCTCGATCCGGGGAAGTGGTCCCTCGCTGGCTGGGGCTGGAGGCGCCCAGCGACGAAGGAACCGGCCCGAGCGGTCGAAGGGACGACGCGGTCGAACTGGCCGCGCGGTGCGTTGACTTCGGCGCGACTGCAGTTCTTTCGGTGGATCGAAGGATCCGATGGATCCACTCGGGATCCGGGCAGGTTTTCTGGATCTGAGAAGAAAGGAAAAAAAAAAGAGAAAGTGGATCTAGGGGAGGAAGAAGAAGGAATAGGGAGGCCCAAAAATAGACTAGGGGGGTCTATATGTAGCAGTTTTAGACTAGGGTTTGGAGACTGGGGTGTTTAGGAGCCCTCCGATCGCGATCCGACGGATCCGATCGCGGGGGTTGCTTTAAAAGGCCTAAACGGAGATAAAAGAGAGCAGCAGGGGTATTTCCGGGACACGAAGTGAAGGCACATCGGACCCACACGGACAACGGAGGGAAAAGTCAACGGAGTCCAAACGAGACGAGATTTGAGAGGCGGGTTGCACACAACAAAACAACAACACACAACACAACCTCGCGGCACACCGGTAACGAAAAACGCCCGAACAACAAAGTAGGCCTACGGGACGTCACGGACACGTGAGGGAGCTCCGGAACACGAAACGGACAACGGGAAGGAACGCCACGAACCGGAAGCAACCCACAACACAAATGCAATGCAATGCACATGTCTACATGATATGAATGAATGCCACACACTCACACAACAAAACGACGAAAGCCCGAAAGACAAAGAACCCGAAAAGGAAATAGATGAAGCCGGAGATTTATTATATACCCAAAAGGGAAAGTATTACATCCGGGGCATTACACCACATATGCAATTCGATGTTCAATTTGTTTATGGAACCAAGTCCTTACAAGTTATAAGTACATATGCTGTTGTTCTGTGTGCAATGACATCACACACGGACCATACCGGGGAACCCGTCGGTGATGATTTCATCAATCGCTGACAATTGTATACCACCAAGCATTTGCCCACAACACACACGTCTTATTAGCAGCAATCGTCTGTGTTATTATTGATCTTCGCACACATTTCTGATTACAGACCTGTTTGCCGCGTATCACACACATCTTGTTATATTGAACCATTTTTGTTCTCTTGGCTCAAAGCAAACAGTTCATCCGAGTGAACCACATGTCGTATATCGCACACACCTTCATCTGGTTGACCGTTTCTTTTGTGTTTTCTAATCACAAACAGTTCATCCGAGTGAACTGCATGCTGTATATCGCACACGCCTTCATATGGCTGCCCGTTTCTTTTGTTCCTCATCATCACAAACAGTTCATTGAACTGAACCGTATGCCCTGCATCGCACAGGCAACTAAAATCTGAACCGTGTTTGATGTATTCACCATCGCAAATGTTTTGCACCTTTTTGACAGTTTTATACATCCCCGTTTGCGATTATTGCATCGTACACAGTTTCGTGAAAGAGTCTCTGATCGTAGTGTCGCGTTAGCAGCATCCTGCAGTAGTGGGCGTCGTTTTTGGGGAGACATCATCAACATATATCAAGTTCCTAATCACAAATCTCATCTCCTTGCAATTTACATTATTTGCAATTTGCCTCTCATTTTCATCTCCTCCACTTCACAAAAATTTGCTGCTTTTAGTTGCCCTCTTTTTTTTGTTCGCCGTTTTCCGGTCAGATCTATCGCCTACTTGTGTTCTTGTTTACAATTGCTCAAGATGACACAAGAGAACACTAAGTTGTGTGATTCTTCTAATACCAAGAATAATGATTTCATTAGCACTCCGATTGCTCCTCTCGCCACTAGTGCGGAATCTTGTGATATTAATGCTGCTTTGTTGAATCTTGTCATGAAAGATCAATTTCCGGCACTCCTAATGAGGATGCCGCGTCCCATCTTAACACCTTCGTGGAGTTATGCGATGCGCAAAAGAAAAAAGATGTGGACAATGATATTGTGAAGTTGAAATTATTTCCGGTCTCTTTGCGTGATCATGCTAAAATTTGGTTTTCGTCTTTGCCTCGCAATAGTATCGATTCTTGGGATAAGTTCAAAGATGCTTTTATTACTAAGTATTTTCCGCCCGCAAAAATTATTTCCCTTAGAACCCAGATCATAAATTTCAAGCAACTTGAGCATGAACATGTTGCGCAATCTTGGAAAAGTATGAAATTGATGCTAAGGAATTGCCCAACTCATAGGTTAAATCTTTGGATGATCATACAAAAAATTTATGCGGGGTTGAATTTTGTTTCTAGAAATCTTTTGGACTTCGCCGCGGATGGTACTTTTATGGAAATTACTTTTGGTGAAGCCACCAAGTTGCTTGATAATATTATGGCGAACTATTCACATTGGCATACCGAAAGGGCGCCTACTAGTAAAAAGGTTAATTCGGTTGATATTGATTATTTGAGTGAAAAAGTTGATGCTCTCATGAAAGTGGTTGCTAGTAAAAGTGCTCCTATTGATATTAATGATATGTCTTTGTCTGCTTTGATTGAACAAAATAGTGATGCCATAGATGTGAATTTTATCTCGCGAAATAATTTCAATAACAATGCTCATAGGGGTAATTTTAATCCTAGGCCTTTTCCTGGAGATTCCTCTAGTAGTTATGGTAATTCCTATGGTAATTCTGTTGGGGAACGTTGCATGGGAAACAAAAATTTTTCCTACGTTCACCAAGATCAATCTAGGAGATGCTACTACGAGAGGAGAGTTGGATCCACGTACCCTTGTAGATCGCTAAGCGGAAGCGTTCAAGAACGCGGTTGATGGAGTCGTACTCGCCGCGATTCAGATCGTTGAAGATCCAAGCACCGAAGCAACGGTGCCTCCGCGTTCTTCACACGTACAGCTCGGGGACGTCTCCTCCTTCTTGATCCAGCAAGGGGTGGAGGAGAGGTTGATGGAGAGACCGGCAGCACGACGGCGTGGTGGTGATGGTGGTGGAGGATTCCAGCAGGGCTTCGCCAAGCACCGCGGGAAGATGAAGATGTTATGGGAGAGGGAGGGCAGCACCGAGGCACAAACGTGTGTTGGCTGCCCTCCCTCTGCCCCTCTATATATAGGGGGAATAGATGGGAGGGGGGCGCCCTAGGGTTTCCCCTAGGGGGGCCGGCGGCCAGGGCAGTGGGGGGGCGGCGGCCAAGGGCTGCGCAGGCCCTAGGGTTTCCCCCCTAGGTGCCTTGCCCCCCAAGCCAGGGGGTGCGGCTGCCCTAGGAGGGGCCAGCCCCCCATGCGCCATAGGAGAGGGCCCAGGGGGGGGGGGGCGCACAGCCCTATGAGGGCTGTGGTGTCCCCCCTTTGTGGCCCATTAGGCCCAGAACCACTTCCGGGACCCCCGAAACCCTTTTCGGTAATCCGCCGATTTCCCGATGCTCCCCGGAACACTTCCGGACTCCGAAACCTTTCATCCTATATATCAATCTTCGTCTCCGGACCATTCCGGAGACCCTCGTCATGTCCGGGATCTCATCCGGGACTCCGAACAACCTTCGGTAACCATGCACTGTTCTCACTAACAACCCTAGCGTCACCGAACCTTAAGTGTGTAGACCCTGCGGGTTCGGAAACCATGTAGACATGACCGAGACACTCCCAGGTCAATAACCAATAGCGGGATCTGGATACCCATATTGGTTCCCACACGTTTCTCGATGATCTCATCGGATGAACCACGATGTCAAGGATTCAAGGCAATCCCGTATACAGTTCCCTTTGTCTCGTCGGTATGTTACTTGCCCGAGATTCGATCGTCGGTATCTCTATACCTAGTTCAATCTCGTTACCGGCAAGTCTCTTTACTCGTTACCGTAATACATAATCCCGTGACCAACTACTTAGTCACTTTGAGCTCATTGAGATGACGTATTACCGAGTGGGCCCGGAGATACCTCTCCGTCATACGGAGTGACAAATCCCAGTCTCGATCCATGTCAACTCAACAAATACCCTCGGAGATACCTGTAGAGTACCTTTATAGTCACCCAGTTACGTTGCGACGTTTGGCACACACAAAGCACTCCTACGGTGTCAGTGAGTTACATGATCTCATGGTCATAGGAACTTATACTTGACATGCAGAAAACTATAGCGATAACTGACACGATCAAAAGCTATGTTAACGTTTGGGTCTCGTCCATCACATCATTCTCCTAATGATGTGATCCCGTTATCAAATGACAACTCATGTCTATGACCTGGAAACCGCGGTCATCTTTGATCAACGAGCTAGTCCTGTAGAGGCACACTAGGGACACAAAGTCTGTCTATTCATCCACACGTGTATCTGAGTTTCCAATCAATACAGTTATAGCATGGATAATAAACGATTATCATGAACAAGGAAATATAATAATAACTCTTTTATTATTGCCTCTAGGGCATATTTCCACTGTTGGGGAACGTTGCATGGGAAACAAAAATTTTTCCTACCGTTCACCAAGATCAATCTAGTAGATGCAACTACGAGGAAGGAGTGTGATCTACGTACCCTTGTAGATCGCTAAGCGGAAGCGTTATGAACGCGGATGATGGAGTCGTACTCGTCGCGATTCAGATCGCCGAAGACCTAGCACCGAAGCAACGGTGCCTCCGCGTTCTTCACACGTACGGCTCGGGGACGTCTCCTCCTTCTTGATCCAGCAAGGGGTGGAGGAGAGGTTGATGGAGAACCGGCAGCACGACGGCGTGGTGGTGATGGTGGAGAAGAACTCCAGCAGGGCTTCGCCTAAGCACCGCGGGAGAAGAAGATATGACGGGAGAGGGAGGGCAGCACCGAGGCACGAACTGTGTTGGCTGCCCTCCCTTTGCCCCACTATATATAGGGGGGGTGGAGAGGCTAGGGCGCCCTAGGGTTTCCCCCTAGGGGCCGGCGGCCAGGGCAAGGGGAGGAGGGGCGGCGGCCAGGGCAGGGGGAGGCGCCCAGGCCCTAGGGTTTCCCCCCTAGGTGCCTTGCCCCCCAAGCCCAAGGGGTGCGGCCAGCCCTAGGGGGTCCCACCCCCTTAGCCGCATGGGGAGAGGGCCCAGGGGGGGCGCACAGCCCCCTGAGGGCTGTGGTGTCCCCCCTTGTGGCCCAATAGGCCCAGAACACCTTCCGGACCCCCCGAAAACCTTCCCGGTACTCCGCCGATTTCCCGATGCTCCCCGGAACACTTCCGGTACTCCGAAACCTTTCATCCTATATATCAATCTTCGTCTCCGGACCATTCCGGAGACCCTCGTCATGTCCGGGATCTCATCCGGGACTCCGAACAACCTTCGGTAACCATGCACTCTTCTCACTAACAACCCTAGCGTCACCGAACGTTAAGTGTGTAGACCCTGCGGGTTCGGAAACCATGTAGACATGACCGAGACACTCCCAGGTCAATAATCAATAGCGGGATCTGGATACCCATATTGGCTCCTACATGTTTCTCGATGATCTCATCGGATGAACCACGATGTCAAGGATTCAGGCAATCCCGTATACAGTTCCCTTTGTCTCGTCGGTATGTTACTTGCCCGAGATTCGATCGTCGGTATCTCTATACCTAGTTCAATCTCGTTACCGGCAAGTCTCTTTACTCGTTACCGTAATACATAATCCCGTGACCAACTACTTAGTCACTCTGAGCTCATTGAGATGACGTATTACCGAGTGGGCCCGGAGATACCTCTCCGTCACACGGAGTGACAAATCCCAGTCTCGATCCATGTCAACCCAACAGACACCCTCGGAGATACCTGTAGAGTGCCTTTATAGTCACCCAGTTACGTTGTGACGTTTGGCACACACAAAGCACTCCTACGGTGTCAGTGAGTTACATGATCTCATGGTCATAGGAACTTATACTTGACATGCAGAAAACTATAGCGATAACTGACACGATCAAAAGCTATGTTTAACGTTTGGGTCTCGTCCATCACATCATTCTCCTAATGATGTGATCCCGGTATCAAATGACAACTCATGTCTATGACCTGGAAACCGCGGTCATCTTTGATCAACGAGCTAGTCCTGTAGAGGCTCACTAGGGACACAAAGTTTGTCTATTCATCCACACATGTATTTGAGTTTCCAATCAATACAGTTATAGCATGGATAATAAACGATTATCATGAATAAGGAAATATAATAATAACTCTTTTATTATTGCCTCTAGGGCATATTTCCAACAGTCTCCCACTTGCACTAGAGTCAATAATCTAGTTCACATCGCCATGTGATTAACACTCACAGGTCACATCGCCATGTGACCAACATCCAAAGAGTTCACTAGAGTCAGTAATCTAGTTCACATCAATATGTGATTAACACTCAATGAGTTCTGTGTTTGATCATGTTATGCTTGTGAGAGAGGTTGCAGTCAACGGGTCTGCAACATTCAGATCCCTATGTTCTTCGCAAAACCTTATGTCATATCGTAGATGCTGTTATCACGTTCCACTTGGAGCTATTCCAAACTGTTGCTCCATTATACGTATCCGGTATCTCCACTTAGAGTTATCCGGATAGGTGTTAAGCTTGCATCGACGTAACTCTTTACGTCGAACTCTTTATCACCTCCATAACCGAGAAATATTTCCTTACTCCTCTAAGGATAATTTTGACCACTATCTAGTAATCCACTCCTGGATCACCTTTGTACCCTCTTTCCAGACATGTGGCAAGGCACACATCAGGTGCGGTACTTAGCATGGCATACCGTATAGAGCCTATGACAAAAGCATAGGGGACGACCTTCGTCCTTCCTCTTCCTTCTGCCGTGGTCAAGTTTTGAGTCTTACTCAACTTCACACCTTACAACTCAGGTAAGAACTCCTTCTTTGACTGATCTATTTTGAACTCCTTCAAAATCATGTCAGAGGTGTGTGTTCTTTTGAAAGTATCATCAGGCGTCTTGATCTATCTGTACAGATCTTGATGCCCAATATGTAAGCAGCTTTATCCAGGTATTCCTTTGAAAAACTCATTTCAAACAACCCTTTATGCTTTCCAGAAATTCTACATTTCTTCGGATCAACAATATGTCATTCACATATACTTATCAGAAATGTTGTAGTGCTCCCACTCACTTTATTGCAAATACAAGTTTCCAACAAACTTTGTATACCCAAAAACTTTGATCACTCCATCAAAGTGTATATTTCGACTCCGAGATGCTTGCTCTAGTCCATGGAAGGACCGCTGGAGCTAGCACACCTTTTAGCATCCTTAGGATCGACAAAAACCTTTCTGATTGTATCACATACAACCTTTCCTTACGAAAACTGGTAAGGAAACTTGTTTTGTCATCCATCTGCCAGATTTCATAAATGCAGCTAATGCTAACATGATTCCGACGGACTTAAGCATCGCTACGGGTGAGAAAATCTCATCGTAGTCAACTCCTTGAACTTGTGGAAAAACTCTTCGCCACAAGTCGAGCTTCATAGATGGTGACATTACCGTCCACGTCCGTCTTAGTCTTAAAGATCCATTTGTCTCAATGGCTTGCCGATCATAGGGCAAGTCCACCAAAGTCCATACTTTGTTTTGATACATGGATCCCATCTCGGATTTATCGGCTTCTAACCATTTGTCGAAATATGGGCCCACCATCGCTTCTCCATAGTTCGTAGGTTCATCGTTGTCCAACAACATGACCTCTAAGACAGGATCACCGTACCACTCAGGAGTAGTACACATCCTTGTCGACCCACGAGGTTCGATAGCAACTTGATCTGGAGCTTCATGATCACTATCATTAGTATCCTCTTCAACTGTCGTAGGTTCCACAGAAACATCTTTCTGTGTTGCACTACTCTCCGGTTGAAGTGAGGGTTCGACAACCTCATCAAGTTCTATCTTCCTCCCACTCAATTCTTTCGAGAGAAAACTCCTTCTCGAGAAAGGACCCATTCTTAGCGACAAACATTTTTGTCCTTGGATCTGAGACAGAAGGCATACCCAACCATTACCAGTGGGTATTCCATGAAGATGTATTTGTCCGCTTTGGGTTCGAGCCTTTCCCGGCTGAAGCCATAAGCATCGCAGCCCCAAACATTAAGAAAACGACAACTTTGGTTTCTTGCCAAACCATACGACGTCGTCTCATCGGACTTAGATGGTGCCCTATCTAAAGTGAATGCAGCTGTCTCTAATGCATAACCTTAAAATAACAGCGGTAGATCGGTAAGATACATCATAGATCGCACCATATCTCATAAGGTTCGATTACAATGTCCGGACACACCATTACGCTGTGGTGTTCCAGAGGACTTCAACTGCGAAACAATTCCACAATGTCTTAAGTGATTGCCAAACTCATAATTCAGATAATATCCCCTCGATCAGATCGCAGGAACATGATCTTCTTGTTATGATGATTCTTAATCTTCACTCTGAAATTTTTTGAACCTTTCAAACGTTTCAGATTTTTTTTGCTTCATTAAGTAAATATACCATATCTACTCAAATCGTCAGTGAAGATGAGAAAATAACGATATCCACCACACGCCTTAATTCTCATTGGATCACATACATCAGCATGTATGATTTCCAACAAGTCACTTGCCCGTTTCATTGTACCTGAAAACGAGATCTCAGTCATCCTGCCCATGAGGCATGGCTCGCATGTGTCAAGCGATTCAAAATCAAGTGACTCCAAACGTCCATCAGCATGGAGTTTCTTCATGCATTTTATGCCAAAATGACCTAAGCGGCAGTGCCACAAGAAAGTGGTACTATCATTATTAACTCTACATCTTTTGGCATTAATATTATCATTATGTGTATTACCATGATCGAGATTCAACGAACCATTGGGTGCATGACCATAAAGGTATTATTCATATAAACAGAATAACCATTATTCTCTAACTTAAATGAATAACCGTATTGCGATGAATATGATCTAATCATTTTCATGCTCAACGTAGACACCTGATAACATTTATCTAGGTTCAACACTAATCTCGAAAATAGAGGAAGTGTGCGATGGTGATCTCATCAACCTTGGAAACACTTCCAACACACATCGTCACCTCGCCCTTAGCTAGTCTCCGTTCAGTCCGTAACTTTTGCTTCAAGTCACTAATAATAGCAACTGAACCAGTATCCAATACCCAGGTGCTACAAGGAGTACTACTAAGGTACACATCAATAACACGTATATCAAATATACTTTGTTGAAGTTGCCAGCTATCATATCTATCATGTATTAGGGGTGGTTCCGCTACCATGTGACCGTTCCCCTTACAATAGAAGCACTTAGTCTCGAGGTTTGGGTTCAACCATGGGTTCCTTCATCAGAGCGACAACAGGTTTGCCATTCATGAAGTTTCCCTTCTAGCCCTTACCCTTTTGAAACCAGTGGTCTTGTTAAACCATCAACACTTGATGCTCCTTCTTGATCTCTTCCTTTTGCGGTACTAAGAACCGCTGACAGCACCGGGATTATCACCATCCTTTGCATGTCATAGTTCATCACGAAGTTCTAGTAGCTTGGTGATAGTGTCTAGAGAATTCCGTCAACCACTATCTCACCTGGAAGATTAACTCCCACTTGGTTCAAGTGATTTTAGCACTCAGACATTCTGAGCACATGCTCATTAGTTGAGCCATTCTCCTCCATCTTTTTGGCAAAAGAACTTGTCAGAGGTCTCATACCTCTCAACACGGGCATGAGCCTGAAATCCCAATTTCAGCTTTTAGAACATCTCATATGTTCCATGGCGTTCAAAACGTCATTGGAATCCCGATTCTAAGCCGTAAAGTATGGTGCACTAAACTATCAAGTAGTCATCAGGACGTGTCTCTCAGGTGTTCACAACATCCATAGACAATGTTGTAGGGGTTTGCACATTGAGCGGTGCATCAAAGACGTAAGCTTTCTGTGCAGCAGTGAGGACACTCCTCGGACTACGGACCCAGTCCGCATCCTTGCTTACAATATCTTTCAACTTAGTCTTTCTCTAGGATCGTATGAAACAGGGAGCTACAACGCAAGCTATTGATCTACAACATAATTTGCAAAGGCAATTTAGACTATTGTTCATGATAAGTGAGTTTAACTAATCAAATTACTTATAACTCCCACTCAAATTGACATCCTTCTGGTCATCCGAGCGTGACATGATCCAAATCCACCAACCCAAGTCCGATCATCACGTGAGATGAGGTGGTGTCAATGGTGAACATCTACATGTTGATCATATCTACTATATGACTCATGCTCGACCTTTCGGTCTTCCGTGTTCCGAGGCCATGTCTGTACATGCTAGGCTCGTCAAGTCTAACCCGAGTGTTCTGCATGTGCAAAAACTGGCTTGCACCCGTTGTATGCGAACGTAGAGTCTATCACACCCGATCATCACGTGGTGCTTCGAAACGACGAACCTTCGCAACGGCGCACACTCGGGGGGAACACAATTTTATCTTGAAATTTTAGTGAAGGATCATCTTATAATGCTACCGTCGTCCTAAGCAAAATAAGATGCATAAAAGGATTAACATCACATGCAAATCATAAGTGACATGATATGGCCATCAACTCGTGCTTTTGATCTCCATCTCCAAAGCACCGGCATGATCTTCATCGTCACCGGCGCCACACCATGATCTCCATCATCATGATCTCCATCATCGTGTCGCCATCGGGGTTGTCGCGCGCCCACCATGCTCTTACTACTATTGCTACCGTTTAGCGATAAAGTAAAGCATTACAAAGCACTTAATGATTGACACGCAGGTCATACAAAAATTAAAGACAACCCTACGGCTCCTGCCGGTTGCCGTATGCATCGACATGCAAGTCGATATTAACTATTACAACATGATCATCTCATACATCAAATATATCTCATCATGTCATTGGCCATATCATATCACATACATACCCTGCAAAAACAAGTTAGACGTCCTCTAATTTGTTGTTGCATGTTTTACGTGGCTGCTATGGGTATCTAGCAAGAACGCTTCTTACCTACGCAAAGCCACAACGGTGATATTCAAGTTGCTATTTAACCTTCTACAAGGACCGCCTTGTTCTATTCCGATTCAACTAAGATAGGAGAGACAGACACCCGCCAGCCATCTTATGCAACAAAAGTCACATGTCTGTCGATGGAACCGGTCTCATGTACGTGGACATGTAAAGTTGGTCCGGGCCGCTTCATCCCATAATACCGCTGAATCAAGAAAGACTAAGGAGGGCAGCAATTTAAACATCAACGCCCACAAACCCTTTTGTGTTCTACTCGAGAAAGCATCTACGCAAGATCCTAGCTCATGATGCCACTGTTGGGGAACGTTGCATGGGAAACAAAAAAATTTCCTACGTTCACCAAGATCAATCTAGGAGATGCTACTACGAGAGGAGAGTTGGATCCACGTACCCTTGTAGATCGCTAAGCGGAAGCGTTCAAGAACGCGGTTGATGGAGTCGTACTCGCCGCGATTCAGATCGCTGAAGATCCAAGCACCGAAGCAACGGTGCCTCCGCGTTCTTCACACGTACAGCTCGGGGACGTCTCCTCCTTCTTGATCCAGCAAGGGGTGGAGGAGAGGTTGATGGAGAGACCGGCAGCACGACGGCGTGGTGGTGATGGTGGTGGAGGATTCCAGCAGGGCTTCGCCAAGCACCGCGGGAAGATGAAGATGTTATGGGAGAGGGAGGGCAGCACCGAGGCACAAACGTGTGTTGGCTGCCCTCCCTCTGCCCCTCTATATATAGGGGGAATAGATGGGAGGGGGGCGCCCTAGGGTTTCCCCTAGGGGGGCCGGCAGCCAGGGCAGTGGGGGGGCGGCGGCCAAGGGCTGCGCAGGCCCTAGGGTTTCCCCCCCTAGGTGCCTTGCCCCCCAAGCCAGGGGGTGCGACTGTCCTAGGAGGGGCCAGCCCCCCATGCGCCATAGGAGAGGGCCCAGGGGGGGGGGGGCGCACAGCCCTATGAGGGCTGTGGTGTCCCCCCTTTGTGGCCCATTAGGCCCAGAACCACTTCCGGGACCCCCGAAACCCTTTTCGGTAATCCGCCGATTTCTCGATGCTCCCCGGAACACTTCCGGACTCCGAAACCTTTCATCCTATATATCAATCTTCGTCTCCGGACCATTCCGGAGACCCTCGTCATGTCCGGGATCTCATCCGGGACTCCGAACAACCTTCGGTAACCATGCACTGTTCTCACTAACAACCCTAGCGTCACCGAACCTTAAGTGTGTAGACCCTGCGGGTTCGGAAACCATGTAGACATGACCGAGACACTCCCAGGTCAATAACCAATAGCGGGATCTGGATACCCATATTGGTTCCCACATGTTTCTCGATGATCTCATCGGATGAACCACGATGTCAAGGATTCAGGCAATCCTGTATATAGTTCCCTTTGTCTCGTCGGTATGTTACTTGCTCGAGATTCGATCGTCGGTATCTCTATACCTAGTTCAATCTCGTTACCGGCAAGTCTCTTTACTCGTTACCGTAATACATAATCCCGTGACCAACTACTTAGTCACTCTGAGCTCATTGAGATGACGTATTACCGAGTGGGCCCGGAGATACCTCTCCGTCACACGGAGTGACAAATCCCAGTCTCGATCCATGTCAACCCAACAGACACCCTCGGAGATACCTGTAGAGTGCCTTTATAGTCACCCAGTTACGTTGTGACGTTTGGCACACACAAAGCACTCCTACGGTGTCAGTGAGTTACATGATCTCATGGTCATAGGAACTTATACTTGACATGCAGAAAACTATAGCGATAACTGACACGATCAAAAGCTATGTTTAACGTTTGGGTCTCGTCCATCACATCATTCTCCTAATGATGTGATCCCGTTATCAAATGACAACTCATGTCTATGACCTGGAAACCGCGGTCATCTTTGATCAACGAGCTAGTCCTGTAGAGGCTCACTAGGGACACAAAGTTTGTCTATTCATCCACACATGTATTTGAGTTTCCAATCAATACAGTTATAGCATGGATAATAAACGATTATCATGAATAAGGAAATATAATAATAACTCTTTTATTATTGCCTCTAGGGCATATTTCCAACAAATTCTTCTCATAATAATAATAGGAATGCCTCTGATCTAGAGAACAATATTAAAGAATTTATCAATACTCAAAAGGTTTTCAATGCTTCTATTGAAGAAAAATTGAATAAGATTGATGATATGTCTAGAAGTATTGATAGCATTTCTCATGATGTGGAAAATCTCGAGTTGAATTTTTTTGTGCCTAAGGTTGAGGAATCAATTAAGGCTCTTTATGTTTCTATGGATGAAAGTAAGAAAAAACCGCTATGCTTAGAGCCAAACGATTTTTTTAGAAAAACTTTTTCTTGTGATTGCTTTCATAAAACTGATGAAGATATTAAAATGGTTGGTGTTTCTTCTATTGATTCCTTGTTTAGTAAAGTTAAACTTGATGATAAAGGGCCTGAATAAGAGTCAACTTTAGCTAGAAGGCAAACTGATAATTCGTAGGGTGAAAATGTTGTTGAGAAAAATGATAAAAGTGGGTTTGGAGAGGTCTAAACTTCAACTAGTGATGTACCCACTCTTTTGGATTACAAGACTGTAATTATGATAGTTTCTCTTTGATTGGTTGTATTTCCTTGTTGCGAACACTGATAAATTCACCTCATGCCTATGAACAAAATAAAGCTTTTACTAAACATATTGTTGATGCTATGATGAAAGCTTTAGAAGATAAGTTGGAATTGGAAGTGTAAATTCCTAGAAAGTTACATGATGAATGGGAACCCACTATCAAAATCAAGATTAAAAATTATGAGTGCAATGCTTTATGTGATTTGGGTGCTAGTGTTTCCACAATTCTGAAATATCTTTGTGATGTTCTTGGCCTTACCAATATTGAAGATTGTTCTCTTAATTTGCGTTTGACAGATTCTACTATTAAAAAGCCTTTGGTAAGGATCAATGATATTCTTATTCTTGCAATTAGTAACTATGTACCCATAGACTTTATTGTTCTTGACATTGATTGCAATCCGTCTTGTCCTTTTATACTTGGTAGATCATTTTTACACACTATTGGTACAGTGATTGATATGAAAGAGGGGAATATTAAATTTCAGTTTCCCATGAGAAAGGGCATGGAACACTTCCCTAGAACTAAGATCAAATTGCCTTATGAATCTATAATGAGGGCAACCTGTGGAACATCCAACAAGGATGAAAACACTTGAGATCTTGGTATTATGCCTAGCTAAGGGCGTAAAACGATAACGCTCGTTGGGAGACAACCCAACTTGTATCTTTTTGTTTTGTTTTGATATTTTTGCTATTTTCAATAAAATACCCAATAATACCTCTGGTTTGATGTGTTTTTTGGGTTTAAAAATGTTTGTGCCAAGCAAAGCTTTTAGGATGATTTGGTTGATAGTTGATTTGATTGCGTTGAAATTCAGAAACTTTTGTGTCCAGGGTTAGAATTTCTGACGATTACTGGAACGTGATAAACTCTTGAATTTTCTTTCACAATATTTGGATACAAAATTTCCACATTATCCAATTTTTTTAGAATTTTTGGAGTTACATAAGTATGGTCAAAAATCGCATCTTTACAAACTGTTCTGTTTTTGACAGATTCTGTTTTCATTGTGTTATGTGCTTGTTTTGATTGATCTATGGTTTCTTTTGAAGAGTTTTTCCCATAGAAAAGTTAGAATACAGTAGATATAATACAATTACATAATATTAATTGGTATGCTACAGTACTTAGAGTAAAGATTGATTTTGTTATACTAACGGATCTCATAAGGTTTTATTATGTTTTGTGTGATTGAAGTTTTCAAGTTTTGGGTGAGATCACGATAGATCAAGGAATAAGGAGTAGCAAAATGCTAAGCTTGGGGATGCCCAAGGCACCCCAAGATAGTATTCAAAAATTAACAAGTAGCTAAGCTTGGGGATGCCCCAAGTGGCATCCCCTCTTTCTTGTAATGACCATCAGTATTTTACTTGAGACTATATTTTTATTCGCCACATATTATGAGTTTTGCTTGGAGAGTATTGTATGATATAAGTCTTTGCTTGTTTTTATTTTTAATTTTTAATAAGTATCCTCGTTGTAGACACCTATTTGAAAGAGCCATATTATGCTATGCTTGTTCTTATACTTCACTTAAACTTTTTGAGAGCTACGGAATTGCTCTAGTGCTTCACTTATATCTTTTTGAGCACGGTGTGCTTTGTTATTTTTGAAGAAATTCTCTCATGCTTCACTTAGACTAATTTGAGAGAAGAAAATATTATGCTCATGTTCTTCACTTATATTTGTTTGAGCTTATTAAAAGCAACATATGAAACTAGTCCCAAAGTGATAGATATCCAAGGGGGATATAATAGAAACTTTCATAAAGATCATTGGACAAAATAAACTTGATTATTTGTAATAGTTTTTTGATATATGATGATAGTGATATGTGAGCCATGGTAATGCGTAATTATGTTTTAGTAAGAATATTGATGTTAAGGTTTGTGATTCCCTATGCAAGCACGAAAGTCAGTAGTCATGCAATGAAATTACATCCTAATTGTGTTGCATTATTCGGTGTTAGTTATGTTTAATGTTCTCTTATGATGGTTTTTGTTCCTTGGTTGGTCGCTTGTCAACCTCTTCCTAGCCTCCACCTTGTACTAAGTAGAAATACTACTTGTGCATCCAAATCCTAAAAACCAAGTTGTGCCAAATGAGTCCACCATACCTACCTATATGCGGTAATTCCTTGCTGTTCTATATAAATTTGTATGTGCCAACTCTAAATTCAAAATAAAATTCTCTTTTGTGTGCCCGTAACGCTCAAGAAGCGGCGAGGGGTGGCTAATATTTTTAATGCTAGATGTGTTATTGTCAAGATGAGTGTTTATTCACTTATCATTGCACGAGAGTATGGCGGTAATTAAGGATTCCCAGTCCCGAAATGAAAATAAAATTTACTTTATGTTGTCAAATAATAAATTCCTTGGAAAGTGTTGGTATGGAGGGCACCCGTGGATACGGACAAGCCATGGATTTTGAAAGAATGGTGGAAAAAGGAATAAACTTTATTTTTTGTTTGGGAACCGCCTATGATATATCTAGCATGGAAAGTGTTGGGAACTCTAAGTCGTTCTCGTTGACGGGAAAAATGTACCTCAGAAAATAATTTTATCTCTCAATTTAAGCTTTGAGCTTTGGCACCTCTACAAATCCCTACTTCCCTCTGCGAAGGGCCTATCTTTTACTTTATGCAATTTTTTTATTTGAGTCTCCATCTTCTCTTATAAAGCACCAACTACAGAACACTATTATCATACTTGACCATTGGATATAGTTAATATTCAGATGTGTTGCATGAATGGATCAATGGTTGAGCATGATGGGCCAGGTATAACTTGCTTTAGTATTGATATTTTGAAAGACATGGTTGTTTGTTGATATGCTTGAGTATTAAAGTCCTCATGTGAAAACTAGACTATTGCTTTGAACCATATAAAAGTCCAAATGTCCATACTATAAAAAAAGAATATGTGATGGACATGATAAGCAGCATTCCACATCACAATTTTTGTTTTTATCATTTACCTACTCGAGGACGAGCATGAATTAAGCTTGGGGATCCTGACACGTCTCCAACGTATCTATAATTTTTTATTGTTCCATGTTGTTATATTATCATTATTTGATGTTTTACAATCATTTTATATCATTTTTTGGGACTAACCTATTGACATAGTGCCCAGTGCTAGTTGCCGTTTTTTGCTTGTTTTTTTACATAGCAGAAATTCAATACCAAACGAAGTCCAAATGCAGCAAAACTTTTTGGAATTTTTTGGGGCCAGAATACACAACATGGGCTGAAGAAGTACCAAAGGGGGGCTCCGAGGGGAGCACAACCCACCAGGATGCGCCTGCCCCCCCTGGTGCGCCCAGGTGGGTTGTGCCCACCTTGATGGCCCCCCACACCACCTCTTCGCTATATAAATCGTCCAATATTCCAGAAACCCTAGGGGAGTCGACAAAATTTTATTCCAGCCGCCGCAAGTTCAAGAACCACTTGATCCAATCTAGAGCCCTTTTCCGACACTCTGCCGGTGGGAAACACGATCATGGAGTGGTTCATCGTCCTCATTGGTGCCTCTCCGATGATGCGTGAGTAGTTTACCACAGACCTACGGGTCCGTAGGCAGCAGCTAGATGGCTTCTTCTCTCTTTGTATCTCAATACACTGGTCTCTTGGAGATCTATTTGATGTAATGACTTTTTGCGGTGTGTTTGTTGGGATCCGATGAATTATGAGTTTATGATCATATTTTCCTTGATTTAATATCCATTCTTGATTCTTATAGCCTCGTATTTCTTCTCTGATATTTGGGTTTTGTTTGGCCAACTTTATCTATTTATCTTGCAATGGGAAGAGGTGCTTTGTAATGGGTTTGATCTTGCGGTGTCCTTTCCCAGTGACAGAAAGGGCAACAAGGATAAAAAGATGGGGTCGATTCCTACATGAATGGATCTTGTCTATATCATGTCATCGTTCTTATTGCAGTACTTCGTTTTTCCATAAACTTAATACACTAGATGCATGCTGGATAGCGATCGATGTGTGGAGTAATAGTACTAGATGCAGGCAGGAGTCGGTCTACCAATCTTGGACGTGATGCCTATATACATGATAATTGTCTTGGATATCGTCGCAATTATTTGCTTTTATATCAATTGCCCAACAGAGATTTGTCTACTCACCGCATGCTATCTTCTCGAGAGAAGCCACTTCTGAAATCTATGTTCCCCGGGTCTATTTTCCAATCATATACTTTCAGATCTACATTGCTGTTTGCCTTTTTCTTTATGTGCAACTTTTATTTTCAGATCTATATTATCAAAAACACAAAAATATCTTGCTGCATTTTATTTGCTTTTGTTTGCATCTTTCAATCTACTACAAATTTTATCTCGTCAACTCGTCAATTTCTGGCACTGTTACCCGAAAAGGGATGCATCGGGTTGCAAGTATTTGTTCTTTGTGTGCAGGTACCGTTTACATAGTGTTGCATGGTTCTCCTACTGGTTCGATAACCTTGGTTTCATAACTGAGGGAAATACTTACCGTCGATGTGCTGCATCATCCCTTGCTCTTTGAGAAAATACCGACGCATCTCAAGCGCACGTCAATGCCAAGTTTTTTACCACATCATCTTGGTGGCATGACATTACATCAAGCAAGGTTTCATGTGTTTTTGATCATTTTTTTATTTTTTTGGAATTTAAATGCCATGGCACTCCATGCATGTGTCTAGGCCATGAGACCAATATATTTGAAAATTCCTTCCAATTTACTGCAATGGAATTACCTCGCACACAAGTACACAAACATGATTTTTCAAACCTTTATGGTTATCCGTTGCGTGTAGATGTAGATCAAATTTGAATTACGACCATTAAATGGCTAGAAAATCACTTAAATGTCTTTAAAAGGTCAAATGACCCCTGAAATTTTCCAAATTTTGTCATGACAGTTGTATTAGTACTAAAATTGTCTTGTACATTTAAAACACCATCCGTTGCCACTTTACTCCAATTCTACGTTGACAGCTAATAAAAAATATCAACTACATCACACACATGGGTTAGTTGTAGGAACCGTTTGCGATGAAAATTCATGCGTCTAGTTAAGTCTTCCTCCTTAAGCTTCGCTGGCTCGTCTGTTCCAGTGCCGACAACCCCCGAATGCACGATTCCCAATTCCCATTCTTGCAACCCCTTCTTGCAAAGATGACGCTGTGGAAATGCTTTGTGAGGGCCCGTACGGTGCCCGCGTCCTCCTCAAGCGCCGCCGCCTGCATCCAGAGTGCAGCCGCCTATGCCGAGAGTGCTGCCGCATCCGCATTGAGCGAGGCCGCATCCGCCGAGACGGCTGCAGTAGCTGCTGCGATGGCGGCTGCAAACGCCGAGTGCGCTCGAGCTGCTGTCCGTGTCGCCGATGTCGCCCTGGCCTGGGTCGAGGCCATCCATGCCAAGATCGATGACGCACACGCCAAGATATTCCAGGACACCTCAGAATCCGGCATGCAACCCACGTCCGAAAAGGTGGCGGTGGCCATGGAGCACCTGCTTCCTCATGAGATCGGCGAGTGGAAGCTGGAGATGTAGGAGGCGACGAAGATTGAGGAGCACCGAGAGGAGGAATTGTGTGTGGCCGAGGTCGAGGTAGAGAAGATTCTGTCTATCGAGGAATCGGGGGTAAAGTACCAATGCGAGATCTAGCGCAGCCACTACTATGAGTACTACAACCTTGAGGGTGACGCCGAGGACGAGGACAAGGACGAGGACGCGGTCGACTTCAGCAGGGGGACACGGAGTCCACCAACGACGGCATGTCGCCAGGACAAGGCATCGATGCCGCATCTCACACCGCAATGCATAGGCCGGCGTGGTGGCGGCTTTGTTAAAATTATGTGTACTTAGGCTTTGTTATTAATGTTGGTCCTTTGTTAGAGCAATGTTTAGGTCAATTGTCTCTGTTTAATTACTAAAATTGCTCGATCCTGTAAGTGTGGTCTGTGTGCTGTACGCTCTTTTGTGTGCCCAAATTAGCAAGCAATGTTAAATTATGCAATAACGTGGATGAGGACAGTACCCAGGGAAATTTCCACTAAAATTTGAATTATCTAACTCATCCCATGCGTGTAAAGCAGAAGAATCGTTTGCTATGCACACAATCGTTCAAAGTGAATGGTGTCTAGCGGCACCGCACGCAAAGTTTCCATCCACATTTCGAAATATTTGTCCTATCGTCGAAATATGTACCTCCCCTTCCCCACCCCCTTTTCTCCCCGGCCACAAGTCACATTTCCGCTGTTTCCTCCTTCCTTCCTTCTGAAGCTATAGCCGCTTCCTCGCTCTTGACGTCTTGCATCCTACCGCCGGGGTCGCTATGGTCTTCTTAAATGACCTCTCCAGCGGTTCCTCCTCCTTCGATGACTCCTTCACCACCTGGGTATGGCTCTCTTCTCTCTCTCGGGTTATGACTTGGAATGAAGGATTTTAACCGAGCGGTCGATTTGACTCATTTCTTCCTCTTGCAGCTCCCTAGGACCATCAGTTGCAACAAATGGAGCAGGGTGGTTGATGATCTGCCCGCTCGTTGTCACCATCAATCTCTATGCGTGAAGCTAGTTGCGTTTGAATCTGTGGACAATGGGAGGAAGTTTCTATCATGTGCAAGGAAGGTTAGCCGCACTTTCGTTATTACAAATCATTTGTTAGATGTGATTCAGACACTGTCACTGTGCTATGTTATTCTGGATGTTAAGACAGTGTCATGTTTATACATCGTATCTAAAGATGTTGCCATCTCATCAGTGGTGCCATTAAAAAATTATTTGGCACCACTTCAGTAGTTTGTGCAGCCAACTTTGGTCCACACATCCGAGCAGCCAAGCAGTAAAATACTAATTCTTTATGGCACGAAGGAACCGGGCATCAGAGCAACTAGGTGTTCCAGAGTCCGGGTCCCTAATTTCTTTCCACTGCATCGACTCTCCAGTGTGGGGCACCGGTGCCAAATGTAGCAACAGTTGTATTTACACCGGTTTTGGCATACATAGTGGACGACCTTAATGCTATTAGTTCTATGTTACTAAATTTATGCACGTTCACACCTGTTAGTATCAATTTGCTGTCATCCAAACACTGTCGCTATGCTGTTGCAGTTATATTTAGCTTCCTCATAAAATGTTTAATTTGTTATTTATAGTACATGACTAAGAACTTGTAGCATTGTTGTAGTTAATTATAGCTTCTGAAGTTTCAGAATTTGGTTGTTTCTCAGTAGCAATTAATTCATTTGCACATTGATCTTTTTGAGAAGACATGTCATAATTAACCTGTTTCTTCAGTTTATCAAAATATGTATTTGGTGATTTTCTATGTTGCTACAAACCCATTCCCCCTACAATTGTTACTGATCTAGTTTTAAATATTATAGGATGAACGGAAGTGTTCTTACCTGGAGTGGGTTGATCAAGAGTGGCCATTGTCTTTGAAGATGTGCCTAGAAAACCTCTGGAGCATGTATGAGGAAGATAACAGAGGTAGACTTAGAGAAAGTGTTGTCAAAGCGGAAGAATATTTGAAGATGCGGGGATAAAAAGAGGAAGATGGAGAATGAGCTCGGACTGTTTTAATTTGACTTTGCTAAGATGGTGTTGGCGAAGGTGTAGGCACTTTCCCAGTTGGCCAGTGCAAAACAGGTTCTTACTGAACTGAAAGCAGAGGTGGATAAGATGAGGTTGGATGATCTCCATTAGGGAAATGAATATATTGTTCTAATATAGTTCTTATGAAGGTGAACTAGCTATATGTTGTACTGTGCTATTTTTAGGTAGCTATTATTTTGTGATGTTAAAATATATTTATGTGCCTGATATGAAATTGGCAAACAACTATTCAATATGAAATGTGAATTTGCATAATACTGGAATTAATAATTCTAAACTAATAAACCTGCTAAATGGGTCATGGAACTTTGCAAACGGTTCTAGTAGTAAAGGCACTTGTGATGGATAGCCCAATGCCATACAATTTTCTTCATGAAATCATGTGTGATGTGGTTGAATAAAAGCAAACGGTTAACCGAGGCAGAGCGTGTGTGATAGTTACACCTATCACACACCAGACTATACATAAAACTGTGAGGGATGTATATACGAACGGAAACGTTTTCCCTAGATTGACTGTGTGGGATGTACATACGAATGGAAACGTTTTCCCTGGATTGACAGTGTGGGATGTACATAAGAACGGAAATGTATTCCTTGGATTGACTGTATGGAATGTTCATAACAAAAGAAAATGTTTGTTTGGGACTCGTTGTGTGGGATGTACTAACGACCGGAACCGATTGGGCATGTATAACCGTATTTGATCGCTCGCCCGTCGCACACGACCTCATTTTACCGAACATGTGTGACCGAAGGGCCTATCCCCGATGGTTTCTAGGTCGTGTTGGAAGGACCCCCGTATCGCAGTCACTCACTTGGTGATGGTCCAAAATGCGGAAAGGGGTTAAAAACAGTTTGTATAGCACCTCGATGTACCAGTGTATAGGTCCACTCGAACAAAATGCATTAATTGGATTTCTATTGTCTAGTAAACAAATGTAACTAATACTGGTACTAACTAATGGATTAGGCACTGCCCATATCAGATTAGAGTAGCGGATAATGAATTAGGTTTAAACGTACCTATCAAAACAATCTAGTAGTGAGTTCCTTGAGCATGGCACACGTTGTGGTGAGACAGTAAAGGTGGATAGAGGCAGCCATCGTGACATCATGGTTTTCCCTTGTTTTGACTTTGGGGAAGGAGATACAACAACGTTCACCAGTCGTAGCCGCTTTCGTGCGTGACTGATTGCAACAATTGAGCAGCCGCGGATAATTAGGATCGAATCCTCTAGGGCTTAGGCGGCTAGACCTAACGCAACTATATAGGGTCGTACATCGATTAGCCTTAATCATGTGTCTGTTGGGCGAGTGACTGGGCTTATGCGGCTAGGCCTGCCGCAATTGTACAGGATCATGGAATGATTAGCCTTAATCATATGTCTGTTGGGCGAGTGATTGACCAAAAACTACCACTTTAGGGGTTCACGTCCCGCAGAACTACCAATTTTTAAAATCAGACAGAAAACTACCGAAATTTTATAATTTTGTAACTAAAAACTACCAAGTCTATCTAATGGTCGTTTGAACTGTTTTAACCATGATTTTGACACAAGTGGCCCACCTGCCAGGCTGTTAGTCGGCCTAACGGCTAACAACGCGTGCTTGCCGACATTAGAGCAGCCTGTCGGTGGCACCGGGTCGGACCGGGACTAACCTCGCCGACCGGCCAGCTTGCCCCCACTCGATCTCACTCCCCCCCGAGCTCACTCCACTATCTTCTCTCCTCTGCTTCTGTTTCAACTTCTCGCACTCCGGCGATGCCGTGACTATGCCGTCGTGGCCAAACAGTAACGAGTCCTCCGGCGATGATGAATACATGAGCGAGTTCAGCAACATGCATATGGAGTACTTTGTAAGTTAGCTCACTCTCTCCTCTCCCTCTCCTCTTCTCTCTTGTGTGTTCTAGGGTTACGGTTAGGGTTTGAACATAATTGGGATTTCTTCCATTTAAGTTCATATATGTGAGCTGTAGTTGATATATATGTTTTTGCTGCTGCAGAAAAATCCTGACACTATGATAGACCCAAGTTTCTGTGGGGCTGAATCTGAGCGAAGGAGCATTTTACACAGGCAGGGGGCAGGCAAGTTTATTGCATTTGAAGGGACTGACACTGGCAGGAGATTCATATGATGTGCTATTGAGGTTATGGACTATGTTGTCATGGAATTGATTAGCATAGTTATTGTTATTCTGAATTTTGCCACAATGTAAAATCATTGATATGTCTGAATACTGTACTTGTAGCATAGAGGACTGGAAACATAGCAATGTTTTGTATTTTTAGAATAGAGCTAGCTTGCGTAGCTATGTATATCATTAGTGTTTATGATTTGTTATTCTGAATTGTTTGTTACCGAACAATACAACTCACTGTAAATTTAACTTAATTTTCAGGATGGTGTGAACTGTGGTGGAGTGGGTAGATGCCCCTTGGCCTGGAATTCTGCAGAGGTGCTTAAGAAAGCTCTAGGATATGTATCATGAGCATAACCTTGGTGGAATCAAGGATAATGAGGCTCATGGGATAGAGGTTGCAAAACTGAAGAAGGAGCTTGATTCTCTGGCCAATCAGTACAACCAGCTAGTGGATGATGTGTCCAAGTTGTTTGATTATAAAGATGGAATGAAATCTCATGACATGGATTGCACAAGCCTAGCAATCAAACTGAAGGAGAAGAAAAATCAACTTGAGGAGGAGGCAAAGATTGAGCTTCAAATGGATAATCTTAAGCTCAAAAAAGAATAAAGGTGCATCCTTGAGAGTCAAGCTGATATAATTCAAAACACAAGGAAGGTCATGAAGGAGATAGAGGTGGACAGAGACCTCCTTAAAGAAGAGAAGAATAAGCTGGATAATGTCATTGCTGAGCTCTTGAAGGTTGGTCAGGGGTGCAAGGAAAAGCTGGACAAGATCAAGGAAGTTGTGATGGAGGAGTAAAGTGGCAGCTCTAGATGGTAAGTATATATGATGCCTATATATATAATTGTGTAGGACTGGTTAGTCTGATGCAAATATGCATCTTAATATTAATATTAGCTATGAACTGCTTAAGAACTGTAATGAGTTCAGATCATTTTGGTTGGTGTGGGGTGTGATGTTTGCCCTGATCTGTACTGCACTAATATTATCCTGATGCTGAGAACTGGTACTAAGTTAAGTTAAGTTAAGAAATAAATTATATAAGTCTGATGCAGTTTATTACTGCGTGTTGTATCATAAATTGTTGATGAGATCTGTTTACTTCAGAAATTGCTTCATCACAGCCTGCAAGAAAGTTAAACATTATCTAAACAAGTTCAAAAAGGTTCAGACAATTCAGAGAAGTTCAAACAAAAGTTTTGAAAGACACTTAGTCTCCCATAGATAGCATTTAGTCTTACATAGATAGTAGGTAGACACTGGCATTGTTCAAAGACACTTAAACACTAAACTTGTTAACACCTAACAATACTGACAGAACTGAATCTCGCTGAGCTTGCAAACACTGGCGATAACTGATGTAACTGAATCTGAAACATACATCTTCAGATTGTTAGGCTCCTTCCGTGCTATGCGACCTGACCGTCGCACCTCTTGCTTAACTCAAGTGGTAGGCGGCAGCTCTGGCACCTCCTATTCGTCTTCAACAATGATGATGATGGGAGGAGGACGTCGACGAGCCAACCGTGCTGGTGGGGCGATGATCTGTAGGTCCTCGTCGGCGTTGCCTATAGCAGCTGGAGCCATAGCTTGTGGCAGAGGGATATAGCGGTGGGATGGCCACCATTCACTCTGCCCAACATCACCGGAGTCCACCTCCTTCATTGCCCACATCAACATGTCAATGGGCAGGACCGCCTTACCTGGGGTTCCATAGTGCTGCTTCTCCTTAGTTGTCGCCTTCTTCCTCACCACCTCTGATGAATCCACGAGCCCTTTAGCGCTACTGTACCTCATGGCAATCTTCATGTAGTCGAGGAATAGGTCTTCGTCACCACGAGCCGACCCAAGAAGCATGGCAACCCAATCCTTGCCGATGGGGAAGGGGTCCAGCCATGGGTTTGGCGTAGAGGACGAACCAGCCATGGATGTGATGGAAATATGCCCTAGAGGTAATAATAAAGTTGTTATTATTTTATATTTCCTTATTCATGATAAAGGTTTATTATTCAAGCTAGAATTGTATTGATCGGAAACCTAAATACATGTGTGAATACATAAACAAATATCGTGTCCCTAGTAAGCCTCTACTAGACTAGCTCGTTAATCAAAGATGGTTCATGTTTCATAACCATGGACATGAGTTGTCATTTGATAATGGGATCACATCATTATGAGAATGCTGTGATGGACAAGACCCATCCACTAGCTTAGCATTTGACCGTACAGTTTATTGCTACTGCTTTCATGTATGTCAAATACATATTCCTTGTACTATGAGATGATGCAATCCCCGGATACCGGAGGAATACCTCGTGTGCTATAAAATGTCACAATGTAACTGGGTGATAATAAAGATGCTCTACAGGTATCTCCAAAGGTGTTTTGTTGGGTTGGCATGAATCGAGATTAGGGTTTGTCACTCCGAGTATCGGAGAGGTATCTCCGGGCCCTCTCAGTAATACACATCATAATAAGCCTTCAAGCAAATGACTAATGAGTTAGTCATGGGATGATGTATTATGGAATGTGTAAAGAGATTTGTCGGTAACGAGATTGAACTAGGTATAGAGATACCGACGATCGAATCTCGGGCAAGTAACATACCGACAAACAAAGGGAATTGTGTATGTTGCCATTACGGTTTGACCGATAAAGATCTTTGTAGAATATGTAGGAGCCAATATGGGCATCCAGGTTCCGCTATTGGTTATTGACCAAAGAGGTGTCTCGGTCATGTTACATAGTTCTTGAACCCGTAGGGTCCGCACGCTTAACGTTCGTTGATGATATAGTATTGATGAGTTATGTATGTTGGTGAACGAATGTTGTTCGGATTTCTGGATGAGATCACATACATGATGAGGAGCTATGGAATAGTCCGGAGGTAAATATTAATATATGGGATAACAGTGTTTGATCTTTGGAAAGGTTCCAGAATTCACCGGAAGGGGTTTCGGATGTTTCCCAAAGTGTTTGGGCACGAGAACACTTTAATTGGGCCAAAGTGTGAAGCCCACGAGGGTTTTGGAAAGCACGAAAGGAAGTTTTGCAAAAGCCAGAGGCTAGACGCCAGGGTCCATGGCATCTGGGTCCAGATGCCGGGAACCCTGGCATCTGGTCCTGGAGTCCGAGTGGGACTCTTGCCTCTTGGGCAAAACTGACTTTAAGGAGGATTTTGCTCCAAGTGTCGACCCCAGTGCTCAACATATAAATTGAGGGGCAGGGCTAGCACCCAAGACACATCAACATTCACCAAGCCATATGTCGGCAACCCCTTCCCTTCTAGTTTATCCTCCGTCTAGTTTCTATAGTGCTTGGCGAAGCCCTATGAAGATTGTTCTTCATCAGCAACCGTCACCATGCCATCGTGCTGCCGGAACTCATCTACTACTTCGCGAGTCTTGCTGGATCAAGAAGGCTAGGACATCACGGACCTGAACGTGTGCTGAATGTGGAGGTGTTGTACGTGCAGTACTTGATTGAGACGGACCGTGAAGGTGTACGACTACATCAATCGCGTTGATAAACGCTTCCGCTTATTGATCTTTAAGGGTATCTCCATGGATAGATCTTGCGTGTCCATGGATAGATCTTGCGTGTGCGTAGATTTTTTTTGTTTTCCATGCAACGTTCCCCAACAGTGGCATCATGAGACAGGTCTATGCGTAGATGATATGCACGAGTAGAACACAAAGAGTTGTGGGCGGTGATTGTCATACTGCTTACCACCAATGTCTAACTTGTTTCCATAAAGGTGGATGGCGGGTATTGTAAGATGAAGCGGCCCAGACCAACATTACATGTCGATGTACATGAGACCGGTTCCACCGTCACTTGCAACTTGTTTCTATAAAGGTGGATGGCGGGTGTTTGTTTCTCCTACTTTAGTTGAATCGAGTTTGACCGCGGTCGGTCCTTGTTGAAGATTAAAACAACAAACTTGATAAATCATCGTTGTCTTTTTGTGTCGTAGGTAAGAACGGTTCTTGCTAGAAGCTCGTAGAAGCCACGTAAAACTTGCAACAACAAAGTAGAGGATGTCTAACTTGTTTTTGCAGGGCATGTTGTGATGTGATATGGTCATGACATGATGAGTTATACGTTATTGTATGAGATGATCATGTCTTGTAAATTATCGGCAACCGGCAGGAGCCTTATGGTTGTCTCTTTGTTGTATGAAATGAAATGCCATGTAATTTCTTTACTTTATTGCTATGAGTTAGAAATAGTCGTAGAAGCAATACTTGGCGAGACAACCACGACGCAACAATGGTGATCAAGATGTCGAGCCGGTGACGATGGAGATCATGACGATGCTTTGGAGATGGAGATCAAAAGCACAAGATGATGATGGCCATGTCATGTCACATATTTTGATTGCATGTGATGTTTATCCTTTATGCATCTTATTTTTCTTAGAACGGCGATAGCATTATAAGATTATCCCTTCACTAAATTTGAAGATAATAGTGTTCTCCCCGAGTATGCACCGTTGCTATAGTTTGTCGTTTCGAGACACCACATGATGATCGGGTGTGATAGAATCTACATTCACATACAACGGGCACTACAGAAAAAGATACATTTGTGACATTTTAGCCCGAATGATTTTTATGTCATGCTTATGGCACTTCTATAATGATAATTGTGACAAAAACATGTATCATCATAGATATGGTGGGCTCCTACTTCTATGACAAAAAAATCATGAAAAAAAAATGGGCTTTTCGTCCTAGGCGGCCCGGGGACGCACCTGCATGACATTATTTCGGCCCTCCATGATGGAAAAAATCATGGTAGAAGCGAGGGTGAGGAAAAATTCGAGGAGTTCCCGGTTACGGTGGGTGGTTGGGGCGGAGCGATGCACGGAGGTTTGCATGTTTCTCTCGTACACGTCGCGTGTATGCGTGAGGCGTTGGGCTCTAACTGAACCCGAGCGAGGCATTCGCTTACTGAACCCAAGCGATTGCACTAGCTACGTTACTGAACCCGAGTAATCGATCCCTTCGCTGCTAACTGAACCCGACCAACTCCTTCGCTGCTAATTGAACCAGATCGATCGTTGCTGCTGCTTACTGAAGCCGATCGAACCTGTTGCCTCTGGATGAATAGTGAACGTGGGGGTTGGTTGAACGAGTCGAGACGTACATGGTTGGGGTTGGATGAACAGTTCCCAATGGGGTTTGGATGAACAGGACCCCGTGGTAGTAGGTGGTTGCCGCTTGATGAACAGGACCCCGATAGGAGGCCACCACAGCCGAGCCGGTTGGGGGTGGATGAACATGACCCCGTAGAGGTCTGGCTGAATGGTAACCAGTGGAGGGCTGGTTGAACAGTTGCCGATGGAGGCAGAGGAAGACGCGGTGGATGAACAGTGCATGTGGAGGCTGGAGGAAGTTGACGGTGGGTGAACAATAGCCCGTGGAGTCCCGTTTTGCGGTACGCCACACCCCGCCCGATGAACAGGACCCCCATTTCGACCGTAGTGCTCCAACACAAGTCCGTTTCCTCCATTTTGCGGTACGCCAGACCCCTCACGATGAATAGGATCCCGTTCGTCGTCAGTCGAGTAGAAGGCCGTTTCCTCCGTTTTGCGATATGCCAGACCCTTCTCGATGAACATGACCCCATTTCGACCATACGTGCTCCAGCAAAAGCCCGTTTCCCTCCGTTTTGTAGTACGCCACACCACGTTTCGGCTGTTCTGTCCAAGTCGGTTGGGTCCCCATGAACACGATGCGTTATGTTGCCTCCCGATGAACACGACGCTGTTTCTCCATTCCGACCCCGTCGATTAGCTGCCGATGAACACGACACCGTTGCTGCCGTCCATTGCCTCTCCATGTACACCAGCCCTGGCCGTACGTATGCGCGAGTACGCGTTTGAGACCCCGCCCGTATGTACGTACGTAGCCATATCTTTTGCCCTCTGGCTGTACGTACGTACACACGGTTTAGACGGGACTATACATATGACACGTGTTGCTCTTTACTCGGCCACAGTTCATCACTGCAAAGAGACCGATCGACCGCTATGTATGTACACGTTCGGGACTAGACGAATAATGCTACATACGCTTCCAGCGGTTGGGTCCCAACTATCAGGGAGGCTTAGCCCCTCGCGAGGGTCTTGAGTGTTGATGCTAAAGATGGGCCGTACCAGGCTTGAAAAGGAGCCTCGTGGGTACCCTGGTTCCCAGAACGCCAAGAGTAGCCCTCGGGCCCAAGGCACGCTCGGACTTGGATTCAAGGCGAAGCCAAAGGGCAAGGGCGAAGCGCTGCGGGCCCCAATCGCCCGCGGACCTGGTCGACGCGTGGCGCCCGGATTGGACGTGGGCATCTCCACTTCCCACGTTGTCTTGGCAACAGTTCGATTTGACTGGAGGGGGCCAGCACCCACTTCTAGTCTTTCTCTACTTCCCTTCGTCTTGCTCTAGATCCCGCCACAAGCACTCCCAGATCTGCCGAATCCTGCCCTCGAGTTCGGCGCCGATGGCCTCGGGGACAACCAAGCCCTCTACTTCTCCTCCGCGCCAGGTTCCAAACTTCGAGCCAGCTCTCGGTGCCTCCATCATCACCAAGGAGAAGGAACTCGCCGCCGTACTTCCATTCCTGGCATTCTGTCACAACGAGGGGGAAGAGACTGTGGTCCGATTTGGCTCCGCCATGCCGGAGTCCCTGGGTAAAACCTTCAACCCTCCCTGCACAACCTTTTTTTGGGGCCCGTCCCCCCTTTCTCTAGCTTCTTCTTCGCTATCCTCAAGCATTACCAAATTCGCGCCCTTCATCTCCATCCCAGCTCCACCTTCCTATTGTCCATTTTCGCCTTTTACTGCAAGGCGTTCGTCGGAGTGTTACTCTCCGTCACACTGTGGTGCCGCTTCTTCTATCTTCGGGTTAACACCGACCACTGTACCAGGGGGCTTGTCTTCGTCGCGGTCCATCAGGGCAATGTGATCTCAAAGGCCAAGAAGAAGGTGGACGACTTCTAGCGTAAGTGGGTCTTCAGGGATGTCAAGCGTTCCCGTGCTTGTCTGGAGCTGCCAACCGCATTGCCGGAGAAGCCGACTCGGTGGGGTCACGAGAAGCTCATCGACCCCCGGACGACGCAGCTGCTGGAGGTGATGACGAAGGAGCTGAAGTTGGGGACGCTGACGGGACCCCTGCTTGTCAAGGAAATTCATGAAGCAGCGGCTGGCCCCTCTTCAGGCATGCTCGCGCCCCTTGTGGACCCTTCAGGGCGAGGATGATGTGCTCCGTCTGCACCCGGTGGCCCTGACAGCCGAGGAACTAGGCAAGGTCCTGTGCATCGTGCTCGAGAAGGACCCTGGGGATCTGCCCGAGGGGCAAGACCCGCTGTAGAATCGGGAGGACAAGGATGACGTAGTCGCCGTCGTGCGTGTCTTCAACGAGCAAGGGCTCGTGCCACCGACGAGCCCCCCTGCCCCTCCTCTTGTGGTGCCGGTGCCCTCCGACGAGGAGGGAAAGGGCGACTCGGAGGAGACTCTTGAGGAGGGGGCGGAGACTTCCCCTCCGCGGCAGAGCGAGCTCCTCCGTGACTTCTCTGATGATGTTGATTCTGGTGAATACTTGGTGAAGACATCACCACGATTTGCTCGGGTGACCACCTGATCTGGGACCTCCCTCTAGAAGAGGCCGGCGCGTGGTGCCCCGAAGAAGGGCGAGGTGGTCCCGCCCCTCCAGGGCGGTGCCCCTGCCTCGTCGTCGATGGTTGGTGCCTCCGGGTCTGCTGTGACACACCTGCGTGCCTCGAAGAGCACGGCGGGTCTGTCGTCCAGGAAACTTGGGCCTGCCTTGCACCTGTCCAAGAAGAAGAGAGAGTACATCGCCGTCAAGCAGTAAGCATCTCATCCTACCTCTGTTTTTACTCTGGGTGCTGTGCTCATTGTGTCCTCCTTCTGCGGGATGCCACCGTCAAAGAAGAGGAGGGAGGAGGCCCAGCTTTCCAAGGCTGCGCCTGCTGTTGCCGCCGAGGCCCCGACGTCGAAGGTAGGGGCCACCTTGTGAAGGCCTAGCCTTGTCACCACCTCCTGAGGCTCTGGGGCCGCAGCTCAGGAGGTGGGCACAAGCGTGGCCAAGCTGACTCTGGAGGCCACTACTCCCAGCGGCCCGGCTGAGGGCATGGGGGCTCCGGAGCCCCTGCCGTCCATGCTACAGTTGCTCCGCCAACCTAGGTGTCTTCTCCTCAAGTTGCCTCCTCCAACATGCCTCGCGCCTTGGAAGATGCCCTCGCCACGCTGGACCAGTTCCCGCTCGACCTTCGCGACGCCGACCGCCACCTAGTGACGGGACGCCTGGGGCTGATCTTAGGGTGGCTCCGGGCTGACACGTCCCTCAAGATGGCCTGGAGTGAAGCCGAGGCCACTACCAGAGACGGCTAGAAGGTGGCGGGCTTGGCCACAGCCGAGCGTGATGCGGCACGAGTCAATGAGAAAGCCACTGAAAAGCGCTGCCACAAGGTGAAGGCCGATCTCAAGGCCCTCACCGTCAAGCATGATGATGACACCCGCCGTCTTGTGGAGCGGGAGAAGGAGTTGAACGCCCGCCAGGTGGAGCTTGACAAATGCGACGCCGAGCTGAAGAAGGCCGCCCAAGCACACGCCATAGAACACGGCCACCTGGAGAAGCTGGAGGCGACCCGGAGGTCCCTTGCCGAGGTTGAGGAAAGAACTGTCATGAAGCGCGATGCCTTTGTCTCCCTTGAGGAAAAGTTCCGCGACTCCTTGTGATCCCTCTACGGGACGGGGTACAAGGCACCACTGGCGACGCCAGAGCAGGGCCCCGCCGGACTGCTCCCCAAGTTTGCCATGGAGCTCGAAGGTATTGCCATCGGGTTGGGCCCCTTGGAGGAAGCGGAGCCCCGCGCTCTTTCCACCTCGGTCGCGACACGTGTCTACCATCACCTTCATCTTCGCGACCCCAACTTCAACTTTGACCCCCTTCTTGAGCCTGCAGCTCTCGAGCTTGAAGACGGCGCCGTCAAAGTCGTAAGGGAGCAAGTGAAAGCTTTGCTGCAGCAGTTCCGCCCGGCCGAGCCTCCCAATGCCGCAGAAGGAGCCAGTGAGGGAAATGATGTTGACGTTGCTGACGACGGGTCTCCCTAGGTGGACGATGGTGGCATCCAAGGCTGAAGAGGAGGAGGATGGTGTTGATGCTTCCCACTTTATCCCTGCGACATTTGCCGTGCCTCGTGGAGGCGTAAGAACTTTGCTTTGAACTTTCGAAAAAGAAACAGTATGCTGTGTAATAACTTGCTTTGGATTTTGCTATTTTCTTTTCTGTTTGCCTTTGGTGTTCTGCGTCGGCAGGGCCCGACCCCGCGCATACCTCGACCGTCGTTGGGGCGTCCGGATAACAAGGACGAGACCAAGGGGCGAGGGGCTACATGGCCAGCTAGGCCCGTGGGTCGCGATGCCCAGGGGTCCCCCTTAACGTACGAACAGGCTCAGTGTTTTTGTGAGCCAGAGCCTCACGAGGGTGGGCTCTGTGTCGGCGGGGCCCGACCTCGCGCATTCCTCGACTGCCATTGGGGCGTCCGGATCACCAGGGTAGGACCAAGGGGTGAGGGGCTACGAGGCCAGTGAGGCCCCTAAGTCGCGATGCTCAGGCCCCCCCCCCCTTGACGTGTGAGTTGCCCTTGTGAGTTCCATACCTTCTTCCCGTCGGCCTTTGCCTAGGAGGGGCCTGCAAGGACCATGTACAAGGACCTGGTGAGGTGGTGCGCGCCAGGTCTGACAGACCTGGGCGCAGCCCCCGTGTCAAGCCCCCCGCGCGCTCATCTTAGGGAGAGCCTGAACGGTCCACTGAGAGGCCATCCTGGAGTTAGTGCGGCCCGGAGGTGCCCCAAGTTGTTTATCCCCAGTGCGGAGCATAGGGCTACCACTTGGCGTGGGCATAGCCGCGCCTCGACCGTGTCGTCCGCCAGCGCGGAGCATGGGGCTTCCACTGGTCGCGTGGATGGAGGTCCCTCCGAGGGAGCACTCCGGGCGTGTACAACCCAGATGGAGGAGGTGTATATGGGCACTCGTAGGCTAGCACGGGACCCACGAGGCCCTACCTCAAGGCGGGTTTCTCCTTGTCGTTAGAGCTTCTGTGTGACAGATGTAACCTGCGCCGAAATGAACCTCCGGAGGCCATTGCATGGGTAGGTCAAGCCCCACGTACCTCGGGAGGTGACGTGAGCATGGAGAGCCCGTCAGACAGAGCTCGGTCACTTGGATTTTTCAACGCTGCACGGACGGACCTGAGCACAGGTGTCGTGCTTAAGCTTCTTCATGTAACAACCCTAGGAGGAGCCCCTGTCACACGGTTCCTGTAGAGGCGTCCTAGGCCACAAAAAGGGAGACCGGTTTGCGTGCCCTGGCCTGCTGGTCAGGGCGGGCGACACTTCAAATGACGAAATGCTGAACAAGCGACTTTCAACAAACAAGGGGAAAACCCAATCTCAAGCAGAGCCAATCCCAATTTGAGCAAAAACGATGCATGCTGTAGGGACGGACCCACACGGTCTGGGGATGATGCATCCTGAGGGGCGCCCCAACTGAATTCAAACCAAAAGACGAGACATGCCGCAGGGACAGACCCACGCGGCCCGGGGATGACGCCGCCCGTGGGGCGCCCCCAACTGAACAAAACGGAAAATTTCACCTGACACCATTGCTAAAGAAGTGTTGGAGTAGCTAAAGACGCTTGCTGCAGAAGTTGCTCCTCATGAGCCGCCTGGCTCCAGGACCTCGCGAGGTTCCTGAGGTTCCGGGAGCTCGCAGAGGACTAGTGCCTTCTCCGCCAGGATCTCCTGATGCTTAGCCTCTTGAGCCGCCAGGACGTCCCGCATGTGGCGCTGGTGCAGGGCAGTTTGGTTCGGTAGGCCGAAGGGCACACGAACATAGCTGTGAGGAGGGCCCTCGCACCGGCCCACCAGGGACGGCCCGTAGATCTCCTGAGATGTGACTATGTTGAGCCCTGGAACGTTGACGTAGACGCGCAACCTACCGCCTGACCCCGGGACGACAACTGCACTTGGTGGTGTGGGGCGACGCTCGCCTCGCAATGCTCTTGGTACCTGCAGGTCTTTGATGATCTGGGTGATGAACTCCTGAGCACTTACTGCCTCACGCCTTGTGCCCTCCTTGCAGAAACATGCGCTGAAGCACGCCTCCAGATGGTGCCTGAGCGCCTCCCTCGTGGCGTTGGATGGGTCAGAGGCCCTCTAGAGGATAGCCCCCGAGCCTAGCCTGAGAGGGGCACCGGGAACGCCTTCCTATGCAATGGAGGAAGGCACCCCGTTCATGGCGCAGAGCCTAAGGTGCGGCCATTGGGTGTTGCTTCCTCGTGTGGCTTCAGGGCGAGCAGTTGCTTCTTCTTCTTCTTCAGGACGGCTTCAAGAGGGTAGGCAAAGCCCTCGGTATCGGAGTTTTCCACTGCTACAGCTTGGTAGGCGTGTTCAAGAGCGCACACCGCATCCTTCTCATCACATGCAACCACGATGATGCTGCCGCTTCCCGGCATCTTGAGGATGTTGTAGCCGTGGTGGGTCGCCGCCATGAACTTGGCTAAAGCTGGGTAGCCGAGGATGGCATTGTATGGGAGCCAGATGTGGGTGATGTCGAAGTCGATGAGCTTCATGCGGTAATTCTTGCGGTCGCCGAAGGTGACGGGAAGGTGGATCTACCCTATTGGTGTTGTCGAGCCGTCGGTCACTCCGGAGAAAGGCCTGGTCGGTTGGGGCTGGTCGTATGGCACCTGGAGCATGTCGACGGTCTCGACGGAGAGGACGTTGAGCCATGCTCCACCATCGATGAGGGTCTTGGTGACAAGCACGTTGCTGATGGGAGGTGAGCAGAGCAGAGGGAGGGCGCTGGCCGTGGCCGCGCACTTGAGCTGGTCAGCGGAGTCGAAGGTGATGGCGCACTTGGACCATCTGAGAGGACGAGTTATCTTAAGCTTGGGGAGGACTGCATTCACCTCTCGGGCGAACTTCTTGAAGACGCGATGAGATGCCGGGGCCTGAGCGCCTCCCAGGATGCATGCCACGGCAAGCGACTCCTGAAACCCCCAGCCCCTTCATCTTGGTGGTGTTCGTCGTTCCTTCTTGGCTGTGGTGGCAGCGGAGGAAGGGCTGCGTTGTCTCGGGGGTGATCTTCAGGCGACTAGTCCCTCCAGTGATCCTCACTAGGCCGGTCTCGCCCATGGACCCTCGCGAGGCTGGCCCTGCCAGTGATCCTCGCGAGGCCGCTCATGCCAGCCTTGGCAAGAGTCACGGTTCTCCTAGTGTCCTCCTCCACGGCCACCTCCGAGATTGTAGCCTCGTTCGCCGCGCTCAGGGCAGCGTCCGAAGTGTCCGTCACGGATGGACCTAAGTCCTTGACAGTCATTGGTGTTGTGGTTGTGCACGTAGTGGAAGGCGTGGGACGAGCGACTGCCCTTAGAGGAATCGGGGTAATCGCACCCGCGCTCCATCTCAAGCCCAGCCGTGAGTACTGCCGGTCCCTTGCGCTTGGCCTCCTTGGTCTTGGCCTTCTTGTCTTCTGGATCAGCCTCGGGAAGGTCGACGATCGAGAGGCGACCCTCTTCTGCCTTTGCGCACTTGATCGCTAGGTTGAACATCTCCAGAGTTGAGAACATATCCTCTTGAATGGCGAGCTCCTCCTTCATCCTGACATCTCGGACGCCATCAGTGAATGCCGAGATGACGGCTACATCGGATATCTTGGGGATCTTGATGCCGACGTTGGTGAAATGCTGCATGTACTTGCGCAGGGTCTCTCCTGGCTGCTGCTTGATTCGCCGCAGGTCGCCCACCGCCGGGGCACGGTCGCGAGTCTCTTCGAAGTTGGAAATGAAGCATTTGCGCAGCTCACCCCGGGAGGTTCAGGAGCCACGAACGAGCACAGTCTTTGCGAGCCAGGGGGAACCAGTTGGCCATGACCTTCTTGTCACCACTGGCCGCTTCAATGCTCAGCTCATAGAGCTGCAGGAACTCTGTTGGGTCGGGTGTCCCATCATACCGCGAGGGTAGATATGGCTTGAATTTGCCGCGCCAGATGACACGACAGAGCTCTGGGGTGAACGCTCGGTAGCCCGCCATGCTGACTGGTGCTAGTTGCTGAGGTGGAGCCTGGTCCGGATGTTCGCGCGCCACCGCATGGGGAGGCGCACTGCCTTGACGAAGCAGAGCAGGGAGTGCGCGCCTCGCCTTGAGGCCGCTGCACCACTTGACAACTTTCTTCATCTCGCGCGGCCACCCTGCGTGGCTAGTCACGCTGGGGGGGCTCGCACCTTGGCTCGGGGAAGACATCTCTCCGAAGCGGTGGAGGAGGTGCGCCGCGGGCCTCATCACCCGGCTGAGGTTGTGGAAGAGGTAGCGAACGACATTATGCTGGAGCTTCTCCCGCGGCGCTGACGAGCTCGGCGATGCGGTCCAGCCATTCTTCATAGAGGTCGTCGGCCGGGCGGTAGTGCAGGAGCTCACGTGCCATGAGTAGCGCGGCCTGCGAGTTTGCTAGCCCGCGACGGGCGTGGGAGGACGAAGCAGCCACCGGATATAGCGACGGGGTTGCAGTGCGGCCGTCGCGCCACGCGGAGAGCGGGAGCGACGAGTCCTGCTGCTCACAGGCAGCGGGGACGGCAGCGTTTGCCGCCGGTGATGGAGAGCGGCAGGGGATGCCATCGCCTAGAGGTGCCGTCTGGGCCACTCGAGCGGCAAGGGCCGCCCGGTGTTCAGCACGGACGTGGCGAGCGTCAGCCATGGGGCGGTGAGACGATGTTGAACCGAACGGACAAAGAGGATCTTCGACGCACCCCTACCTGGTGCGCCAAATGTCGAATTCAGGGCTCCACAAAACCCTACTAGATTCGAACTCTGGGGTGCATGCAAATATCTCAACCTCGCCTATCTACTTACTCGCCATCTCACGAACTAGCATGATAAGAAGGAATGTAAAGGAGACCTGAGGCAGTTTATCCTGGTTCAGGCCACCTAGCGGTGAGTGGCCCTACTCCAGCAATATGGTGGATTAGCCTCGAGATGGGCTGTGGATGAACTAGTACAATGGGCGAACAACCTCCGGAGGAGAGGTGTTCTTGCTTGGTGGTGGAGGAGAGGGTCTGTATGATCCGTCCCCTTGCTGGGTGGTTGCTATCCTACTTATATAGTGGCCTTGGTCCTCTTCCCTCGAAATGTTGGGCGGGAAGGGATCCCACAACGGCCAATTTTGAAGGGGGACAGCTAGTACATCCTATCCTGACTAAAGGTGGTCTTCGCGTGCAAAGCCTCTGATCCTGACGCCAAGGTGGGCTCAGTGATGACCTCCGTCCTGCCGTCCTGGCAGTTTTGGTCTTGTTGCACTAGACTGGAAACCTTTGGCAGATTCCTAGAGAATCCGCGTCTGAGCCCGCTTCCTTAGCACTAAAGAGGAAACTGATGTACTGCACCCGCTGGCGCCCGCCTGGCCTTGGTCGTCATGGCTTGCGTCATGCAAACCTCGCGAGGTGGGGGGTTGCATAGAGTTCTTCGCTCCTAAGGAGCCAGCCAGACAAGGCTGCCCCTTCCGAAGGTCTTGGTGTCGTCCGCCCGCTAGGCTTGGCCCCTCGCGAGGGCCTTGAGTGTCGATGTTGGAGATGGGTCGTACCACGCCTGAAAAGGAGCCACGTCATGGGCCGCAGGCAGGCAAGTCTGGGTACCCTGGTTCCCAGAACGCCGACAAAATCATCGTCATCATCAGCACCAACACCTCTCCCATCTCGGGGAGGGCAGTCTCCATCAACATCTTCAACAACACCATCTCCTCTCAAACCCTAGTTCATCTCTTGTGTTCAATCTTTGTACCAGGACCTTAGATTGGTGCTTGTGGGTAACTAGTAGTGTTGATTACATCTTGTTGTTGATTACTACATGGTTTATTTGGTGGAATATTATATGTTCAGATCCATTATGCTATTCAATACCCCTTTGGTCATGAACATGTTCATCACTTTCACTACAAAAAAAGACACATCCGTGACATTTTGGCCCAAACAATTTTTTTTTCTGTCATGCTTATGACACTTCTATGATGATAATTGTGACAAAAACCCGTATCATCATAGATGTGGTGGGCTCCAACTTCTATGACAAAAAATCATGACAGAAAATGGGATTTTCGTCCTGGGCGGGTCGGAGACTGATATGTCTCCACCGTATCTATATTTTTTCATTGTTCCATGCTGTTATATTATCATTCTTGGATGTTTTACAATCATTTTATAGTCATTTTTTAGTACTAACATATTAACATAGTGCCAAGTACCAGTTGCTGTTTTCTGCATGTTTTTTACATCGCAGGAAATCAATATCAAAGGGAGCCCAAACACCGCGAAACTTTTTGGAGAATTTTTATGGGCTAGAAGACATCTGATAGGCCAAGGCTGCACCTGGGGGGGTGCCCTGAGGGGGCACAAACAACTAGGGCGTGCCAGGCCCCCCTGGCATGCCCAGATGGGTTATGCCCACCTCGATGGCCTCCTGCACCGCCTCTTAGCTCTATAAATACCACAATATTCCCGAAACCCTAGGGGAGTAGACGAAATATTCATCCAGTCGTCGCAGAGTCCAGAACCACCAGATCCAATCTAGACACCATCACAGAGGGGTTCACCACTTCCTTTGGTGCCTCTCCGATGATGCGTGAGTAGTTCCTTGTACACCTACGGGTCCATAGTTAGTAGCTATATGGCTTCCTCTCTCTCTAATGATTCTCAATACAATGGTCTCTTGGAGATCCATATGATGTAACTCTTTTTGTGGTGTGTTTGTTGGGATCCGATGAACTTTGAGTTTATGATCAGATCTATCTTTTTATACCCATGAAAGTTATTTGAGTTTCTTTGATCTCTTAGATGCATGATCTCTTATAGCCTCGTATTTTTGTTCCGATATTTGTGTTTTGTTTGGCCAACTTGATCTATTTATTTTGCAATGGGAAGAGGTGCCCGGTAGTGGGTTCGATCTTACGGTGCTTGAACCCAGTGACAGAAAGGGAACCGACACGTATGTATCGTTGCTACTAAGGATAAACCGACGACATCCATATCTAACGCCATAGATAAACGGATCTTGTCTACATCATGTCATTGTTCTTAATGCATTACTCCATTTTTCCATGAACTTAATACACTAGATGCATGCTGGATAGCGGTCGATGTGTGGAGTAATAGTAGTAGATGCAGGCAGGAGTCGGTCTACTAATCTTGGACGTGATGCCTATGTGATGATCATTGCCTGGATATTGTCATAATTATTTAAGGTTTTATCAATTGCCCAACAACAATTTGTTTACCCAGCGTTTGCTATTTTTCTCGAGAGAAGCCACTAGTGAAACCTATGGCCCCCGGGTCTTCTTTCTCATATATTTGCCTTTGCGACATACTTTTTCCTTGCATTTATTTTCAGATCTACTAAACCAAAAATATGAAAAACACCTTGCCGCAATTTATTCTTATTTATTTTATTTGGCATCCGATCTACTACAAATTCCTCACGTCTATTTTACCTATCTTGAGGCGTCGTACCCCGAAAGGGATTGACAACCCCTTTAACACGTTGGGTTGTGAGAAGTTGTTATTCGTGTGCAGGTGTTGTTTACGTTGTGTTGCTTGGTTCTCCTACTGGTTTGATAACCTTGGTTTCACATCTGAGGGAAATACCTACCGTCGTTGTGCTGCATCCTCCCTTCCTCTTTTGGGAAATACCGACGTAGCTTTAAGCGACATCAAAAGGAATTTTTGCCACCGTTGTCGGGGAGCACCTTCAACATATACTAGGTTCCTAATCACAAATCTCATCTCCTTGCAATTGCATTGTTTGTCATCTGCCTCTCGTTTTCATCTCCCCCACTTCACAAACATTTGTCGTTTTTATTCGCCCTCTTTTTTTTCGTTCACCGTTTTCTCGTCAGATCTATTTTCGTTTGCCCTTACGTCTTACTTGGTTACTTTGCTTGGTTGTCTGGTATAATTGGGTGTTTTATTGAAATCAGAAGGAAAACATTTATGGATCCTCATCCACTTGCTAATATTTTTAAAAGATCCAATTATGATAAACAATTGCAAGTGAATTGAGTGCACTAGATTATCTTTATAAAGTTTGGCTTGAGATTCATGAATCTGGAAATTGTGATGAAGTGATAAAAGAATAAATTTATGAAATGATTCATGATAGCTCTTTGAATGAAAAGCATGATTGCAATGGTGTTATGATAAATTCTCTTAATGTCAATTATGCTAATAATATGCAAAACCCCAAGCTTGGGGATGCTAATTTTGATATGTCCTCTACTTATTGCAATGATCATGACCGGGGTGATTCTTTTTACAATCTTGAAAATTTGTGTAAGCCTCATGATGAATATGTTTGCGATAATATTGAAAGTAGGTTTGGAGAGGTCATGACTTTATTTGATGATAAGCCCACTATTTTGGAAGAGTGTCAACTTTTTATGCATGTGGATCATGAAGAGAAATTTTTATGTGATAGCTATATTATTGAATTTGAGTATGATCCTACATGTAAATACTATGAGAGAGGAAAATATGGTTGTAGGAATTTTCATGTTACTAAATTACCTCTTGTTATGTTGAGATTGCTATTGTTTCTTTGTTCTTCTTTGCATATGCTAGATGTTTCTTGTCTTGATAATTTGGTTGCCTACAAAATGCCTATGCATAGGAAGTATGTTAGACTTAAATGTGTTTTTCACGTGCTTCATGATGCTCTTTTTGTGCTTCAACTCTTGTCTTTCATGTGAGCATCATTGAAATCTCAAGCCTATCTTAATGGCTATAAAGAAAGAGCTTGTTGGGAGGCAACCCAATGAATAAAATAATTTATTGTTATTTTTATTTTCTGTTATTGTGTGTTTACCCTTTAATATCCCTGTTGAGATGTGTTTTTGTGGTTTGAATAAAGGTTTGTGCCAAGCAAGGCCTTAGGAACACGTTGGGTGTTAGTAGATTTGATCTTGCTGAAAAAACAGAAACTTTTGCGATCATGAGAAATATTCTCATTTTTAACAGAAAAGTGCTTTTTAGTTGATTTTTTAAGAAGATTAATATACAAATTTACCACATGGCCCTATTTGTTTCAAGGTTTTTAGAGTTCCAAAAGTATTCGAAACTTCCTTATTACTACAGACTGTCTGTGTTTGACAGATTTTGTTTTCTTTGTGTTGTGTGCTTATTTTGATGGCTCTATGGTTTTCTTTGATGAGTTTTTGCCATATAAAAGTTGGAATACAGTAGATATAATACAAAAACAAAATATGAATTGGTTTGACACAACATTTATAGTAGTGGTTTTCTTTCTTATACTAACAAATCTCATGAAGGTTTTGTTGAAGTTTTGTGTGATTGAAGTTTTCAAGTTTTGGGTTATCTTACGATGGATGAAGGAAGGATAGAAGAGCCTAAACTTGGGTATGCCCCGGCATCCCAAGCTATTATCCAAAAATGGGCAACCAACCAAGCTTGGGGATGCCCCCGAGTGCATCCCCACTTTCTTCCAACAACTATCGGTATTTCACTCGAGGCTATATTTTTATTCGTCCCATGATATGTGTTTTGCTTGGAGCTTCTTGTATGATACGAGTCCTTGCTTGTTCTATTTTACTTTTTAAGTCATCAATCATTGCTGTTCACACCTATTTGAGAGAGCCAAAATTATACCATGACTTGCTATAATTGCTCTCTATGCTTCACTTCAATTTTTATGAGCTAGGACTTGCTCTAGTGCTTCACTTATATCTTTTTGAGCATGGTGTGCTTAGTATTTTTGAAGAAATACTCTCTTTCTTCACTTAGATTTATTTGAGATTTAGTAAAATTTTAAAGAAATTCTATCTTGCTTCATTTATATTATTTTGAGAGAAAGAAAGAAAAATTATGCTCATGATCTTCGCTTATATTTGTTTGAGCTTATCAAAAGCAACACATGAAAATTAGTCCCAAAGTGAGAGATATCCAAGAAGGATATAATAATAA
Organism: Secale cereale; assembly: GCA_902687465.1. Classification (NCBI taxonomy): domain Eukaryota; kingdom Viridiplantae; phylum Streptophyta; class Magnoliopsida; order Poales; family Poaceae; genus Secale; species Secale cereale. Next base: position 95,036,970 of record LR738714.1, on the reverse strand, counting down.
CTTACATGAAGATCATTGGACAAAATAAACTTGATTCCTTGTAATAGTTTTGAGACATGATGATGTGATATGTGAGTTATGTTGATGAGTAATTGTTCTCTAGTAAGAATATTAGTGTTAAAGTTTGTGATTCGTTATGCAAGCACGAAAGTCAATAATTATGCAATGAAATTATATCCTACTTGTGGTGCATTATTCGGTGCTATTTATGCTCAATGTTGGCTTACAAGATTATTTGTTTCATGGTTGGTCGCTTCCCAGTCTTTTGCTAGCCTCCATTTTGTACTAAGTATGATCTTTACTTGTGCATCCAAAATCCTTTATCCTGGTTTTGCCACATGAGTCCACCATACCTACCTATATGCGGTATTTCCTTGCCGTTCTAAGCAAATTTGTATGTGCCATACCTAATTTTCAAAATAAATTTCCCTTTTGTGTGCCCGTACCGCTCGCGAGGCGGTGAGGGGTGGCCAATATTTTCCATGCTAGATGTGTTATTTTCACGATGAGTGTTTATTCACTTGTCATTGCATGAGAGTAAGGCAAAGGTATTAGGGATGCCCAGTCCCGAAATGAAAAACAAATTTACTTTATGTTGTTAAATAATAAATTCCTTGGAAAGTGTTGGTATGGAAGGCACTCGTGGATTAGGCTAGCCATGGCTTGTGAAAGTTTGGTGGAAAAGGAATAAACTTTATTTTCTGTTTACCGCCTATGATATATCTAGCATGGAAAGTGTTGGGAACCTCAAGTCCTTCTCGTTGGTGGGAAAAGTATACCTCCCAAAAAAAATTATCTCTCAATTTAAGCTTTGAGCTCTGGCACCTCTACAAATCCTTACTTCCCTCTGCGAAGGGCCTTTCTTTTACTTATGCAATTTTTATTTTTGAATTTGAGTCTCCATCTTATCTTACAAGCACCAACTAGGAAACACTATGATCGTACTTGAGCATTGGGTGTAACTAATATACGAATGTGTTTCATGAATGGATCAATGGTTGAGCATAATGGACTGGGGATAGCTTATTTTAGCATTGATATTTTGAAAGACATGGTTGCTTGTTGATATGCTTGAGTATCTAAATTATTATGTCAAACTAGACTATAGCTTTGAACCATATAAAAGTCCAAATGTCCATGCTGTAAAGAAAAGAATATGATATGACATGATAGGCAACATTCCACATCAAAAATTCTGTTTTGACCACTTACCTACTCGAGGACGAGAAGGAGTTAAGCTTGGGGATGCTGATACGTCTCCAACGTATCTATAATTTTTTATTGTTCCATGCTGTTATATTAACATTCTTGGATGTTTTACAATCATTTTATAGTCATTTTATATCATTTTTGGTACTAACCTATTGACATAGTGCCAAGTCTGAGTTGTTGTTTTCTGCATGTTTTTTACATCGCTGGAAATCTATATCAAACGGAGCCCAAACACCGCGAAACTTTTTGGACAATTTTTATGGGCCAAAATACACCTGATGGGCCAAGGCAGCACCTCGAGAGTGCCCCAAGGGGGGCACAATCCACCAGGGCGCGCCAGGCCCCCCTGGGGCGCCCAGGTGGGTTGTGCCCACCTCGGTGGCCTCCCGCACTTTCTGTTTCCTCTATAAATACCACAATATTCCAGAAACCCTAGGGGAGTCGACGAAATATTCATCCAGCCGCCGTAGAGTCCAGAACCACCAGATCCAATCTAGACACCGTCACCGAGGGGTTCACCACTTCCATTGGTGCCTCTCCAATGATGCATGAGTAGTTCCTTGTAGACATACGGGTTCGTAGTTAGTAGCTAGATCGCTTCCTCTCTCTATTTTGATTCTCAATACAATGGTCTCTTGGAGATCCATATGATGTAACTCTTTTTGCGGTGTGTTTGTTGGGATCCGATGAACTTTGAGTTTATGATCAGATCAATCTTTTTATATCCATGAAATTTATTTGAGTTTCTTTGATCTATTTTACGCATGATCTCTTATAGCCTCGTATTTCTTCTCCGATATTTGGGTTGTTTTGGACAACTTGATCTATTTATTTTGCAATGGGAAGAGGTGCCCAGTAGCGGGTTCGATCTTACGGTGCTTGATCCTAGTGACAGAAAGGGAACCGACACGTATGTATCATTGCTACTAAGGATAAAACGACAAGATCCATATATAACGCCATAGATAAACGGATCTTGTCTACATCATGTCATCATTCTTAATGCATCACTCCGTTTTTTCGTGAACTTAATACACTAGATGCATGCTGGATAACGGTCGATGTGTGGAGTAATAGTAGTAGATGCAGGCAGGAGTCGGTCTACTAATCTTGGATGTGATGCCTATGTAATGATCATTGCCAGGATATCGTCATAATTATTTGATGTTCTATCAATTTCCCAACAGTAATTTGTTTATCCAGCGTTTGCTATTTTTCTCGATAGAAGCCACGAGTGAAACCTACGGCCCCCGGTTCTTCTTTCTCATATATTTGACTTTGCGATATACTTTTTCCTTGCATTTATTTTCAGATGTACTAAACCAGAAATACAAAAATACCTTGCTGCAATTTATTCTTATTTATTTTATTTGGCGTTCGATCTATCAATCTATTGCAGATTCCTCGCATCCGTTTTGCCTATCTTGAGGCGCCGTACCCGAAAAGGGATTGACAACCCCTTTAACACATCGGGTTGCGAGAAGTTGTTATCTGTGTACATGTGCTATTTATGTTGTGTTGCTTGGTTCTCCTACTTGTTCGATAACCTTGGTTACACATTTCAGGAAAATACCTACCGCTGCTGTGCTGCATCATCCCTTCCTCTTTGGGGAAATACCGACGTAGCTTTAAGCGACATCAAAGACGCAACTGCATGACATTCTTTGGGCTGTCAATGACGAAAAAACCGTGGTAGAAGGGAGGGCGAGGAAAATATCGGGGAGTTCTCGGTTACTGTGTGTGGCACCCCGGCTCAGAGCGACCGATTTACCCTGCATTGCCAGCCCAGAGACCTTGTCTTCTGGCAACACACAACATCTTGGTACAGAAAACAATCTCTTTATTGATACTAGCGGATCACAGTTTTACATTACAACAGGTAGCGAGGCCAAGCGGCACACACGGTGTGGCTGGACAATATGTACATTATTTAGCGAACATAAAAGGCCTCGGTCATAACAACTACGCGGCAGCGGAACGACTTCGTAGCGGAACTCCATAGCACTGGGACACCGATGTGGACACGATCTAGACTCGGACGGCACTCCCTTCTAGCGAAACTTTCCTGAAATCTGGCATGACATGCCAGGTCAGTACATTGAATGTACTTGCAAGCTTACATCAAACATAATCATAATTACAAACAATATCATGATAATGATTCAATTATTAAAATGCAACAACATACGTGTGTATGAATATAACCAACATGCTGTGCTCATGCCTTTGTGAAAACAGTCGCTCGGACTGACTTACGAACGGTGATCTTTCTTAACATACCAACTTGTCCGTCCCAAAAGAACATATCACGTGATCTTTCTGGCGATCACAACCCTGACCACACTTGGTCTCAATCATCCCAGTGGCTCTTCCAACATCTTTAATAGTACAAAGTTCATAACTTAGTGAGCAAAATTTTATTAAATGTTGACCCATGGTGTGACCTACTTTCGAGCGTGTCCGTGACTGTGGACTCGGCTATCGATAGATTTGTTACACTCTGCAGAGGTAGTGCACTGTACCCACACCACGGAACCCATGGCCTCGTTGTCCCATTCGGGTGGACCAACGGCGTTCCGACGAAACCCTTCCATTGCCATGACACTCTCTCGGCCACTCCGACTCATTTCCCATCGGAATAGTCCTGGGTGGCCCCGTGCCTACCAAAGGCACAACGACCACCGTCGTGGCCAAACATAAACTGTCCCAAACAGGGACTCGGTACCATAAGCTCAACAACGGGCACACAAGGTTATGTCTGCTTACCGGGCCAGGGTACCGCACGCCATAACCTTCCCTACTAGGAGGTACAGACCAGAGGCATGACAACGGACCGAATAAAGACCTTCCCATAAAGGCAAATGTGGTTGCACTGGGAAAAACTCGATTCAGTGGCACCATGACCCGGTCAACAAATTATTCAAGTTGAGTTAATAGCATGTTCAACTTAAAAATAACCGGTGTAATAAAATGCCATGCAAATGCAACACACCAATATGCATTACCGTAAAGAACTGGATCAGCTCTACCATACTAAGTGTAAGCATCACAACTTCTAATATTCCTCTGGTTAGGATTTGCTTTCAATTAAAACAGAATATATTCTAGCAAAATTTTACCATAGTTCTTAAGCAAGAAAATGACTTCACATAAATATTTATGTCCATAACCATATTAGTTCTTCATAACCCAAACATTCTTCTAGTTACATTAACAACTGAATCAACTTCCAACTTTCTGTAAACTAAATACAACAACTAACTACATCAACTAACATAATAGAAATAACAAAAATATTCATGTGCATGGATTAAATCATTTATTCAAGTTGGAAAATCACAAATATTGAAATGGCACCATGAAAATGTTGCTATGGCTTGCCTTAGTGCAAATGAGGTTCACAAGCCTCCTGGTGATCCTCAAGACAAGCTTCACCTTCTGAAAAGATTTAAAAGCACAAAAAGAAAATATCAAGAACCATTCTGAAATTCACCAGAAAATCTACACAACACAGAAAGATCTCATTTTTGGTGTGCTGCAAGATTTCTTTACAAAGAACACAATGCAAAAAGAATCAATTCATTTGGACTTATGGTTAAAAAGTTATTGATGTTTGAAGTTCTCTGGAATATATATAAATTTGAAATTTAAATAAACAGACTGGGAAGGGGTGGCGTCGAAGGCGTAAAGACCCAGGGCACCACCACTCGTACCACTTCGCGCAAGTACAGAGTGGCTGACTAGCGGGCTCCGCTAGTCAGGTGAGGGGAAGAGGGAGAGAGGAACATAGGCGGCCGTGGCTTCGCCGGAGCGCAGCTAGGGGTGGTCGGACGGTGTCGGATTGAGGCGCACCTGCCCGTACTTGTAGCGTAGCTAGGGGTGGTCAGACGGCATCGGAAACGGCCTCGCAAGCGGAGGCAGAACGACGTGGTCACCCGAGTTGAGGACGACGACGAGCAACGACGACTCCAGAGGCTCCAACTAGGTGGAACAACACCACCAGAGAGTGGCAGAGGCTTTGGAAGGGTTGCCCTGGCGTGAGAGGGGCTGGAGCTACCGCGACGTCCCGAGGGGGTCGCCGGCAAGCTCAAGCTCGGGAACGATGGCCTGCGGCCTGCCCGGCCGGCTACGGCTTTCTACACAGTTGTGGAGTGTGTTGGGGTGGAGTGAGGTGCTCGAGAAGGCCAGGAGGGGCTCCCTTTATAGGCGAGACGAGAGGGGGAATCGGGGCTCCGCCGGCGACACCTGGACGCTGCACCCGGTGACGAACGGCGTCAGTGAGAGGGGGAGAAGGCGACGTGGTTCACGCGAGGGCTGTGGATGAACGGAGATGAGCACAGGATCACTAGGAAGGCGATGAGCACAATGCGCGCCGCATTGTTGCCTTGGCCGGACCGCGCCCGTGCTTGCTGTGGCGAGCTCTGGCGTCGGCGAGTGCCAGGAGGAGCTGTAGAAGTCGAGACGAAGATGGTGGCGAGGTTGGGCAAGCTCTGGCAGGCAGGGAAGCGAGCACGCGTGAAACAGAGCGCTCGGCGGCACTCAGAGCGGTTGACTAGCAGCTTGGCATGGTGCACACGCATGGTCAGCGCGTGAACTCTGCCTCCAGGCTGACTTGGGGACAAAGATCATGTCTGATGTGTTGTTCGTGGTAGATTTGAATGTTACCCTGGTTTGGTTTGGACCCAGACGCAGTAGAAGAGATTTCACCAGCTTGGTAAGTTTCTGGACAGTAACTTTGAGAGCTTACTGAGGTAAAATGGTTGGGAGTTGGAATCTGTGCTTTGGGGGCTAGCCCTAAGTTACGAAGGTAAAGATGCACAAGGAGTTTCAGATACAATGGATCAAGTAAAATGGTAGTTGCTGTAGAAACTACCATTTCTGTCCAGAACAGAAAAGAATTTCTGTAGCAAAAATATTCCAAAAAGTGGTGCAATATTTTTGCTCAGGAAGGGTCCTAGGGTTCAAAGAATATTTGTGAATTTCCTCAGATTTTTATGGGCAAGAAAAATGGGGGTTGCTTTGGAGCACAATGGGTTAACTAGGGTTTTGGAGGAAAAAATGAATATTTTTCAATAAAGAAAAATATTCCAATAATTATTTTAGGGTGAACCAGAGGGGAAAAGATGATTTGAGATGGAGATGAGTCACTAGGGTGAAAGCCAAGGGTACCCAAGTGTTTAAGTCCATATGAAAAGATTCAAAAATCCCAAGGTTCAAATTAAATCCAAATGAAACTCTCGCAAACAAAAGAGGGCAAAAAAAATCAGGCTGTCACAAACCTCCTCCACTTAGAATGAATCTCGTCCTTTAGATTCGGTTGCTTGGGAAAACCATTCTGGATAATGTGTCCTTAGGAATTCTTCCCGTTCCCAGGTTGATTCTGACTCGGTGTGATGCTCCCACTGGACTTTATAAAACTTCATTACTTTACTGCGAGTGAACCTTTCCATCTGATGTACAATTTTGAACGGTCTCTCTTCGTACGTTAAATCCTTTGCCAACTCTATGTTGATGATGGCAGTCCTTTTCTCAGGCGGCGATATTCACCGCCTCAACTGTGAGACATGAAACAAGTTGTGCACATCGGACAATTCCGGAGGTAATTCCAACCGATAAGCAACAGTGCCCACTCGAGAAATAGCTGGAAAGGGGACAATAAATCTTGTTGCCAACTTTCCGCGAGTCTGGAATCTCTTGACTCCTATCATAGGAGTGACTCGGAGGTATACGTGTTCTCCGGGCTCAAAACTGATCTGTCGGTGTTTTGCATCATAATAACTCTTCTGTCTTGATTTGGCCAATTGGAATCTATCTCCGATCTCCTTAACTTGCTTCTCAGCTTCCATCATAAGGCATGTCCCGAAGATATGGCTATCTCTAGTCTGAGACCAATTTAAAGGGGTGTGGCATTTACGGCCATACAAAGCCTCGTACGGTGACATCTTTAGACTGGTTTGGAAGCTGTTGTTGTAGGAGAACTCGGCGTAAGGCAGACAATCTTCCCATTTAGACCCTTGGGCCAAGAAGTAGGCTCACAGCATATCTTCAAGTATTTGGTTTACCCGCTCTGTCTGTCCATCAGTCTAAGGATGATAAGCGGTACTGTATTTCAGCGCTGTCCCCAGGGCTTGGTGGAGACGTGACCAAAAAGTGGAGGTAAAGAGTGAACCTCGTTCGGAAGTGATGGTTCGAGGTACTCCATGCAGACTGACTATTCTGGACACATACAACTATGCAAGTTGATATGCTCGATGTGTGGTCCTGACCGGAATAAAGTGGGCGACCTTGGTTAAAGTGTCCACTATGACCCATATCGCATCATTGCCTCGTTGAGTCTTGGGTAGTCCAGTGATGAAATCCATGCAGACGTCATCCCATTTCCATTGTGAAACGGGTAGTGGTTGGAGAAGTCCGGCTGGCTTCTGATGTTCTACCTTTACTTTATTGCATATGTCGCAACGGGCCACAAAATAGGCAATGTCTTTCTTCATTCCGTCCCACCAGAATATTTGTCGAAGGTCTTCATACATTTTTGTACCTCCCGGGTGAATAGAGTATGAGGATTTTTGTGCTTCTAATAGAATTTCCCCTTTCAAGTCTGAGTGATTGGGTACACAAATTCATCCATGGAATCAAAGAGTACCAAAGTGATCCTTTGAGAAATCAGATGTACGTCCTGCTACCATATTCTTGGCATGCCTTTGCAGGACAGGGTCGTTTGGCTGGGCCTTGCGGATTCTCCTCAAGTGTGGGGGTAACTTCCAAAATATTAGTGAGACTAGCATGAACTATGTTCAGATTGAGTTGAGCAATATCCTCTTGAAGTTTCGAGGGAAGGATTTTTATATGACATTTAGGCTGACCGGCTTTTGACTCAGTGCGTCAGCCACCACGTTGGCTTTACCCGGGTGGTAATTTATTCCAAGATCATAATCCTTAACCAGCTCAAGCCATCTTCGCTGACGGAGATTTAAATCTTTCTGAGTAAATATATACTAGAGACTTTTGTGATCAGTAAAAATTTGGCACCTCTTCCCAATGAGGTAGTGCCTCCATATTTTTAGAGCATGAACTACCGCGGCCAATTCCAGATCATGAGTAGGGTAATTTCCCTCGTGCAGTCACAGCTGTCGTGACACATATGCTACTACCTTGCTGTCTTGCATAAGTACGCAACCAAGTCCTTGTCTGGATGCGTCACAGTATACATCAAAACTGCGGTGGATGTCTGGAAGAGTTAATACGGGTGGGGTCGTCAGCCGTATTTTTAGTTCGCTGAAACTTTTCTCACAGTCTTTAGTCCATTCAAACTTCTTATCCTTTTTGAGCAGCTCTATCATGGGTTTAGCAATCTTGGAGAACCCTTCAATGAAACGACGGTAATATCCGGCCAGTCCAAGGAAACTCCGGATTTGTGATACCGTTGTTGGTGGTAACCAATTTAGCATATCTTTCACTTTGCTTGGGTCTACGGCTATACCCTCGGTGGATAGCACATGTCCAAGAAATCCATCTTGTTTGAGCCAAAACTCACATTTACTGAATTTGGCGTAAAGCTCATGGCCGCGGAGTCGTTGTAGCACTACTCGGAGGTGTTCTTTGTGATCCCCTTTGCTTTTTGAGTATATAAGTATGTCATCGATAAAAACTACCACGAACTTATCGAGGAAGTCCATGAATACTTTGTTCATCATGTGCATGAAGAACGAGGGGTATTGGTGAGACCAAAGGACATAACTGTATATTCATAAAGGCCGTATCGAGTGGTGAATGTGGTCTTATGAATATCTTCCTTTTTAATCTTAAGCTGATGGTACCCTGTCCGTAAGTCAATCTTGGAGAATACCTTGGCCCCACTGAGCTGATCAAACAAGTCATCAATTCTTGGCAGCGGATATTTATTTTTGATGGTGACATCATTCAGCTGACGATAATGCACACACATGCGGAGGCTGCCATCTTTCTTGCTTACGAAGAGAGCAGGTGATCCCCATGGTGAGGAGCTAGGACGGATATATCCTTTCTGGAGCATTTCATCGAGCTGTTTCTTTAGTTCCACCAATCCTAATGAGGGCATTCGGTAATACTTCTTGTATAACAGTGCGGTTCCGGGTACAAGATCTATTGCAAAATCAAGCTCTCGATTTGGCAACATGCCTGGCAGTTCTTCTGGAAATATATCAGGAAATTCACTGACCACGGGAATTAATTCCAATTCAGCCACAGCGGTGAATATTATTCCCTTCTTGGGTATGCTTCTGCGAGAGTACAATTTGATAGTCTGCCCCTTCTGACTGGTCAAAGTGACTTCTCGGGTTGCACAATTTATGCATACTTGATATTGGGTCAACCAATTCATGCCCAAAATAACGTCCAACTGTACCGACTCGATGAGTATCAAGGAAGTTGGAAAGTTTATTCCGTTGATATTGATTTCCAAATCACGGCAGACCAGGTTACTCTTGATTAAAGATCCAGGGGTTTGTACCAGCATATTTTTGCCCAAAAGCGAACAAGGAAATTTGTTTTGGGCAACAAAACTCTGAGAAATAAAAGAGTGGGAAGCCCCCGAGTCAAATAAAATTATTGCAGGTATGCTATTAACAAAAAACATACCAATGACTACTTCAGGGTTTTCTTGGGCTTCATCCGCGGAGAGGTGATGGACGTGCCCGGCAATGTTTTGCTAGTTCGGGTATGACCCCATAAAGGTGACGTGTGGCCTGAATAAGGCGTTCGCCTTGCTGTTCTTGGGGCACTGTCTGGTATAATGTCCGTTTTGCCCACAATTGAAACAAGAATTGTTGCGCTGACGCTCCTCGTGTACTGGGTTGGTCACGACATTCTTGACTTGGGTGGTGGTCTTGTTAACATTCTATTGCCAATTGGGTTTGTATTCTACCTGAGTCAGCTGCCAGGTTCGAGCCTTCTGTACTGGTTGCCCTTCTTTCCTTGGTTCAAAATTGCGCTTGTGCTCGTTGTTAGCAGGCCTGTTGTCCAGCACGAGCTTCTGTTCTCTTTCCGTGATGAAAGCTTTGTTCACCAAAGTTTGGAAGTCTGGAAAATCGAGCATGTTGAGGGTGCACCGGAGTTGCGAGTTTAATCCTCCAAGAAATCTGTCAATCTTTCTTTCTTCAGTGGCCACGTCATAAAAGGAGTAACGGGCCAGATGATTGAATTTTTGCAAATATTCACCCAAAGTGGGATTTCCTTGGGTGAGTGCAAGAAATTCATGCCGCTTGGTCTTCATAATTACAGTAGGGATATGATATTTTCGGAACCGATCCTTGAATTTTGACCAGGTGAGTTCTTCATTAGCAGGCCACATGGCTTTTGCATTTTCCCACCATATGGCAGCAGCGCCTTCAAGATAGTGAGTTGCATATGGAACTTTGTCCTCTTCTGTAGTACGGGCAATCTCAAGCTTCCTTTCAATGGTCCGCAACAAATCGTCGGCATTCAAAGGGTCAACCACCTGACTGAAACCGGGAGGCTGAGTCCTCTAAAAGTCTGATAGCTTGGAGTGATGACCGTTCTGATTTCCATTCTGTCCAACCATAGCTTGAACACTTTTAATATCTCAAGCAGATCATTGCTTCTCCTTTCCTAAAACATACACATAATTTGCTCGGTGGTAGGCGGATTTGGCGGTGGAGGCGGTGGTATGTACGGCTCGGGAGAGTGTCCTGCCTGTCGAGCGGAACGACGAACAGGACCATCCTCGTGAGCGCAGCTACTGTTGCCTCCCCGTGTCATCCTATTATGGATTTTTCCCAAGACAATGCAACCGAGATGAGAAAACATTCAAAAGGAACATTGGGGAAAAGCCAGCAACAAATCCCTAGAGAAAACAAAATTACAAAGAAAATACAGCGAATAGAAGAAATACAGTTCCAGCATAATTATACATGGACTCATACATGAAAAGTAATTAACATGCCTGGTTCCACCACACTCATACATGAAACGAAACATCATGACTCGTACAACTACATCCATACATCATCCTGACAACTACGAATACTCTGGAGCTCTACTGCTCTGCGGGTGCTGCGGGGTCCTCTCCTGAAGCGGACTTGGATCCTGAACTGACGAGGTTAACTGAAACCTCTGGGTTAAAGGTAACACGACGATGCTGCCTCGGAGGCTCTCCTTCCGGGGCAGGAGTAGGGTGTATCATAGGAGCTACAGGAGTAGTGAGAAGCGAAACCCACTCAGCAGGAGGACTGAGAGGATTTATGGTCGAGGCGCCCGAGCTACTCAGAGGAGTAAGTGGTGAAATAGGGGAACCAGAACTGGCGGGAATGTAAGGGGTAAATCCCGTGGATGCGAGAATAGTGACATACCTAGTAGTGGCTAAAGCAATACGAGGGTTAGTCAACTCTCGAGCCAGCTCGTGGATCAGGAGATAGCTAGCAGTAATATATCGGGAAAGGTGGCTAGCAACACTATCAGACTCCGGATCAATATCAGGGAAACGAACACGACCATTGTCGTGCATAGAAGGATAGTATTAGAAACCTGGGTGGTTCTGCATGTGGATCTCGCTGTGACGGAGTTCAACAAGGATCTCGAATGCTACAAATTGGATGGCCTGCGAAGCGGTAGAAGCGTAACCGCTCCAAGAGGTAAGAGTGTAAGTACTGGAGTCGGAACTGGTGCACAGAGTCACCACTGCCTGATACTCATATATTGAGCCTGCTAGAAGCTCCCGGTACACACGATAGACTGGGTCATCTCCGAGAGGGTACAACCAATGCCACACGTTACAAAGGAGGTGCGGTGACATGTACGGCATCAGCTGCAACTGGCACGGATACGTCACCGGAGCCATCTACACCACAACCATTAGTATGTTAGCATAAAAATTAAAGTAAGCATATATAAAGCTACAACCAGCTACACATGCTACCGACACTCAACTTAAACGTGTACCTAGCGTTTAGTTAACCCGTCGTAGTCTAATGTGCCCTACAGTCAACGCGGCTCTGATACCAAGCGTTGTGGCACCCCGGCTCAGAGTAGGGGTGGGCGTTCGGTATAAACCGAAAATTTGGTTTTTACCAATTGGTTTATTTTAAAAATATGTTAGGAAAACTAGAAACCGAAAATGATATCTGAAATTAGCTAACCGAAAATTCGGTTAACTGAAACTTCGGTGCAGTTTTCGGTATAATACCGGAGTACCACGCTCTAAGTACGTAAAGCAGCGGTGGCACCCTATTATATAGGCAAAAACCTACCTCAACTCTTCTTAGTCGGGCGAGGTGGGACTAAATGGGTTAAATGGCAGCTGTTTGCATGCTGGTACGCCGTACCCGTACACCGCCACGCGCGGGCAAGCCCACGTGAGTTGGACCTTGCATGCAGGCCAGGTAGGCCCACATTATGTGGGATGCGCATGATGCGTTGGTGGCGAATGGCGATCGTGGCTGCGTGACTCCCGGGGACGTTGCTGTGTGCACGCCTGCCGCCTGCGCGTGCTTTCAAGGCTGAGTCACTATTCGGTTTTCGTTTGGTTAACCGGGATGTAAACTGAACCAACCGAGTTTTGTTCGGTTTGTAGACTTGAAAACCGAATTTTGCTGTGAGAGTAGAAAAAACCGAAAATTCGGTTTATTCGGTTTCGGCATTGGTACGGTTTTTGGTTTGTCGGTTTTTATGCCCACCCCTAGCTCAGAGCGACCGGTTTACCCTGCATTGCCAGCCCAGAGACCTTGTCTTCTGGAAACACACAACATCTTGGTACAGAAAACAACCGCTTTATTGATACTAGCGGATCAAAGTTTTACATTAGAACAAGTAGCGAGGCCAAGCGGCACACATGGTGCGGCTGGACAATATGTACATTATTTAATGAACATAAAAGGCCTCGGTCATAACAACTACGCCGCAGCGGAACGACTTCGTAGCGGAACTCCATAGCACAGGGACACCGATGTGGACATGATCTAGACTCGGACGGCACTCCCTTCTAGCAAAACTTTCCTGAAATCTGGCATGACACGCCAAGTCAGTACATTGAATGTACTTGCAAGCTTACATCAAACATAATCACAATGACATAAAATATCATGATAATGATTCAATTATTAAAATGCAACAACATATATGTGTATGAATATAACCAACATGTTGTGCTCATGCCTTTGTGAAAACAGTCCCTCGGACTGACTTACCAACGGTGATCTTTCTTAACATACCAACTTGTCCGTCTCAAAAGAACAAATCTCATGATCTTTCCGGCGATCACAACCCTGACCACACTTGGTCTCAATCATCCCGGTGGCTCTTCCACCATATTTAATAGTACAAACTTCATAACTTAGTGAGCAAAATATTATTAAATGTTGACCCATGGTGTGACCTACTTTCGAGCGTGTCCGTGACCGTGGACTCGGCTATCGATAGATTTGTTACACTGTGCAAAGGTAGTGCAATGTACCCACACCACGGAACCCATGGCCTCGCTCTCCCATTCGGGTGGACCAACGGCGTTCCGATGAAACCCTTCCATTGCCATGACACTCTCTCGACCACTCTGACTCATTTCCGATCAGAATAGTCCTCGGTGGCCCTGTGCCTACCAAAGGCACAATGACCACCATCGTGGCCAAACATAAACTGTCCCAAACAGGGACTCGGTACCATAAACTCAACAATGGGCACACAAGGTTATGTCTGCTTACCGGGCCAGGGTACCGCATTCCCATAACCTTCCCTACATGGAGGTACCGACCAGAGGCATGACAACGGACCGAATAAAGACCTTCCCATAAAGGCAAATGTGGTTGCACTCGGAAAAACTCGATTCAGTGGCACCATGACCCGATCAACAAATTATTCAAGTTGAGTTAATAGCATGTTCAACTTAAAAATAACCGGTGTCATAAAATGCCATGCAAATGCAACACACCAATATGCATTACCGTAAAGAACTAGATCAGCTCTACCATACTAAGTGTAAGCATCACAACTTCTAATATTCCTCTGGTTAGGATTTGCTTTCAATTAAAATAGAATATATTCTAGCAAAATTTTACCATATTTCTTAAGCAAGAAAATGACTTCACATAGAGAGGGATAGATCTACAAAGGGGATTGAGGCGCACCTGCCCGTACCCGTAGCATAGATAGGGGTGATCGGACGGCGTCGGAAAGGGCCTCGCAAGTGGAGGCAGAACGAGGTGGTCGCCAGAGTTGAGGACGACGACGAGCAATGGCGACTCCAGAGGCTCCAACTAGGTGGATCAGCACCACCAGAGAGTGGCGGAGGCTTTGGAAGGGGTGCCCTGGCCTGAGAGGGGCTGGAGCTACCGCGACGACCCGAGGGGATCATCGGTGAGCTCAAGCTCGGGAACGGCGGCCTGCGGCCTGCCCGGTTGGGCTACGGCTTTCTACGCAGTTGTGGAGTGTGTGGGGTGGAGTGAGGTGCTTGAGAAGGCTGGGAGGGGCTCCATTTATAAGTGAGCCGAGAGGGGGAATCGGGGCTCCGCCGACGACACCTGGACGCTGCGCCCGGCGATGAACGGTGTCAGTGAGAGGGGGAGAAGGCGACGTGGTTCATGCGAGGACTGTGGACGAACAGAGACGAGCACATGATCACTGGGAAGGCGACAAGCACAGTGCGCACCACACCGTTGCCTTGGCCGGACCGTGCCAGTGCTTGCTGCGGCGAGCTCCGGCATCGGCGAGTGCCAGGAGGAGTTGTAGAAGTCGAGACGAAGATGGTGACGAGGTTAGGAAAGCTCTCGCGGGCGGGGAAGCGAGCACGCGCGAAACAGAGCGCTTGGCGGCACTCAGAGCGCGTCGACTAGCAGCCTGGCATGGTGCACACACGTGGTCACCGCGTGAACTCTGCCTCCAGGCCAAATTGGGGATAAAGATCATGTCTGGCGTGTTGTTCGTGGTAGATTTGAATGTCACCCTGGTTTGGTTTGGACCGAGACGCAGTAGAAGAGATTTCACCAGCTTGGTAAGTTTCTGGACAGTAACCTTGAGAGCTTACTGAGGTAAAATGGTTGGGAGTTGGAAACTGTGCTTTGGGGGCTAGCCCTAAGTTACCAAGGTAAAGATGCACAAGGAGTTTCTGATACAATGGAGCAAGTAAAATAGTAGTTGCTATAGAAACGACCATTCCTGTCCAGAATAGAAAAGAATTTATGTCGCAAAATTATTCCAAAAAGTGGTGCAATATTTTTGCTCAGGAAGGTGTCCTAGGGTTCAAAGAATATTTGTGAATTTCCTCAGATTTTTATGGGCAAGAAAAATGGGGGTTGCTTTGGAGCACAATGGGCTAGCTAGAGTTTTGGAGGGAAAAACGAATATTTTTCAATAAAGAAAAATATTCCAATAATTATTTTAGGGTGAACCAGAGGGGAAAAGATGATTTGAGATGGAGATGAGGCACTTGGGTGAAAGCCAAGGGTACCCAAGTGTTTAAGTCCATATGAAAAGATTCAAAAATCCCAAGGTTCAAATTAAATCCAAATAAAACTTAGGCAAACAAAAGAGGGCAAAAAAACCCAGGCTGTCACACTGTGGGTGGTCGAGGCCGAACGATGCATAGAGGGATTGCGTGTTTCTATCGTACACATACGGACGTGTGTGCGAGGCATTGGGCTCTAACTGAACCCGAGCGAGGCGTTCACCTACTGAACCCAAACGATTGCACTGCAGGCTACGCGTTACTGAACCCGAGTGATCGATCGATCTGGCTGTTAACTGAATCCGATCGAGCGATTCCTTCACTACTGCTGCTAACTGAAGCCGATCGAACCTACTACTTCTTGATGAACAGTTCCTGGTGGGGGTTGGATGAACAGGACCCTGTGGTATAGTAGATAGAGGCTGTTGCCACTCGATGAACAGGACCCCGAACGAGCCGGTTGGGGGTGGATGAACAGGACCCCGTGGAGGGCTGGTTGAACAGTAGCTGGTGGAGGGCTAGATGAACAGTACCCGATGGAGGGGTAGTTTAATAGTAGCCGGTGGAGGCTGGATGAACAGGAGTTGGTGGAGGCAGGAGGGAAACGTCACGGATGAACAGTCGTAGGTGGAGGCTGGAGGAGGTCGACGGTGGATGAACAGTAGCCCATGGAGGCTGGAACGAGGCAGTAGATGGTGGATGAATAGTAGCCCATTGAGGGAGTCCTGGATTCAGGGGTCCTCAGGCATCCGGGTCGATGAAGCTGGGCCGTATTGATGGGCCACGAAGATGGAAGCAGAAGACTCTCCCCCGTATTTGGTCAGGACTCCTATGTACGTAGAAAGGCAGGCATGATGTCCGGGCGTAGCTATTACTTCCTCCCCAAGTCACCCTTGTAACCCTAGCCCCCTCCGGTGTGTATATAAGCCGGAGGGTTTAGTTTGTAGAGGCTAATATCAGAATCATACATCCTCATAGGCTAGGCTTTAGGGTTTGGCCATTACGATCTCGAGGTAGATCAACTCTTGTAATCATATTCATCAAGATCAATCTAGCAGGAAGTAGGGTATTACCTCAATTGAGAGGGCCTGAACCTGGGTAAACATCGTGTCCCAGTCTCCTGTTACCATCGGTCCTTAGACGCATAGCTTGGGCCCCCCTACTCAAGATCTGCCGGTTTTGACACCGACAATGGTGCTTTCATTGAGAGCTCCGTTGTGCGCTCGCGATAAGCGATCGATGGATCATCTCATTGTTAACGATGAGATCACCCTCGGAAACAACGTGGCCATTGGCCAGGTTCTCCAGCTCGGCGGGTTCGCTGTATGCGCCTGCATGGCCTCCGGGCCAGCCGCACTCCCTGCGGTCATTGTGCATCACCCTTATGTTGACTCCGACCACTCCGATGATGCAACCTCGGTAGATCTCTCGCCCTAAAACGAGCTGGTGGATGGCATCACCGCCCTGGGGCTTTCATCACGAGGAGATAAAATTGGACCTAAATCCGGTCAGGATGAGATTGATCCTATCCCGGTCACTCATCTAGTGGCGGCAATCGAGGACGGAGCCGAAGATACTCCCCCTCTTGAGACGGAGACTGTCATAGTTCGGATCTCCAAACCCATCGAGCCGAACACACCCCTGTCGGGTGGCACCTTGTGTTTTTGAGCTCTGGGATTGACGCTGGGCCCACGGAACGATCAGATCCTGCCGAGCCCAGATCGTCCGCACCGGAGGTTGTAGAAACCCCGAATATCACGTTGGGTCGGGACATAAAATTACCAACACCCACCCACCCCGGGAAAAACTCTCCAAGTAAATCCGGATCTCGCGAACATACAACAGTAGTCCGAGGAGACGGTCAACCACTTTTGGGCCAGATTCCTGCTTGTCAAGAACAAGATTAAGGACAACTGGGACGACGATGTGGTCCACTTATATTTCACCGCATTGTACGGATGAGGGAGTTTTGAACACCCTCAACCGACGTCGTGTTCTGAGTTTCACAGACCTGTCGCACTTAGTACGAAAGTACTGCGCAACGGAAAACACTTGGAAAGCCCAGAATACACCTCTGGAACAGTCCATAATCGGCAACACATTGTTAAGGCTAAACGGGCATACCCTAGCAGGTCATCCAATAATATGCCTATTGGCAAAAAGAACAAACCTTCTATAGGACGCAGGTCAGTACTGGACGAACTGCTCAATAAACCTTGCGAAATACATGCAGCCCCGGTCAATATCCCAAACCACTGCCTTAGGGCCTGTTGGGTACTCCGGCAGGTAGCAAAGAGTGGTGCAGCAATCCTCGCCACCGCAGTATCAGGGGAGAAGGACATCAGTGTCTTCACTGTCTTCGAGATGTTCTCCTCAAACAACCGTCGCAAGAAAGCAAATCGTGAACTTGCCGAGGTCTATCAAATTAGCTCTGCAAGCCCATGGAGTGACACGGCAATTAGTTTTTCTACCGAGGACGCACCTCGAGTCCAGCCGGTCCGAGCAACAATAGCTCTTGTACTAGATCCAATAGTAGATGGCTTTCGCCTCACTAAAGAACTTATGGACGGAGGAAGCGGACTCAACCTCATATACGAGGAAACGCTTGCAAAAATGCAGGTTAACAAATACCGTATTGAGCAAACTAACACAACCTTCAGAGGAATTATTCCCAGCCGAGAAGCCCGGTGTTCGAGAAGCATTAAGTTTGACGTAGTATTCGGCACATCCGATAACTACAGGTCGAAGGAACTGCTCTTCCGCATTGTCCCCTTCAATAGCGAATACCACGCCCTTTTAGGATGGGACGCTTTTTCACGCTTTCAAGGCATACCCCATTATGGTTACATGAAGCTTAAAATGCCAGGGCCCAAT
Source organism: Secale cereale (assembly GCA_902687465.1). Taxonomy (NCBI): domain Eukaryota; kingdom Viridiplantae; phylum Streptophyta; class Magnoliopsida; order Poales; family Poaceae; genus Secale; species Secale cereale. Next base: position 95,018,456 of record LR738714.1, on the reverse strand, counting down.
GGAGTAATCACAGTAACAAGTGATCCGGACAGAGCACTCCGCGCCGAAAACAAAACGACATCCTTAGCCCTGGAGGCATTATCCGAAGCCCTCACGACCGAGGAACTAACCACCTTACGATCCACGGTGGACAAGGACGATGTAATCCTTGCCAAAAGATCGGAATCTACCTCCTTCAAGCCAGCAGATGAAATTGTAAAATTCCAAGGGCACCCAACGGACCCTAATAACACATCGTCTATCAGGGCACAGCGGGATCCGACGGTAGATAGCGCGTTACGCGCCTTTCTTCGCGAAAATTGGGATATATTCGCCTGGCACCCTTCAGATATGCCAGGAATCCCACGCAGGCTAGCCGAACACAGCCTCAACATTACCAAAGGGTTCAAACCTGTCAAGCAGTCACTGCGACGATTCTCCGAACCCAAAAGACAAGCAATGGGAGAGGAGTTAGCCAAGCTATTAAAAGCCGGATTCATCAGAGAAATTAAACATCCGGATTGGCTAGCCAACTTAGTCATGGTACCGAAGAAGGATAAATCTTGGCGCCTTTGTGTCGATTTTACAGACCCAAATGAGGCTTGCCCTAAGGATCCCTTTCCTCTGCCCCGCATCGATCAAATTATCGATGCAACGGCCGGACACGACTCATTGTGTTTCCTTGATGCTTACTCTAGATACCATCAAATAAAGATGAAGGAATCCGATCAGGCTGCAACAGCATTTATCACCCCGTACGGTCCTTTCTGTTTCAACAATATGCCCTTTGGACTTAAAAACGTTGGCACCACATATCAACGCATGATTCAAACATGCTTAGAGAAACAAATTGGCAAGACAGTGGAGGCATATGTGGACGACGTAGTTGTTAAAACCAAACACGTCGAAACATTGGTGGATGATTGAGGGAGTCCTGGATCGAGGGGTCCTCGGGTGGCCAGATAACTCTTGGTGGGCCGGACTGGTGGGCCGTGAAGATCACAAGTCGAAGATTGTCTCTCGTATCCGGATAGGACTCCTGTATTCGTATAATGGAAAGTTTTAGGTTCGGGTGTAATCTTTCCTTCCTCTGGAAGATGGTTATGTACAAACTGTAGGCCCCTCCGGTGTGTATATAAACTGGAGGGTTTAGTCCGTAGAGGCTAATAGAGAATCACAAATCCTCATAGGCTAGACTTTAGGGTTTAGCCAATATGATCTCGAGGTAGATCAACTCTTGTATTTATATTAAACCATATTAATATAGCACGAAGTAGGGTATTACCTCTATCGAGAGGGCCTGAACCTGGGTAAACATTGTGTCCCCAGCCTCCTATTACAATCAATCCTCAGACGCATAGTTCGGGACCCCCTACCCGAGATCCACCGGTTTTGACACCGACATTGGTGCTTTCATTGAGAGTTCCACTATGTCGTCGACCGAAGGACTAATGGATCGCATCATCAACCACGACTGCAACACTGAGGGAATCTTCCCTCCCGAACAGCTCTTCGTGTTCGGCGGCTTCGCGCTCCGTGCCAGCACTGAAGGTCACCTCGAGCAGATTGAGAGCTACGCCCCTGGCCATCAAGTCAGATTCAGAAGCTTAAACTACGTTGCTGATATACGCAGAGACTTGATCCTCGACGGATTCGAGCCCACAGCGACCTCTCTCCGCCATCACGATGAACATGACCTAACTCTGTCATTGGATCAGGAAATAGCACCTGCAACAGTTCTGGCCCTAGATCCAGAACAAATTGCGTCTCCCAAGGACGGGAAGCTCAACCCCGCCACACATGGACCCAACTATGAGCGGGGTCTGTGTTACCAGAACCCCGGACTCGACTCCGACCTCAGATTCCGAATCATCCACACCCTTCAAGCTCGATCAAGCGTCTATCGCCGAAATCAGTGCTGCAGATATCTTCCAGCACTCACCCTTTGGCGACATGTTAAAGTCGTTAAAATATCTCTCCTTAAATGGGGACACACAGCCGCATTATATCCGGTTTGAACTAGAGGCGGATGGAGAATTTTACTCCCCACCCACCACCCAGTTCGTAGCCACGGTTGAACATCTAACTGATCTACTAGACTACGCTTTCGAAGACTTCGAAGGGATGGACCTCAAGGCCGAAGCAGATCCAGATCAAAGCCGACCCGTAACCGGGCGGTGGACAGCTACATCTTCATACAATGTGTACGTGATGGATACACCTATGGAGAAGTAGGGCGACAGCGAAAACGATCCCTTAGAGGACAAGCCTGTCTAAGAACCTCCCAAACGTTTGCGTCCAAAGCGCCGAATAAAATCCCGCATAGGAAAGGATAACAACACTTTCACTAACGACGGTGACATTCCGGAACAAGCCGAAGACCCCACAGACACAACGATGGAGCAGGTTGAGCGAGAGGACGGCGAACATAGTCCGAAGCCACTGTCCGATGATAGCGATGCCGAAAACAGTAATTACGAACCTGTCTCCGAAGAAGAAATTAGCCTGGGCGACGATGAATACATCATCCCAGAAGAACCCTCAGAACAAAAGCGCTTCCATCGGAGGCTTATTGCCACCGCAAAGAGCCTGAAGAAACAGCAGAGACGGCTTCGAGCCGCACAGGACGCGCTCAACGATAGATGGAACGAGGTGCTAGACGCTAAGCAAAAACATGGCTATAACGGCCAAACCAAAGGCTATCCTAAGCGTAAATTGTTGCCCGAATTCGACGATGAGGCCATTGCGCCCATGCCGCCGAAGAATAACACTGTCAATAAGCTGGACCGACCACCTCGCGGACGGGACAGAGTTGCTAGCAACGGCGTGCACAAGCCCGCATCCCCACCCCGTAAAGGAAAGGAGGATGTGGCTCAAGTTCGGAAACACGATCTGCGTGAGAACCTGAACAAAAAAGCTAGCAAGGCCAGGTCTATCTACGGACATAGGGATCGGGCTCCCGCACGGGACGGCGACTATCAAGCCAATCGCGCCGGTCATATACCAGTTCGGGTGTCAATACCGAACATCACAACCATCAGACATATGCCATGATATAGCAAAATACAGAGGCGCGACACACCCTTTGTGCTTCATCGATGAGGTACTGGATCATGATTTTCCAGAAGGGTTTAAACCCATGAACATCGAGGCGCACGATGGAACGACGGATCCTACCGTCTGGATAGAAGACTTCATTCTTCACATCCACATGGCTCGAGGAGATGATCTCCACGCCATTAAATACCTACCCCTCAAGCTGAAAGGACCAGCTCAGCACTGGCTAAACAGCCTCCCATAGAACTCCATTGGGAGTTGGGAAGAACTTGAGGATACTTTTCGGGCCAATTTCCAAGGGACCTATGTCCGCCCCCCGGACGTCGACGATCAAAGTCACATCATCCACCAACCCGGGGAGTCAACCCGTAAACTCTGGAACCGGTTCCTCATTAAGAAGAACCAAATCGTCGACTGTCCAGACGCCGAAGCCTTAGCGGCCTTCAAACATAGTGTCCAGGACGAATGGCTAGCTAGACACCTTGGATAGGAAAAGCCGAGGACAGTGGCAGCCCTAACTACACTCATGAGCCGCCTTTGCGCGGGCGAGCATAGTTGGTTAGTTCGTAGCAGCACCAGCGAACCTGGAACATCTAAAGTCAGGGATGGCAATGGAAAGCTACGGCGTAACAAAAACAAATGTCGAAATAATGCTGGAAGCCCAGATGATACAACGGTAAACGCCGGATTCAATGGGTCCAGATCCGGTCAACGGATGAAGCCGTTCAAAGGCAACAAAGATGGTCCATCCAGCTTGGACAAAATATTAGATAGACCCTGCCAAATCCATGGCACCCCAGAAAAACCTGCAAACCATACCAACCGTAATTGTTGGGTTTTCAAGCAAGCTCGCAAGCTCAATGCCGAACACAAGGGGAAGGGACCTCAGTGCGAAGACGAGGACGAACCTTGCCAGCCAAATACAGGGGGACAGAAGAAATTTCCACCAGAGATCAAAACAGTGAACATGATATATGCCACTCATATCCCAAAGAGGGAGCGCATGCATGCACTCCGAGATGTCTACGCCGTCGAGCCTGTCGCCCCCAAATTCAACCCATGGTCGGCCTGTCCGATCACTTTCGATCGTAGGGATATCCGACTAGTATCCGTCGTGGGGGTTCGGCTGCCCTAGTGCTCGACCCAATAATTGATGGATACCATATCACCCGAGTCCTTATGGACGGCGGTAGCAGTCATAATCTAATATATCAGGACACTTTCCGCAAGATGGGGATCGACCCGTCAAGAATCAAGCCAAGCAGCACGACCTTTAAAGGAGTCATATCGGGCATAGAAGCCCGCTGCACGAGCTCCCTAACATTGGAGGTCGTATTCGGCTCTCCTAACAACTTTCGAAGCGAAGAGTTAATCTTCGACATAGCTCCATTCTGAAGTGGCTATCATGCACTGCTTGAAAGAATGGCATTCGCCCACTTTAATATAGTCCCGCATTATGCCTATCTAAAACTCAAAATGCCCGGACCGCGTGGCGCCATCACGGTCAATGGAAATATGGAGCGCTCTCTCCGCACGGAGGAGTACACTGGGGCCTTAGCAGCCGAAGCCCAACACGACCTATTCAAGCTGGACAACTTATCAGTCGTTAAAACCGCAGACATAGTTAAGCGTGTCCGGCACACGCCTCAGCGCGGCAGCTCAGATGAAGCTGAGCTAGATTAGCAGTTAAGCCCCCATCGATTGCCCCATAAGGTGATAGCACATGTACCTCGAGTGCATAATTATGCCTTAAAAATCTCTTGGGCGACGCTGGGGGCACCCTGCATACAGTCCATAGTTCGGCTCGACCCTATCCGGACTCTAAAAATTATCTTTCAAGGTTCATTAAACGAACCAGTCTTGTTTATGGCCACACTGGATATCTTACTCTTTTCTAGGTTTCTTTTTCTTTTTACAGATGGCTATCATTAGGGATGTAAATGGTACGGATAATTTCGGCCCCGAATCCGCATCCGAATCCGTTTTTAAGGATATGGTACGCTATAATAGGAATCCACCGGATACGAATGCGGATAGGGATTTTTTCAAGCGGATATCCGACGAATATGGTAGCGGATATGGTATTGCTATTATCCGATGGGTGCAGATTATCCGCACTTTTTCGTGGATTATCCGACCTTATCAATTAGGATAATCCGATTAACATAGCCCTATCATCCAAAATATACAATTAATTCATTGACCCAGAGACCAAATCATCCCCTCGTAGCCAAGTATGACCCATACTCAACATCTCTGTGGCTTGACGCACTCCAGAAATTGTTTTCAGGGGAAAACCCTCACGAGGTGAGATATTCTTTATCTCTACAAAATTTCCTAGTCGCTATATGCAAGTTCACATTGCAAACCGTTAATCATTTCGTGACAATTTTATGTACTATTTAATTACTATACTTATTTTGGTGTAATTTTGAATGCTTGGCTGCTCTCTAGTGTTATTTTTTGCGTGGTGACATTATGTCTCTTTGCACATATTTATCTGATAAGTTTTATCCGCTTTTGGCCGAATACACTTTGTTTTCGAACCGTATCCGTAGTCCGATATTATCCGCATCCGCATCCATATCTGATCATTATCTGATCCGCTCCGAATCCGACGAAAAATATATGGTAAAGGATACGGGGAGAGTATTATCCGATCCGATCCGTTCCGTTTACATCCCTAGCTATCATACTCCCCCCTTCAAGGACACATTATAGAAGAGCAAATGGCGCAGACGTGCAGCAGGTACCCATGCTAAGGTTTCTTTTTAGATTAAGACCCTGTGTAAACTTTTTTCTCTTTCTTGTTATATACTTTTCTAGCATGTAAAATGTCCAACAAAGTTATCGGCATTATCTGTAAGCTTATGGCTCGCCGTACTATAAGGGGATATTAATAGAAAATCTTGATTCACATTATGTTCGGAGTTTTATTCACTCACCATAAAATGTTCGATCCCCACATCAGATTGCCACATGTGCCTTGTCAACAGGGTCAATTACCAGGGGCTCTATTCAGCCCGGTATATGTCGAAAATACCAAACACCTATAGGGAGTGTTCGGTGTCCTGGATGTTTGCCTTATATGCATCAGTTCTGAATCATGTCTTGGGTCAATAGTTGGATTGCCCGGCTCCTGTGCTTACCTCTACGTTCCCGATTGTTCGGCTAGGGTGTAAAGGGAGAGCTACTGCGATTGTACTTCAGGCTCGTTCTCTCAAGTACCTCAGTAGAGAAAGCCAAAAACTGACCGTCATGATAGGTGAGAACCTGGTCCGCAAGCCGGTGACTTAGTTTTATACTACGATCAATAGAGAACTACCCCGTGTTATACGAAGGGTTGGTTTTTTCGCCAGCCAGGTGCAATTGAATACCTTAAGTAAGGAATATCATATCCGCACCAGGGGCTAGTACCTAGCCCCACATGTCAAACTCCTACGACTAAGTGAAAGCAATAACGCCGCATAGTCTGATTGCCTGGTTCACCCCGCATACACCTCCTATACGGACCAAAACGTTGGATAAAGAGTGTATATGCATATGACCGAACACCCCAGTACTATGTACATGGGGGCTGAAGCCGACGACTGGAAAGTTTCAGATTTACATATACATTCACACATGAGGTAAAAGATGCTCATATTATAATAGCGCAAAAGTTATATACATCAGACTCATAAGATTAAGTCTTTATAGCCGAATGCAATTACTCGAAGATAATATCCTTCGAGCACTGGCCTTCTACAAGGCGGGCACCTTCGATGACCTCCTCGAAGTACTTCTCCAGCTTGCGGTGCTCCTTGCCCTCGGACGGACCAGTAGTGGCTATCTGATCCGCCTTCATCTTCGCCCATTGCACTTTCTCACGAGCAAAGGCCATCCGAGCACCTTCTATGCAGGCTGAACGCGTCAATCCGTCGACCCACGGACTCGCCTCGACGAGTCGCTTCACCAATCCGTAGTAGCTACTTGGGATTGAATCAGCGAGCCATAGCCGGACTATCAAGTCCTTCATGGCCGAACCCGCCATGTTGTGCAGCTCGACCAACTGCTTCATCTGGTCCTTGAGGGGCACCAGATATTTTGGCGCGTAGAGCTACGACCAAAACAACTTCTCCGTGTCGTTCCCCTCCTGGGCTCGGAAGTACCGGGCAGTGTCAGCACTGCTCCTCGGAAGATCAACGAACACACCTGGAGAAATCCATAACCGTGTCAGCCCAAGATACTTTTGCCCTCCGAAGATGCTCTGTAAGAGAAAGGTCTTACCAGATGCTATCTGTCGTGCCTGCTTGATTTCCTCACAGGCGATGCGTGCCTTGCCTCGCGCATCCTGGGCAGTCCTCACTGCCGCAGCAAGCTCGGACACTTGTTCCGAAGTCTTCTTTTCCAATGCGTCACATTTGACAATGGTATATTTGAGCTCATCCTCGACTTCAGACACCCGAGCTTGGTGCTTCTTGCACGCGGCCTTTTCGGCCTCTAGTTTGGCAACCGCTTTGTCAGCGGTCGCCTTGCACGCATCGGACTCCTTCTTGGCCTGCGCGAGCTCGCCCTTGAGGGCCTCGAGCTTAGTGGCTCCAACTATTTAATACATAATATAATAAAAGAGTTTATATTCATACTCAATTCACACTATTAGTCTTCTCGACATTTAAATCTGCATACCTTGCGTTTCATCTAAACGCTGGTTGATGCGGCCGAGGTCCGCGTTGGCCAGCAAAAGCTTCCGATTTAGTTCGGCAACTTCTGCATCTCGTGCAGTTGCCGAAACTAGTGAAGCCTATTCAAATACAACAAAAACATACATTTCAGCTCTAGAATATGCTATACTATGGATACTTCGTCCGATTCTGTTCGGATTCACACAAAGCATCAGGCGCTACTGGCTATATATGTGTATTTAAAACATATAAAGTTCCATAAAGAACATTACATTGCTTACCTCAAAGCCCGTTAACAGCCTGTTGAAGGCTTCATTCAGTCCACCCTTGACGGACTGAATCTTCTTCTTCACCGCACCCAGCACGGTGCGGTGCTCTTCCATGATGGAAGCACTTAGCAGTTCTCCCTCCATAGGGTCCGACGCATCCGGATTGACTCGGGGCGCCGTCGTATCCACCCCCACCTGGGGGTCTGGTCTTAGGACCCCGTAGCCGCACTAGGCTCCTGGTCAATGTTCGGGAGGGCCCCGGATTGTTTGGGCCCCCCGTCTTCGGTCTCGATGGGGGTAGTTTCCCCATGGTTAGTAGCGGCCGAGGCATTACTCCCGGGCGCCCCGTCGCCTGCCCCACGCTCATCTCCCTGGGCGGAGGACACCTGCTGGGATGACACTTCGGTGTCCCCGACGATCACGGGCAAGGAGCTCGGACCGGCGGGTCACTCTCCGTCTCTCTGGGCGCTAGAGAGTTCCCCTCCGATAAGGAGGCGTCAAGGTATCCTCCGGGAGGGCTGTAGGTCAGCAGGTGAGAAATAGTACGTAAGCATAAAAAATGCTAAACAAACAAAGGTGCACCAATTAATCCGGACATACTTACATTTCGGGCTGGGGTTTCTCCTTGGGCTTCACCATGAAGCTATGATTGGATGAATCCAAACTAGCAGCGAGGTTCAGCTTCCTCGAGGGAGCGGCCATGCCCGCATCAGCAGTGGCCCCCCTCTTCGTCCCCCTGCCTTGCGCAAGGAGGTCTTCCTCCTCCTCTTCCTCATCATCCTCCTCCTCTTCGGAGGAAAGGATGTTGATCTTCTCGGACTTGTTGTCCGTAGGGCGGGGGCTATCTCCGCCCCCCTTGCCTTCTTCTTGGGCTTCTTGACCGGTGATACGTCCAAAACGTATCTATAATTTCTGCTTGCTCCATGCCACTTTTGGGTGATATTGCTATGATATTCATACACTTGCATACACTTTTGATCATATTTGGACTAACTTACTAATCCAGTGCACCCCAGTGCCAGTTTCTGTTTTCGGCTGTTTTTCTATTTCAGGTTTTCACGTTTCGAGAACTGCCCAGAGAAATCCAGAAAAATTATATAAAAAATCAGCGTTCCGGAAACAACACTGCGTCCGAAGGGCAGCCTGGGGGGGCCACCAGGGCTCCAGGCGCCCTGGCGGCGCGCACCCCCTGGGCCGCGCCGGGGGGGGGGGGGGGCGCCTGGGCCACCCAAAACTCCCCCAATGCCCTACTTTGGCATATATTTAAAGGGTCCTCCGTAACCCTCAGAACATGAACTCTTTTCGCGATCCCATCTCTGTTCCGCCGCCACCGCCGCTTCCAAGATCGGGAGCACCAGGAGAACTCTTCCCGGCACCCTGCCGGAGGGGAGGATCACCACCGGGAGCTTCTCCACCACCATGGACGCCTCCCGGATGACTCGTGAGTAGTCTCCCTTGGACCATGAGTCCATGACCAGTAGCTATGTGATGTTCTCCTCCCGTTCTTGTGCTTCACTAATTAGTCCTCGTGAGCTGCCCTACATGATCGAGGCACCTATGTAATCCTTATGCTGTTGCTATGTTGAGTTTGCTGGGATCCGATGGATTATGAGATTATGTTCCGATTGATCTTGAGTAATATATTTGATTCACCTCTTTTATATTTTTGTTCATAAGTAATTCTTGCATGTTCTCCATTGTTATTTATTGCTTTGGCCAAGTAATAGGTAGTGACTCCAAGAGGGAACGTTATGCTCGATTGTGGGTTCATGCCCCTCGATGACTAGCTTGAGTGACAGAAACATGAGTCTAGGGGATGTGATGTTGCCACAAGGGGGAAAACAACGGTGCTTGTGCCCATGGGTGCAAGGATTGTTTACTTTACGCAAAGTTCTTTTAATGCAGTTGTCTGTTGCATTGAGTTTACACTATGGGTGGGACTCGCAACTTAATACCAGCGAGATGTTCTGGATAGATATCTCAAGGTGGATGATTAGTAGTAGATATTGATGGATTTCAGTCTACTTACTTTGGCGTACCGCCCATGCTTTGAACCTCAACCTTTCTTGCAATGTAGTCAGCATTGGTTTGCGTTCGTGGTCCTGTCAATTGCCCAGCTGTAATTTGTTTACCTCACATAGCTGTTTTATCGTCTTTTGGGAGAGAGACATCACTAGTGAACATCATGAGACTCCGGTCCATATTACCATCATTGATCACATCCACTATTTACTTTTCGTTATTATTTACTATTGCAAAATACTATCTATCACTACTATCATTGCTTTTAATCCTTTGTGAACTACAGGGCCGGAGGGATTGACAACCTCTCTGCACTCGTTGGAAGCAAAGTTATTTTTATCTGTGTGCAGGTCCACGTTGATTGCTACTAATCTGGCGCCGTAGCAGTTGACACCTACTTGTTCAACCTAGGAGTCTCTGGGGATTCGATCCTTGGCATCTTTGCTAAGGGAAAACACTTCTACAATACTGCATCTTACACCTTCCACTTGGGGTAACCAACGAGGGGTTCGAGGCCCATCAAGGAGTATTTTCTGGCGCCGTTGCCGGGGACTCCACTCTTCAGGATAGGGGAGTTGCATGCTATCTTTTACCTTTGCTTTTTAGTCTTGTTAGTTTACCTTTCATTTTTGCTTTAGTTCCTTTTATCGAAATTCAAAAAAATAGTTATCTTGCTTGCTTGCTACTATGGGTTCCACCGAGAACACCAAGTTGTGTGACTTCACTAGTCACGACAACGATGACTTTATCAGCACACCTATCACTACACCTGCCACTTCAGCACCTTAATATGAAATTAAACCTGCTTTACTGAACTTAGTCATGAGAGAACAATTCTCCGGTGCTGGAGATGATGCTGCTTTACACTTGAACAACTTTGTTGAACTTTGTGATATGCAAAAGTACCAAGAAATAGATGGTAATATTGTTAAGCTTAAGCTTTTTCCTTTCTCCTTGAGAGGAGGAGCTAAAATTTGGTTTCAGTCTTTGCCTAGAAATAGCATAGATTCTTGGGACAAGTGCAAAGATGCTTTTATTGGAAAATACTATCCACCTGCTAAAATTATCCAACTTAGAAGTAACATAATGAATTTTAAACAATTGGAAAATGAACACGTTGCCCAAGCTTGGGAACATATGAAATCTCTTATCAAGAACTGCCCTACTCACGGTTTGACTACTTGGATGGTTATCCAATCTTTTTATGCAGGCTTGAACTTTACCTCGCGGAACTTGTTAGGTTCGGCCGCGGGAGGAACTTTTATGTCAACTACACTTGGTGCTGCCACAAAGCTTCTCGATGAGATGATGACCAACTATTCCCAATGGCACACCGAACGCGCTCCAACAGGTAGGAAGGTAAACTCTGTCGAGGAGATTTCCTCCCTTAACGAAAAAGTTGACTTGATCATGTCTCTACTTTCGAAGCAATCTACTGTTGATCCTCGTGATGTTCATTTAAATTCTTTGATTGCTCAAGAACAAGTAGATGTGAACTTTATATCTAGAAACAATTTGAACAACAATGCTTATAGGAGTAACTTTGGTAACAATCCTAGACCGTTCCCCTCTAACTCTTATGGGAACAACAATGCTTATCCTAGTACCAAGAACTCCAATACTGAACTAGAGACCATGCTTAGAGATTTCATCACTACCCAAAAAGCCTTTAATAAGAATGTAGAAGATAAACTACATAAACTAGATGATCTTTCTTTTAAGGTAGACCACTTAGCCAATGAGGTAAAATTGCTAAAAATTGAAACTTCTCCTCTTAAGGAGATGGGAGTCATCCCTATTAATGCTACTCAAGTACAAATTAATGAAAACATTAGGATGATGGCTAAGCTTAAAGAAAGATGGGCTAGAGAAAGGGAGGAAGAGGATAGGATTAAGAGCCTTCCTACCCACCACACTGTTGCTACTATCCAAGTTATTGAGGATGTTCACACTCTTAGCACCCAATGTACTCCTGGTCCCAATGGACCTATTAATGGTGATGCTATGACTATAGAAGCTACCAAACAAGTGAACCTTAAGGACACCACTACCACTTTACTTGATGCTCGTGACCTTGATTTTGATAATTGCACTCTTACCGAAATTATTGATTTCCTTCACAAGATGTCTAGAGATCCCCGCACTAGCACGCTTAACCTTGCCTTCACAGAGCATATCACTAATGCTCTCATCAAAGCCAGGGAGGAGAAACTTAGAGTAGAAGCCTCCATACCTAGAAAGCTAGAAGATGGTTGGGATCCTATGATAAAAATTAATTTGAATGACTTCTCTTGTTATGCATTATGTGATGTTGGTGCTAGTACCTCTGTTATGCCCAAAAGGATATATGATATGCTTAAATTGAAACCTTATGATTCTTGTTCTTTTGGTGTTCGTCTCGTTGATTCTTCCATAAAGAAAACTTTGGGGAGGATCGACGATGTTCTTATTGTTGTCAATGATAATTATGTTCCCGTTGATTTCACTATTATGGATATTGAATGTGATCCTTCATGTCCAATTATTTTGGGACGTCCCTTTTTACGCACCGTTGGTGCTGTCATTGACATGAAAGAGGGTAATATAAAATTTCAGTTTCCTCTCAAGAAAGGGATGGAACACTTCCCTCGAAATAAGATCAAGTTACCTTTTGAGTCCGTTGTACGGGCTAGTTATTCTTTTACTCTTGATAAAACTTGATCTATGCATTATGCCTAGCTTAAAGGCATAAAAGAAAGCGCTTTTGGGAGGCAGCCCACATGAATAAAATTTTTGCTTTTGTTGTGTCTTGATGTTGTTTACTGCTGTAGGATCATCATTGTATCTTTGCTTTTCATATTTGTGCCAAGTATAGCCTCTGATTGCTAGAAAGTTCAAAAGTTGTGAGGTGCTGTCCAGGAAACAGATTCTGTCCTTGGATAGAAAAATTCGTATAAAATCACCAGATCATCTTTTTGGTCTGAATTTTTTCGACAGCGTTCTCTATATAATTTTCTTTCGTGCATCTGTTCTGAGTTTTTTTATTTGAGTTGCAGAAGTATCCCGAACAGATGAATTACTACCTGCTGTTCTGTTTTTCACAGATTCTGTCCTGTTTTGCCTTTCCTTCACTTTGCAAATCAAGAACTTGCTTTTTCTTTGCAAAAACCTTTTGGCAATCTTGAGAAATAGTATAACTTCAAGAATATCTTTATTTCCAGCAAGGTATAATTATTTTATTAAGGGTACTAACCTCGCTAATCAGATTATGATGAGTTATGTATGAAGGGAGTTTTCAAGTGTGCGAGGGAAGATGATAAAAAGATTCAGGAGTGTCAAGCGCTCAAGCATGGGGATGCCCCCGTGCACCCCAAGAAATATTCAAGGAGACTCAAGCGTCTAAGCTTGGGGATGCCTCCGTGCATCCCCTTCACCATCAACATTATCAGTTCGTCTTTCGTTTCGCTATATTTTTATCACTTCATGTGTTATGTGCTATGCTTGGAGCGTCTTGCTTTTAGTTTTCTTTTTTGTTTTTCATAACGAGTCGGAACCCAGCATTCCTTTATGTGGGAGAGAAACACGCTCCACTTCTACCTAGAACATAACATAGAATTTTCATGTCTATCTATGTTGTGTGTGTTCTTTGTCTTTTAATAGCTACTATCATTCTCTGCTCTTAGTATTCATGCTTATCTTTTCAAAGAGCTTTTGTTTAGTTGGTTGCTTGAACTCTCTTTAATTACCATGCTCACCTTATTAAGAGAGTTTGCTTCCGTTGCATTGGTTAATGTGTCTATGATAAAGATGCTACTTGCATGATGGTGCTTAGTAGTTCAAGTTTTCTTATGGTTAATCTCAAATAGCTGGGGGGTTCCCAATGTGTTATTGGAATACCAACATGATTTGTTTGCCTATGATGTGGTATGGTTTAGTAATATCTTCCTTTGAGAATTTATTTTGATTGACTTGGCGTATGCTCACGCATATTTAAGACTGTAAAGAAAGTCTGTCAAGCCTTGATGATCTTTTATTTCTGAGTAGCGATATAACTACCATGCCTGATTCAATATTGCTTTGTCGCTCTGCATGATTATGACCGTCATTGATCTCTTAGTTGGTCGCTCCCAGTCTTTTTGCTAACCTCCACCTGTACTAAGCAAACTAACTATGCAATACATAGCTCATGGGAAAGTAGCCTAAAAACTATTGTGCTAAGGAATATGTTGCTTATGTATCTTATTTCTTATAAGTTGCTTGCTGAGCGGTAACCATGTTTCTGGGGACGCCATCAACTGTAACACTTTTGTTGAATATGATGTGAGTTGCTATGCATGTTCGTCTTGTCTGAAGTAAGGGTGATTTGCCGTGGGTTGAATGAATATGCATATTGTTAGAGAAGAACATTGGGCCGCCAACCAAAGCCATGTATCATGGTGGAAGTTTTAGCTTGGACCTTAATCCTCAATCTCTCATGAGAATATGCTTATGCATTAAAGAGGAGTCCATCATCTATTTTCTATGTTGTCACGGTATGGATGTCCTCAAGTTGAGATCTATCAAAAACGAGAAATCAAATGCGATTTATCTCCTTGGACCTTTGTATAGGTGGCATAGAGGTACCCCTTTGTGACACTTGGTTGAAACATATGTAATGCAATGATAACCCATGGGAATCCGAGCTAATTAGGACAAGGAGTGAGCACTATTGGTATACGATGCATGAGGCTTGCAACTTATAGGATGTTTTATGCATGACACATATGAAGTACTACTACCGTTGACACAATTGCTTCCATGTTTTCAAAATAAAAAGCTCTAGCACTTAACCATTCTTTTACCTTTATGTTAAAGCACCAACTACTGAGAGCATGATTGTCATTCTGAGTGTAATGTGCATTGTCCCAAAGTAGCATTGTCTTTTGCATGATTGTGATATCGTTTATTCTGAAATGATTGTATCTAGTCATCACTTAAACCTTGAAGGTTCCCCTGCATTTATGTTTTGCATCACTAAAGGGGGCAAGCTAGATATCACTTTATCATATTTGCACATCATGTTCATTGCAAATCGTTTTGATGTTTCAGTTTCATGTTGTAAAACTTTCAGTCATTTGTGATTTTCTCTTGAGGCAACTTAATTACTTTAGAATCATTGTCTCAATAAGCTTTTGTCATATGACTTGAAAAAGTCCTATATGTTTAATAGCATGTCACCACAAAAATCAGCGTTCTGGAAACAACACTGCGTCCGAAGGGCAGCCTGGGGGGCCACCAGGGCTCCAGGCGCCCTGGCGGCGCCCCCCCTGGGCCGCACCGGGGGGGGGGGGCGCCTGGGCCCCCCGAAACTCCCCCGGTGCCCTACTTTGGCATATATTTAAAGGGTCCTCCGTAACCCTCAGAATAGGAACTCTTTTCGCGATCCCATCTCTGTTCCGCCGCCGCCGCCGCTTCCAAGATCGGGAGCACCAGGAGAACTCTTCCCGGCACCCTGCCGGAGGGGAGGATCACCACCGGGAGCTTCTCCACCACCATGGACGCCTCCCGGATGACTCGTGAGTAGTCTCCCTTGGACCATGAGTCCATGACCAGTAGCTATGTGATATTCTCCTCCCGTTCTTGTGCTTCACTAATTAGTCCTCGCGAGCTGCCCTACATGATCGAGGCACCTATGTAATCCTTATGCTGTTGCTATGTTGAGTTTGCCGGGATCCGATGGATTATGAGATTATGTTCAGATTGATCTTGAGTAATATATTTGATTCACCTCTTTTATATTTTTGTTCATAAGTAATTCTTGCATGTTCTCCATTGTTATTTATTGCTTTGGCCAAGTAATAGGTAGTGACTCCAAGAGGGAACGTTATGCTCGATTGTGGGTTCATGCCCCTCAATGACTAGCTTGAGTGACAGAAACATGAGTCTAGGGGATGTGATGTTGCCACAAGGGGGAAAACAATGGTGCTTGTGCCCGCGGGTGCAAGGATTGTTTACTTTACGCAAAGTTCTTTTAATGCAGTTGTCTGTTGCATTGAGTTTACACTATGGGCGGGACTCGCAACTTAATACCAGCGAGATGTTCTGGATAGATATCTCAAGGTGGATGATTAGTAGTAGATATTGATGGATTTCGGTCTACTTACTTTGGCGTACCGCCCATGCTTTGAACCTCAACCTTTCTTGCAATGTAGTCAGCATTGGTTTGCGTTCGTGGTCCTGTCAATTGCCCAGCTGTAATTTGTTTACCTCACATAGCTGTTTTATCGTCTTTTGGGAGAGAGACATCACTAGTGAACATCATGAGACTCCAGTTCATATTACCATCATTGATCACATCCACTATTTACTTTTCGTTATTATTTACTATTGCAAAATGCTATCTATCACTACTATCATTGCTTTTAATCCTTTGTGAACTACAAGGCCGGAGGGATTGGCAACCTCTCTGTACTCGTTGGGAGCAAAGTTATTTGTATCTGTGTGCAGGTCCACGTTGATTGCTACTAATCTGGCGCCGTAGCAGTTGACACCTACTTGTTAAACCTAGGAGTCTCTGGGGATTCGATCCTTGGCATCTTTGCTAAGGGAAAACACTTCTACAATACTGCATCTTACACCTTCCACTTGGGGTAACCAACGAGGGGTTCGAGGCCCATCAACCGGCGCCTTATACGACGCCGAGACCATCATCGCCGTCAGTCAAGGCGATTCTGGGTCTTCGGGCAGAGGCGCCGGACACTTGATCTAGGCCGCCTTCTTCGTCGGCCATGTATATCACGCAAAAACTCCAATTCATGTTATCATTAAATAAAGTAAGGGTATATTTGTTCGGCAAAATTTTCTATTACCTTTGGGGCGGAGACAGCTGTGCTAAAGCCCGCGTCCTTGGTTTCTTTCGGCCACTCCTTCTAGCTTTTGAAGAGATGCTTCCAAATCTTTTTGTGCGTAAAGCCAAAGAGATGCTTCAGAGGCTTATCTCCTGCCGGATCGAACTCCCATAGGGAGGAGTCCCGGCTTTGGCAAGGAAGGACAAGTCGGGCCAGCATTACCTGGACCACAGACGAGAGCTGGTGGCCCTTGGAAATCACGCCGGACACACGACTCTGGAGTGTCGTCACCTCAACTTGAGACCCCCAGTCCAGATCCTTTTTGGTCCAGGAGGTCAACCTCTCTGGGGGTCCAGACCTGAAAGCAGGCTCCGCCGCCCATTTGGCGTCGCGGGGTTCGGTGATATAAAACCACTCCTGCTGCCAGACCTTGTTCGTCTCAACGAACGACCCTTTAGGCCAAATCGCATTTGGGATCTTGCTAATCAAGGCGCCCCCGCACTCCGCGTGCTGCCCATCGACCACCTTCGGCTTCACATTGAAGGTTTTGAGCCGTAGGACGAAGAGTGGAGGGATGCGGAGGAAAGCTTCACACACCACTATGAAAGCGGAGATGTGAAGGATTGAGTTCGGGGCTAGATCATGGAAATCTTGTCCGTAGAAGAATAGAAAACCCCGAACAAAGGGGTGGAGCAGAGACCCTAGCCCGATAACAAAGTGCAAAGTGAACACTACTTTCTCGCCCGCCTTTGGGATGGAGATCACCTGGCCCTTGGCGGGTACTCGGTGCGCGATATCGGCGGCGAGATAGCCTGCGCTCCAAAGATCCTCCACGGTTTTCTCAGTAACCATGGAGGCCTCCCACTTGCCTCTAGCACTGGATCCAGCCATTGCTGGAGGAGGGAGTAGTGGTGGAGGAACGAAAAGTAGTGGGCACAAGAGATGAGGATGCTAGGGCTAGGGGAGTAGGAGAGCTCGAGCTTGAGGAAAGCGTGGGGCTGATGAAAGGGATTGGTATACTTTTATAACGCTGTGAATACATAACGTCCCCCCCACCTTAGCCATAAACCTCGCCGGTTCCCAACACGGACGTGCGTAATGCGCAGTGTGGATGTTCACGTCATATTGATAAGGATCCCACAATAAGCGGGCATGATCTTTATTCTGATAAGACATGTCAATGAGGATATACCTCGAAACGCGAAACTAGGACCAAATAAAACGGTTCGATATGTTAGTGGGATGGACGTGACGCTTCACCAGAAAGTTGTCAGTAAAGACAGACTATTCATTTTCTTTTAAGAGCCTTGCCTTCGAGGGTAAGGGGTGTACTAACCTTGCAGAGCCGAACACACTACACCTTTTTGCAGAAGATATATTCGGAAGAAGTAACCCACCTTACAATGCCGAACACAATACGGACGCTGAACTCATCGTCGTCGGAGACAGGTTCATGGGCTACTGAGGGAGTCCTGGATCGAGGGGTCCTCGGGTGGCCAGATAACTCTTGGTGGGCCGTGAAGATCACAAGTCGAAGATTGTCTCTCGTATCCGGATAGGACTCCTATATTCGTATAATGGCAAGTTTTAGGTTCGGGTGTAATCTTTCCTTGCTCTGCAAGATGGTTATGTACAAACCCTAGGCCCCTCCGATGTGTATATAAACTGGATGGTTTAGTCCGTAGAGGCTAATAGAGAATTACAAATCCTCATAGGATAGACTTTAGGGTTTAGCCAATACAATCTCGAGGTAGATAACCTCTTGTATTCATATTCATCCATATTAATATAGCAGGAAGTAGGGTATTACCTCGATCGAGAGGACTGAACCTGGGTAAACATTGTGTCCCCAGCGTCCTATTACCATCAATCCTCAGACGCATAGTTCGGGACCCCCTACCCGAGATCCACCGGTTTTGACACTGACAATGATCACCGCCTTACATTTGATAACCTTAGAGCATATGACATAAGGCTCAATCCGGAAAAATGCGTCTTCGGCATTCCCGCCGGAAAGCTATTAGGGTTCATTGTATCCCATAGAGGAATCGAAGCTAACCCAACTAAAATCCGGGCCTTGTCAGAGCTCAAAACGCCAACCGATCTCAAACAAGTGCAAAAACTAGCAGGCTGCATAGCGGCCTTGAGCCGCTTCATCTCTAGGTTAGGAGAGAAAGCATTGCCACTTTATAGATTGATACAACGCACTGACAACTTCGAATGGACGGACGCGGCCACAGCTGGATTGGAAGAAATAAAAACTCTAGTAGCGAGCAACCCAATCCTAGCTCCCCCGGGTGTTGGCGAACCAATGTTGCTGTATATATCAGCCACTCACCAGGTAGTGAGTGCCGTGCTCGTCGTCGAACAAGCCGAAGAGGGACATAAGTTCCCCGTTCAAAAGCCCGTATACTACGTATCTGAGGTTCTCACACCGTGCAAATCACGGTACCCCCACTATCAGAAAATTGCCTATGCGGTATTCATGTCATCTCGGAAACTTCCACACTACTTTCAAGAGTGTTCGATCACAGTGGCATCCGAAGTACCAATTAACGATATTATTAACAATAAAGACGCCAGTGGACGCATTGCCAAATGGGCAATCGATCCCTAAAGAGTACGGCTCATCCCGCTGGACAATGTACTTCGACGGCTCCAAAATTCTAGCCGGATTGGGGGTCGGCGTCATCTTGATATCTTCAACAGGGGATACAGTCCGGTACGTACTACAAATCATTTACATGGACTCGAACAATGCAGCCGCATACAAGGCACTATTGCATGGTCTCCACTAGCTGTATCCATGGGCATACAACGCCTCGACGTACGTGGAGACTCAAACCTCGCTATCTCTCAAATAAACGGAGATTTTGACGCGAAGGATTCAAAGATGGCAGCTTATCGCAATGCCATATTGAAAATATTGGCTCGATTCGAGGGGTTGGAATTCCACCATGTAGCCCGGGATAATAACCAGGCGGCGGATATACTCGCTCGTATGGGCGCTAAACGCGACCCAGTCCCGCCTAACGCCTTCGTGGAAAGGCTCTTTAAGCCATAAGTAACATGGCATGACGAGAGCTGCGATAATAATCCGGATCCAAACACACCCCTAGCCGAACTTAACCCAGACATCATCAGGGACTCAGACATGGAGATAACTTCTTCGGCTCACGAGATTATGGCTGTCATAGCCCCCTGGACAGAGCCCTTCTTAGCTTACCTTAATAGGCAGAAGCTCCCCGATGAGCAAAATGAGGCCCGCCACATAATCCGGCGTTCCAAAGCCTACAAAGTTCCTGAAGGTGAACTATATAAGAAAAGCACTACTGGTGTTCTCCACAGTTGCATCTTCGAAGAGGAGGGACGGCAACTTCTCACTGAAATACATGCTGGAATGGGCGGCCATCACGCCGCGGCCCGGGCGCTCGTGAGCAAAGCTTTTCGAGCAGGCTTTTTCTGGCCAACTGCCCGAGTAGATGCCTAGACCTTAGTTCAACATTGCGTTGGCTGCCAGCTCTTTGCAAATTAAAGTCACATGCCTCCCAGCGCTTTGAGAACCATCCCCATTACTTGGCCTTTCACGATCTGGGTGCTTGATATGGTCGGACCTCTTAAAGGGGGAAGCCATAAAAAGAAATTTTTGCTGGTGATGGTGGATAAATTCACTAAATGGATAGAAGCCAAACCAGTAAAAATAGCTAAGGCAGGGGTGGTGATAGATTTTATATCCTATGCGGTACACCGTTATGGTGTCCCACACAGTATTATCACAGATAATGGCACCAACTTTACAACTGATGAGGTAAAAAATTGGTGCGCAAAGTTAGGCATTAAACTTGATTACGCTTCTATGTACCATCCTCAAACAAACGATCAAGTCGAAAGAGCCAATGGTATGATAATGAGCAACATTAAACCTTGACTAGTGCGCTCCCTACGGGAGTCTGATAAACACTGGGTCGAAGAGCCTGACTCCGTACTCTGGGGGCTGCGGACCACACCCAGTCAGACGACCAGATACACACCCTTTTTCATGGTGTACGGCGCAGAGGCTGTCCTGCCTTGCGACATTATTCATGACTCACCTCGAGTGCGCATGTACGAAGAGTGAGAAGCCGAGATCGGCAGGACGACCTAGATGGACTTGAAGAGGAGCGCGATACAGCACAGGCTCATTCCTCATTTTATCAACAACAGGCCAAGCGGTATCAGAGCAGAGAAATGCGGGCTAAGACATACAATGTCGGCGAACTTGTTTTACGCCTCCCGGAGAAGAAAAAGGACAAGCTGAAACCAAAATGGGAGGGCCCCTTCATTATCAACGAAGTACTCATCGGTGGAGCCTATCTCCTTCGTAATGCGCAAGACAACCGCCTGGAGCCAAACCCATGGAACGCTGCCAGACTCCGACGATTCTATGGATAGTTCGGTAGCATTTTTTCCTCCTTTTAAGTTAGGTTTTATTTTTATTTTTTATTTTTCACCTCTTCCTTTTTTTACTTTTCCCTTCATTGATAAGTATTCGGCTCACCCGAACTACCCCAGGATAGTACATCTTTGAATGTATCTACCTCAAGTATACTTGGGGGCTTCTTTGACGAAGCCCATTATCAAAAAGCTTCTTGCTTACAATGTCGTCTATTTTTACAGTTTTTCCTTGCCATTATATGCAACAATATGACTTAGGTCTTGGTAAGCTGGGTTGCGTGGGTCCTGTGCTTACCCCTATGTTCCCGATTGTTCGGCTAGGGTGTAAAGGGAGCACCTCTGCGATTATCACAACCGGGTAATCTGGACCTAACCTCAGACTGGGTGAAGCTAAAAGCTAGCATTCTTAAGGGAATAATTGGTCGGCGGATACACAACATATTGCTTTTAATGCATACATTCTAAACTATCATAGGATATGGCATCCTACAATCCTTTTGACACGATCAAAAGCCTAGGCATGCATATGAAGGCATGCTGACCCAGGGAAAGGAACACTTAACAGAACTATTCTCTCTGGAAGATGTTTCTTACGTTAAATAGTAATATAACATAACACCCCGAACACAGTTTGTCTGTTCAAGAAATAATGACTGGATTGCCTGGTTTCCGAACATACCATGTGTTTACCAGAGGTATAGTATTCGGAAACACTCCAGCCTTTGGGTTTATGGAGGTTAAAGTGGAAGGTCGGCCATGACAATCTTTTTATAATTTCGGCCGAAGATAAGTTTGATGTTAAAGTACATCGATACATAGAATCAAAGGACTACTCTTTCTCTATTCCCTCTATAAGGCTGTCTAGTTTACAGTCCTATTGGGAAAACTTGGCAGCTATCTTCACTTCGTCATATACCAAGCTCACGGGAATTTCTTGTCCATCCGATCCTTGAGGTCCCACACGGGCCATATGATTGGGATCAAGGATGGTGTAGCGTGTCTTCACCATGGCCCAGGCTTCTCGAGCACCCATGCGACATGTTGATGCTTTCCATTGTTCGAAGCGGCGTTGAGCCCCTTTGAACAAGTCCGCCAAATCCTCCATAGTTTCTGGAGGGGAATTGCCCGGCCATAAATCCTTGGCCATATTCTTCATGGCCTTACGTGCTCGCTCGTGTACTCCGGAAAGCTCTTGCAGCACGTCACCCTGAAAACCGGACACTTCCCCTTCGGGTTGCCCAGTTAAGAAACCTGCAGGAATAGTTCTATGAAGAACGTTGAAAATAAGGGACTATAAGGAGAACTAGGTTTAAGGACATACTGAATATGTCGCCTTTTAGCTTTTGGTTCTCTTCCAAGGCATCTCAGAGTTGGGCTCTTATGTCCTTTAGCTCCTGTTCTAGCCTGACATTTTTATCTTGCGCTTGGTTTCTTTTATGTATGGCTTGTGTGAATACGTGTTTCCCAGCATCCATTTCATCTTCGGCATATTTTTTATCCGCCAGGGTAGCCCTTAGTTTATTCTCCCATTGGTCGTTCGGCCCCGTTGCTGCATTTCAACCAACATGTACTTAGAGACTATTGATCGGCACAAATATCATACTATCCGGACACTATTGTTCTTACCATTAGTATCCTTTTTGGATTTCTTTGAATTCTCAAATTCGGTGGTGACAGTCGTCAGCTGGGCCCGACATTCTTCCAGCTCCTTGGATAGGATGTTATTCTTTTCTTGGAGCGCCTACAAAACACAATGATCCTCAAATGAGTTGGACCAACTGCTTTAAATCTCGGGGGCTATTGGCATGGGAACACTAAAATTATCACTTACCCGCATATCCTTTGAAAGCTGGTGAGTGGCTCCAGTGAGTCCATCTTGAGCGACTCGAATATAAGCATCCGCAGAACTGACGACATTAAAACGCCTCCTTAGAAAAGGCTGGGTCACGCATGGCTGCTTTTCGCCGTCGGTGAACCATCGCCACCTCCGCTTCGGAATTAGTAATAGACATTCCGTCCGAATCCTTTTGAAGGGGACAATCCGACGCTGAATCCGCATTAACCCTTGTCCTCGTAGACGGGCCCGATGCCGGATTGGTCGGAGCTTGATCTGCAGGATTTCCGGACATAGTCCGGTGTATGTTCCTCCTAAAAGGAAAAACAAGGCAGAAAGTTGTAATAACGGCTTCACCACCCAGTATATGTAAAAACAAACATACCTCTTCGGAGGTTCGGTGGTGTTCACGGTCCTCGTTCGCTTCAAGGCCTCACCCGATGCGGCCGTCGCCCTCTGGGGTGACGGTCTTCACACAGTTCGGCATGAGGAACGCCGCCCCTTTTGAGCATAAAAAAGTGCGATGGGTAAGGCATGATGGGAATCTTCTCCTTGAGGAGGTATGTCCTGGGTACTTACGTGAGAGGAAGGAATGAGGCCGGGATAATCTGCTACGATAGCCACCACGGTACCGTCATGGCTGGCTTGATAGAAGACTCCATCTTCTAGCTCTATGCCTATGTCTGGATCTTCATTGTATCCGGGGCCCGCGTTTCGAAAGTGGCCCTCTGGCTGTGGGGCGGGACTATTAATCCCCTCGACCACCTTTCTCCACTCCTATTAGGAATAACTGAACTCAGTTTGTTCGGTACATCATACAATGAAAAACGGGCAAAAATAGCGGTCAAGAGAAAGACTTACCCAGTCAGGAGGATTATGAATAGAGAAATCCTACCGGCACTTCAACCGAAGAATGTCTTGCTTCTCTCCCTTGTAAAGACCTTCTAGGATGGCGGCTAGAGTGGCAGGGTCGTCCGGACCCAGGCATAAGCAGCGTGAGGCATCATCCTGGCCATTATAATGCCACATAGAAAATCCTCTAGCTTGGAGCGGGTGCATGCATCACTTTATTGAGAACGCCATCACTTCAATTATCGATAGCCCCGAACTGGCAAGCAATCTGATCTTGCTGGCCAGTCTTTTGACCTCCGCATTCTCTTCTTCTGTGGGACTGCGGGGGCGCCAGTTGAAAACCTTCTTCAGAGGAGCATTGGAATATTTGGGGAGACCTTGCCGAACTGGATCCGGCAGGGCAACGTCCTCGATATAAAACCACTACGAAGGCCACTCCTCGGATGCCTTCTTTGGAGTGCCGGACAGATAGCCTGTCCCTACTATGTGCCATACTTCGGCGCCGCTAGCCTCAAATATGGATCCCTCCATGGACCGAGGGACAAGGCACAAGAACTTCCGCCATAGCTCAAAATGAGGATCGCAACCCAGAAACGCATAAAGCGACGAATGCCGCAATGTGCAGGATGGACCTCGGCGTGAGATCATGCAGTTGAAGACCATAGAACTCTAGGAGCCCCCTAAGGAAGGGGTGGATGGGGAATCCTACGCCTCTTAGAAGGAAGGAGACAAAGCATACCCGCTCTCCATTAGAGGGGTTGGGAAAACTCTCTGCCAGGGCTTGATTGTCGATAGAAATTAATCCGGCCCGGACGGGGACTAGATCCTCAGGAGGGAGATATACCTGCGCTTGAAGCTTTCTCACATGCGCATGGGATACGGAGCAACTTTCCCAATCGCCCGTTGATACGTCCAAAACGTATCTATAATTTCTGCTTCCTCCATGCCTCTTTTGTGTGATATTGCTATGATATTTATGTACTTCCATACACTTTTGATCATATTTGGACTAACCTATTAACTCAGTGCACCCCAGTGCCAGTTTCTGTTTTCTGCTGTTTTTGTATTTCAGGTTTTCCCATTACGTAAATTGCCAGAAAAATCCCGGGAAAAATATATAAAAAATCAGCGTTCCGGAAGCTTCCATGCGGCCAAAGTAGGGCCAGAGGGGGGCCACCAGGGCTTCAGGCGACCAGAGGGGGCGGCCCCCCTCCTGGTCGCGCCGCCAGGGCGCCTGGGCCCCCCTGGCCTCTTCTTACGCCCCCTTTGGCATATATTTACACCGCGTCCCGAAACCCTCGAGGACAGAACCCTTTTTCACGATCTCATCTCTGTTCCGCCGCCGCCGCGCTTCCAAGATCGGGAGCACCAGGAGAACTCTTCCCGGCACCCTGCCGGAGGGGAGGATCACCACCGGGAGCTTCTCCACCACCATGGACGCCTCCCGGATGAGTTGTGAGTAGTCTCCCTTGGACCATGGGTCCATGACCAGTAGCTATGTGATGTTCTCCTCCCCTCTTTGTTCTTCATCGATTAGACCTCGTGAGCTGCCCTACATGATCGAGGCACATATGTAATACTTATGCTGTTGCTATGATGAGTTTGCTGGGATCCGATGGATTATGAGATTATGTTCAGATTGTGTGTGAGTAATATATTTGATTTACCTCTTTTAAATAAATGTTCTTGAGTAATTCTTGCATGTTCTTCGTTGCTGTTTATTGCTTTGGCCAAGTAGTAGGTAGTAACTCCAAGAGGGAACGTTATGCTTGATTGTGGGTTCATGCCCCTCGATGACTAGCTTGAGTGACAGAAACATGAGTCTAGGGGATGTGCTGTTGCCACAAGGGGGAAAACAACGGTGCTTGTACTTGCGGGTGCAAGGATTGTTTACTTTACGCAAAGTTCTTTTAATGCAGTTGTCTGTTGCTTTGAGTTTACACTATGGGTGGGACTCGCAACTTAATACCAGCGAGATGTTCTGGATAGATATCTCAAGGTGTATGATTAGTAGTAGATGCAGATGGATTTCGGTCTACTTGCCTTGGCGTACCGCCCATGCTTTTGAGCCTCTACCTTTCTTGCAGCATAGTTAGCATTGGTTTGCGCACATAATCCTGTCAATTGCCCAGCTGTAATTCGTTTACCTCGCTTAGCTGTTTTATCGTCTTTTGGGAGAGAGACATCACTAGTGAACATCATGGGACCCCGGTCCATATTACCATCACTGATCACATCCGCTATTTACTTTCTGTTCTTACTTACTAGTTGCGGTCATACCTATCACTATTATCTCTTGCGTTTGATCCTTTGTAAATGACAAGGCCGGAGGGATTGACAACCTTGCTGTACTCGTTGGGAACAAAGTTATTTGTATCTGTGTGCAGGTCCTGTCAGCCGCTAAATATCTGGCGCCGTTAGCAGTTGACACCTTCTTGTTGACCCTCGGAGTCTCAGGGGATTCGATCCTTGGTATCTTTGCCAAGGGAAAACTACCGCTACACTACATCTCAAACCTTCCACTTGGGGTAACCAACAAGGGGCGAGAAGCCATCAAGCAAAGTTTTCGGGCGCCGTTGCCGGGGACTCCACTCTTCAAGATAGGGGAGTTGCACGCTATCTTTTACCTTTGCTTTTTAGTCTTGTTAGTTTACCGTTCAGTTTTTGCTTTAGTTCCCTTTATCAAAAATCACAAAAAAATTATTTGCTTTTCTGTTAGTAGTCCTTTCTGTTTAGACAAGCATGTTGGGATTCGGTGCTTTGAGGGAATCAGAAGTTCTAGATTTCCATCAAAGGGATGGAGAAAATATGAAGAAGGCATGGGACATAATTTCTGATGCACATAGGAGAATTATGCCTTGGATACCTATAAAAATTGTGCTTAGAAATTTATACCATGGTCTTTTTAAATGGTGTAAACACTCTCTTGATATTATAGCTGAAGGAGATTTCCTAGTGTGTGATGAAGCTAGAGCTCTTGAAATTATACATGGTCTATCTAGTTACTTTGTTTATGATCATAATTTTGATACTGTCATAGATAGACTTGCTACTATTGAGAAGAGAATGGATGCTCTAGACTTGATGAAGGTAGAGAAACCCAAACCCAATAAGAAAGATATTTTGGAAATAGACAATGATGGGGAGCCTTTTGTTAGGATTAGCATCTCTAATCAAGACTTCCTTGCTTATTGTGATATTGGATCTATGGTTTCTACTATGCCAAAAATTGTTCATGATTCTTTAAAATTTAATATGAATAGATTATCATCTTATTATGAACACGCTAATGGAGATATTTCTGAGATCCAGGGAAGAATAAAAGACGTGCCAGTTACATTCCTTAAAGGGATTGCAATGGTTGATTTCTTCATTATGAAGCCAAACCAAGGAAATATAGTGCTTGGAAGGGACTTCCTCCGAGCCGTAAAAGGCTTCATCGATATAGGTAAGGGACAAATCCGCCTACGCGGGAAGGCAAAAGGTATGTACCCCTTTCCTAGAAGGAACAAGGATGAACTTGTTGAGGAACCATTTGAAGCAATTTATAACTTCGATTATTATGATGATTATTGATTCCTCTTTGCATTATGCCTAGCTTAAAGGCATAAAAGAAAACGCTTTTGGGAGGCAGCCCACAATGAATAAAATTTTATTTTGCTTTTGTAGTGTCTTGATGTTTGTTACTACAGTAGCATCATCATTGTATCTTTACTTTTCAGCTTTGTGCCAAGTTTAGCCTCTGATTGCAAGAAAGTTCAAAAGTTGTGACGTGTTGTCCAGGAAACAGATTCTGTCCTTAGACCGAAAAATTCGTATAAAATCACCAGATCATCTTTTTGGACTGAATTATCTCGACAGCGTGCTCTATACAATTGGCTTTCGGGTGTCTGTTCTGAGTTTTTTGATTTGAGTTGCAGAAGTGCCCAAAAAAAATTATTTACTACCTGCTGGTCTGTTTTTCACAGATTCTGTCCTGTTTTGCCTTTCCTTCGTTTTGCAAACCTTGAGCTTTATTTTTCTTTGCAAAAACCTTTTGGCAATATTGAGAAACAGTAGACCTTCAAGATTATCTTTATTTCCAGCAAGGAAAAATTATTTTATTATGGGTACTAACCTCGCTAATCAGATTATGATGAGTTATGTATGAAGGGAGTTTTCAAGTGTGCGAGGGAAGATGATAAAAAGATTCAGGAGTGTCAAACGCTCAAGCTTGGGGATGCCCCCGTGCACCCCCAAGAAATATTAAAGAAGACTCAGGCGTCTAAGCTTGGGGATGCCCCCGTGCATCCCCTTCTCCATCAACAATTATCAGTTCGTCTTTCGTTCCACAATATTTTTTATCACTTCATGTGTTATGTGCTATGCTTGGAGCGTCTTGCTTTTAGTTTCCTTTTTAGTTTTCTTTAGCTTTGCTTGCTTTTCATAACGAGTTAGAACCCAGCTTTCTTTGTGTGGGAGAGAAACACGCTCCACTTCAACCTAGAACATAACATGGGATTTTCATGTTTATCTTTGCTGTGTATGTTCTTTGTCTTTCAATAGCTACTGTCATGTTCAGCTCTTAGTTTTCATGCTTTTCTTTTTAAAGAGCTTTTGTTTAGTTGGTTGCTGGAACTCTCTTGAGTTATCATGCTTATCTTGTTAAGAGAGTTGGCTTCTGTTGCACTGGTTGATATGTCTATGATAAAAATGCTATGTGCATAATGGTGCTTAGTAGTTCATGTTTTCTTATGGTTAGTCTCAAATAGCTGGGGGGTTCTTAATGTGTTATTGAAGTACCAACATGATTTGTTTTCCTATGATGTGGTATGGTTTAGTGATATCTTCCTCCAAGAATTTATTTTGATTGACTTGGCATATGCTCACGCATATTTAAGACTGTAAAGAAAGTCTATCAAGCCTTGATGATCTTTAATTTCTGAGTAGCGATATAAGTTCCATGCCCGATTCAATGTTGCTTTGTCGCTCTGCATGATTATGACCGTCATTGCTCTCTTAGTTGGTCGCTCCTAGTCTTTTGCTAACCTTCGCCTGTACTAAGCGGACTGACTGCTTGTGCATCCAAAATCCTTTAAACCAGTTATGCCATATGAGTCCACCATACCTTCCTATCCATGGTATATACTTACCATTCCTAACGAAGACTATCTTGTACCATCTCGAAGTTATTCAAAAGCATTTCTCTTTTGTGCCTCTGTTTTAGCTCATGAGGAAGTAGTAGTTAATTCATGATCTTTTTAGGTTGGACAAGCTTCACCCCGGGATTGCATGTCTAATGTGCAAACCCCTAATACGAGAAGGAACTGGCAAAGAGTGCGCCCGGCTCATTAAAAAATATACAACAAACAAACCCTCCTTCACGCTTTGTTCATGAGAAATCAGAAAACTTTGGCAGTGATAAACAAAGGAGATTAAGAGGATGTGATCGTCCTCGTACGGGAGCCAATCCTCGAAACTTGTCCAGCTCGAGAAGTAATTGAGTTATCTACTAGCATTCGTTGACGAAATATGCATATTCTCAAAAAAATAATTTTTACCTCTGTTTTTAAAACCAAGAGCTCTGGTACATGTTTAGTTTTTGTTTCCGACCATGGGTTTTCAACCTTGCCATCAAAAGCCACGGTTCGAGAGTCTCCACCTTCTTTCTTTAAAGCACCAACTATTGAGAGCATGATTGTCATTCTGAGTGTAATGTGCATTGTCCCAAAGTACCATTGTCTTCTTCATGATTATGATATCGTTTATTCTGAAATCATTGTATCTAGTCGTCACTTAAACTTTGGAGGTGCCCCTGCATTTATGTTTTGCTTCACTAAAGGGGGCAAGCGAGGTACCACTTTGTCATGTTTGCACACCATGCTCACTACAAATCTATTGAGTGTTTCAGTATCATATTGTAAAGCTTTCAGTTCTTTGAGATATTCTCATGAGGCAACTTAATTACTAAAGATTCATTGTCTCAGTAAGCATTTGTCATGTGACTGTGAAAAGTTCTTATATGCTTAATAGCATGTCACCACAGAAATTATGCTTGTTATCATTTACCTACTCGAGGACGAGCAGGAATTAAGCATGGGGATGTTGATACGTCCAAAACGTATCTATAATTTCTGCTTGCTCCATACCTCTTTTGTGTGATATTGCTATGATATTTATGCACTTCCATACACTTTTGATCATATTTGGACTAACCTATTAACTCAGTGCACCCCAGTGCCAGTTTCTGTTTTCTGCTGTTTTTGTATTTCAGGTTTTCCCATTACGTAAATTGCCAGAAAAATCCCAGGAAAAATATATAAAAAATCAGCGTTCCGGAAGCTTCCATGCGGCCAAAGTAGGGCCAGAGGGGGGCCACCAGGGCTCCAGGCAACCAGAGGGGGCGGCCCCCCTCCTGGCCGCGCCGCCAGGGCGCCTGGGCCCCCCTGGCCTCTTCTGATGCCCTCCTTTGGCATATATTTACACCGCGTCCCGAAACCCTCGCGGACGGAACCCTTTTTCGCGATCTCATCTCTGTTCTGCCGCCGCCGCGCTTCCAAGATCGGGAGCACCAGGAGAACTCTTCCCGGCACCCTGCCGGAGGGGAGGATCACCACCGGGAGCTTCTCCACCACCATGGACGCCTCCCGGATGAGTTGTGAGTAGTCTCCCTTGGACCATGGGTCCATGACCAGTAGCTATGTGATGTTCTCCTCCCCTCTTTGTTCTTCATCGATTAGACCTCGTGAGCTGCCCTACATGATCGAGGCACATATGTAATCCTTATGTTGTTGCTATGATGAGTTTGCTGGGATCCGATGGATTATGAGATTATGTTCAGATTGTGTGTGAGTAATATATTTGATTTACCTCTTTTATATTTATGTTCTTGAGTAATTCTTGCATGTTCTTCGTTGGTGTTTATTGCTTTGGCCAAGTAGTAGGTAGTAACTCCAAGAGGGAACGTTATGCTTGATTGTGGGTTCATGCCCCTCGATGACTAGCTTGAGTGACAGAAACATGAGTGTAGGGGATGTGATGTTGCCACAAGGGGGAAAACAACGGTGCTTGTACTTGTGGGTGCAAGGATTGTTTACTTTACGCAAAGTTCTTTTAATGCAGTTGTCTGTTGCTTTGAGTTTACACTATGGGTGGGACTCGCAACTTAATACCAGCGAGATGTTCTGGATAGATATCTCAAGGTGGATGATTAGTAGTAGATGCAGATGGATTTCGGTCTACTTGCCATGGCGTACCGCCCATGCTTTTGAGCCTCTACCTTTCTTGCAGCATAGTTAGCATTGGTTTGCGCACATAATCCTGTCAATTGCCCAGCTGTAATTCGTTTACCTCGCTTAGCTGTTTTATCGTCTTTTGGGAGAGAGACATCACTAGTGAATATCATGGGACCCCGGTCCATATTACCATCACTGATCACATCCGCTATTTACTTTCTGTTCTTACTTACTAGTTGCAGTCATACCTATCACTATTATCTCTTGCATTTGATCCTTTGTAAACGACAAGGCCGGAGGGATTGACAACCTCTCTGTACTCGTTGGGAGCAAAGTTATTTGTATCTGTGTGCAGGTCCTGTCAGCCGCTAAATATCTGGCGCCGTTAGCAGTTGACACCTTCTTGTTGACCCTCGGAGTCTCAGGGGATTCGATCGTTGGTATCTTTGCCAAGGGAAAACTACCGCTACACTGCATCCCAAACCTTCCACTTGGGGTAACCAACGAGGGGAGAGAAGCCATCACCCGTTCGGGGGCCGTGAGGGCACGAAGAAGAGTATGTGACTATGCCTCCCACGTGTCGAGGCACGACTTAAAGGCATAAGCACATACTAGAATGATCTCAAGTATGGTATCTTTGCACAACTCATGTAAAAGAGGGACGAAAATGTAAAAGAATAGTTGGCTTACACTCGCCACGTCACGCAATGCATTACATAAACATTCATCATCCAAATAACATCACAGCCCGACTACGGACGAAGATCCAAATGAAAGATACCATAAATAAAGCAACACAAGGTCCCGATCATCCTAGTAAGAGCCCTACTGATCCTTGGGATAAGACACATAGTATCGCCCACGCTCTTCATCGAACTCCCAATACAACTCTGTGCCATCTCCTGTGTATTTCTCATCGGTACCTATATCTGGTGTTGTGTAGAATCTGTGAGCCACGGAGGACTCAGCAATCCCGTTCCCGAGTAGCAATACTATCAAAGCCTTAGGTGTGGAAAAGGCTTAAAACAAGGTTGCGGCAGCACTAGCACTAACTTACGAGTTTAGAGCGAGAAGAGAGAATAAGTGCCAACGATCGACAAAGTGATCACGAAGTGATCCTATCTAAGCACGTCATTCATAACCCCACCGTGTTCACTTCCCGAACCCCTTCGGAAAATGACCGTCATGGTTACTCACGCTGGTAGTGTATTATGAACATGGTGTCAAGTTTTCTATAACCGGATATTAACAAATTCCCATCTGCCACATAACCACGGGCACGGCTTTCGAAAGATCAAACCCTGCAGGGGTGTCCCAACTTAGCCCATCACAAGCTCATGATCTGTGGAGTCGCAACTCCAATGTGGGAAGACCCGAGTATTCTCGGAATCCCGTGCTCAAGATATTCCGACATAGGTAAAAC
This sequence comes from Secale cereale, assembly GCA_902687465.1. NCBI lineage: Eukaryota > Viridiplantae > Streptophyta > Magnoliopsida > Poales > Poaceae > Secale > Secale cereale. The sequence goes on along the minus strand of LR738714.1, from coordinate 94,985,902 downwards.
TAATCCATCAAGACCTCCTGGCATGCCGACACCCTGATAGTAGCCGCGCATAACTCATCTCAGGCCACGACCGGATGGGACATCCTACGGGTTTTTACCAGCCCTCGAGTTTCCTCGAGGTGTCCCCGCAGCCTGCCCAGTTTGGACCAACACTCATGTGGAGCACTGGCCCAAGGTTGTTAATTAAGAACTCGGGTTTGCAACGCCCTTACGCAAGTTTTAGTTATTAGGCAAATGTAAAACCAATGTTGGGCCTTGCTTGAAAAGCTTTAGCGCTAAGCGGGTTATCGAGTGGGGCCCATAAACCCCAACCGTGTTAGGGACGCAAAATCAAGGAACATAACACATGTTTAACAGTTCCTAGGGCGGCATGAGTGGAACAAAACACCAAGCAAGAGGCTTAGCCTTCCACCCATTACCAATATATAGATGATTTAGTTTAACAGTTATATATTGTGATATCCCAATGATAACTTCATCATGATGCAAGAATCTTCAAATCTTCACCTGCAACTAACAACGCTATAAGAGGGGCTGAGCGAAGCTTACGTAGCCAAACAACGGTTTGCTAGGTTGGGTGGTTAGAGAGTTTCATGGCAACAATAGGAGGCTGACAAATAGACACAGGCATCGAGGCAATATCTAAAGAGCGAGACATCTATCATAGGCAAAGATAGTAGTGATATCTGGGTAAGGTCATCTTGGCTGTTGATTCCACAGCGGGATCGTAACCTTGCTCCTCAACCTCAACCTCGGTAGGAACCTCGAACTCGGTCTCGGCTCCCGGCTCTATTCCACACAAGAACACAACACGGCACAATATCAAACACGGTGCAATGCATAAACAACATGATGCAAGTCATAACAAGGGATGCGAGTATGATGTGCGTATGCATGTGGAAGCACTTGAGCCTAAGGAGAAGATGATGGAAAAGGCCTCATGTTGGAAAACCAAGCAATCCACTGGATAGAGGGAAAGATTTTGGTTGAAATCGATATAAAGATCACCGGAAACGGACGCACGGTTTGCAAATGGCAAGCAAAACAATATTCACACAAAACTGCAGTTTACAGCAACATGGCATCTTTGGAGCAAGAAATAACCATGCTGCAACACACAAACATGGAGACAAAGGGCATGGATGTGAAGTAGACATGATACTTAACAAGCATGAACTTAGAACACACCCAAAAACCTACTGGAACACATTTAACCAAGCATGGCAAGTTGCAATAAATTTATCCAGACTTAGTCAAAATCCGGGAGGCAAAAACATCATCACGATGCTGCCTTCGGAGGCACAAAACAACAAGCATATCAACTCTACTAAGTGTATAAATATCATGTACATGTAATAGACATAGCATACATCAAACAACTCCATTGGAGCAGGTCCATAGGAGGCATGGATCAATAACAATAAGCTTCACCAAATTGATCATGCTGATAAAAAACCTAACAAGTAAATTTATAGCAACTTGAGAAATTTATAGCCATACATGCAAATAAGTGCATGGATGGATAGAGCATAACATGGACAACAAGAAATGATCATTTGACATACTAAAACATGCATGGATTTGAGTGAGGCATCAAGCAAACATTGCATCAGGTTTAACAGATTCCAGACTTAGCAGTTTTTTCACTAAGTATAAAACACTAACATTGGCATGGCATGTTTACAAGCTTGTTTAAGTCACCTCAAGGCATATCATGGAAAGTGGATTGCACCACAGCAAAGACCATATGAATGAGCTTCTAAAACATATTGACATGTGACATGAAGACAAAAACATAAATAGCAATGAGTAAGTCAAATCAGCATCTCACAACAAGTTTCAGCACTTAACAGCCACATGCACTTTTGCAACAGAGATTAACATGGCAATATGACACATAACATGAATGCTACAGAAACCATCATGTAGAGCACTTTACAATGAACATTTTGACATATCATATGCTCCATTTGGACCAACATGCACAAAGTTATCAACACCACAAGCATGCAACCAAATTACAGATATCAGTAGTTTTAAACATATAGCACTCTTGCAACGATGGTTAGGTCATCAAGATGAACTCAAACGAGCATGTCATAGTGGAACAAAATGAAGAGCATATCACAACGAACATCTGGACATATCATTCACTCCATTCGGACCAACATGCACAAAGTTATCACATCTCAAACATGGCAACAAATTTACACAGACAACTAGTTACAGCGACATGCACTCTTGCCACGAATATTAAGTCAACAAGATGAACTCTAACATGCATGGAACTGGTACTAACATGTACATCACGACGAGACGAACATTCCGACATATCATACGCGCAAAACGGAGCTACGAGCACGAAGTTATTGCAAGATGAAGGAGGCAAGAAATTTACAGAGATCTGGGACTTAGAGAAAATTATACCCCTCTGAGAAAAGTCAACGGGACGGAGGGATCCCGGGACGGAGTGGACCGGGACGGCGGAGATGGTGTTTGCTTCGTGGAACTGGTGGATCTGATACCACCTGATCGGACGGCGGCGGCGGCAACGGCTCGCTGGAGCCGGGCCGGCGGTGAGACGCGGCACGACCGGCGGCGGAGGAGGCTGCGCGGGGCCGTCCGGGGCGGCAAGGGCGAGGCGGCGGCTCGCCCGCGGGGAGGCAAGGCGGCGGCGAGCGGCGGCTGACGGTGCCGCGGCGGCGGACGAGCGGTGGCGCGCGGCGGCAATGGGCGGTGGCGCGTCGGCGGCAGGGACGGGCGATGCGGGCGACGGCGCAGAGGCGAGTCGGGCCGGTGGGCCGACGCTGGGCCGAGCGGGCCCGTGGTGGAAGGCTGGCGGCGGAGTGGCAACGTGTCGCGACGGGATTGGCTGGGCGCATCCGGGCGGACGTGTCCGGCGGCGCGAGGAGGGAGGAGCTAGGGTTTTTGCCCGAAATTTCGGGGGAGGGGGCTAATTTATAGATTCTGTGAGCTAGGAAGGTCCAAATGGGGTGCGGTTTTCGCCCACACGACCGTGATCCGACGACCGAGACGATGGGAGTGGTTGTGCTGGGTTAATGGGATGTTGTGGAGGGGGTCTTGGGCCAAAAGGAAGAGGAGCTTTTAGTCCACTAGGTTAACCGTTGGAGTACCAAACGAACTCCAAACGCGACAAAAGTTGACAGGCGGCCTACACGTACAAAAAAAACAACGCACGACAAGTCTCACCTTATTCCGAGAACGTTACACGTCCACATACGAAAGAAGGACTCGGGGCTGCCACCGGCACGTGTGTGAGTGTCAGAACTCGAAACGGACAACGGGAAGAGGCGAGCGGAACCGAGTGCAAGTGACAACACGAATGCAATGCAATGCACATGATAACATGACATGGATGAAATGCACACACGCACGCGACAAATCGCAGAACCTGAAATGAAAGAGGAGCCCAGAATGGAATTGATGAAGTCAACATTTCATATATTGCCATAAATGGAAGGGGTGTCACATATGGGGTGTTACAAACTCTCATCTACTACAAAAAGATCTCGTCCCGAGATCTAGGACTGGAAGAAGGAAGGATACTCGGAATGAAGGTGATCTTCTCGTTCCCACGTAGCTTCTCGGTCGGTATGGTGTGACCACTTAACTTTCAAGAACTTGATGGACGTGTTGCGGGTCTTGCGCTCAGTTTCTTCAAGAATAGTAATAGGGTGCTCACGATAAGACAAGTCTTGCTGAAGATCAATCTCCTCGAACGTAATGGTGCGTTCAGGTGTCTTGAAGCACTTGCAGTGTTGAGACACGTGAAACACATCATGAACATGTGCAAAGTTGGAGGGAAGCTCGAGTTGGTAGGCTAGATCGCCTCTTTTGCCAAGAATCTTGAAAGGGCCCACGTATCTAGGATCAAGCTTTCCGTTGATACCGGATCTTTGGGTTCCTTTCATAGGAGAAACACGGAGATAGACATGATCTCCAATGTCGAAAGCCAAATCACGATGCTCGCCGTCATAGTAGCTCTTTTGATGCGATTGCGCGGCTTTGAGATTATCACGTATGACTTTGCACATTTCTTCGGCTTCTGAGTTCAAATCATTGCCAAGAAGTTGACGCTCACCAGTCTCGGACCAGTTGAGAGGGGTATGGCACTTTCTGCCATAGAGGATTTCAAACGGAGCTTTGCCGGCACTTGCTTGGAAGCTGTTGTTGTAAGAGAATTCCACAAAGGGGAGACAATCTTCCCACTTCATACCGAAAGAGATGACACAAGCTCTCAGCATGTCTTCGAGGATCTGGTTCACTCTTTCGACTTGACCACTAGTCTGAGGGTGAAACGCAGTGCTGAAACGAATCTTAGTGCCCATGGCTAACCGAAAGGAGTCCCAGAACTTGGATGTGAACAAAATTCCACGGTCTGAGGAGATGTCTTGAGGAATGCCATGCAACGAAACAATTTTGGAGGTGTACAACTCTGCCAACTGAGCTGCGTTGATGGATTCTTTGACGGGGAGGAAATGAGCTACTTTAGTTAGCTTGTCAATCACTACAAAGATAGCATCATTCCCTTTCTTTGATTTAGGAAACCCAGTGACGAAATCCATTTCAATATGATCGAATTTCCACTCGGGAATAGGTAGAGGTTGAAGGAGACCGGCTGGACGTTGATGCTCTGCCTTCACTCTTCTGCAAACATCACATTCATTCACGAATTGGGCAATCTCCCTTTTCATGCGAGTCCACCAATATGATTGCTTGAGCTCTTGGTACATCTTGGAACTTTTGGGGTGAATCGAGAGGAGGGAGTCATGTGCTTCGTTCATTATGAGCTTCTTAAGATCACCCTTGGGAACGACAATTATGTCCTCAAAGAACAAGGTGTCTTTCTCATCAACGCGATAGCACTTGTACTTGGGAGTACCCTTAGCAATACCATGTTTCACTTTCTGCACCATAGCATCACTCAGCTGGGCCTCACGGATCTGATCTTCCAAGGTAGGAGCAACTTGAAGGTTTGCAAGAAAGCCTTGCGGAACAACTTGGAGGTTGAGCTTCCTGAATGATTCACAAAGTTCAGGCTGGAATGGTTTGAGAAGGAGACTGTTGCAATATGCCTTTCTGCTCAAGGCATCTGCAATGACATTGGCCTTGCCAGGTGTATACTCAATGCTTGGATCATCTCAACCCAATGAGTCTGGCGAAGGTTCAGGTTTGGCTGTGTGAAGATGTACTTCAAGCTCTTGTGATTGGTGAAGATGTCCACTTTTCTGCCCAATAGAAGGTGTCTCCACGTGATCAAGGCATATACAACTGCTGTTAGCTCGAGATCATGTGTTGGGTAATTCTTCTCATTTGGTTTCAACTAACGAGAAGTGTATGCCACAATCTTCTTGTCTTGCATGAGAACACCACCAAGACCTTGCAGTGAAGCATCACAAAAGACTTCATAAGGCTTGGAATCATCTGGAGGAGTAAGAACCGGAGCAGAAATGAGCTTCTCTTTGAGTGTTTTGAATGCCACATCACAATCAGGAGTCCAGGAGTACTTGACATTCTTCTGCAACAGGTTGGAAAGAGGCTTGGCAATCTTGGAGAAGTTCTCAACGAACCTTCTGCAATAGCTAGCGAGACCAAGGAAGCTTCGGAGTTGCTTGACATTCTGCGGGGGTTCCTAGTTGACAATAGCTTCAACTTTCTCGGGGTTCACAGAAATGCCCTCGGCAGAGATAATATGGCCAAGATATAAGACTTTATCCAGCCAGAATTCACATTTGGAGAACTTTGCATAGAACTTGTGTTCACGGAGCCTGTCCAGGACCAAACGGAGGTGCTTGGCATGGTCTTATTCATTCTTGGAGAATACCAAGATGTCATCCAGATAGACGAGAATAAATTAATTGGTGTAGGGGTTGAATATTAAGTGCATCATCCTCGAGAAGGAGGGTGGAGCATTTGCGAGGCCAAAAGACATGACCGTGTATTCATAGGAGCCATAGCTTGTTCTGAATGCGGTCTTGTGAATATCTTCTTCACGGATACGAATCTGATGGTAACCCATCCGGAGATCGAGCTTTGAGAACACCTTTGCTCCTTTGAGCTGCTCGAACAATTCATTGATATTGGGGAGCGGATACTTATTATTTATTGTCTTCTTGTTCAATGGCCGGTAATCAACGCAAAGGCGTTCCGTGCCATCCTTCTTCTTGACAAATAGAACACCACAACCCCAAGGAGAAGTGCTAGGCCTGATTAGACCCATACGCTCTTGCTCATTGAGTTGTTTCTTCAGCTCCTTCAACTCATCGGGGGAAAGCTTGTACGGACGCCGGCATGCTGCCTCGGTACCAGGCTCGAGTTCAATGACGAATTCAACTTGACGATGTGGAGGCATGCCTGGAAGCTCTTCAGGGAAAACATCTTCATACTCATTGACCACCGGAATCTGAGAAATGGCGTTAATGTCATTGAGAGAGAATAGCCTGATTGTGTTATCTCGAGAGGCGAAGATAATCACGTCTTCGTCAGGATGAGTAAGCTTGACTTACTTATTTGCACAATCAATATTTGCATCATGCTTGGAAAGCCAATCCATCCCAAGAATAAGATAAATGTCGGAGATACCGAGAATAACCGGAGAAACCAGAAAGCTATAATCACCCATATGAATAGATATATCCGGAGCCACCATACTAGAAGTCATTAGTTTCCCCGGAGAAGTAACTTGCAACCTTTGAGGTAATGCCATTGTGCCCACATTGTGCTTGGATGCAAATGGATATGACATGAAAGAATGTGATGCACCAGAATCAAACAAAACTTTAGCAGGTTTAAGATTGACTGGAAGGTTACCAAGTATCACATCTGAAGAATTCTCTGCTTGAGCTGCATTCATCAGATTCACTCTTGCTTGCTTGGGATTGTGCTTGACAATAGCAGTGCTGACAGGTGGAGGAGGCGGAAGGTGCCTTGGGTTGGGACACTTGTTAGCATAGTGACCCTTCTGAGTGCACTTGTTGCAAACCACTTCTGAGAGAGGACGGTGATAAGGACCACTTGACTTCGAAGCTTGAAACTGAGTCTTGGACTGATTGCTTGGGTTGGGTGGGTGGGAGAAGCCACAGCCACCTGAGTGCTTGTTGTTGTTTGGAGGACGGAGCACTGGAGGAGGTGGAAGGCAAAACTTCTGCTGCTTTGCAACCACTTGGGAAGAAGAGGATGAGTTAACAGCATCTCTAATCCTCTTTTTGGAAGCTTCAACCTTGAGCTGGGCTGCCTCTTGCTTAAGAGCCATATTGTAAAATTGATCAAATTCATCCAGCTCGAACAAGGTGAAAGCTAGTTGGAGTTCATCCTTCAGACCACCACGGAACTGATAAATCTTGCTCTTGGCATCTGGGATGTCTTGCTTGGCATACCAGGCAAGGTTCTGGAACTTGACATTGTATTGATAGACGGACATGGTGCCTTGCTTCAGGTTGCGGAATTGCTCACGCATGCCTTCAATGACACTTGTTGGAATGTGGTGAGAGCGGAAATCCTTGGAGGTGTCAGTCCACAAGATTTCACGTTCACCTCTAGAATCTTTGTACTGTTGCCACCAATCTGCAGCTTGATCTTTGAGTTGGAAGGCGGCAATCTTGACATAATCCTTAGGTCTCACGTTACTGCATTCAAAGTGCGTTTTGATGTCTGTGATCCAGTCTTCAACATCTAGCGGATCACAAAGTAAGTGAACGACTTCGGTTGGTTTGCCAGGAATTGGTTGAGAGTTGCAAAGTGAGGTTGATTGAACAGATTGCCCTGGCCTTGGTTCCCATGACCACCTTGATTTGCTTGGTTGGCCTGCATCATTTGCATAAGCATCTGGGTGTTCTGGTTGGTCGCTTTCATAATTGCTCTCCAGGCCTTAGACGGAGGAGGAGGGGAAGGAGGACGATCATGAACTTCTTCACCCTCCGGGTTAGCATTGGGAACCTTCTTAGGAGCCATCCTGAATGAGATGACAACAATTAGCCATTGATTGAAATATATAAGCTGAATCAACGGCTAGAATTGCAACATAAGTCTTCACAAGAACATTCTAACAAAATGAACGAATGTAATCCAGAGTTTTATGATACAACAATCTTCTCGAGAAGCCACTTGGGAAAACAAAAGGTAAATAAAAAACAACAAGGAGCAGATAGAACATATACAAGATATAAGCTTCATTCCACATGTTCGTGCTGAAAGCTCATGGAACGTGTTACAAAAGGGTTTTGCAATCCCCGGATCAGCATATCCAAGGACCCTTTAAGATGCTACTCCCGATTGGAACAACGCCCATAAAACCACTTCACTCAATGTAGAACCCCGAACTCCATATCATGCATTCGTTGGAAGAATGCCTACGAGCTACTAGATGAACCCACCTATTAATTTCCGAAGGTTTCCGGTTATGCAATCAGGTGTTGGGAATACAGGGGAAGCACCGCGCACTCAACTCTAATCCTACATCCAGCTGTATCCATCCTTCAACACATAACCAGTCATCCTCGGAAACTATTTACCTCGGACCTTCGAAACACATCTGCTATACAAGCTGTGGCAATACTCCCGAACTACCTCCCCAGTACTGGGTGATGTCGGGGTTATCTCACCACTAACCGCATAGAAGAGTTTTCGATGTCGGCCGTCTTAAGTATTCTAGAACTGCTGCGATAGATTTGTGACGACAACACCTCAGAGCTCAACTCCCCGGGACACTGCCACAACCCCTAAATGGCAGGAGGCATCGAGAACAATGTTCTCATCACAAAGACATCGGAACAGTCCAGACAATACTCGTGTGATCCTAAAAAAAATTAGTGAATTTTTGAGAGTAGAAGAGATAGAACTTCATCAGGAGTCCTCACCAGAGTGAAAAAGGGATGAGGAGTAAATAGAAATCCTACTCTCCGATATATATATAGGACTCAAAACATTTTCATGTGTGTGCCTAGACTCAACCGTCAACGATTAGATCAATCAGTGGGGGCTCCAATGTCGGAAAAGGCTCTGATTACCAACTTGTAATGCCCAGTATGTGACTATGCCTCCCACGTGTCTAGGCACGACTTAAAGGCATAAGCACATACTAGAATGATCTCAAGTATGGTATCTTTGCAAAACTCATGTATAAGAGGGATGAAAATGTAAAAGAGTAGTTGCCTTACACTCGCCACATCACACAATGCATTACATAAACACTCATCATCCAAATAACATCACAGTCCGACTACGGACGAAGATCCAAATGAAAGATACCATAAATAAAGCAACACAAGGTCCCGATCATCCTAGTAAGAGCCCTACTGATCCTCGGGATAAGACACGTAGTATCGCCCACGCTCTTCATCGAACTCCCAATACAACTCTGTGACATCTCCTGTGTAGTTCTCATCGGTACCTGCATCTGGTGTTGTGTAGAATCTGTGAGCCACGGAGGACTCAGCAATCCTGTTCCCGGGTAGCAATACTATGAAAGCCTTAGGTGTGGAAAAGGCTTAAAACAAGGTTGTGGCAGCACTAGCACTAACTTACGAGTTTAGAGCGAGAAGAGAGAATAAGTGCCAACGATCGACAAAGTGATCACGAAGTGATCCTATCTAAGCACGTCATTCATAACCCCACCGTGTTCACTTCCCGAACCCCTTCGGAAAATGACCGTCACGGTTACTCACGCTGGTAGTGTATTATGAACATGGTGTCAAGTTTTCTACAACCGGATATTAACAAATTCCCATCTGCCACATAACCGCGGGCACGGCTTTCGAAAGATCAAACCCTGCAGGGGTGTCCCAACTTAGCCCATCACAAGCTCATGATCTGCGGAGTCGCAACTCCAATGTGGGAAGACCCGAGTATTCTTGGAATCCCATGCTTAAGATATTCCGACATTGGTAAAAATAATCCAGCAAGACCTCCCGGCGTGCCGACACCCTGTTAGTAGCCGCGCGTATCTCGTCTCAGGCCACGATCGGATGGGACATCCTACGGGTTTTTACCAGCCCTTGAGTTTCCTCGAGGTGGCCCCGCAGCCTGCCCAATTTGGACCAACACTCATGTGGAGCACTGGCCTAGGGTTGTTAATTAAGAACTCGGGTTTGCAATGCCCTTATGCAAGTTTGAGTTATTAGGAAAATTTAAAACCAATGCTGGGCCTTGCTGGAAAATCTTTAGCGCTAAGCGGGTTATCGAGGGGGGCCCATAAACCCCAACCGTGTTAGGGACGCAAAATCAAGGAACATAACACCGGTTTAACGGTTCCTAGGGCGACATGAGTGGAACAAAACACCAAGCAAGAGGCTTAGCCTTCCACCCATTACCAATATATAGATGATTTAGTTTAACAGTTATATATTGTGATATCCCAACAATAACTTCATCATGATGCAAGAATCTTCAAATCTTCACCTGCAACTAACAACGCTATAAGAGGGGCTGAGCGAAGCTTACGTAGCCAAACAACGGTTTGCTAGGTTGGGTGGTTAGAGAGTTTCATGGCAACAATAGGAGGCTGACAAATAGACATAGGCATCGAGGCAATATCTAAAGAGCGAGACATCTAGCATAGGCAAAGATAGTAGTGATATCTGGGTAAGGTCATCTTACCTGTTGATTCCACGGTGGGATCATAACCTTGCTCCTCAAACTCAACCTCGGTAGGAACCTCGAACTCGGTCTCGGCTCCCAGCTCTACTCCACACAAGAACACAACAGGCACAATATCAAACACGTTGAAATGCACAAACAACATGATGCAAGTCATAACAAGGGATGCGAGTATGATGTGCGTATGCATGTGGAAGCACTTGAGCCGAAGGAGAAGATGGTGGAAAAGGCCTCATCTTGTAAAACCAAGCAAGCCACTGGATAGAGGGGAAGATATTGGTTGAAATAGATATAAAGATCACCGGAAACGGACGCACGGTTTGCAAATGGCAAGCAAAACAATATTCACACAAAACTGCAGTTTACAGCAACATGGCATCTTTGGAGCAAGAAATAACTATGCTACAACACACAAACATGGAGACAAAGGGCATGGATGTGAAGTAGACATGATACTTAACAAGCATGAACTTAGAACACACCCAAAAACCTACTGGAATACATTTAACCAAGCATGGCAAGTTGCAACAAATTTATCCAGACTTAGTCAAAATCTGGGAGGCAAAAACATCATCACGATGCTGCCTTCGGAGGCACAAAACAACAAGCATATCAACTCTACTAAGTGTATAAAGATCATGGACATGTAATAGACATAGCATACATCAAACAACTCCATTGGAGCAACTCCATAGGAGGCATGGATCAATAACAACAAGCTTCACCAAATTGATCATGCTGATAAAAAATGTGACAAGTAAATTTATAGCAACTTGAGAGCAAAAAATAAATAAGCTACAGCAGGCCATACATGCAAATAAGGGCATGGATGGATAGAGCATAACATGGACAACAAGAAATGATCATTTGACATACTAAAACATGTATGGATTTGAGTGAGGCATCAAGCAAACATAGCATCAGGTTTAACAGATTCCAGACTTAGCAGTTTTTTCACTAAGTATAAAATAACAACATTGGCATGGCATGTTTACAAGCTTGTTTAAGTCACCTCAAGGCATATCATGGAAAGTGGATTGCACCACAGCAAAGAACATATGAATGAGCATCTAAAACATATTGACATGTGACATGAAGACAAACACATCAATAGCAGTGAGCAAGTCAAATCAGCATCTCACAACAAGTTTTAGCACTTAACAGCCACATGCACTTTTGCAACAGAGATTAACATGGCAATATGACACCTAACATGAATGCTACAGAAACCATCATGTAGAGCACTTCACAATGAACATTTTGACATATCATATGCTCCATTTGGACCAACATGCACAAAGTTATCAACACCAGAAGCATGCAACAAAATTACAGATATCAGCAGTTTTAAACATATAACACTCTTGCAACGATGATTAGGTCATCAAGCTGAACTCAAACAAGCATGTCATAGCGGAACAAAATGAAGAGCATATCACAACGAACATCTCGACATATCATTCACTCCATTCGGACCAACATGCACAAAGTTATCACATCTCAAACATGGCAACACATTTACACAGACAACTAGTTACAGCCGCATGCACTCTTGCCACGAATATTAAGTCAACAAGATGAACTCTAACATGCATGGAACTAGTACTAACATGTACAGCACGACGAGACGAACATTCCGACATATCATACGCGCAAAACGGAGCTACGAGCACGAAGTTATTGCAAGATCAAGGAGGCAAGAAATTTACAGAGATCTGGGACTTAGAGAAAATTATACCACTCTGAGAAAAGTCAACGAGGCGGAGGGATCCCATGACGGAGTGGACCGGGACGGCGGAGACGGCGTTTGCTTCATGGAACTAGTGGATCTGATCCCACCTGGATCGGATCCACCGGATCGGACAGTGGCGGCGTCGGCGGCTCGCCGGAGCCGGGCCGGTGGCGGAGGAGGCGGTGCGGGGCCGGCCGGGGCGGCAAGGGCAAAGCGGCGGCTCGCCCGCGGGGCGGCGACGAGTAGCGGATGACGGCGCCGCGGCGGCGGACGGGCGGTGGCGCGCGGCGGCGACGGGCGGTGGCGCGCCGGCGGCGGGGACGAGCGATGCGGGCGGCTGCGCGGAGGCGAGTCGGGCCGGCGGGCCGGCGCTGGGCCGAGCGGGCCCGCGGTGGCGCGGTGGGAGGCTGACGGCGGAGTGGCGACGTGTCGCGACGGGATTGGCCGGGCGCGTCCGGGCGGACATGTCCGGTCCGTTCCGGACATGTCCGGCGGCGCGAGGAGGGAGGAGCTAGTGTTTTTGCCCGAAATTTCGGGGGAGGGTGCTAATTTATAGATTCTGGGAGCTAGGAAGGTCCAAATGTGGTGCGGTTTTCGCCCACACGATCGTGATCCGACGACCGAGAGGATGGGAGTGGTTGTGCTGGGTTAATGCGCTGTTGTTGAGGGGGGTCTGTGGCCAACAGTAAGAGGAGCTTTTAGCCCACTAGGTTAACCGTTGGAGTACCAAACGAACTCCAAACGCGACGAAACTTGACAGGCGGCCTACACATACCAAAAAAACAACGCACGACAAGTCTCACCTTATTCCGAAAACGTTACATGGCCACATATGAAAGAAGCACTCGGGGGTGCCACGGGCACGTGTGTGAGTGTCGGAACTCGAAACGGACAACGGGAAGAGGTGAGCGGAATCGGGTGCAAGTGACAACACGAATGCAATGCAATGCACATGATAACATGACATGGATGAAATGCACACACGCGCGCGACAAAACGCAGAACCCGAAATGAAAGAGGAGCCCAGAATGGAGTTGATGAAGTCAACGTTTCATATATTGCCATAAATGGAAGGTGTCACATATGGGGTGTTACACTACCGGAGATCTACCGGTTTTGACACCGACACCTGTGGAGTCCCGTTTGGCGGTACGCCACACCCATCCCGATGAACAGGACCCTGCTACTTCTCGAGCTTGCATTGTATTCCCTCGAAGAGGAAAGGGAGATGCAGCACAGTAGCGTTAGTATTTCCCTCAGTTTTTGAGAACCAAGGTATCAATCCAGTAGGAGACCACGCGTGAGTCCCTCGCACCTACACAAATAAATAAGAACTTCGCAGCCAACACGATAAGGGGTTGTCAATCCCTTTACGGTCACTTACGAAATTGAGATCTCATAGACATGATAGTTTATATTTTTGGTATTTTTGTTTATAAGAACAGAAAGTAAAAGCGGTAAAAAGTAAAGTAGATGTAGATTGATATGTTGAGAATAGACCCGGGGGCCATAGTGTTCTCTAGTGGCTTCTCTCATGATGGCGATATTCTATGGCGGGTAAACAAATTACTGTCGAGCAATTTATAGAAAAGCGAATAATTATGAGACTATCCAGGCATGATCATTGTATATAGGTATCACGTCCGAGACAAGTAGACCGACTCCTGCCTGCATCTACTACTATTACTCCACACATCGACCGCTATCCAGCATGCATCTAGTGTATTGAGTTCATAAGAACAGAGTAATGCCTTAAGCAAGACGACATGATATAGAGGGATAAACTCAAGCAATATGATATAAACCCCATCTTTTTATCCTCGATGGCAACAATACAATACGTGCCTTGCTGCCCCTACTGTCACTGGGAAAGGACACCGCAAAATTGAACCCAAAGCCAATCACTTCTCCCATTGCAAGAACTATAGATCTAGTAGGCCAAACCAAACCAATAATTCAAAGAGACTTGCAAGGATATTATGAGAACACATAAAAAGTTTAGAGAAGAACCAAATATTTCTCATAGATAATCTTGATCATAAACTCACAATTCATCGGATCTCGATAAACACACTGCAAAAAGAGATTACATCGAATATATCTCCTGGAAGACCGAGGAGAACTTTGTATTGAGATCGAGAGAGAGAGAGAAGAAGCCATCTAGATACTAGCTATGGACCCGAAGGTCTGTGGTAAACTACTCACAACTCATGGTGAGGGTGATGATGATGATGTAGAAGAACTCCGTGATGGATCCCCCTCCGGCGAAGCTCCGGAACAGGCTCCAAGATGGGATCTCACGAGAACAGAAGGTTACGGCAGTGGAATTAGGGTTTTTTCTCTCTTGCTGATGGTTTCGGGGTACGTAGACTTATATAGGAGGAAGGAGGACACCGGGGGACGCTCGAGGGGCCCACGAGGCAGGGGGCGCGCTCTGGGAAGGGGGGCGCACCCCCCACCCTCGTGGGCGCCTTGAGGCTCCCCTGACGTGGTTCTCAAGTTCCATGTGCGTGATTTTCTCCAAAAATATCTCTCGCGAAGGTTTCATTCCGTTTGGACTCCGTCTGATATTCTTTTTCTGCAAAACCATGAAACAGGCAAAAAACAACAATCTGGACTGGGCCTTTGGGTTAGTAGGTTAGTCCCAAAAATGATATAAAAGTGTATGACAAAGCACATTAAACATTCAAGACTTCATAAATAATAGCATGGAACAATAAAAAATTATAGATATGTTGGAGATGTATCAAGCATCCCCAACTTAACTCCTACTCGTCCTCAAGTAGGTAAATGATAAAGAAAGAATTTTTGATGTGGAATGCTAACCAACATAGTTTCTCAATGTAATTCTCTTAATTGTGGCATGAATGTTCAGGTCTCAAAGATTCAATATAAAAGTCTATATTGACATAAGAAATAATAATACTTCAAGCATACTAACAAAGCAATCATGTCTTCTCAAAATACTATGGCAAAAGAAAGTTATCCCTACAAAATCATATAGTCTGGCTATGCTCCCTCTTCATCACACAAAATATTCATATCATGCACAACCCCCATTTCAGCCAAGCACTTGTTTTCATACTCTATTTTTTCAAACCTTTCAACTTTGACGCAGTACATGAGCGTGAGCCATGGACATAGCACTATGGGTGGAATAGAGAGGTGGTTGTGGAGAAGACAAAAAGGAAGGAGATAGTCTCACATCAACTAGGCGTATCAACGGGCTATGGAGATGCCCATCAATAGATATCAATGTGACTGAGTAGGGATTGCCATGCAACGGATGCACTAGAGCTAAGCATGTATGAAAGCTCAAAAAAATAAACTAGTGGGTGTGCATCCAACTTGCTTGCTCACGAAGACCTAGGGGCATTTGAGGAAGCCCATCGTTGGAATATACAAGCCAAGTTCTATAACGAAAATTCCCACCAGTATATAAAGTGACTAAGCATGAGACTCTCTATAATTAAGAACATGGTGGTACTTTGAAGCACAAGTGTGGAAAAGATATAGTAGCAATTATCCCCTTTTTTTGGGCCTTTCTTTTTTTCTTTGGCCTTTTTGCGGAGGGGCTTTATTGATTTAGCATTTCTCCCATGGGACAATGCTCTAATAATGATGATCATCACACTTTCATTACAACTCGATACTACAACAAAGTATGACTCTATATGAATGCTTCCGGCGGTGTACCGGTATGTGCAATGAAATAAGAGTGACATGTATGAAAAATTATGCATGGTGGCCTTGCCCCAAATATGATGTCAACTCCATGATCATGCATGGCAATATGATAATATGAAGCATGTCATATGAACGGAACGATGGAAAGTTGCATGGCAATATATCTCGGAATGGCTATGGAAATGCCATGATAGGTAGGTATGGTGGCTGTTTTGAGGAATAATATGGTGGCTGTTTTGAGGAAGGATATATAGTGGGTTTATCGCACCGGCGAAAGTTGCACGGTACAAGAGAGGCTAGCAATGGTGGAAGGGTGAGAATGCGTATAATCCATGGACTCAACATTAGTCATAAGAACTCATATACTTATTGCAAAAATCTACGAGTCATCAAAACAAATCAATCAAAGCATGCTCCTAGGGGGGAGGTCGGTAGGAGTTAACCATCGTGCGCCCCCGACCTCCACACAAAGGTTGGCAATTTACAAATACATCATGCTCCAACTTCGTCACATAGCGGTTCACCATACGTGCATGCTACGGGAATCACTAACCTTAACACAAGTATTTATCAATTTCATAATAACTCCACTAACATGACTCTAATATCACTATCCTCATATCTCAAAACAATTATCAAGCATCCAACATCTCATCATATTCAATGCACTTAGTGTGAAAGTTTTTACTACATTGATATTGGATGTCTATCATGTGAAGACTAGTTTTATAGCCTAAAGACATTACCATGCTATTTTAATGGACTCTCAAATATATATAAGTGAAGCATGAGAGTTCAACAATTTCTACAAAATATTACCACCACCGTGCTCTAAAAGATATAAGTGAAGCACTAGAGCAAAAACTATTCAACTCAAAAGATATTAGTGAAGCACATAGAGTGTTCTAACAATTCCTAGGCCATATTTAACTCTCTCAAATAGGTGTGTCCAGCAAGGATGATTGTGGAAAACTAACAACCAAATACTCAAATTATACAAGATGCTCCAAGTAAAACACATATCACGTGGTGAATAAAAATATAGCTCCAAGTATAGTTACCGATGGATGAAGACGAAAGAGGGGATGCCTTCCCGGGGCATCCCCAAGCTTAGGCTTTTGATTGTCCTTGAATTTTACTTGGGGTGCCATGGGCATCCCTTAGCTTAGGCCTTTGCTAATTTTTGTTACATAGTCCATCAAAGCAATACTCAAAACTTGAAAACTTCACAACACAAAACTTAGACAAAAATTCTCGCGAGCTCCGTTAGTATAAGAAAGCAAACCACCACTCAAAGGTACTGTAATGAATTCATTCTTTGTTTATATTGGTGTTAAACCTACTGTATTTCAACTTCTCTATGGTTCATACTTGCCAATACTACTCATAGATGCATTGAAATAAGCAAACAACACACGAAAAACATAATCTGTCAAAAACAGAACAGTCTGTAGTAATCTGCAGGTTTCGCATACTTCTGTAACTCCAAAAAATTCAAAATAAATTGGTAAACGTGAGGAATTTGTCTATTAATCATCTTTAAAAGGAATCAACTAAATATACCGCTCCAGTAAAATCTGATGACCATTCTAGCGAGCGCTAACGATTTTATTTTTCACAGCAAGATCACATAAACTTCACACAAGTCTTCCCAAAGGTTCTACTTGGCACAAACACTAAATAAAACATGAAACCACATATAAACAGAAGCTAGATGCAATATTTATTCCCTAACAGCAGCAAAAACAAAAAATATAAAATTGGGTTGCCTCCCAACAAGCGCTACCGTTTTACGCCCCTAGCTAGGCACGATAATTCAATGATGCTCACATAAACGACAAGGATTGAAGCACAAGGAGAGCATCATAAGACATGTGACAAACACATCTAAGTATAACATACTTCCTATGCATAGGCATCTTATTGGAAAACAAATTACCAAGACTAGCAAGATCTGGCATAGCAAGGAAGGAGAGAGAAACAATAGCAATCTCAACATAACGAGAGGTAATTTAGTAACATGAAAATTTCTACAACCATATTTCCCTCTCTCATAATAATTGCATGTAGGATCATGGTCAAATTCAACAAAATAGCTATCACATAACATATTCTCAACACGATCCACATGCATGCAAAGTTAACACTCTTCCAAAATAGTGGGATTAACATTAACTAAAGTCATGACCTCTCCAAACCCAGTTTTATCATAAGTTTCATAAGATTGAACATTCTTCATGTATGTGGGATCTAAAGTTGACACTCTTCCAAACCCAGGTTCAATATTAATGCAAACATTATTATCAATCTTATATTCATCATGGGGATTAAATAAATTTTCAAGATCATAAGAAGAATCACCCCAATCATGATCATTGCAACAAGTAGTGGGCATAGCAAAATAAGCATCCCCAAGCTTAGGGTTTTGCATGTCACTAACACAATTGACATTAATAGAATTTACAATAACATCATTGTAATCATGCTTTTTATTTAACAAGCTATCATGAATCACTTTTTCTTTCAACAATTCCTCACAATTTTCAGATTCATAAATTTCAAGCAAAACCCCATAAAGATAATCTAGTGCACGCAGCTCACTAGCAATAGGTTCAACATAATTGGATCTCTTAAAGAGATTAGCAAGTGGATGAGGATTCATAATTTAGCAAGCGAAGATGCAATCTAATAGAGGGCACATAGCAACACAAGCAAACAAGAGGCAAGCGAACGGTAAACACACGACAGAAGAAGGGCGAATAAAATGGCAAGGGTGAAGTCGGGGAGAGGCAAACGAGAGGCAAAAAATGTAATGCGAAGGATAAGGGTTTGTGATAGGTACTTGGTATATGAATTTTGCGTAAGCCTCCCCGACAACGGCGCCAGAAATTCTTCTTGCTACTTCTCGAGCTTGTGCTGTATTTCCTCGAAGAGGAAAGGGAGATGAAGCACAGTAGCGTAAGTATTTCCCTCAGTTTTTGAGATCCAACGTATCAATCCAGTAGGAGACCACGCGCGAGTCCCTCGCACCTGCACAAACAAATAAGAACTTCGCAGCCAACGCGATAAGGGGTTGTCAATCCCTTTACGGTCAATTACGAAAGTGAGATCTGGTAGAGATGATAGTTTATATTTTTGGTATTTTTGTTTATAAGAATAGAAAATAAAAGTGGTAAAAAGTAAAGTAGATGTAGATTGATATGTTGAGAATAGACCCGGGGGCCATAGTGTCCTCTAGTGGCTTCTCTCATGATAGCGATATTCTACGGCGGGTAAACAAATTACTGTCGAGCAATTGCTAGAAAACCGAATAATTATGAGACTATCTAGGCATGATCATTGTATATAGGAATCACGTCTGAGACAAGTAGACTGACTCCTGCCTGCATCTACTACTACTACTCCACACATCGACCGCTATCCAGCATGCATCTAGTGTATTGGGTTCATAAGAACAGAGTAACACCTTAAGCAAGATGACATGATGTACAGGGATAAACTCAAGCAATATGATATAAACCCCATCTTTTTATCCTCGATGGCAACACAATACGTGCCTTGCTGCCCCTACTGTCACTGGGAAAGGACACCGCAAGATTGAACCCAAAGCCAAGCACTTCTCCCATTGCAAGAACTATAGATCTTGTAGGCCAAACCAAACCAATAATTAGAAGAGACTTGCAAGGATATTATGAGCACACATAAAAAGTTCAGAGAAGAACCAAATATTTCTCATAGATAATCTTGATCATAAACTCACAATTCATCGAATCTCGACAAACACACCGCAAAAAGAGATTACATCGAATAGATCTCCTCGAAGACCGAGGAGAACTTTGTATTGAGATCCAGAGAGAGAGAAGAAGCCATCTAGATACTAGCTATGGACCCGAAGGTCTGTGGTAAACTACTCACAACTCATGGTGAGGGCGATGATGATGATGTAGAAGAACTCCGTGATGGATCCCCCTCCGGCGGAGCTCCGAAACAGGCTCCAAGATGGGTCTCACAGGAACAGAAGGTTACGGCGGTGGAATTAGGGTTTTCTCTCTATTGCTGGTGGTTTCGGGGTACGTAGACTTATATAGGAGGAAGGAGGACACCGGGGGCGCTTGAGGGGCCCACAGGTAGGGGGCGCGCCTTGGGAAGGGGGCGCGCCCCCCACCCTCGTGGGCACCTCGAGGCTCCCCTAACGTGGTTCTCAAGTTCCCTGTGCGTGATTTTCTCCAAAAATATCTCTCGTGAAGGTTTCATTCCGTTTGGACTCCGTTTGATATTCTTTTTCTGCAAAACCCTGAAACAGGCAAGAAACAGCAATCTGGACTGGGCCTTTGGGTTAGTACGTTAGTCCCAAAAATGATATAAAAGTGTATGACAAAGCCCATTAAACATCCAAGACTTCATAAATAATAGCATGGAACAATCAAAAATTATAGATACGTTGGAGACGTATCAAACCCCCGATTCGACCGTAGGAGGTCGAAGAGAAGTCCGTTTCTTCTGTTTTTTGGTACGACACACCCCTCCCGGTCAACACGACCCTGTTTTGACCGTAGGAGCTCAAACAGAAGTCTGTTTCCTCCATTCTGCGGTATGCCAGACCCTTCCCGATGAACAGGGCCCCATTTCGACCATACGCGTTCGAACAGAAGGCCGTTTTCCTCCGTTTTGCGGTACGCCAGACCCCGTTCCGGCTGTTCCAACCAAGCCGGTTGGCTCCCGTTGAACATGATGCGTTCTGACCCATTGGCTTTGCTCCTGATGAACAGGACGTTGTTTCTCCGTTCCGACCCAGCCGCTTGGCTGCCGATGAATAGGACGTCGTTGCTGCCGTTCGTTGCCTCTCCAAGTATAGGTGCCATGGTCGTACGTATGCGCGAGTAGCTAGGCGTTCGAGACCCTGCCCGTATGTACATATGTGGGCGTATTTGTTGGCATCTGGTTGTACATACATGTACCCAGTTTAGACTGAACTGTCCGAACTACTACTACACGTGTCGCTGCTTGCTGGGCCATGGTTTATCGTTGCAGAGAGACCGATCAACCAGTTTGTACATACACGTTCGCGACCAGATGACAACACTACGTACACTTCGACCAGGTGGGTCCCAACTGTCAGGGAGGATGAGGATGCACTTCTTTACGTGCGATGTTATTGATTGTGGGTCCCAGCAGTGAGGGGGGAATCATTTTTTCGTAATATGGACGCACTTCCTTGCGTGCGAAGATGTAGCTGGTGGGTCCCAGCTGTCAGAGGGGAAATTTTTTTTAGGCCCCTTCGGTAGGTCCCGCTATCAGGTCGAGGAATCATTGTTTTGCGCGTAACAAGGAGGCACTTCCTTGCTGCAGCCATGGACCCAGCTGTCAGCCTCTCCACGTACAGTCCTCTTTCGGTGGAAGTCGTTCCTTGACCACGTTGACCACGCTGCATCGAGAGCACCAAGGCGATGGACGACGGCGAGACCTAAGATGGGAATGATCTGTAGTTGTGGAACAAGGGGGCCTGGAGTCCCTGGCGGAGGGGAGTACGAGGGGCTAGTTTGGCTGCCTTCACCGGAGAATAACAGAAGGTGTGGGTGAGTACAAGTATGACCTGGACACCGACTGGAGTTGGCACGTAGCATGAAGCCGCCAAACACAAAAAGCTTAAACTACGTGCCACCCCCGGCCATCAGGTTAGGTTTGGAAGCTTAAACTACGTTGGGGCTAGTTTGGCTAGTTTGGCGGCTTCATGCTACGTGCTACCCCCGGCCATCAGGTTAGGTTTGGAAGCTTAAACTACGTTGATGATGTCTTCGGAGACCTGATCTTCAACGGATTCGAGCCCACGGCGATCGCTCCCTGCCACCACGATGAACATGACTTAACTCTGTCATCGGACCACCTCCAGGAAATAGCACATGTAACCATTCTGGCCCTAGATCCGGAACAGATCGCGTCACCCGAGGACGGGAAGCTCAACCCTGCCGTGGAAGCCGCAGACTCAACGGCGCTGGAGCCGCACACAGACCTAACTCCGAGTGGGATTTCTATTACCGGAACTCCGGAGTCATCTTCGGCTGCAGGTTCCGAACCACGTGCATATGCGCCCTTCAAGCTTGATCAGGCGTCTATCGCCCAATTCAGCGCTGCAGATATCTTCCGGCACTCACCTTTTCGCGATGTGCTAAATTCGTTAAAATCTCTCTCCTTAGCTGGGGACACACAGCCGAATTATATCCAGTTCGAACTGGAGGCTGATGATGGAGAATTTTGCTCCCCACCCACCGCCCACTTCCTAGCCACGGTCGAAGATCTAACTGATCTACTTGACTACACTTCCGAAGACTTCGAAGGGATGGACCTCGAAGCCGAAGCAGATCTAGACCAAAACCGGCCCGTAACCGGGCGATGGACAGCTACGTCGTCATACGTGTATATGGTGGATACACCTAAGGAGAAGGAGGGCGACGGCAAAAATGATCCCGCAAAGGACAAGCCTGTCGATGAACCTCCCAAGCGTCGGCGTCCGAAGCGCCGAACTAAATCCAAGGGAAAGATAGCAACACTGTCACTAATGACGGTAATAGTCCGGAGCAAGCTGAAGACCACGCAGATCCAGCGATGGGGCAGGACGAGCGAGAGGACGGCGAACATAGTCCGAAACTGCTGTCCGATGACAGCGATACTGAAGACAGCAATTATGAACCTGTCTCCGAAGAGGATGCTAGCCTGGTCGACGACGAATACATCATCCCAGAAGAACCCTTAGAACAAAAGCGCTTCCATCGGAGGCTTATTACCACCGCAAGCAGCCTGAAAAAGCTGCAGTGACAGCTTCGAGCCGCACAGGACACGCTGAATGATAGATGGAACAAAGTGCTCGACGCTGAGCAAAAATATGGCTACAATCGCCAAACCAAAGGCTATCCTAAGCGTAAATTGCTGCACGAATTCGACGATGAGGCCACTGCGCATATACCGCCGAAGAATAACATCGCCACCAAGCCAGACTAACCACCTCGTGGACGGGACAGAGTTGCTAGCAACGGCGTGCACAAGCCCGCACACCCACCCCTAAAGGAAAGGAGGATGTAGCTTAGGCCCGGAAACACGATCTGTGTGAGGACTTGAACAAAAGGGCTGGCAAGACCAGATCCATCTACGGATCCAGGGACTGTGCTCCCGCACGGGACGGCGGCTGTCAACCAATCATGCCGGTCATATACCAGTTCGGGGTCAATACCGAACATCACAACCGTCGAACATATGCTATGACATAGAAAATACAGGTGTGCCTCATACCCTCTGTGCTTCACTGATGAGGTGTTGGATCACGACTTTCTAGAAGGGTTTAAACCCGTAAATATCAGGGCGTATGATGGAACGACGGATCCTGCCGTCTGGATATAGGACTTCATTCTTCACATTCACATGGCTCATGGAGAGGATCTCCACGCCATCAAATACTTACCCCTCAAGCTAAAAGGACTAGCTCGGCACTGGCTACACAGCCTCCCAGAGAACTCCATTGGGAGTTGGGAATAACTTGAGGATGCTTTTCAGGCCAAATTTCAAGGGACTTATGTCCGGGCCCCGGATGCTGACGATCTAAGTCACATCATCCAACAACCCGGGGAGTCATCCTGCAAGCTTTGGAATCGGTTTCTCACTAAGAAGAACCAAATCGTCGACTGTCCGGATGCCGAAGCCTTAGCGGCCTTCAAGCACAGTGTCTGGGATAAATGGCTAGCTAGGCACCTCGGAGAGGAAAAGCCGAGGACAATGGCAGCCCTAACTACACTCATGACCCATTTTTGTGCGGGCGAGGATAGCTGGTTAGCTCGTAGCAGCACCAGCGACCCTGGAACATCTGAAGTCAGGGACGGCAATGGAAAGCCATGACGTAATAAAAAAACATCGAAATAATCTTGGAAGCCCAGATGATACATCGGTAAACGCCGGATTCAGCGGCTCCAGACCCGGTCAACGGAAGAAGCCTTTAAAAGGCAGCAAATATGGTCCATCTAGCCTCGACAAAGTATTAGATAGGCCCTGCCAGATCCATGGCACCCAGATAAACCTGCAAACCATACCAACCTTAATTGTTGGGTCTTCAAGCAGGCCGGCAAGCTCAACGCCGAACACAAGGGAAAGGGACCTCAGAGCGAAGACGAGGATGAACCTCGCCAGCCGAACATAGGGGGACAGAAGAAATTTCCACCGCAGATCAAAACAGTGAACATGATCTATGCCACTCATATCCCAAAGAGGGAGCGCAAGCGCGCACTCCAAGATGTTTACACCGTCGAGCCTGTTGCCCCCAAATTCAACCCATGGTCGGCCGGTCTGATCACTTTTGTTCGCAGGGATCATCCAAGTAGTATCCGTCACGGGGGTTCGGCTGCCCTAGTGCTCGACCCAATAATCGATGGATACCATCTCACTCGAGTCTTTATGGACGGCGGCAGCAGTCTCAATCTGATATATCAGGACACTGTCCGCAAGATGGGGATCGACCCGTCAAGAATCAAGCCAAGCAGCACGACCTTTAAAGGAGTGATACCGGGCGTAGAAGCCCGCTGCACGGTCTCTTTAACATTGGAGGTTGTATTCGGCTCTCCTGACAACATTCGAAGCGAAGAGCTAATCTTCGACATAGCTCCATTCCAGAGTGGCTATCATGCACTACTCAGAAGAACAGCCTTCGCCTGCTTTAATGCAATCCCGCATTATGCTTGTCTAAAGCTTAAAATGCCTGGACCACGTGGCATCATCACGGTCAATGGAAATATGGAGCGCTCTCTCCGTACAGAGGAGCATACTGCGGCCTTAGCAGCCGAAGTCCAAAACGGCCTATTCAAGCCGGAGCCTATCAGTTGTTAAAACCGTGGACACAGCTGAACGTGTCCGACATATGCCTCAGTGAGGCAGCTCAGATAACCTGAGCTAGATTAGCAGTTATGCCCCCATTGACTGCCCCATAAGGTGATAGCATACGTGCCTCGTGTACATAATTATGCCCTCTAAATCCCTTGGGCGGCGCTGGGGGCACACTGCATACAAATAGTCCATAGTTCGGCTCGACCCTATTCGGACTCTATAATTATCTTTCAAGGTTCACTAAATGAACAGGTTCTGTTTATGGCCACACTAGATTTCTTTTCATTTCCAGGTTTTGTCTTTTTTTTTACAGATGGCCATCACACTCCCCCCTTCAAGGACACATCACAAAGGAGAAAACGTTGCAGACGTGCAGCAGGGACCCGCGCTAAGGTTTCTTTTTAGATTAAGACCCTGTGTAAACCTTTTTTCTCTTTCTGCTCCATACTTCTCTGGCATGTAAAATGTCCAAGGAAGTTATCGGCATTATCTATAAACATACGGCTCGCCGTACTATAATGGGATATTTTAGAAACAGCTTGGCTTATATCATGCATGGAGTTGTATTCTCTCACCACATGTGTTCTCTCCCCATGTCAGATTGCCACATGTTATAACAGGGTCCATTACCAGGGGCGGTATCCAGCCCGGTATATGTTGAAAAGTCCGAACACCTATAGGGAGTGTTTGGCGTCCTGAATATTTCCTTTATATGCATCAGTTCCGAATCATGTCTTGGGTCAATAGTTGGGTTGCCCGGCTCCTGTGCTTACCCCTACGTTCCCGATTGTTCGGCTAGGGTGTAAAGGGAGAACTACTGCGATTGTACTTCTGGCTCGTCCGGTCAAGTACCCCAGTAGAGAAAGCCGAAAACTAACTGTCATGATATGCGAGAACCTGGTCCGCGATCCGGTGACTTAGCGTTATACTACGATCGATGGAGGTCTACCCCGTGTTATACGAATGGTTGGTTTTTCGCCCAGCCGCGTGCAAAGGGATACCTTAATTCAGAAATACCATATTCGCACCAAGGGCTAGTACCTAGCCCCACCTGTCAAACTCCTATGGCTAAGTGAAAGCTATAATGCCGCATAGTCTGATTGCCTGGTTCACTCCGCATACACCTCCTACACGGACTAAGACGTTGGATAAAGAGTGTCTATGCATATGACCGAACACCCCAGTACTATTCACACGGGGTTGAAGCCAACGACTGGAAACTTTCAGAGTTAATTTAAAAGGCCGCACACAAGGTAAAAGTCACTCATATTACAATAGCACAAAAGTTATATACATCGGTTCATAAGCTCACGCCTTTACAACCAGATACAATTACTCAAAGATAACATCTTTTGAGGACTGGCCTTCTACAAGGCGGGCGCCTTCTATGACGTCCTCGAAGTATTTTCCAGCTTGCGGTACTCCGGGCCTGCAGGCGGGCCAGCAGTAGCTATATCATGCACCTTCATCTTCGCCCAATGCACTTTTACATGGGCGAAGGCCATCCGAGCACCCTCTATATAGGCCGAACGCTTCAACGCGTCGACCCACAGACTCGCTTCGACGAGCTTCTTAACCAATCCAAGGTAGCTACTTGGGATTGGCTCAGCGGGCCACAGCCAGACTATCAAGTCCTTCATGGCCGAACCCGCCATATTGTGCAGCTCGACCAACTGCTTCATCTGGTCGTTGAGGGGCACCGGATGTCTTGGCGCATAGAACTGCGACCAGAATAGCTTCTCTGTGTCGTTCCCCTCCTGGGCTCGGAAGTATTGGGCGGCATCAGTGCTGCTCCTCGGAAGATCAGAAAACACGCCTGGAGAACTCCATAATCGTGTCAGCCCAAGGTACTTCTGCCCTTCGAAGATGCTCTGTAAGAGAAAAGTCTTACCAGATGCTATCTCCCGCGCCTGCTTGATTTCCTCACAGGCGTTGAACTCCATAATCGTGTCAGCCCAAGGTACTTCTGCCCTTCGAAGATGCTCTGTAAGAGAAAAGTCTTACCAGATGCTATCTCCCGCGCCTGCTTGATTTCCTCACAGGCGTTGCACGACTCGCTCCGCGCATCCTGGGCAGTCTTAACTACCGCATTAAGCTCGGATGCTTGTTCCGAAGCATTCAACTCCAACGCCACGCAGTTGCGAATAGCATCTTTGAGTTCGTCCTCGACTTCGGACACCTAAGCCACGTGTTGTTGGCACGTGGCCTTTTCGGCCTCTAATCGGCAACCGCTTTGTCAGCGATTGCCTTGCCCGCCTCGGCCTCCTTCTTGGCTTTCGCGAGCTCGCCCTTGAGGGCCTCGAGCTCAGTGGCGCCGACTGTGTAATACAGAATGTCATAAAGAGTTTATACTCATACTCAATTACTTAGTCTTCTTGACATCTTATTTTTTTTAAATCCGCATACCTTGTGTTTCATCTAAACGTTGGTTGACACGGTCTAGGTCTGCATTGGCCAACAAAAGCTTCCGATTTAGCTCAGCAACTTCTGCATCTCGTGTAGTTGCCGCAACTAGTGAAGCCTGTTAAAATACAAAAGCATACAGTTCAGCTCTATAATATGCTATACTATGGATACTTCGTCCGATTCTGTTCAGAATCACACAAAGCATCA
Organism: Secale cereale; assembly: GCA_902687465.1. NCBI lineage: Eukaryota > Viridiplantae > Streptophyta > Magnoliopsida > Poales > Poaceae > Secale > Secale cereale. The sequence continues at coordinate 94,958,394 of LR738714.1, read as the reverse complement.
GGGGCTACTGGCTATATATGTGTACATAAAACAAATGATGTTCCATAAAGAACATTACATTGCTTACCTCAAAGCCTGTTAATAGCCTGTTGAAGGCTTCATTCAGTCCGCCTTTGATGGACTGAATCTTCTTCATCACTGCACCCATCATGGTGCGGTGCTCCTCCATGATGGAAGAACTGTGTAGTGCTCCCTCCAGAGGGTCCGGCGCCTCCAGATTGACCCCGTGCGCCGTCGTATCGTCCCCCACCTTGGGGGTCTGTTCTTTGGACCCCAGAGCCACGCTAGGCGCCGGATCAGTATTCGGCGGGGCCCCGGATTGTTTGGGCCCCCCGTCTTCGGTCTCCATGGGGATTGTTTCCCCATGGTCAGCGGCAACTGAGTTGTTACCCTCGGTCGCCATGTCACTTGCCCCGCCCCCATCTCCTTGATCGGCAGAAGACGCATGCTGGGAGGACACTTCGGTGTCCCCGTGGGCCATGGGCGATGGAGCCTGGACCGGCAGGTCACTCTCCATATCTCCAGACGGCAAAGAGTTCCCCTCCGATAAGGAGGCGTAGGGGTGTGCTCGGGGAGGGTTGTAGGTCAGCAGGTGAGCAATACTTAGTAAGCACTAAAATGCTAAACAAACAAGGTGCATAAATTAATATATCTGAACAAACTTACATTTCAGTTGGGGGCCTCTCCCTTGGCTTCATCACAAAGCTCTGTTCAGACGATGAGTTTGAGTGAACGGGGAGGTTCAGCCTCCTCCGGGGTGCGGCCTTGCTTGCATCAGCGGCGGCCGCCCTCTTCTTCCCCCTGCCTTGCGTAGGGGGCTCTTCTTCTTCTTCTTCGTCATCCTCCTCCTCTTTAGAGGAGAGGATGTAGATCTCCTCGGACTTCCCGTCCGTAGGGCGGGGGCCGCCCTCGGCCTCCTTGCTCTTCTTCTTGGACTTCTTGTCCGGCGCCTTGTACGGCGCTGGCACCAGCATCGCCGTCAGTTGAGGCATCTCTGGGTCTTCTGGCAAAGGCACCTGGCACTTAAGCCGGATTGCCTTCTTGGTCTAGCCATGTATATCACGCAAAAACTCCAATTACTATTATCATTAAATAAGAAGGGGATATATTTCGGCATAATTTTTTATTACCTCTTGTGCGGTGAACACGGTACTATAGCCCGCGTCCTCGGTTTCCTTTGGCCACTCCTTCTCGCTCTTGAAGAGATGCGTCCTGATATCTTTGTGCGTAAAGCCGAAGAGATGCTTCAGGGGCCGATCTCCTGCCGGATCAAACTCCCATCGGGAGGAGTCCCGGCTTTGGCAAGGAAGGACAAGTCAGGCCAGCATTACCTGGACCACGGTTGAGTGCTGATAGCCCTTAGAGATCATGCCAGACATGTGGCCTTGGAGTGCCGTCACCTCAACCTGAGACCCCCAGTTCAGACTCTTGTCGGTCCAGGAGGTTAACCTCCCCGGGGGTCCAGATCTGACAGCAGGTTCCGCCGCCCAATTGGCGTCGCGGGGTTCAGTGATATAGAACCACTCCTGCTGCCAGACCTTGTTCTTCTCCACGAACGACCCCTTTGGCCAAGTTGCATTCGGGAGCTTTCTTATCATAGCGCCCCCGCACTCCGCGTGTTGCCCGTCCACCACCTTCGGCTTCACGTTGAAGGTTTTGAGCCATAGGCCGAAGTGTGGGGGAACGCCGAGGAAAGCTTCACACGCCACTATAAAAGCGGAGATGTGGAGGATTGAGTTCGGGGCTAGATCATGGAAATCTGACCCATAGAAAAACAACAAACCCAGAACAAAGGGGTAAAGCAGAAATCCTAGCCCCCTAACAAAGTGTGAGAGAAACACGACTCTCTCACCCGCCTCTGGGACGGGTTCCACTTGGCCCTTGGCGGGGACTCGGTGCGCAATGTTAGCAACGAGAGCCCGCGCTCCAGAGATCCTCCACGGCTTTCTCTGTAACCGTAGAGGCCTCCCACTTGCCCTTGGTGCCGGATCCAGCCATTGCTGGGGAAGGAAGTGGTGGTTGAGGAACGAGAACTACGGGCACAAGAGATAAGGGTGCTGGGGCTAGGAAAATTGGAGAACTCGAGCTTGAGGAAAGCGTGGGGCTGATGAAAGTGATTGGTATCCTTTTATAATGCTGTGAATACAGAACGTCTCCCCACTTTAGCCGCAAACCTCGCCGGTTCCCAAAGCGGTCGTGCGTAATGCGCTGTTTGGATGCTCACGTCACATTGATAAGGATCCCCCAATAAGTGGGCATGATCTCTGCATTGATAGAACGTGCCAAAGAGGGTTATGCCTCGAAATGTGAAACTGTGGCCAAATTAAACGGTCTGGTATATTAGTGGGATCGACGTGACGCTTCACCAAAAAGTTGCCAGTAAAGATATATTATTCATTTTCTTTCGAAGCCTTGCCTTCGAGGCTAAGGGTTGTACTAACCATGCAGAGCCGAACACAATACACTTTTTGTAGAAGATATATTCGGAAGAAGGAACCCGCCTTGAAATGCCAAAGACAATATGGAAGCCAAAATCATCGTCGTCAAAGACAGATTCAGGGGCTACTGAGGGAGTCATGGATTGAGGGGTCCTCATGTGGCCGGATAAACTCGTGGTGGGTCGGACTGGTGGGTTGTGAAGATCGTTGCTGAAGATCGTCTCTCGTATCCAGATAGGACTCATGTATGCGTAAAATAGCAGGTTATAGGTTTGGGTGTAATCTTTCCTTCCTCTGCAAGTTGGTTATGTACAAACCCTAGGCCCTCTGATGCATATATAAACTGGAGGGTTTAGTCCATAGAGGCTAGAGAATAACATAATCATAGGCTAGGCTTTTAGGATTTAGCCATTACGATCTCGAGGTAGATCAACTCTTGTAATCATATTCATCAAGATTAATATAGCAGGAAGTAGGGTATTACCTCGACTGGGAGGGCCTAAACCTGGGTAAACATCGTGTCCCCAGTCTCCTGTTACCATCGATCCTCAGACACATAGTTCGGGACCCCCTACCTGAGATCCGCCAGTTTTGACACTGACAAATGCCTTCGCCGGAGAATAACAGAAGGTGTGGGTGAGTACAAGTATGACCTGGCCACCGCTGGGAGTAGGGTGTGGTAGCAAGGCATGCGCGGCAGCACAATCGGCCACGGGAGGCAGATGCAGGCGCTCCAGCCAGCGATGGTTTTGGCGGCTGGAGCAAGAGCAACAAGATTAGAGATTGAAGAAGCAGGATCATCGTTGGATGTCAATCCAATGACTACACATGTCAGAATAAATTGTTGACCTTTTGTTTTAGACCATCAAATAGTTTTTTTCACTAAATGGACAACACCTTGCGTAGGATTTGTCTACTCGGCCAACAAAGTCAGCTTCGAAAGTTGTGGCGGAATGCAACCCATTTATTTAGGTTTTACAGCCCATTTCATTTTGTTTGCCAATACATCTATTTCCTAGGCTTTGACTCGAAAAATAATATATTTCCTGGGCTGGGTAAAAATAATAATAGCTGATTTTTGACAAATCAAGATATTAAGGTATAATATAATAAATGAATACAAATAAAGTAAAATAATATATTATTTGTAGTGCATTTGATTATTTATTCGAATACACCTATTTACTGAGATGTGTGAAAAATAATATTGCATACATGCCACACATTTATCATTTCTGATCATTTACAAGCCATTTGATTTTAGTAGAAATGGACCCAGTTTCTAGGGTGGGTAAAAAAACAATGATGGTCTGGACTGAGCATTTCGTATAAAAAATAATGTTGAGTTATAATATTATAAAAAAAATAAGTTGGGCTTGGTAATCTTATTATATAAAAAATGAACTGGGTTGTGCATTTTATTAAAAGAAACATAGGCAAGGCTGCACTTATTTAAAGATATTGTGTACAACTGTCGGCCCAGTTGCATTGCAGATGTTCAACAAAAATGACATGTGTAGTACAATACAACTTTACATGGCTACTCAGCCCACATTCAATGACGCCTGAAAAGAACCAAACAAGGCTTATGTACAACCTTTTGAAGTTACTGAGCTCAATAACTTAAGAAAAAAGTTAGAGTAGAGTGGAACCTAATTAAAAGCTGGCACGAGCGAAGAAATAATTCATCGGGTCCCACTTGTGTGTGTGAGAGAGGGATAGAGAGAGAGAGAGAGAGAGAGAGAGAGAGAGAGAGAGAGAGAGAGAGAGAGAGAGAGAGAGAGAGATGTTCGTCGATGCTCGTAAATACATCTTCCAGCCATATGCATCGCTGATACTCAGTAAAAACTTATATAGTTGACACAATCATATGGAACATCATAGAACACTGAACTTGCATACCAAAATTTCACGCAGGCGGCACAATCAGGGTGGAAGCAGTGGATCGCTACGGGTAGGGCTATGTTGAAACCAATGAACGCGTACATCACGGTTCATCGCCTTTATCAATGACGGGGATATATCTTTTTTGTTGTGCAAAGAAAATAGATAGGCAATATAATAAATTATGCTAGCACATTAAATTTACATACACCCCTTTTTAAAAAAGTTCAGCTACAAAAATAGAACAGGTCACAATCAAATGTATTGGAACATCAATGCTTCACACCGATAGCTTGGATTTAACTAGTATCTGAAAACATTCAGTTGTTACCTCAAATTAGAGCACATCACGGCAGCCATCCCTGCCTCTTCTCCCAAAGAAGCAGTGGCCTTCGCCGCGCGATGGAGTAGGCCATGTGCCATCCATCGTTTCGAGAAACACGGGGAAAGTATGACGTTGACTCCTGTACTAGACATCGTTGACGGACCCTGGCACCAGCGGCAGCGGCAGGACTTCAATTGATGGATTGACCACTTCTTCGACATGCACGAACACTCGATACAAGTACATCCCTAACATGGTCCGCGGTGGCCTTGGTGGCGACGAATAGTACAACCCTGGTTCTTGCACTAGTATCTCAACACCAATCACCTTCAGTATGGTGGATGGCTTCTTCATCCATGCCATAACTGTCAGAGACCAGCTGTCTGGAGGAACAAATATACTTACGAGCTCACCTCCAAGGTCGTTGATAAGCTCATTCATGGACTCGCTGTTCCAAGCACGTCGAGGCATGCCGTTGAAGGCAAACTTTGTTAAAAAATCAAGCTCAGAGGGCACCGAGCCCCATCCTGGGTGCCACCGATCAAAGCTCACCAGTGCGCCATCGCAGAACAAACGCCAGGTCGATTTGAACACACGATTGCAGTCAAATGTTGTCCGGAAGAAGGTGCAGTAGAAGGCTGAGATGGGAGGAGGACGTACGCGTGCGTGTAGGCGCACTGTACGAGGAAGAAAAAGGAGGCGATCTAACTGGCGTAATCAATTTGAGAGCAGGAGTGAAGCGGAAGTGGAGGGGTATTCCAAGAGAGAACTGGCTAAGATCATAACGCACAGAGCATTCCGTATTTTTTGTCAAAAAGTTATACGCATACTAAATTGGATCGGATGGAGTACTAGCTAGTCGCAATGGGAGTATCATAGCTTGGCAATTTTGATGAGGTGGCATTGAATTAAATGAAGAAAGAGAGGATCACATGTCATATCATGATACTGTATCATATTATACGATACTAATACAGTATATGATATTGTACTATGCTTAGGGAGGTAGTAGTATCATACACTAGTACCATGCATATGCATGATACTAGTATACTACTGTTTGGCACGAAAGTTCCTTGGAGCTCGTGTTGTAGCAGGTGTACTCCATAGCTCGCTTCTCTTCTCCTTCCTCTTCCATCACCCGGGCAGGCGGGCTCGTCCGCGGGAATCAACCGGTCTACTAGTGCTACAAAGACATGCATGCATGACCACAAATTTCATTCATCTATATCCATACATATACCAATATAAAAAGACCCAAAGGGGCAGATCTAATTAATCTCGGCCATCAAATCATGTCAATCCAACGACCTAGACTGCTTCAATGTCGACCGCTCAACATGTTTAGCGTGTAGTTAATTTCATGCCAAATATAGTGCTAATCACATAATAACATGAAAATAATATCCTAATTAATATCCGCATGCACTTAATATACTTCCAAATTAATGTGCATTGCACGTACACATTGACTAGTTCACCTTAAAAGCAGTATACATTGCGTACGGTCTCTATTGAGTACTACTACTATTCGATAGTACTATCTCAAATCCATACAAACAATGCAATATGAGTACTAACTAGTACTAGTACTACGCACGTAACCTAAGCTAGACCACAGTACTCGTTGTCGGAGATGGGTAGGCGTCTGCATGCTACAACTCCAGCTCCTCCTGCTCCTCCTCCAGTTGGCGAACATCTAGTTGATCCCCCACTCCCATTGCCGGAGGAAGCGGCGGTTGGCCTCCACCTCGGCCTCTGGCTGGATGGACTCGAGGATGGTCTGTTGTTCCGCCGGCCCCTCCTCTTGGGCGACACCATGGCGAAGCATGCAGTTGGTGGCGCCAGCTCCGCCTCACCCGTGTCGTCGTCCTCCTCCTCTAGCTCCGCTTAGCCCGCGTCATCATCCTCCTGTTCTGGCTCCGCCTCGCCTGCTTCGTCGTCCTCCTCCTCCAGCTTCGCTTCGCCCGCGACGTCCTCTTCCTGTTCCGGCTCTGCCTCGCCTATGTCATCCTCATCCTCCTCCAGGTCCGTGTCCTCTGTGACCGCGAGATGCTCTTCCTCCTTCTCCGGCTCCGGCTAGTCTGGTGGCAGGATGGCTGCGATCTGGACTTCACGTTGCTCTGGCAGGAGCATGGCCTATGTCGTTACCTTCGGCCAGGCCATGGCTATCGGGCGACGGCGAGCGGAGAAGAGGTACTGGGAGGGGAATGAATGCGGCTACTGTTTGGGTTCGCTGTCCGGCTTAAATAACTGCGGTCCATCATGTGTACCCACGTTTGCACAAATTGTATAGATACGGGTTTGTTTATGGTGTGTCACGTAACTCGTATGCTCGTGCACGAATAGTGTATTTGTTAGGGAGTGTGTGTGTGTGACCCTCTACTCTTCGGACATGTACTCCACCTTTTGCACCGGGATATAAGTATAACTGTACCTTACCTTGTAATTTACCTGGCCATATTAATCAGATTTGTGTAAAAAGAATGTCACTTCTTGCTCGTGATTTGCGTTATATAATTATTCGAAGTTTGCTAACTAGTAAAATAAAGTAGAATTTGTCCATGTTATAAGTAAATTAATGTGATTGATTATCGTACGGGTAAGGTTGGATGAAGGGTGGTCGGAACAAATAGTCCACCTAGAGCATGTGTGTGTGTGTGGTCGTATAGGGAGACCATGTGTTTATAGAGAGACTATGTGTGTGAAAGAAAGAACGATGTGTGTGTGTGTGTGTGTGTGTGTGTGTGTGTGTGTGTGTGTGTGTGTGTGTGTGTGTGTGTGTGTGTGTGATGGAGTATTCAGCAAGGAAAGTAATTAAGTGTGTGTGGCTTCATCATAGACAGTTGACGTGTATGGCAGAGGCCTCCAACGAGGGAGGGGCGAGAGAGAAGAGGCCCATAGATATGGAAGAATGGTGTGTGCGTGTGAGACGACTGGACATCGAGATAACACGTTTGTTCGACAAACACCGAGGAAAACTATTATCGATGGTGCATATAGGCGGGAATTAAATGAAATGAAAGTCTTATTGGTTTTAGGGATGGAGGGAGGGAGTGACAGAATGGGGTAGCAAAAAGGAGATAGTTAAGTGTGAGTGTGTGTTTCAGAGAAGAGACACATCCAGACGGAAGCCATGTGCACACAAGAAGAGAAACATTTGATGTGGGGTCGGAGCTAGGGGTGATTAACTAGGTATGGAGAGAAATGTGACCTTGGACGTGCATGTGCGGGACGTATACATATATACGTGGGGGGGTTTGTGTGCCCACACGCATGATTGAGATAAAAGAGAGGACATAAGTCATAAGATAAACATGACGGGAGAGATGGATCGATATGACAATATGCATCCATGTGAGAGCGGAGGGAAAAAGGTAGCGATGCTGGAGCGTGTGTTTTTGTCTTGAGAGTGGCATGGGGTGGAGCATGCATATATGGCGAGTAGAGAGAGCGAGACACAAATGTGTGTGCAAAAGAGACCGACCTATAGATGCATGTAGAGAGAAACTTATACAGTGTGCATGATAGGAAGCAAGAGTGCGTCTTAGAAAGAAGGTTGATGGAGAAACACAAACATAGGGAGATAGAGATGCTAGTTAGAGGGAGATCGGCTAGTGTGTTTTTTGTCTTTAAGAGAGATATACAGTGCGTGATAGGAAGAAAGAGTGTGACCGAGAAAGAAAGTTGATGGAGAAACATAGAAATAGGGAGATAGAGATGCTAGTTAGAGGGAGATCGGCTAGTGTGTTTGTTATAGATAAGAGTCGAGTAGATCTGAATAGTAGGCTATGTGTGTGTGTGTGAGAGAGAGAGAGAGAGAGAGGGTGTGTGTGAGTGACATACAAACGAATATTAGAGAGAAATGAGACCCTGAGAGACGGAGTTTGTGTTTGCGAGAGAGAGTGAGACTTTTTAGACGGAGAGTCGTAGCTAGAGAGACATAGGGAACACGAGATATCCCTATGGAGAGAGGGTGTGTATAAGTGGCATATAGGGGAACAGTGAGAAGAAATGAGACCTTGGGAGACTGAGTTTGTGTTTGAGTGCGAGAGATGGATACTTAAGAGGGAGAGTCGTAGCTATTGAGACTTAGGGAGCGCAAGACATGTCTAGAGTGAGAGGGTATTTTTGAGCGACATATAGGGGAATAGTACAGAGAAATGAGACCCCGGAGATGAAGTTTTTGTTTGTGTGAGAGAAAGAGATTTCATAGGGAGAATTATAGTTAGAGAGGCATAGCAGGGAGAGATACAGTGATTGTCGAGGGAAAGACTACTGTCAGAGTGTTACGAACAAGAAAAGACCGATATCAACATACAACTAGCACAAGACATACCTGGAAGATGGTGTAGGCGTACGGGTCTAGATAGATATATGAGGGTGTGAGTGATAGCTATATAAGACGAAATATATGGATTACAGGGGATTCAAATGTTTAAATTAGAGATCGGGACATCAGTAATATCATAACAAAAACTGGGCTATCAAACATGAATATTCATTTGAATTTGGGGACATATGTAATGTTATTTACTTTATCAATATCAGTGATCCATAGATCTTTTCAATTAGAGAAAATGCATGGCTTTATGCAATTCATGTCTAAATGGGACTACACCATATGTTCCATGTGTCAAACACGATATACGTCTTTGAGAAGAAGAAAAAACTTGCATGAAACACATATTAATTGGAGCTAGCTAGCGAGGAATGCATACACTGGATTTCAACATAAAATGGATTCAAATATTTCAATTCAAATTAAGATGGATTCAGCCTTATGAATATGAGATCATGACATCTGTAAACCATATTTATGTATAAAGGGTGTTGTGCTTTTGAAAGTATATATAAAAAATGATATATATATATATATATATATATATATATATATATATATATATAGATTTGTATTCGAATACAAAATGGATCCTGCCCGGAAAAAAATGGATTCCAAGTGAGTTGGCACGGTAAACGTGCACTCTTTTTCTGCAAAAATTTGAACGAAGCGGGGAAACTCGCAGTAACCGCCCGAAACCAAAATCTGCGAGTAGGAAGTTAGTGCCTTTCCCTGACACGCAAAGCCTATCGGCTTGATTTCTAAGGTTTCGATAGGGGTTTGCTTGTAATTTCACTCAAACGTGACATAACCGCCTCCGCCTCTCACGTCCCGATATTCATACATGGTGGGTGCTTCTCCTCGGCCGAAATCCCCTCTCACTTCCCTGATTCATACACGGTGGGCGCCAAAACAAACTCTCCTCGGCGGCAAATATTCGGTGTATGCGACATTACCGTCCTATCCCCAACAGCCCAATATTCATGTGATGTCTGAAATTTTAAACGAGGGATAAGTTGGTAACTTTCCCTGCATTTGAGACAAGAGCATCCCAAAGACATGGTTTCCCCCTACCTCTCTCCCTCCATTTCCCCATTCGTACTCCGTGGGCGCCAAAACACCCTCTCCACACCAGCCTCATCCGTCCACAACCCCATCCACCGCCGTCCACCTCCACCATGCCAGAGCTGATACCCCGATGCCGTCGTACATTACAAGAGATTGTTATCTCCCATCCACGGCTTCACACGAGCTGGATCCTTGCATTTCGTCCTCTCGCTTCACTCCCGCAGTCGTCCACCTTGCCGACACCGCTCCTACGACCGTCTCGTCCACCGTGCCGGGATATTTCCCCCGTCGCCACCGTCTTCCCTCCTACATATGCTCTACGCCGCCGACAACCATCGCTACCACAGCACCGTCAAATTCTCGGCAGATGCATACACGGCACCGCACGAGAGGCTGTACTCTTCCGTATCTGCTCAATTTATTTATCACAGCAAGAAAATAGATCACCACTGCTTTATAGTGATTTCTTGTACACCACTTAGGATATTACTTGTTAGTTGCTTGGTTGCAAAGTTGCCTTTGTACGGTTTGCACCTTCAGATCCGCCATGGCATGCTCAACACTATACATGCAATGCTTATGGTTTTTCCCCTTTCATATTCCACACTAGCTAAATGATAGTAGAGTAAATTTCAAAATTGGGTCAGTCAATTTTTGAGAGCTCAACGGTGTTCACCGGAGGAAAGGAAGGTGCTCGGGTGGGGCGGTGGTGGGGCCTCGCCGACGGAAAAAACTCTACGCGGGTGGGCGGGGGTGGGGGCGGTTCAGGGGAGGGTGGGGGGTCGGGGCCGGTGGCCTGTGCGGTGTTCCGTAAGGGAAGAATTAGAGGGGAGGAAGAAGGGTTAGGAGACGTAGTATTTTGATCCAACGGCCTGAACTGGTCGACTGACCCAAATGACGAAAGTCACGCGACTTGCATGCAGACATTCCTTTATATTCAGTACCATCATCGTAGCTGCTTAGCACTACTCCTCAATCCATCAAGCTAAACAAGGTGCCACTCATAATTCCAAACTTGTTACTCAAATACGAAACTGATATGATGCTGATATTACTAAAACAGATAACGTTTAATTGGTCAGCTAATGTTCCTACTTTACTTTCGAAAAGCACGCGCGCCACATATAGACGGACAACATGGAGTTGCATTCTTAATGTGCTCTGGTTCATCATGTGTGGGCACTGCACAACAAACATTTTATTATCCTAAATCTGTTTACTCTTCTTTAGCATGTTCCTCTTGTGTTCTTCTTTAATAAGTACTCTCTTCGTTCCTAAATACAAGTCTTTGTATAGATTCCACCATGGACTACATATGGAGCAAAATGACTGAATCTACACTCTAAAATGTATCTGTATACATCTGTATGTGATCCATTACGGAAATCTCTACAAAGACTTATATTTTGGAACGGAGGGAGTATAATAATACAGTACAATATGTTCCTTGTAGTAAAGAGGAGCAGGGACATTTGCAGTGTACAGGTCTATTCAGTCAGTTGTGATGGACACGTTCAACTCTTTGGGCCTCTTTGATTTGTAGGATTTTGTAAACATGGGAATAGGAATTGTAGTGGCCTGCCCACTTGAATCCTATAAGATTAGCAAGGAAATGCGGGGAGCTGTGTCTCCTTTGAGAGTTACACTGATATTAACAGTATCGCACCTTCAGTTGAAGAGAGATGTTATCCGAAGCCTTTCTAGCCGTACCGGCAATAGTAGCCCATATTTTCCAGCAAGTTCCACTTTCCCTATTTTATTGTGATGCTTAAGATTTTCTCGTTATATCTACACTATGATCTGTGTTGGTGCTTTGTGTCGCACTAGCAGCAGTCCACTCTTGAAGCTAAACAACACACCAATCATAAGTCCAAATCTTACTTCTGCAAATATGAATTGTGATATGATACTGATATTAGTTAACAAACACACATTTAATTGGTCAGCTAATGCTCCCACTTGATTTTCCAAAGGCATGTGGCCACATATAGAGAGACATCATGGAATTGCATTTCTTTGGGCGTTGTGATTCATCTGAGTGGTCAACCAACATTGTATAGAAAGAAGCACAATCTCAATATTGTGCTTCCTCTTCTGTTCTTTAACATGTTCCTCTTTTGTTATTCTTTATTTAGTAAGTACAATATGTTCCTTGTGAGGAAGGGGAACAGAGACATCTGTAGTCAACAGTTGATAGAGCTGGTATGTAGGTGGTCGATAGGCATTAGTAGCGGCAATACAACATCGTATTTTTCGGCCAGTTCCACTTTCCCGGTTTATTTATGCTGGGTATGGTGTACCCCTTTTATCTACACTATGATCTGCCTAGTTGTTGTAAGCTCTTGTTATCATGGTTTGGCAATAAATTTTCTATATAGTATATTATGAACATATCATCTGCCGACTATCCTTACTTCTGGAGCTCCCAACATGGAGCCTATTTTTTGTGTTGTTGTGCTAGATTATATTAATGCACGCACCATATTACAGCAAACATCAGCTCTCCCATCAGAATCCAGTGATAGCACACAAGGGTTTACAGGGAGCCCCTATTATATTAGAATATCCTCCGCATTACAAAGATGATCTCACTACAATTTATGTTTTCATGCTTCTCAGATATTGTGCGTAATCACAATGAATATGAGAATGCGCACAACAGAAGAATATTACAGAATAGGGCAATGACTAACAAACTTGGCACAAAGGCATTGAGTTCCATTTTAGATGCAATGAAACTCATACGCTCCCCACCTGCAGATTCTTGTTCAGAATATTATCCTAATGACTATTCCGACCTCGAGGAGTCGAAAGCAGATGGCCTATCCTGGTCACCCATCAAGGTGCCTATTCTAATTTGGCAAGGTTTTATTGATTGCACATATCATGCATAAGGTGTCTTGCATTTCTTCTACTTCGTTGCACCGCCATCTGCTTAGTTTACTCATCATATATGTCAAGATGCCATGCCCATCCATTATCAATACATATTCCATCTATCATCATACCATGTTTTCCCACTCAAATGATGCTATTGTGCATCAGACATCAGAAAGGAAGAGGGTGATTGCCGAACCTAAAGGAGCACCTCAGTTATATTGGCTCTACAACCAGTGACAGAAAACGTAGGACCGACTCCAGCAGACTGTACCCATATTTCACTGTCCACACCACTAGCCCCACCGCACAGGACCTGCACTCCAGCAAAAGGTATGCCGATTTCAGTTGCCACAGCACCAGCCGTACCACAGAAAAATTCCACTCCAGCAAAAAGTACAGTAAGTCCACCGGCCGAAGACCTATCCCAACTATAGAGACGGCCAATTCCTGCAGATTGGAACCCCATTCCAATTATTCCTAGTTTAAAAGACAATGATTTCAATGTTGTTAGGAACTACGTGCATATATTCCCATCATGGGGAGATTATACTGAAGATAAACACCATTTTCACATCTTCCTATCCCACTTATGTGTAAGTGCTATTATTCATGGTGATTATTTTCTTGTTTTCTGCTGATTGAACACATCAATGATTTACATTACATTGTTGTAAGTAGGCGAGGGTCAATCTGGATAGTCATGACAAGCAAAGCTTGCTTGCGCTTTTCAAGGGAGCATTACAGCAGTATCGGTGTTACCTGAGGAAAACACACTTTGATGGCAAGTCTATAAATGAATTTCCATGAAGTCTCTCGTGCTAAACTTAGAAGACATTGAATGGAAAAACCTTGTTATGCACTGGTCTCGGGATGAGGTACTGTCTATGATATCACATGACAATTTGAACTTCTACTTTTTCCGCATGTGCCTTACGGATCTCTTTTGCAGGAAATCTGCTTGAAGAAGCATTTTGGTTTGAAAAGGACCACATGATATCGCAAATATGTTGCTCGCTACTTTGCTCTTGTTGGTACCTGTTGTCCTGTATAACTGTACTTGAATTCATACCTAGTTCATTATGATACATTAATGTAGAATATACCCAATGCCAATTAAAAGTTTAGCTCTGCATTGTTCTTCTAAGTACCTGATGTCCTTTATCACTGTACTTATTGACAGCTAGTTGTTCATGTACCATCACTATGCAACTTATTTTCCTTTGCCCTCCATTTTCTACACATCAGATCTATATTTACTCTTACCATAAGGTTGGATAAAACCAATGGTACTGAAGAAGTTTAGCACTGCATTGCTCTTGGCAGTACCTTTTGCCTGTATCGCTATTCTTACATTTATAGCTAGTTAGTTATGTAGCATCATGCTTCATCTTATCATAAATGTTCTCCATTTTTCCTATATTATCACATCTATATTTACTCTTAACAAAATGTAGAATAAAGGCAATGCTTATGAAGAAGATTATGTGGTAAACTTCTTGAATTGCCCCCCCCCCATCAGCATGGGGAAGGGCTTTATAGAGCTGGTCTTCACCACTAATGTAAGTTTGTCCTTCTCAAGACTTCAAACTTTTTTGTGTATATTTGATTAGGCATGACTACAACGGCTGTTTGTTTTTGGTGTTTGCATCAAATTGCATGTTTAAATTTTATTATGAAGTTCATAAACACAATTTTGTCCTTCTGAATTTATGTTTTCAGCTGTACAACCAAGTTCCTTCTTCATAGCATGTAAACTAAACTATACAGAACAAGTGATCATCTTTTGCACTGCATGTATGCTTCTGTTCTTGATCCGTAATCCAGTGGTGTTGTGAAACTACCCACTACAGCACAATGTCATATTCTGCAATGTCTTAACTATGAACAATGTCATATTATTCTACTATTATTTAAAATGTCTCTTTATTTGCCAATCTGAAATGGGATAAATTGACAGCACACTAACCAGTGATACTTATGTGTTCTTTTGCACTTCATGTATGCTTGAGTTCTTGATCTGTAATCCAGTGGTGTCGTCAAGCTGCCAACTCCTTCACAATGTCATTTCCTGCCATGTCTTAACCTGAACAATGCCATATTGTGTTAATGCTATTTTAAACTATGTCTCTTTATTCGCTAATAAGAAATGTGATGAATTTTCAGCACTGATACTTATATGTGCAAAACCTCTCATCTGGTTGCTTGTTTCTCTTTCAGAGTGATACCTCTGACCCCATGAAGAACTGCCACAATGATAGTGAGACGAACCCATTGCATGTCCCTCTAACATATATTGCAGGGAAGAAGGCAACACATCTAGGAGATAGCGATACAACTCCAAAGTCATGTCTTGATGTAGCGTTGAAGTTACTCGCTAACAGCAATGACACAAGCTCGATGAAGTCGCCATCTGAATCTGTAAAACTTCTTCAATCTCAACTTCAGGCAATAAGACATGGTTCAGCTGAACCCCTGCTTGAACTCCAATCTCTATGGAAGACCAACAAGAAGTCTAGTGTGTCCATTGATGCTATGCAGTAATAGTTGGAGGATATAAGCATCAAACAAGCGCAGTCTCATCAGCTTGCTCGGCTACTTGCACTGTAGCTCCCAAGCAGGGCTAACCTTTCTTGAACTCTATTGAAGTGTTGTCGATTTTGTATATTATTTTGTCGGTGTGTTTATTTGCACTGGTGGCGATCTTTGATGCCCAGTGTATGTAATCCGCTGTCTACTTGTGCTTTATTATCACTGGTGGCAAACTTTGATGCCGAGTGGATGTAATATGCCATAATTTCTTTATTATATAGTCTAGGTTTTTTCTTATTAACAATGCTGCAGTTATTTTACTGTATATATAGCCTATTCTTCGCTCTATAAAAAGTAAACGGGCCAAAACGTAAAATTACGGCACATAATCGGGCCGGCATGCAAATCACAATATATGGGCCGCATCATGGGCCTAGTCATCTTGGTCCGTTAATAGGCCTAAATGTAAACTGGCCCACTAGTAGTTTCAGGACTTTAATAGGCCAAGAAAATTCAATGGGCTTTTAGTAGGCTGAAAAGTAGGTTGGGCCTGAAATGCGCCGAACAGCTCACGTGCCGATAGCAGGCCGAAATAGACCCCGACCCATGATTGTGCCAATCACATCACGGGCTGTTAACAGGCAAATTATTTTCTCGGACCTTGTTTAGCCCAATCAGATTATAGGCTGTGAGCAGGCCGGATGCAAAGCGGGCCATAATTAGGCCCAACTATATGACGGGCTTTTAACAGGCCGAAATTTTAAACGGGCCTTTAACAGGCTGATACTAATATTAGGCCACACTATTAAATGGCCATTAGCAAACAGAAATCCTAACCGGGCCTCAAGTGGGCCCAAAAGCACAGCAGCCAGTTGACGGGGCGTATCTTATATGGGCTATACTTTAGCCCAGAGAATGAAAGGCTCTTAAAGGGTCGGATCTAATATGGGCCGTCATTTGTCCCAAAACTTGGCAGGGGTTCTAGCGGGCCGGATGTGATATGGGTTGTAATGTGGCCCAGATCGTGGTAAGCTATTAACGGGCCGGATCTCATATGGCCCCTTATTAGGCTCAGAACTGGCACGCTGTTAATGGACCGGATCACATATGGGCCGGCATTTGGCCCAAAACACGGCAGCCTGTTAACGGGCCGACCCACTAGTGTTCGCAAAATCTTGTGGGCCTTTTGCTGGGCCGGCCCATTCTGGTCTACAAAATCTAGTGGGCCGGTAGCTGGGCCAGCCCATTTAATCTTTATGGGCCAATTTTGGGTCGGTCCACGTGTCGACGTATCATAGGCGCCTCTCGTCCATTGGATGAGTGACATCTGTGTCAACGCGGAGCTGACACGTGTTTCCACCGACCAATGAGGACTTTACACGTGGAAAATCGCCATTGGTCATGGCTGTTAGCGGGTTATCGAATCTAAAATCGGACCCGATAGCTTAACGACGACCCGTTACGATGGATGCCACGTGTTGGTTACCCTTAACGAAAGAACTTCCATGCGCAGCATTTATCATCATGGAAGTGGACACTTTCGTGATGATAATTTTGGAATTTTCATGGAACACTTCTACGACAGCACATGTATGACTATCTTGATTCTATCATAAAATCGTCATGGATGTACATGCATGACAGAAAACGTGACCTACTGTGACAAACACGTATTATCACAGAAGTGCTTTTTTGTAGTGGGGTGTAAGACTGTTTTACACACGCAGAATACTTGGGTTAAACTTGACGGTCCTAGAATGTACATACATAGCCTCGGAACACTGGAGACCGAAAGGTCAAACATGAGTCATATAGTAGATATGATCAACATAGAGATGTTCACCATTGATGACTAATCCATCTCACGTGATGATCGGACATGGGTTAGTTGATTTGGATCATGTATCACTTAGAGAACCTGAGGGGTGTTAATTTAAGTGGGGGTTCATTATTAATTTGATTAATTGAACTTAATTTATCATGAGCTTAGTCCTGATAGTATTTGCATATCTATGTTGTAGATCATGGCCCGTGCTACCGTTCCCTTGAATTTTAATGCGTTCCTAGAGAAAGCTAAGTTGAAAGATGATGGTAGCAACTACACGGACTGGGTCCGTAACTTGAGGATTATCCTCATTGCTGCACAGAAGAATTTTGTCCTTGATGCATCGCTAGGTGACCCACCCGCCTCCGCTAACTTGGATGCTATGAACATCTAGAAAGCGTGAAGTGATGACTACTCTATAGTTCAGTGTGCCATGCTTTACGGCAGAACCAGGACTTCAAAGACGTTTTGAACGTAATGCACTATACGAGATGTTCCAGGAGCTGGAATTTATATTTCAAGCTAATGCCCGGGTTGAGAGATATGAAGTCTCCAACAAGTTCTATAGTTGCAAGAGGGAGGAGAATAGTTCTGTCAGTCAACACATACTCAAAATGTCTGGGTATCATAACCACTTGACTCAGTTGGGAATCTCTCTTCCACCTGAGAGTGTTCTTGATAGAGTTTTCAATCACTGCCACCAAGCAACAAAGGCTTCATGCTGAACTATATCATGCAAGGGATGGGAAAATCAATTCCCGACCTCTTCACAATGTTGTAATCAACGGAGGTAGAAATCAAGAAGGAGCATCAAGTGTTGATGGTTAACAATACCACTAGTTTCAAGAAAAGAGGCAAATGAAATAAAGAGAACTTCAAGAAGAATGAAAAATGGGTTGCCTCTCCCACGAAGAAACCCATAGCTAGTCCTAAGCCAGAAACTGAGTGCTTCTACTGCAAAGGGAGTGGTCACTAGAAGCGGAACTGCCCCAAGTATTTGGTGGATAAGAAGGATGGCAAAGTGAACAAAGGTATATTTGATATACATGTTATTGATGTGTTCCTTACTAGTGCTCATAGCAGTGCCTGGGTATTTGATACTAGTTTGGTTGATCTGTTTGTAACTCGAAACAGGAGCTATAGATTAAACGAGGATTGGCTAAGGAAGAGGTGACGATACACGTCGGGAATGGTTCCAAGGTCGATGTGATCGTTGTCGGCACTCTACCTCTACTTCTACCTTAGGGATTAGTTTTAGACCTAAATAATTGTTATTTGGTGCCTGCGTTGAGCATGAACATTATATCTGGATCTTGTTTGATGCAAGACGGTTATTCATTGAAGTCAAAGAATATTGGTTGTTCTATTTATATGAGTAGTACCTTTTATGGTCATGCACCCTTGAGGAATGGTCTATTCTTATTGAGTCTTGGTCATGGTAATACTCATATTCGTTATATTGATGCCAAAATATGCAATGTTGATACCGATAGTGCAACATACTTGTAGCACTGTCATTTAGGTTATATTGGTGTAAAGCGCATGAAGAAACTCCATGCTGATGGACTTTTGGAATCAATTGATCATGAATCATTTAATACTTGAGAACCATGCCTCATGGTCAAGATGAATAAAACTCCATTCTCCGGAACAATGGAGCGAGCTAATGACTTATTGGAAATAATACATACCGATGTATGCGGTCCGATGAGTGTTGAAGCACGCGGCGGGTATCGTTATTTTCTCACCTTCACAGATGATTTGAGTAGATATGGTTATATCTACTAGATGAAACACACGTCTAAAACATTTGAAAAGTTCAAAGAATTTCAGAGTGAGGTAGAGAATCATCGTAACAAGAAAATAAAGTTTATACGATCCGATCGCGGAGGCGGATATTTGAGTTACGAGTTCGGTCTTCATTTGAAACAATGTGGAATAGTTTCACAGCTCATGCCACTTGGAACACCACAACTTAATGGTGTGTCCGAACATCGTAACCATACTCTATTGGATATGGTGCGCTCTATGATGTCTCTTGCCAGTTTGCCTTTATAATTTTGGGGTTGTGCATTAGAGACAACTGCATTCACGTTAAATAGGGCACCGTCTAAATCCGTTGAGACGACACCGTATGAACTATGGTTTGGCAAGAAACCAAAGTTGTCATTTCTTAAAATTTGGGGTTACTATGCTTATGTCAAAAAGCTTCAGCCTGATAAGCTCGAACCCAAATCGGAGAAGTGCGTCTTCATAGGATACCCAAAAGAAATTGTTAGGTACACCTTCTACCACAGATCTGAAGGCAAGATTTTTGTTGCTAAGAGTATCTCCAGCCGTTGCCCCCCGGGGGCGCGTAAAATCGCCGCTTGGGGGCGAGCTGGCACTAATATCGGCGTGGGGGCGAGCGGGTTCCCAGCCGCCGGCTCTAGAGTCGCCCCCAGATGCGGGTTTAAAAAAAAGGAATTCGGAAAAGTTTGGCAAATTGGACAAAACGAGTTCGGCAAACTTGACATATATTCCACATGTTCGACGTTACATAAGTTATTTAAAAAAACCCAACTAAGGGGCGAAGAAGTCGCTAAATGTGGCGAAGTCGCCGATGTCGCCGCCATCCTCGTCGTCGTCGGCCTTCTCCTTCTTGACGCGCCCACCCGTGCTGGACCCCTGCCCGGAGTTACCCTTGCGGACTGGTGGCGGAGGCGCGTCCTCGTTGCTGTCATCGAGGACGACGACGCCTCCCTTGTCCCAACCACGGCACTGAGCTACGAACTGCTCGTAGGCGAGGCGCTCACGCTGCAGCTTCGTCTACGCCCAGTCATCGCACACCCACTTTAGGGCCGCCGCGTCGTTGAGGTCTTCCTCCTTGACGCCGCCGGCAAGCTCGGGCTCCGTCTTCACGACGGGGAGCCCCGGCTTCGTCTTCACGGCAAGCCCCGGTTCCATCTTTGGCTTAACGTAGCGAGGAGGAGCCGAGGAGGAGGCTTGCCTGCAGCCCTCATTGATGACGATGCCGGCGCTACGGGTGCGCCGGCCGAGCGGCGTCTCCGCTACGGGCTCGGCCTTGACGCCGATCAGCGCTGGCGAGCTGGAGGTATGGGAGGAGGAGCGGGAGGAGGACTGAGAGGAGGAAGACGAGGAGGAGTCGAACATCCTGGGCATCCATTGCCCGGCGCTTCGGCGG
>LR738714.1:94925835-94937841 GCA_902687465.1 Secale cereale | reverse complement strand
GGGGCGGCCGTCGCGGCAGGGTATGCCAGCGGCGGGTCATTATCGCCCTCGAGGTACTCCACTGCCTCATGGAGGGTGCGACCGGGGACGCCCCACCATAGGCGGTGTCCCTCACTGTTCTTGGTGCCCCCACCACCGGCGCCCCGTTGGTGGACGCCAGCCGTTGCGCCTGCCGACGCTGGAAGTACACCGCCCATGCCGCGTGGTTGTCGACGGCGTACTGTGACAGGGCGCGCTGCTCCTCCATCAGGGACGCCCGCACGCGGCGACCTCGACGGTGAAGATGGCGGGGCGCGGTCGACGTCGAGCACCAGGGGGATGGGCACGCCCCCGTTGTTGAGCCTCCACCTCGTCGGCCCGGCGCGCATATCTGACGGCGCCGGGATGTTGGCCTCGAAGAAGAGGTAGGCCTCCCACTCGTGGAGCGAGCGGCGGCCGAAGCCGTTGGCCGTCGCCGCGTCGCCAGGTAATCATTCGGCCATCGCTTTGGGCTTGGGGAGAGAGTGAAGGGGAGGAACGTCGGCGCCGGAAGAGAGGTAGAGCTCGGGCTGGTGTAGCCAGAGGAGGGGGGAGGCGCTGTTTATATAGCCCTTCGTCGTTGCTACTTCTCGAGCTTGCGTTGTATTCCCTCGAAGAGGAAAGGGTGATGCAGCACAGTAGTGTAAGTATTTCCCTCAATTTTAGAGAACCAAGGTATCAATCCAGTAGGAGACCACGCTTGAGTCCCTCGCAGCTGCACAAACAAATAAGAACTTCGGAGCCAACGCGATAAGGGGTTGTCAATCCCTTTACGATCACTTACAAAAGAGAGATCTGATAGATATGATAGTATGATATTTTTGGTATTTTTTGGTATAAGAACAGAAAGTAAATAAAGCAAAGTAAAGTAGATGGAAGATTAATATGTTGAGAATAGACCCGGGGGCCATAGATTTCACTAGTGGCTTCTCTCATTATAGCAGAATTCTACGGTGGGCGAACAAATTACTGTCGAGCAATTGATAGAAAAGCGCATAGTTATGAGAATATCTAGGCATGATCATTATATATAGGCATCATGTCCGTGACAAGTAGACTGAAATGATTCTGCATCTACTACTATTACTCCGCACATCGACCGCTATCCAGCATGCATCTAGAGTATTAAGTTCATAATAACAGAGTAATGCTTTAAGCAAGATCACATGATGTAGAGGGATAAACTCAAGCAATATGATATAAACCCTATCATTTTATCCTCGATTGCAACAATACAATACATGCCTTGCTGCCCCTGCTGTCACTGGGGAAGGACACCGCAAGATTCAACCCAAAGCCAAGCACTTCTCCCATTGCAAGAACTATAGATCTAGTAGGCCAAACCAAACCAATAATTCGAAGAGACTTGCAAGGATATATTGTAATCATACATAAAAGATTTCAGAAAAGAATTAAATATTGTTCATAGATAATCTTGATCATAAACCCATGATAACCCACAAGCGTAGGGGATCGCAACAGTTTTCGAGGGTAAAGTATTCAACCCAAATTTGTTGATTCGACACAAGGGGAGCCAAAGAATACTCTTAAGTATTAGCAGCTGAGTTGTCAATTCAACCACACCTGGAAACTTAGTATCTGCAGCAAGATAGTTTAGTAGCAAAGTAATATGATAGTGGTGGTAGCAGCAATAAAAGTAACAATAGTGTTTTTGTAGTTTTTGTGATAGTAGCAACGGAAAAGTAAATAAGCAACAAGCAATATAGGAAAAGCTCGTAGGCATTGGATCGGTGATGGGAAATTATGTCGGATGCAATTCATCATGTAGAAGTTATAAGCTAGGGTGACACAGAACTAGCTCCAGTTCATCAATGCAATGTAGGCATGTATTCCGAATATAGTCATACATGCTTATGGAAAAGAACTTGTGTAGCGACCAGACCTCAAACAGTTCGATCTCTGTGCATCAGTGTCATCCCTGGATCAGTAATGCTGACACGCACAGTACTTGAAGGATTTATAACAGAGTAGCAACCACACACTTATTACATCGATAGTTCCAACGATGAACTTATTACAATAGAAATGGCTTAAGGCCATCTATCACGATAACAGCGGAAGACTTGGAAGATAAGTGAGTCCATCAACTCCAACGACATCAGTGAGTATAGAACCACGACTTAATAGGCACCTTACTCGTCGTCTGAAAAGTCTGCAACATGAACGTTGCAGCCCGAAAACGGGTCAGCACATGGAATATGCTGGCAAAATAACACATAGAGAGTAACTAAAGTAAAGCTATACTATATGCAATATGGCTGGTGGAAAGCTATATGGTTACAGTTTTTGCGTAAAGCCAATTTTTCCCTACTTCAAAGGAATAGATTTTAATTAACTATCATGGTAGTTGAAACATCGTTGAGAAGATAGACATCCTCTCAACCCCAATTAATAATCATCATTAAACCCAAAAATATTAATTAAAGTAACATGATGAGATTCACATGATATCCAAGTACTAGATACTCAAGACGTCCATAACCGGGGACATGGCTAATCATGATCAGTTTGTACACTCTGCATAGGTTTGTGCACTTTTCCCCACAAGACTCGATCGCCTCCGTTTAATTTCTCGCACTGCATGATGTTTGAGAAACGGATGACCGAGACACAGTCTTTCAGAAGTACTAGCACCTTACAAACCGGGTGGACCGTACCAACCTACATCCCCTACATCTGCTAGTCCACCACTGTAAGAGTTCGCACAACCTAGTCAACTATGCTAGAGCCCATAATAGCATTGTGGCTGCACACGGAAGTTTCTAGTATGATTAATCTCATGATCCCTTTGAGTCTGGGTGGCGGTCCAAAAGAAAAACAGGCAATCGCTGGAATACCCAGGTGCCTCAGTCCACCCAGATGTGTGTTAATGTTGCCACCTTAAGTTGAACCATTACTTAACAAACTCACATCTGTCATGGATACACTCACCCAATCCACGTCTACGAGCATAGCATGGCCTAACAGCAAACGTAGAAGTAACTCCCAAAGGTTTGAATGTAATGTAGGTAATAGGTACTACCTCAATCTACTTCCCAGTCCCACAAGTTAATTGATCCTACTCATGCAATGTGTGAGGGTTTGACTAATGCAATGAAAACTGGGTAATTGGAAAGTATGATCAAAGTGTTACTTGCCTTGCTGATGATCCGCAAAACCTAGAGATTCAAAGTAGCAAGCGGCGCACTCCGGGTACTCTATTGTAAACAAACAAGCACACAATAAGTACTTAACTAATGCACGGGTAAAACTCAAATAAGAGATCTAACCAGAAAGTTCAACTTAAGAACTCCGGTTTGCAAAAGAAACGGCAAAAGAAAAGCGAGGAAAGACAAACGGCGAAAGAAAAACAACTACCGAACCAATCTGGACCTAAGTCCAAATTTAGCAGAGGCAAACGCTTGAGTGACTAGGTTAAACGGAAAGAGAATTTCGAGATGAAACTCCAGGTGCTTGAATCGCCTGATTCCGATAAACGAGCGAAAAGATAAACTAAAACAAAGATCGGATCAGAGATCGCGATCAGAAAATAAACTAGAAAAAGAAAACTAATACAGCTTAACGAACGAACGTTCGTCAGCTGAGACTAAACGACGAACTCGTTCGTTAGAACGAACGAACGGGTGAACGTTTACTAATTAACTAAACCGAAAAAAAACAGAAAACCGATCTAATAAAATCGATCTAAAGAAAAACCGACTAGGGTTCTAAAAAAACCGACGGTCTTCTTAAGAGAAAAATCGGGCGGCTACCTCGTCCACGACCGACGGGCGGCGGGGCTGCGGCGGGCGATGGTGGCGGCGGTGGGCAGCAGCAGCGGCGGCGGTGTTGCGGCGGCGGCGACAACGGCGACGGCAAGGCGGCGAGGCGGCAGCTTGCGGCGTCGCGGCCGCTTGCGGCGGCGACTGCGAGGCGGCGGGGCGGTGTGCGGCAGAGGGGGGGCTGTATATATATAGGAGGGCTAGAAGCTTGGGGGAGGGGGCAAGAAACGGCGGCGGTGGCGGAGGAGTCCTACGCGGGCACGGCGAGCACGCGGGGAAGGCGGTGCGGGCGGCGGTCGCGGCGGTTGGGCCTGGCTCGGCTGGGCTTCGGCCCAGTCGGGTCGGGTCCCCCTATTTTTTTTCTAATTAACGCGAGCGCTACGAAAAAGAAATCTAGAAAATAAAATAAAAAACTAAAATTGCCAAAACAAATTTTCACCATCTAAATAGAATATTTAGAACAAGATGAACATTTTCTTGGCACTAAAATGCATTTTTGAAAACATGCAATTTTTCCTAATTCAAATAAAACTCCAAATAAAACTTATTTGATTTTTTATTAAATCCTTAGTATTTCATTATTTTTAGGAGAGTCATTTTACTCCATCTCTCATATATTTATGATAGAAATACTTGAAGATAAAATAAATCAAATCAAATGATCCTATTTTCAAAATTTGAGAAACCTCAAATATGAAAATATTGAAATCCCCAACTCTCTCCGAGGGTCCTTGAGTTGCTTAGGATTTTCTTGGATCACCAAAAGCAAGAAAATATGATATGCATAGTGATCTAATGTATAACATTCCAAATTGAAAATTTGGGATGTTACAGCTTGCATGACATCTTTTGTCCTACCCTCCCGTGGCAGCGGGGTCCTATTGGAAACTAAGGGATATTAAGGCCTCCTTTTAATAGAGTATCGGACCAAAGCATTAACACATAGTGAATACATGAACTCCTCAAACTATGGCCATCACCGGGAGTGGACCCGATTATTGTCACTTCGGGGTTGCCGGATCATAACACATAGTAGATGACTATAGACTTGCAAGATAGGATCAAGAACACACATATATTCATGGAAACATAATAGGTTCAGATCTGAAATCATGGCACTCGGGCCCTAGTGACAAGCATTAAGCATAGCAAAGTCATAGCAACATCAATCTCAGAACATAGTGGATACTAGGGATCAAACCCTAACAAAACTAACTCGATTACATGATAGATCCCATCCAACGCCTCACCGTCCAGCAAGCCTACGATGGAATTACTCACGCACGGTGGTGAGCATCATGGAATTGGTGATGGAGGAAGGTTGATGATGACGATGGCGACAAGCTCCACTCTCCGGAGCCCCGAACGGACTCGAGATCAGCCCTCCCGAGAGAGATTAGGGCTTGGCGGCGGCTCCGTCTCGTGAAACGCGATAATTCTTTCTCCTTGATTTTTTTTCTCCCCGAAAGTGAAGATATAGGATCTGGGGTACGTCTGGAGCACCAAGGGGCCCACGAGGCAGGGGTCGCGCCCCCACCCTCGTGGACAGGGTGTGGGGCCCCCGGTGAGGATCTTCTTGCATATATTTTTTATATTTTCCAAAATAATTCTCCGTTGATTTTCAGGCGATTTCGAGAACTTCTTATTTCTGCACAAAAACAACACCATGGCAATTCTCCTGAAAACAGCGTCAGTCCGGGTTAGTTCCATTCAAATCATGCAAGTTAGAGTCCAAAACAAGGACAAAAGGGTTTGGAAAAGTAGATACGTTGGAGACGTATCAACCTACAATTCATCGGATCTTGACAAACACACCGCAAAAAGATTACATCGAATAGATCTCCTCGAAGATCGAGGAGAACTTTGTATTGAGATCCAAAAAGAGAGAAGAAGCCATCTAGCTAATAACTATGGACTCGAAGGTCTGTGGTAAACTACTCACAACTCATTGGTGAGGCTATGGTGTTGATGTAGAAGCACTCCATGGTAGATCCCCCCTCCGGCGGAGCTCCGGAACAGGCCCCAAGATGGGATCTCACGGGAACAGAAGGTTGTGGTGGTGGAATTAGGGTTTTCTTTGTTGCCTCGATGTTTTCAGGGTACATGGATATATATAGGAGGAAGGAGGGCACCGGGGAAGCCAGAGGGGGCCCACGAGGGTGGGGGCGCGCCTGCCCCCCTGGGCGCGCCCTGGACCCTCGTGGCCACCTCTCTCGTTCCCTCGCGTGTACTCAAAGTCTTCTGGGTAGATACGGTTCCAGAAATAACTCTCCCGAAGGTTTCATTCCGTCTGGACTCCGTTTGATATTCCTTTCTGCGAAACACTGAAATAGGCAAAAAAACAGCAATTTGCACTGGGCCTTGGGTTAGTAGGTTAGTCCCAAAAATAATATAAAAGTGTATAATAAAGCCCATTAAACATCCAAAACAGAATATATAATAGCATGGAACAATCAAAAATTATAGATACGTTGGAGACGTATCAGCCGTGTGTACGCGTGGCGGGAGGGGAGGCGTCGCCGCGCCGCCCGTGACGAATCAATGGCAAGGCTGTCCGGCGGCAGACTTTGCCCTTGATTCTCCGTGGGAAACCGAGGCATTCTGAGGGAAGACGAGTGATACGTCCAAAACGTATCTATAATTTCTGCTTGCTCCATGCCACTTTTGGGTGATATTGCTATGATATTCATACACTTCCATACACTTTTGATCATATTTGGACTAACTTACTAATCCAGTGCACCCCAGTGCCAGTTTCTGTTTTCGGCTGTTTTTGTATTTCAGGTTTTCACGTTTTGAGAACTGCCCAGAAAAATCCAGAAAAATTATATAAAAAATCAGTGTTTCGGAAACAACACTGCGTCCGAAGGGCAGCCTAGGGGGGCCACCAGGGCTCCAGGCGCCCTGGCGGCGCCCCCCCCCCCCCCGGGCCGCGCCGGGGGGGCGCCTGGGCCCCCCGAGGCTCCCCCGATGCCCTACTTTGGCATATATTTAAAGGACCCTCCGTAACCCTCAGAAAAGGAACTCTTTTCGCGATCCCATCTCTGTTCCGCCGCCGCCGCCGCTTCCAAGATCGGGAGCACCAGGAGAACTCTTCCCGGCACCCTGCCGGAGGGGAGGATCACCACCGGGAGCTTCTCCACCACCATGGACGCCTCCCGGATGACTCGTGAGTAGTCTCCCTTGGACCATGAGTCCATGACCAGTAGCTATGTGATGTTCTCCTCCCGTTCTTGTGCTTCACTAATTAGTCCTTGTGAGCTGCCCTACATGATCGAGGCACCTATGTAATCCTTATGCTGTTGCTATGTTGAGTTTGCTGGGATCCGATGGATTATGAGATTATGTTCAGATTGATCTTGAGTAATATATTTGATTCACCTCTTTTATATTTCAGTTCATAAGTAATTCTTGCATGTTCTCCCTTGTTATTTATTGCTTTGGCCGAGTAATAGGTAGTGACTCCAAGAGGGAACGTTATGCTCGATTGTGGGTTCATGCCCCTCGATGACTAGCTTGAGTGACAGAAACATGAGTCTAGGGGATGTGCTATTGCCACAAGGGGGAAAACAACGGTGCTTGTGCCCGCGGGTGCAAGGATTGTTTACTTTACGCAAAGTTCTTTTAATGCAGTTGTCTGTTGCATTGAGTTTACACTATGGGTGGGACTCGCAACTTAATACCAGCGAGATGTTCTGGATAGATATCTCAAGGTGGATGATTAGTAGTAGATATTGATGGATTTCGGTCTACTTACTTTGGCGTACCGCCCATGCTTTGAACCTCAACCTTTCTTGCAATGTAGTCAGCATTGGTTTGCGTTCGTGGTCCTGTCAATTGCCCAGCTGTAATTTGTTTACCTCACATAGTTGTTTTATCGTCTTTTGGGAGAGAGACATCACTAGTGAACATCATGAGACTCCGGTCCATATTACCATCATTGATCACATCCACTATTTACTTTTCGCTATTTACTTACTATTGCAAAACACTATCTATCACTACTATCATTGCTTTTAATCCTTTGTGAACTACAAGGCCGGAGAGATTGACAACCTCTCTGTACTCATTGGGAGCAAAGTTATTTGTATCTGTGTGCAGGTCCACGTTGATTGCTACTAATCTGGCGCCATAGCAATTGACACCTACTTGTTGAACCTAGGAGTCTCTGGGGATTCGATCCTTGGCATCTTTGCTAAGGGAAAACACTTCTACTTACTGCATCTTACACCTTCCACTTGGGGTAACCAACGAGGGGTTCGAGGCCCATCAAGGAGTATTTTCTGGCGCCGTTGCCGGGGACTCCACTCTTCAGGATAGGGGAGTTGCATGCTATCTTTTACCTTTGCTTTTTAGTCTTGTTAGTTTACCTTTCAGTTTTTACTTTAGTTCCTTTTATCGAAAATCACAAAAATAGTTATCTTGCTTGCTTGCTATTATGGGTTCTACCAAAAACACTAAATGGGAGGAGTACACCCCTTCTTCCATTACCCCAATTACCACTGTCGGGATTTACAAAAGTAATAAACCTTGTGATTATACTAGTTTTGACGGAGAGTTATGCCCATGGCATGGTCTTCCAGGAAAAAAGTATGAGCCTCAGTTTAAAATTGCTCCTAAGCTTCCCCAAACTTGGGAAGATGTTCAAACTCTTATAATGGAGAGCGAATTAAACAAAGAGGATGACACTGCAATTCTGCCCACTAATGATAAAATTGATTTTGATAATTGTAGTATTTCAGAAGTTGTCGCCTTTCTACAAGGAATGGCTAAAGATCCCAACACTAGCACGCTTAATCTTGCCTTCATAGAGCATGTCACTAATGCTCTCATCAAAGCTAGGGAGGAGAAACTTAGAGTAGAAGCCTCCATACCTAGAAAGCTAGAAGATGGTTGGGATTCTATGATTAAAATTAAGATAAATAACTTCTCATGCTTTGCTTTATGTGATATTGCAGCTAGTACTTCTATTATGCCCAAAAGACTATATGATATGCTTAAATTGAAACCTTTTGATTCTTGTTCTTTTGGTAATGTTCTCGTTGATTCTTCCATAAAGAAACCTTTGGGGAGGATCGACGATGTTCTTATTGTTGTCAATGATAATTATGTGCCCGTTGATTTCACTATTATGGATATTGAATGTGATCCTTCATGTCCAATTATTTTGGGACGTCCCTTTTTGCGCACCGTTGGTGCTATCATTGACATGAAAGAGGGTAATATAAAATTTCAGTTTCCTCTCAAGAAAGGGATGGAACACTTCCCTCGTAAGAAGATCAAGTTACCTTTTGAGTCCGTTGTACGGGCTAGTTATTCTTTTACTCTTGATAAAACTTGATCTATGCATTATGCCTAGCTTAAAGGCATAAAATAAAGCGCTTTTGGGAGGCAGCCCACATGAATAAAATTTTTGCTTTTGTTGTGTCTTGATGTTGTTTACTGCTGTAGCATCATCATTGTATCCTTGCTTTTCATATTTGTGCCAAGTATAGCCTCTGATTGCTAGAAAGTTCAAAAGTTGTGAGGTGCTGTCCAGGAAACAGATTCTGTCCTTGGATAGAAAAATTCGTATAAAATCACCAGATCATCTTTTTGGTCTGAATTGTTTCGACAGCGTTATCTATATAATTGTCTTTCGTGCGTCAGTTCTGAGTTTTTTGATTTGAGTTGCAGAAGTATCCCGAACAGATCAATTACTGCCTGCTGTTCTGTTTTTCATAGATTCTGTCCTGTTTTGCCTTACCTTCACTTTGCAAATTAAGAACTTGTTTTTTCTTTGCAAAAACCTTTTGGCAATCTTGAGAAACTGTAGAACTTCAAGAATATCATTATTTCCAACAAGGTATAATTATTTTATTAAGGATACTAACCTCGCTAATCAGATTATGATGAGTTATGTATGAAGGGAGTTTTCAAGTGTGCGAGTGAAGATGATAAAAAGATTCAGGAGTGTCAAGCACTCAAGCTTGGGGATGCCCCCGTGCACCCCCAAGAAATATTCAAGGAGACTCAAGCGTCTAAGCTTGGGGATGCCCCCGTGCATCCCCTTCTCCATCAACATTATCAATTCGTCTTTCGTTTCGCTATATTTTTATCACTTCATGTGTTAGGTGCTATGCTTGGAGCGTCTTGCTTTTAGTTTTCTTTTTAGTTTTTCATAACGAGTCGGAACCCAACATTCCTTTATGTGGGAGAGAAACACGCTCCACTTCTACCTAGAACATAACATAGAATTTTCATGTCTATCTATGCTGTGTGTGTTCTTTGTCTTTTAATAGCTACTATCGTGCTCTGCTCTTAGTATTCATGCTTATCTTTTCAAGAGCTTTTATTTAGTTGGTTGCTTGAACTCTCTTTAATTACCATGCTCACCTTATTAAGAGAGTTTGCTTCCATTGCATTGGTTAATGTGTCTATGATAAAGATGCTACTTGCATGATGGTGCTTAGTAGTTCAGGTTTTCTTATGGTTACTCTCAAATAGCTGGGGGGTTCCCAATGTGTTATTGGAGTACCAACTTGGTTTGTTTGCCTATGATGTGGTATGGTTTAGTAATATCTTCCTTCGAGAATTTACTTTGATTGACTTGGCGTATGCTCACGCATATTCAAGACTGTAAAGAAAGTCTGTCAAGCCTTGATGATCTTTTATTTCTGAGTAGCGATATAACTACCATGCCTGATTCAATATTGCTTTGTCGCTCTGCATGATTATGACCGTCATTGCTCTCTTAGTTGGTCGCTCCCAGTCTTTTGCTAACCTCCACCTTTACTAAGCAAACTAACCATGCAATACATAGCTCATGGGAAAGTAGCCTAAAAACTATTGTGGTAAAGAATATGTTGCTTATGTATCTTATTTCTTATAAGTTGCTTGCTGAGCGGTAACCATGTTTCTGGGGACGCCATCAACTGTCACACTTTTGTTGAATATCATGTGAGTTGCTATGCATGTTCGTCTTGTCTGAAGTAAGGGTGATTTGCCGTGGGTTGAATTAATATGCATATTGTTAGAGAAGAACATTGTGCCGCCAACCAAAGCCATGCATCATGGTGGAAGTTTTAGCTTGGACCTTAATCCTCAATCTCTCATGAGAATATGCTTATGCATCAAAGAGGAGTCCATCATCTATTTTCTATGTTGTCCCGGTATGGATGTCCTCAAGTTGAGATCTATCAAAAACGAGAAATCAAATGCGATTTATCTCCTTGGACCTTTGTACAGGTGGCATAGAGGTACCCCTTTGTGACACTTGGTTGAAACATATGCAATGCAATAATAACCCATAGGAATCCGAGCTAATTAGGACAAGGAGCGAGCACTATTGGTATACGATGCATGAGGCTTGCAACTTATAGGATGTTTTATGCATGACACATATGAAGTACTACTACCGTTGACACAATTGCTTCCATATTTTCAAAATAAAAAGCTCTTAACCTTTCTTTTACTTTTACGTTGAAGCACCAACTACTGAGAGCATGATTGTCATTCTGAGTGTAATGTGCATTGTCCCAAAGTAGTGTTGTCTTTTGCATGATTGTGGTATCGTTTATTCTGAAATCATTGTATCTAGTCATCACTTAAACCTTGAAGGTGCCCCTGCATTTATGTTTGCATCACTAAAGGGGGCAAGCTAGATATCACTTTATCATATTTGCACATCATGTTCATTGCAAATCTTTTTTATATTTCAGTTTCAAATTGTAAAACTTTCAGTCATTTGTGATTTTCTCTTGAGACAACTTAATTACTATAGAATCATTGTCTCAGTAAGCTTTTGTCATATGACTATGAAAAAGTCCTATATGGTTAATAGCATGTCACCACAGAAATTATTCTTGTTATCATTTACCTACTCGAGGACGAGCAGGAATTAAGCTTGGGGATATTGATACGTCCAAAACGTATCTATAATTTCTGCTTGCTCCATGCCACTTTTGGGTGATATTGCTATGATATTCATACACTTCCATACACTTTTGATCATATTTGGACTAACTTACTAATCCAGTGCACCCCAGTGCCAGTTTCTGTTTTCGGCTGTTTTTGTATTTCAGGTTTTCACGTTTTGAGAACTGCCCAGAAAAATCCAGAAAAATTATATAAAAAATCAGCGTTCCGGAAACAACACTGCGTCCGAAGGGCAGCCTGGGGGGGGCACCAGGGCTCCAGGCGCCCTGGCGGCGCCCCCCCCCCCCCC
>LR738714.1:94884979-94925825 GCA_902687465.1 Secale cereale | reverse complement strand
CCCCCCGGGCCGCGCCGGGGGGGGCGCCTGGGCCCCCCGAGGCTCCCCCGATGCCCTACTTTGGCATATATTTAAAGGACCCTCCGTAACCCTCAGAAAAGGAACTCTTTTCGCGATCCCATCTCTGTTCCGCCGCCGCCGCCGCTTCCAAGATCGGGAGCACCAGGAGAACTCTTCCCGGCACCCTGCCGGAGGGGAGGATCACCACCGGGAGCTTCTCCACCACCATGGACGCCTCCCGGATGACTCGTGAGTAGTCTCCCTTGGACCATGAGTCCATGACCAGTAGCTATGTGATGTTCTCCTCCCGTTCTTGTGCTTCACTAATTAGTCCTCGTGAGCTGCCCTACATGATCGAGGCACCTATGTAATCCTGATGTTGTTGCTATGTTGAGTTTGCTGGGATCCGATGGATTATGAGATTATGTTCAGATTGATCTTGAGTAATATATTTGATTCACCTCTTTTATATTTTAGTTCATAAGTAATTCTTGCATGTTCTCCGTTGTTATTTATTGCTTTGGCCGAGTAATAGGTAGTGACTCCAAGAGGGAACGTTATGCTCGATTGTGGGTTCATGCCCCTCGATGACTAGCTTGAGTGACAGAAACATGAGTCTAGGGGATGTGCTGTTGCCACAAGGGGGAAAACAACGGTGCTTGTGCCCGCGGGTGCAAGGATTGTTTACTTTACGCAAAGTTCTTTTAATGCAGTTGTCTGTTGCATTGAGTTTACATTATGGGTGGGACTCGCAACTTAATACCAGCGAGATGTTCTGGATAGATATCTCAAGGTGGATGATTAGTAGTAGATATTGATGGATTTCGGTCTACTTACTTTGGCGTACCGCCCATGCTTTGAACCTCAACTTTTCTTGCAATGTAGTCAGCATTGGTTTGCGTTCGTGGTCCTGTCAATTGCCCAGCTGTAATTTGTTTACCTCACATAGCTGTTTTATCGTCTTTTGGGAGAGAGACATCACTAGTGAACATCATGAGACTCCGGTCCATATTACCATCATTGATCACATCCACTATTTACTTTTCGCTATTTACTTACTATTGCAAAACACTATCTATCACTACTATCATTGCTTTTAATCCTTTGTGAACTACAAGGCCGGAGAGATTGACAACCTCTCTGTACTCGTTGGGAGCAAAGTTATTTGTATCTGTGTGCAGGTCCACGTTGATTGCTACTAATCTGGCGCCGTAGCAATTGACACCTACTTGTTGAACCTAGGAGTCTCTCGGGATTCGATCCTTGGCATCTTTGCTAAGGGAAAACACTTCTATTTACTGCATCTTACACCTTCCACTTGGGGTAACCAACGAGGGGTTCGAGGCCCATCAACGAGGTGCGCGTCGCTGACTCGGTAGGCCCATGGCTCTTTCGCGCCAAAATCCATCGTCCTGGTGCCCCCCAGCGCGCCGGGTCCGGCCTAGGTCCACCGGCGCCAGTTTCAGCCCAAACCGGTGAAAAATGGGTTCCTGGGGGCGCGACTGGGCCGATTTTTGGGCGCCGACGCGGAAAAATCGCCTGGGGAGGGCCTGTTGGGCGTGCGGCTGGAGATGCTCTAAGAATGGGTCCTTTCTAGAGAAGGAGTTTCTCTCGAAAGAAGTGAGTGGGAGGAATGTAGAACTTGATGAGATAATTGTACCTTTGCTCGAATTGGAAAGTAGATCATCAGAGAAAATTGTTCCCGTGATGCCTACACCAACCAGAGAAGAAACTAATGATAATGATCATGAAACTTCAGATCAAGTTACTACCGAACCTCGAAGGTCGACCAGAACACGTACCGCACGAGAGTGGTACATTAACCCTGTCCTGGAAGTCATGTTGTTAGACAACGGCAAACCATCGAACTATGAAGAAGCTATGATGAGCCTAGGTTCCGAAAAATGGCTCGGGGCCATGAAATCTGAGAAAGGATCCATGTATGAGAACAAAATATGGACTTTGGTGGCCTTGCCCGATCATCCGCAAGCCATAGAGAATAAATGGATCTTCAAGAAGAAGACTGCCGTTGATGGTAATGTTACTGTCTACAAAGCTCGACTTGTCACAAAAGGTTTTCGACAAGTTCAAGGAGTTGACTACGATGAGACTTTCTCAACCGTAGTGATGCTTAAGTCTATCTGAATCATGTTAGCAATTGCCCCATTTTATGATTATGAAATCTGGCAAATGGATGTCAAAACTACATTCCTTAATGGATATCTGAAAGAAGAGTTGTATATGATGCAACCAGAAGGTTTTGTCGATCCTAAAGGTGCTAACAAAGTGTGAAAGCTCCAGCGATCCATCTATGGACTGGTGCAAGCATCTCGGAGTTGGAATATATGCTTTGATGAGGTGATCAAAGCATATATGGTTTTATACAGACTTACGGTGAAGACTGTATTTACAAGAATGTGAGTAGGAGCTCCGTAGCATTTCTGATATTATATGTGGATGACATATTGTTGATTGGAAATGATGTAGAATTTTTGGATAGCATAAAAGGATACTTAAATGTGAATTTTTCAATGAAAGACCTCGGTGAAGCTTAATAGGACTTCCACAAAGCACATACCTTGAGAAAGTTTTGAAGAAGTTCAAAATGGGTCAATCAAGTAAAGGGTTATTGCCTGTGTTACAAGGTGCGAAATTGAGTCAGATTCAATGTCCGACCACTTCAAAAGATAGAGAGAAAATGAAAGCCATTCCCTTTGCCTCATCCATATATAGGTTCTATCATGTATGCTATGCTGTGTACCAAACCTGATGTGTGCCTTGTCATAAGTTTAGCAAGGACGTACCAAAGTAATCCAGGAATGGATCACTGGACAGCGGTCAAGAACATCCTGAAGTACCTGAAAAGGGCGAAGGATATGTTTTTTGTTTATGGAGGAGACGAAGAGCTCGTCGTAAAGGGTTACGTCGATGCTAGCTTTGACATAGATCCGGATGACTCTAAGTCACAGACCGGATACATATTTATATTGAATGGTGGAGCTATCAGTTGGTGCAGTTCAAAGCTGAGCGTCGTGGTGGGATCTACGTGTGAAGCGGAGTACATAGCTGCTTCGGAAGCAGCACATGAAGGAGTTCATATCCGATCTAGGTGTAATACCTAGTGCATCGGGTCCAATGACAATCTTTTGTGACAACACTTGAGCAATTGCCTTGGTGAAGGAATTTAGGTTTCACAAGAGAACAAAACACATCAAGAGACGCATCAACTCCATTCGTGAAAAGGTCAAGGATGGAGACATAGAAATTTTCAAAGTACATACGGATCTGAATGTTACAGGCCCGTCGACTAAGCCTCTTCCACGGACAAAACCTGATCAGCACCAAGACTCCATGGGTGTTCGATTCAATACAATATAATCTATATTATTGACTCTAGTGCAAGTGGGAGACTGATGGAAATAAGCCTTAGAGGCAATAATAAAGTTGTTATTATTTTATATTTCCTTATTCATGATAAAGGTTTATTATTCATGCTAGAATTGTATTGACTGGAAACCTAAATACATGTGTGAATACACAAACAAATACCGTGTCCCTAGTAAGCCTCTACTAGACTAGATCGTTAATCAAGAATGGTTAAGGTTTCATAACCATGGACATGACTTGTCATTTCATAACGGGATCACATCATTATGAGAATGATGTGATGGACAAGACCCATCCGTTAGCTTAGCATTTGATCCTACAGTTTATTGCTACTGCTTTCATGTATGTCAAATACATATTCCTTTGACTATGAGATCACGCAACTCCCGGATACCAGAGGAATGCCTTGTGTGCTATCAAACGTCACAACGTAACTGGGTGATTATAAAGATCCTCTATAGGTATCTTCGAAGGTGTTTTGTTGGGTTGGCATGAATCGAGATTAGGATTTGTCCTCTGATTATCGGAGAGGTATCTCTGGGCCCTCTTGGTAATACACATCATAATAAGCCTTCTTGGTAATACACATCATAATAAGCCTTGCAAGAAAATGACTAATGAGTTAGTCACGAGATGATGTATTATGGAATGAGTAAAGAGATTTGCCGGTAATGAGATTGAACTAGGTATATAGATACCGATGATCGAATCTCGGGTAAGTAACATACCGACGGACAAAGGGAATTGTGTATATTGTCATTACGGTTCAACCGATAAATATCTTCATAGAATATGTAGGAGCCTATATGGGCATCTAGGTTCCGCTATTGGTTATTGACCGGAGAGGTGTCTCGATCATGTCTACATAGTTCTCAAACCCGTAGGGTCCGCACGCTTAACATTCGTTGACGATATAGTGTTGAATGAGTTATGTATTTGGTGACCGAATGTTTTTCGGATTTTTGGATGAGATCACAGACATGATGAGGAGCTCCGGAATAGATCGGAGGTAAAGATTAATATATGGGATAGTAGTGTTTGATCTCCGGAAAGGTTCCAGAATTCACCGGAAGGGGTTTCGGATGTTTCTTGAAGTGTTTGGGCACGAGAACACTTTATTTGGAAACCACGAAAGGAAGTTTTGCGGAGGCCAGACGCCAGGGTCCTTGCCATCTGGGTCCAGATGCCAGGAACCCTAGCATCTGGTCCTGGAGTCCGAGTGGGACTCTTGCCTTTCGGGTAAAACTGACTTTGAGGAGGCTTTTGCTCAGAGTTTCGACCCCCAGGGCTCAACATATAAATAGAGGGGCAGGGCTAGTACCCAAGATGCATCAAGATTCACCAAGCCGTGTGTCGGCAACCCCGTCCCCTCTACTTTATCCTCTGACTTGTTTCTGTAGTGCTTGGCGAAGCCCTGCGGAGATTGTTGTTCATCACCAACCATCACCACGCCGTCGTGCTACTGGAACTCATCTACTACTTCGCCCGTATTACTGGATCAAGAAGGCAAGGACATCATCGAGTTGAACGTGTGCTGAACTCCGAGGTGTCATACGTTCGGTACTTGATCAGGATGGATCGTGAAGGTGTACGACTACATCAACCGCGTTGATAAACGCTTCCGCTTAGTGATCTTCAAGGGTATGAAGATGATCTCCCCCTCTCGTAGCTATGCATCTCCATGGATATATCTTGCATGTGCGTGGATTTTTTTGTTTTCCATGCAACATTCCCCAACAGGATGTAGGTAGAGTGAGGTTTTGGAGAGGGAGATTGAGTGAGCAAATATTGATTGAGTTGTTTGGCTACTTCAATGTTGGAGTAGTGAAACTATGGAGGAATGTGTCAGTGGGGAAGTGGTAGTGAGTGATGAGAAATGGCGGTAGTTACGCTACAATTAATGGCTTTGTTGAAACTTGTGCTAAATGAGTGGAGTAGTTGCAGGTCAAAGTATTTTCAAAATTGGAGTGAGAAAAAAACTCGGAATTAAGCAAACAAGTTCAACAAAGTCCAAGCATTCAGAAATATTTAGAGAAATGCAGATACAGGGATTCAGGCATAAGTTCAGACTTAAATAGATTGTGCCATGGATAGATTTCTTACAGACTAAGCATCGTTCAACAACCCAAACATAGAAACATAGTATATTGTTCAACATAAAAACAAGTTTTCAACTAGATATAGAAGGGGAAGTGTATCCACATCGCATCGTCTTCATCATGGATGTTGCATCTCCTTTGTTGCATCCTTCACTGCATTCAGAAATTTCAGACAATTGCACATACATATCAAGATGAACAATATTCAGAACAAGACAAAACCACAACAACTATTTGAAACCACAATTTAGACAGAAACTACCACGTGTAACTATTCGTGTCTTCCTTTGGGTGTAGCCAGGATCTCAGTCCATCTCTTCGTTGTTGCTTAGAATCGATTGAAAGATGCTATCTCTGGCCCACCAAATGATTAGTTCATCTGTGATGTTAGTTCCTTCTGGGAACACCTGGTTGAACTACTTGGCGTCATTCTGCTTGCATTCTGCCATAATCATGGCAGCAATCCCCCGGTGTCGCTCATGTGCATGCGCTCGATGGTTGGCCCTCCTTTATGCCCTAGCAACCTCCCCTTTCTCATCAACTACCTCTCCTAACTATGGAGACATCTGTGGCAAGAATATGGATCTAGTGGGTTTCTGGCGGCTAGGTTTTGGTCAAGGGTAATGAGGTGCAGGAATCCAGTGGCTTTGTCTTATGTAGATAGTGTGGCACGCTTGGTGGGTAAGTTAGGTCCAAAATGAAAGCCCACTGTCAGGCCCGTTCAGACAGCTCACGTACATGGCAAATTCGATAAGTTGCAGACTAATTCAGACAGACTCATGTAGAAAAGGACGGACAGGTTCAAAATGAATTCAAACAGGTCCATAGAGAGAAGTTCTTCCGTACCATTGTGTCACTTCAATAGTTACCACTTGCATAGAAGTAACCCTTTAATTTGTTGTTTGCAAACCTCTTCCTTTTGGTACCAGCCAAAACATCTAAAGTTGCAGCAGCAGATCTTGGTGCACTGAATCCCATGTCTCTCCCTCCACCTGCAGGCCTACCCCTTTTAGCTCTTGCACTAGGGGCTAGTGTTGATGCAGCAGGAGTTGGTGATCTTGTAGTTGGGCCTGGTGCTGGTGCTGATGGAGTTGGGCCTGGTACTGGAGCAGATGGAGCAGGTGCATTTGGGTAATATGTCATGTTTTCGTGCATAAAAGGTCCAACTTCACAATCATTAGACTATGTAAAAGGAAACATTGCTCTCATGCTTCGTAATTACCTGATGTTTGTTTTTCCTCATTTGAAGCTTAGGCCTACGAGACTTATTGCAACTTGTATACTTGTGTCCTTCCAACCCACAATTTCCACATGTAATTGTCCCCATCCTAGTGGTGTCTCTTGGGCGAGGAACTTCAAACTCCCCTTCCGTCCTTGTTGTCTATTTTCTGCCTGTCTTTTCTTTGAACACGGGAGTATGAGGCCAAAAATCTGGAACAAGAACAGGGTATATAAGTTTTTGTATGTCTCCAAGTAAAGTGGCTTCTTGAAAAACTCATTGACATAGTCCTCAGGATGCAGCTTTTGCTTTGTCATTACAGATATGCCAGGACTAGAAGGTACACCAGTCATGTTCCATCTTCTGCAGTCACATGTATACCCTTCCATGTCCACACAATACTGTTTTTCTTTGCTAGTAACTTGCCAAATTGTTGGACCAGCTCTGTCAGCTTGGCAATACTTGGCATACTTCTTGTTCTCTTCTAAAATCTCTGAGTAGGTAGGTGTGATTGTCCACCTGCTAATCTGTAACTTCTCCCTAGTTTGTTGCATCTTGATCATTTGCTTGGTCATAATCCCTTCAAACATTGTCCTCATTGGTTTGGCCCTAACATCCAGTATCATCTTGTTGAAGACTTCACTATGATTGTTTACAACTAAGTTTGTTTTGCATGTATGATCCATAGCAAACCTAGCCCAAGTAGAGACCTCAAATTTTTTGAGGCATTTCCAAGCTTACTCAGACTGTGCTTTTAGCTTTG
Organism: Secale cereale; assembly: GCA_902687465.1. Lineage (NCBI taxonomy): Eukaryota > Viridiplantae > Streptophyta > Magnoliopsida > Poales > Poaceae > Secale > Secale cereale. Next base: position 94,918,357 of record LR738714.1, on the reverse strand, counting down.
CAATCCCTAGTTCATGCCCATGTTTAGTGTAGGAGTAGCTAGCCTTGTCAATACACTTCTTTAGTTCCTAGCCTCTAAACACAGCAGACTGAAAATTTGCATATATGTGCCTAGGACAATACCTTTGAGGTGAATCAGGGAATACCTCATTGATTGCCTTAGGCAAGCCTTGTACATTCGCAAATTATTATTACACTTGAACAGAATGAAATTATTAAAAAAAGTACTAAAACTAAAATGCTCAATGAAATTATTCCCAACCTTTTGCTTGTCAGATATGATAGTGTATGTTCCAAATTTATTGCCACTCCCAATGTAACATCTCAATTGAGTTAAAAACCAATTACAACTATCACCATCTTCCTTGTCAACCACACCAAAAGTTATGGGATAAATGTTGTTGCTACCATCCCTTCATGTGGCTGCAAGAATTTTTTGTCCAGTGGTTAACTTGATGAAGATCCATTAAGACCTATAAATTGTCTACAGCCATTAAGGAAACCTTCCATTGAATCTGTTAAACAGTAGAACATATACTTGAATCTAGGAGTAGATGCTGGGATATCTGGATCTTCAAATGTTGTTACTGTTGGGGAACGTAGTATTTTAAATTTTTCCTACGATCGCGCAAGATCTATCTACCAGATGCATAGCAACGAGAGGGGAGAGTGAGTCTACGTACCCTCGTAGACCGAAAGCGGAAGCGTTAGAACAACGCGGTTGATGTAGTCGTACGTCTTCACGGCCCGACCGATCAAGCACCGAAACTACGGCACCTCCGAGTTCTAGCACACGTTCAGCTCGATGACGTCCCTCGAACTCCGATCCAGCCGAGTGTCGAGGGAGAGTTCCGTCAGCGCGACGGCGTGGTGACGATCTTGATGTTCTACCGTCGCAGGGCTTCGCCTAAGCACTGCTACAATATTTATCGAGGAGAACTATGGTGGAGGGGGGCACCGCACACGGCTAAGAGATCAAGAGATCAATTGTTGTGTCTAGAGGTGCCCCCCTGCCCCCGTATATAAAGGAGGGAGGGAGAGGCCGGCCCTAGAGGGGGCGCACCAAGTGTGGGGAGTCCTACTAGGACTCCCAAGTCCTAGTAGGATTCCCCTTTCCTTTCCGGAGTAGGAGAGAAGGAAAGAGGGGGAGAGGGAGAAGGAAAAGGGGGCTGCACCCCTTGTCCAATTCGGATCAGAAGGGGGGTGCACGCCTCCTTCCTTTTGGCCTCTCTCCTCTATTCCCGTAACTCCCCGGTACTCCGAAAATACCCGAATCACTCGGAACCTTTCCGATGTCCGAATATAGTCGTCCAATATATCGATTTTTACGTCTCGACCATTTTGAGACTCCTCGTCATGTCCCCGATCTCATCCGGGACTCCGAACTCCTTCGGTACATCAAAACTCATAAACTCATAATAAAACTATCAACGAAACCTTAAGCGTGCGGACCCTACGGGTTCGAGAACTATGTAGACATGACCGAGACACGTCTCCGGTCAATAACCAATAGCGGAACCTGGATGCTCATATTGGCTCCCACATATTCTACGAAGACCTTTATCGGTCAAACCACATAACAACATACATTGTTCCCTTTGTCATCGGTATGTTACATGCCCGAGATTCGATCGTCGATATCTTAATACTTAGTTCAATCTCGTTACCAACAAGTCTCTTTACTCGTTCCGTAATACATCATCCCGCAACTAACTCATTAGCTGCAATGCTTGCAAGGCTTATAGTGATGTGCATTACCGAGTGGGCCCAGAGATACCTCTCCGACAATCGGAGTGACAAATCCTAATCTCGAAATACGTCAACCCAATAAGTGCCTTCGGAGACACCTGTAGAGTACCTTTATAATCACCCAGTTACGTTGTGACGTTTGGTAGCACACAAAGTGTTCCTCCGGTATTCGGGAGTTGCATAATCTCATAGTCATAGGAACATGTATAAGTCATGAAGAAAGCAATAGCAGTAAAACTTAAACGATCATAGTGCTAAGCTAACGGATGGGTCTTGTCCATCAGATCATTCTCCTAATGATGTGATCCCGTTGATCAAATGACAACTCATGTCTATGGCTAGGAAACATAACCATCTTTGATCAATGAGCTAGTCTAGTAGAGCCATACTAGGGACACTCTGTTTTGTCTATGTATTCACACATGTATTAAGTTTCCGGTTAATACAATTCTAGCATGAATAATAAACATTTATCATGATATAAGGAAATAAATAATAACTTTATTATTGCCTCTAGGGCATATTTCCTTCAGTCTCCCACTTGCACTAGAGTCAATAATCTAGTTCACATCGCCATGTGATTTAACACCGATAGTTCACATCGTCATGTGATTAACACCCAAAGGGTTTACTAGAGTCAATAATCTAGTTCACATCGCTATGTGATTAACACCCAAGAGTAATAAGGTGTGATCATGTTTTGCTTGTGAGAGAAGTTTAGTCAACGGGTCCGTCACATTCAGATCCGTATGTATTTTGCAAATTTCTATGTCTACAATGCTCTACATAGAGCTACTCTAGCTAATTGCTCCCACTTTCAATACGCATCCAGATTGATACTTAGAGTCATCTGGATTTAGTGTCAAAGCTTGCATCGGCGTAACCCTTTACGACGAACTCTTTATCACCTCCATAATCGAGAAACATTTCCTTAGTCATCCAGTTACTAAGGATAATTTTGACCGCTGTACAGTGATCTACTCCTGGATCACTATTGTACCCCCTTGACAAACTCATGGCAAGGTACACAACATGTTTGGTACAGAGCATGGCATACTTTATAGAACCTATGGCTGAGGCATAGGGAATGACTTTCATTCTCTCTATATTTTTCTGCCGTGGTCTGGCTTTGGTCAGGCAAGAACTCCTTCTTTGACTGATCCATTTTGAACTACTTCAAAATCTTATCAAGGTATGTACTTATCGAAAGTCTTCTCAAGCGTCTTGATCTATCTCTATAGATCTTGATGCCCAATATGTAAGCAGCTTCACCAAGGTCTTTCTTTGAAAAACTCCTTTCAAACACTCCTTTATGCTTTCCAGAAAATTCTACATCATTTCCGATCGACAATATGTCATTCACATATACTTATCAGAAAGGTTGTACTGCTCCCACTCACTTCTTGTAAATACAGGCTTCACCGTAAGTCTGTATAAATCTATATGCTTTGATCAACTTATCAAAGCGTATATTCCAACTCCGAGATGCTTGCACCAGTCCATAGATTGATCGCTGGAGCTTGCACATTTTGTTAGCACCTTTAGGATTGACAAAACCTCCGGGTTGCATCGTATACAATTTTTATTTAATAAATCCATTAAAGAATGCAGTTTTGTTATCCATTTGCCAGATTTCATAAAATGCGGCAATTGCTAACATGATTCGGACAGACTTAAGCATCGCTACGGGTGAGAAAGTCTCATCGTAGTCAACTCCTTGAACTTGTCGAAAACCTTTCACAACAAGTCGAGCTTTGTAAACAGTAACATTACCGTCAGCGTCGGTCTTCCTCTTGAAGATCCATTTATTTTCGATGGCTTGCCGATCATCGGGCAAGTCAACCAAAGTCCATACTTTGTTCTCATACATGGATCACATCTCAGATTTCATGGCCTCAAGCCATTTTGCGGAATCTGGGCTCATCATCGCTTCCTCATAGTTCGCAGGTTCATCATGGTCTAGTAACATGACTTCCAGAACTGGGTTGCCGTACCACTCTGGTGCGGAATGTACTCTGGTTGATCTACGACGTTCAGCAGAAACTTGATCTGAAGTTTCATGATCATCATCATTAGCTTCCTCACTAATTGGTGTAGGAATCACTGGAACTAGTTTCTGTGATGTTCCACTTTCCAATTCGGGAGAAGGTACAATTACCTCATCAAGTTCTACTTTCCTCCCACTCACTTCTTTTGAGAGAAACTCCTTCTCTAGAAAGGATCCACTCTTAGCAACAAAGACTTTGCCTTCGGATCTGTGATAGAAGGTGTACCCAACAGTTTCTTTTGGGTATCCTATGAAGATTTACTTCTCCGATTTGGGTTCGAGCTTATCATGTTGAAACTTTTTCACATAAGCATCGCAGTCCCAAAATTTTAAAAAAAAATGACAGCTTAGGTTTCTCGTCAAACCACAGTTCATACGGTGTCATCTCCACGGATTTAGATGGTGCCCTATTTAACGTGAATGTAGCTGTCTCTAATGCATAACCCCAAAAGCAATAGTGGTAGATCGGTAAGAGACATCATCGATCGCACCATATCTAATAAAGTACGGTTATGACGTTCGGACACACCATTACACTGTGGTGTTCCAGGTGGCGTGAGTAGTGAAACTATTTCACATTGTTTTTACTGAAGGCCAAACTCGCTAACTCAAATATTTTACCTCTACGATCATATCGTAGAAACTCTTATTTTCTTGTTACGATGATTCTCCACTTCACTCTGAAATTCTTTGAACTTTTCAAATGTTTCAGACTTGTGCTTCATTAAGTAGATATACCCATATTTGCTCAAATCATCAGTGAAGGTCAGAAAATAACGATTCCCGCCGTGAGCTTCAACACTCATTGGTCTGCATACATTAGTATGTATGATTTCCAACAACTCTGTTGCTCGCTCCACAGTTCCGGAGAACGGAGTTTTAGTCATCTTGCCCATGAGGCATGGTTCGCAAGCACCAAGTGATTTATAATCAAGTGATTCCAAAAAGTCCATCACTATGGAGTTTCTTCATGCGCTTTACACCAATATGACCTAAACGGCAGTACCACAAATAAGTTGCACTATCATTATTAACCTTGCATCTTTTTGCTTCAATATTATGAATATGTGTATCACACGATCGAGATCCAACAAACTATTTTCATTGGGTGTATGACCATAGAAGGTTTTATTCATGTAAACAGAACAACAATTATTCTCTAACTTACATGAATAACCGTATTGCAATAAACATGATCAAATCATATTCATGCTCAACACAAACACCAAATAACACTTATTTAGGTTCAACACTAATCCCGAAAGTATAGGGAGTGTGCGATGATGATCATATCAATCTTGGAACTGCTTCCAATACACATCGTCACTTCATCCTTTAACTAGTTTCTGTTCATTATGCAACTCCCATTTCGAGTTACTACTCTTTAGCAACTGAACCAGTATCAAATACCGAGGGGTTGCTATGAACACTAGTAAAATAGACATCAATAATCTGTATATCAAATATACCTTTGTTCACTTTGCCATCCTTCTTATCCGCCAAGTATCTAGGGCAGTTCCACTTCCGGTGACCATTTCCTTTGCAGTAGAAGCACTTAGTTTCAGGCTTGAGTTTAGCTTTGGGTTTCTTCATGGGAGTGACAACTTGCTTGTCATTCTTCTTGAAGTTCCCCTTCTATCCCTTTGCCCTTTACTTGAAACAAGTGGTCTTATTAACCATCAACACTTGATGTTCTTTCTTGATTTCTACCTTCGCCGATTTCAGCATTGCGAAGAGCTCGGGAATTACCTTCGTCATCCCTTGCATATTATAGTTCATCACGAAGTTCTACTAACTTGGTGATAGTGACTAGAGAACTTTGTCAATTACTATCTTATCTGGAAGATTAACTCCCACTTGATTCAAGTAATTGTAGTACCCAGACAATCTGAGCACATGCTCACTGGTTGAGCTATTCTCCTCCATCTTGTAGGCAAAGTACTGTCAGAAGTCTTATACCTCTCGACACGGGCATGAGTATGAAATACTAATTTCAACTCTTGGAACATCTCATATGCTCCGTGGCGTTCAAAACGTTTTTGAAGTCCCGGTTATAAGCCGTAAAGCATGGTGCACTTAAACTATCAAGTAGTCATCATACCGAGCTTTTGTCAAAACGTTCATAACGTCTACTTCTGCTCCTGCAATAGGTATGTCACCTAGCGGTGCATCAAGGACATAATTCTCTGTGCAGCAATGAGGATAATCCTCAGATCACGGAACAATTCCGCATTGCTACTAACATCTTTCAACTTAGTTTTCTCTAGGAACATATAAAAATAAACGGGGAGCAACATCGCGAGCTATTGATCTACAACATAGATATGCTAATACTACGAGGACTAAGTTCATGATAAATTAAAGTTCAATTTAATCATATTACTTAAGAACTCCCACTTAAATAGACATCCCTCTAGTCATCTAAATGATCACGTGATCCAAATCAACTAAACCATGTCCGATCATCACGTGAGATGGAGTAGTTTCAATGGTGAACAACTTATGTTGATCATATCTACTATATGATTCACGCTCGACCTTTCGGTCTCCAGTGTTCCGAGGCCATATCTGCATATGCTAGGCTCGTCAAGTTTAACCCGAGTATTCTGCGTGTGCAAAACTGGCTTACACCCGTTGTATTTGAACGTAGAGCTTATCACACCCGATCATCACGTGGTGTCTCGGCACGACGAACTTTCGCAATGGTGCATACTCAGGGAGAACACTTATACCTTGAAATTTAGTAAGGGATCATCTTATAATGATACCGTCGTTCTAAGCAAAATAAGAAGCATAATAAGATAAACATCACATGCAATCAAAATATGTGACATGATATGGCCATCATCATCTTGTGCTTTTGATCTCCATCTCCAAAGCACCTTCATGATCACCTTCGTCACCGGCGCGACACCTTGATCTCCATCGTAGCATCGTTGTCGTCTCGCCAACTATTGCTTCTACGACTATCGCTACCACTTAGTGATAAATTAAAGCAATTACATGGCGATTTCATTTCATACAATAAAGCGACAACCATATGGCTCCTGCCAGTTGCGGATAACATTACAAAACATGATCATCTCATACAAAACCTTATAACTCATCATGTCTTGACCATATCACATCACAACATGCCCTGCAAAAACAAGTTAGACGTCCTCTACTTTGTTGTTGCAAGTTTTACGTGGCTGCTACGGGCTTAGCAAGAACCGTTCTTACCTACGCATACAAAACCACAACGATGTTTCGTCAAGTATGTGCTGTTTTAACCTTCACAAGGACCAGGCGTAGCCACACTTGATTCAGCTAAAGTGAGAGAGACAGACACCCGCCAGTCACCTTTAAGCAACGAGTGCTCGTAACGGTGAAACCAGTCTCGCGTAAGCGTACGCGTAATGTCGGTCCGGGCCGCTTCATCTCACAATACCGCCGAAGCAAAGTATGACATGCTGGTAAGCAGTATGACTAGTATCGCCCACAACTCATTGTGTTCTACTCGTGCATATCATCTACGCATAGACCTGGCTCATGATGCCACTGTTGGGGAACGTAGTATTTTAATTTTTTTCCTACGATCATGCAAGATCTATCTACCAGATGCATAGCAACGAGAGGGGAGAGTGAGTCTACGTACCCTCGTAGACCGAAAGCGGAAGCGTTAGAACAACGCGGTTGATGTAGTCGTACGTCTTCACGGCCCGACCGATCAAGCACCGAAACTACGGCACCTCCGAGTTCTAGCACACGTTCAGCTCGATGACGTCCCTCGAACTCCGATCCAGCCGAGTGTCGAGGGAGAGTTCCGTCAGCACGACGGCGTGGTGACGATCTTGATGTTCTACCGTCGCAGGGCTTCGCCTAAGCACTGCTACAATATTTATCGAGGAGAACTATGGTGGAGGGGGGCACCGCACACGGCTAAGAGATCAAGAGATCAATTGTTGTGTCTAGAGGTGCCCCCTTGCCCCCGTATATAAAGGAGGGAGGGAGAGGCCGGCCCTAGAGGGGGCGCACCAAGTGTGGGGAGTCCTACTAGGACTCCCAAGTCCTAGTAGGATTCCCCTTTACTTTCCGGAGTAGGAGAGAAGGAAAGAGGGGGAGAGGGAGAAGGAAAAGGGGGCTGCACCCCTTGTCCAATTCGGATCAGAAGGGGGTGCACGCCTCCTTCCTTTTGGCCTCTCTCCTCTATTCCCGTAACTCCCCGGTACTCCGAAAATACCCGAATCACTCGGAACCTTTCCGATGTCCGAATATAGTCGTCCAATATATCGATTTTTACGTCTCGACCATTTTGAGACTCCTCGTCATGTCCCCGATCTCATCCGGGACTCCGAACTCCTTCGGTACATCAAAACTCATAAACTCATAATAAAACTATCATCGAAACCTTAAGCGTGCGGACCCTACGGGTTCGAGAACTATGTAGACATGACCGAGACACGTCTCCGGTCAATAACCAATAGCGGAACCTGGATGCTCATATTGGCTCCCACATATTCTACGAAGATCTTTATCGGTCAAACCGCATAACAACATACATTGTTCCCTTTGTCATCGGTATGTTACATGCCCGAGATTCGATCGTCGGTATCTCAATACCTAGTTCAATCTCGTTACCAACAAGTCTCTTTACTCGTTCCGTAATACATCATCCCGCAACTAACTCATTAGCTGCAATGCTTGCAAGGCTTATAGTGATGTGCATTACCGAGTGGGCCCAGAGATACCTCTCCGACAATCGGAGTGACAAATCCTAATCTCGAAATACGCCAACCCAACAAGTACCTTCGGGGACACCTGTAGAGTACCTTTATAATCACCCAGTTACGTTGTGACGTTTGGTAGCACACAAAGTGTTCCTCCGGTATTCGGGAGTTGCATAATCTCATAGTCATAGGAACATGTATAAGTCATGAAGAAAGCAATAGCAGTAAAACTTAAACGATCATAGTGCTAAGCTAACGGATGGGTCTTGTCCATCAGATCATTCTCCTAATGATGTGATCCCGTTGATCAAATGACAACTCATGTCTATGGCTAGGAAACATAACCATCTTTGATCAATGAGCTAGTCTAGTAGAGGCATACTAGGGACACTCTGTTTTGTCTATGTATTCACACATGTATTAAGTTTCCGGTTAATACAATTCTAGCATGAATAATAAACATTTATCATGATATAAGGAAATAAATAATAACTTTATTATTGCCTCTAGGGCATATTTCCTTCAGTTACTATACACCCGCTACCTGGGTTTGTGTCAAGAACTACTTGAAGATAATCCCTGAGCCTCAAGTACTCCTACTTGTGGTCACCTTGAACTATATCAATAGCCATCCTCCTTGCCATATATGCCACACTTCTTGATACATCTGAAGGAAATATGCCCTAGAGGCAATAATAAAGTTGTTATTTGTATTTCCTTATATCATGATAAATGTTTATTATTCATGCTAGAATTGTATTAACCGGAAACTTAGTGCATGTGTGAATACATAGACAAAACAGAGTGTCCCTAGTATGCCTCTACTAGACTAGCTCATTGATCAAAGATGGTTATGTTTCCTAACCATAGACATGAGTTGTCATTTGATCAACGGGATCACATCATTAGGAGAATGATATGATGGACAAGACCCATTCGTTAGCTTAGCAACTTGATAGCTTAGTTTTACTGCTATTACTTTCCTCATGACTTATACATGTTCCTATGACTATGAGATTATGCAACTCCCGAATACCGAAGGAACACCTTGTGTGCTATCAAACGTCACAACGATACTAGGTGATTATAACGATGCTCTACAGGTGTCTCCAAAGGTGTTTGTGGTGTTATCATAGATCAAGAATAGGATTTGTCACTTCGAGTGTCGGAGAGGTATCTCTGGGCCCTCTCGGTAATACACATCATAATAAGCCTTGCAAGAAAATGACTAATGAGTTAGTCACAGGATGGTGTATTACGGAATGAGTAAGGAGACTTGCCGGTAACGAGATTAACTAGGTATGATGATATCGATGATCAAATCTCGGGCAAGTAACATACCGATGACAAAGGGAACAACGTATATTGTTATGCGGTTTGACCAATAAAGATCTTGGAAGAATATGTAGGAACCAATATGAGAATCCAGGTTCTGCAACTGGTTATTCACCAAAGATGAGTCTCGGTCATGTCTACATAGTTCTCGAACCCGTAGGGTCCGCACGCTTAATGTTTGATGACGATCGATATTATGAGTTTATGTGTTTTGATGTACCAAAGGTAGTTTAGACTCCCGGATGTGATCACGGGCATGACGAGGAGTCTCGGAATGTCCGAGACATAAAGATCGATATATTGGAAGCCTATGTTTGGACATCGGAATGGTTCCGGATGAGTTCGGGCATTTACCGGAGTACCGGGGGTTATCGGAACCCCCCGAGGAGTTAATGGGCCTTAATGGGCCATAGTGGAAAAGAGGAGGAGGCAGCCAAGGTGGGGGCGCGCCCCCTACCAGCCCAATCTGAATTGGGAGGGGGGCGGCCCCCTTTCCTTCTTCTCCCTCTCCTCCTTCCTTCCTCTCCTACTCCAACTAGGGAAGGGGGATCCTACTCCTGGTGGGAGTAGGACTCCCCTAGGGCGCACCATAGAGAGGGTCGGTCCCTCCCCTCCTCCACTCCTTTATATACATGGGGAGGGGGCACCCCATAGACACACAAGTAGATTTTAGCCATGTGTGGTGCCCCTCCCCACAGTTACACACCTCAGTCAGATCGTTGCCGTGCTTAGGCGAAGCCCTGCGCCGGTAGCTTCATCATCAAGGTCACCACGCTGTCGTGCTGACGAAACTCTCCCGTGACGATCAACTGGATCAAGAGCTCGTGGGACGTCATCAAGCTGAACGTGTGCTGAACGCGGAGGTGCCGTACGTTCGGTACTTGGATCGGTTGGATCGCGAAGACGTTCGACTACATCAACTGAGTCACTAGACGCTTCCGCTTTCGGTCTATGAGGGTATGTAGTCACACTCTCCCCTCTCATTGCTATGCTTCTAGTAGACAGATCTTGCGTGATCGTAGGAATTTTTTTCAAATACTACGTTCCCCAACAGTGGCATCATGAGCCAGGTCTATGCGTAGATGATATGCACGAGTAGAACACAACGAGTTGTGGGAGATAATAGTCATACTACTTAGCAGCATGTCATACTATGATTCGGCGGTATTGTTGGATGAAGCGGCCCGGACCGACATTACGTGTACGCTTATGCGAGACTGGTTCTACCGACGTGCTTCACACACAGGTGGCTGGCGGGTGTCAGTTTCTCCAACTTTAGTTGAATCGAGTGTGGCTACTCCCGGTCCTTCTGAAGGTTAAAACACCACACTTGACGAAAAATCATTGTGGTTTTTGTATGTGTAGGTAGGAACGGTTCTTGCTAAGCCCATAGCAGCGACGTAAAACTTGCAACAACAAAGTAGAGGACGTCTAACTTGTTTTTGCAGGGCATGTTGTGATGTGATATGGTCAAGACGTGATGAGTTATATGCTATTGTATGAGACGATCATGTTTTGAAAAGTCATCAGCAACCGGAGGAGCCTTATGGTTGTCTCTTTATTGTATGAATTGTGAAGGCCATGTAATTGCTTTAATACATCACTATGAGTTAGCGATATTAGTAGTAGCAATAGTTGGCGGGACGACCACGACGCTACGATGAAGATCATGGTGTCAAGCCGGTGACAATGGAGATCATGACGATGCTTTGGAGATGAGATCAAAAGCACAAGATGATGATGGCCATATCATGTCACATATTTTTATTGCATGTGATGTTTATCTTATTATGCTTCTTAATTTGCTTAGTTCGGCGGTAGCATTATAAGATGATCCCTTACAAAATTTCAAGGTACAAGTGTTCTCCCTGAGTATGCACCGTTGCGAAAGTTCTCGTGCCGAGACACCACGTGATGTTCGGGTGTGATAAGCTCTACGTTCAAATACAACGGGTGTAAGACAGTTTTGCACATGCAGAATACTCGGGTTAAACTTGACGAGCCTAGCATGTACAGACATGGCCTCGGAACACTGGAGACCGAAAGGTCGAGCGTGAATCATATAGTAGATATGATCAACACAATATGTTCACCATTGAAAACTACTCCATCTCACGTGATGACCGGACATGGTTTAGCTGATTTGGATCACGTGATCATTTAGATGACTAAAGGGATGTCTATCTAAGCGGGAGTTCTTCAGTAATATGATTAATTGAACTATAATCTATCATGAACTTAGTCCTGATAGTTTTTTTTTGCATATCTAAGTTGTTGTAGATCAATGGCCCGTGCTGACGTTCCATTGAATTTTAATGCGTTCCTAGAGAAAGCTAAGTTGAAAGATGATGGTAGCAACTACACGGACTGGGTCCGTAACTTGAGGATTATCCTCAATGCTGCACAGAAGAATTATGTCCTGGAAGCACCGCTAGGTGACAGGCCTATTGGAGGAGCAACTCCGGACGTTATGAATGTCTGGCAAGCTCGTTATGATGACTACTCGATAGTTCAGTGTGCCATGATTTACGGCTTAGAATCGGGACTTCAAAGACGTTTTGAATGTCATGGAGCATATGAGATGTTCCAAAAGTTGAAGTTAATATTTCAAGCGAATGCCCGAATTGAGAGATATGAAGTCTCCAATAAGTTCTATAGCTGCAAGATGGAGGAGAATAGTTCTACCAGTGAACACTTCCTCAGAATGTCTGGGTACTACAATCATACGACTCAACTTGGTTGCAAAGTTGACGAAGATAGTGTTATTGATAGAGTTCTTCAATCACTGCCACCAAGCTATAAAGGCTTCGTGATGAACTATGACATGCAAGGGATGCAGAAGACAATTCTCAAGCTCTTCGCTATGCTCAAAGCTGCGGAGATAGAAATCAAAAAGGAGCATCAAGTGTTGATGGTTAACAAGACCACTAGTTTCAAGAAAAAGGGAAGGGAAAGAAGGGGAACTTGAAGAAGAATAGCAAGACAGTTGCTACTCCTGCGAAGAAACCCAAGTCTGGAGCCAAGCCTGAAACTGAGTGCTTCTACTGCAAAGGGACTGGACACTGGAAGCGGAACTGCCCCAAGTATTTGGCGGATAAGAAGGATGGCAAAGTTAACAAAGGTATATTTGATATACATGTTATTGATGTGTACCTTACTAATGCTCGTAGTAGCACCTGGGTATTTAATACTAGTTCGGTTGCTAATATTTGTAATTCGAAACAGGGGCTACGGATTAAACGAAGATTAGCTAAGGACGAGGTGACGATGCGCGTGGGAAATGGTTCCAAAGTCGATGTGATCGCCGTCGGCACGCTACCTCTACATGTACCATCGGGATTAGTTTTAGACCTGAATAATTGTTATTTGGTGCCAGCGTTGAACATGAACATATATCTGGATCTTGTTTGTTGTGAGACGGTTATTCATTTAAATCAGAGTAAAATGGTTGTTGTATTTATATGAGGAATATCTTGTATGGTCATGCACCCTTGAAGAGTGGTCTATTCTTGTTAGATCTCGATCGTAGTGATACACATATTCATAATATTGAAGCCAAAAGATGCAAGGTTGTTAATGATAGTGCAACTTATTTGTGGCACTGCCGTTTAGGTCATACTGGTGTAAAGTGCATGAAGAAACTCCATACTCATGGTCAAGATGACTAAAACTCCGTTCTTCGGAACAATGGACCGAGCAACTGATTTGTTGGAAATCATACATACTGATGTATGTGGACCGATGAGTGTTGAGGCTCGCGGCGGGTATCGTTATTTTCTGATCTTCACTGATTATTTGAGCAGATATGGGTATATCTACTTAATGAAACACAAGTCTGAAACATTTGAAAATTTCGAAGAATTTCAAAGTGAAGTAGAGAATCATCGTAAAAAGAAAGTTAAGTTTCTCCGATCTGATCGAGGAGGCGAATATTTGAGTTACAAGTTTGGTCTTCATTTGAAATAATGTGGAATAGTTTCACAACTCACGCCACCCGGAACACCACAACGTAATGGTGTGTCCGAACGTCGTAACCGTACTTATTAGATATCGTGCAATCTATGATGTCTCTTACCGATTTTCCACTATCGTTTTGGGGTTATGCTTTAGAGACAGTTGCATTCAGGTTAGATAGGGCACCATCTAATTCTGTTGAGACGACGCCTTATGAACTGTGGTTTGGCAAGAAACCAAAGTTGTCGTTTCTTAAAGTTTGGGGCTGCGATGCTTATGTGAAAAAGCTTCAACCTGATAAGCTTGAACCCAAGTCGAAGAAATGTGTCTTCATAGGATACCCAAAGGAAACTGTTGGGTACACCTTCTATCACAGATCCAAAGGCAAGATATTCATTGCTAAGAATGGATACTTTCTAGAGAAGGAGTTTCTCTCGAGAGAAGTGAGTGGGAGGAAAGTAGAACTTGATGAGGTAATTGTACCTTCTCCCAAATTGGAAAGTAGTACATCACAGAAACTAGTTCGAGTGATTTCTACACCAATCAGCGAGGAAGCTAATGATGATGATCATGAAACTTCGGATCAAGTTACTACTGAACCTCGTAGGTCAACCAGAGTACGTTTCGCACCAGAGTGGTACGGAAACCTAGTTCTAGAAGTCATGTTACTAGACCATGATGAACCTACGAACTATGAGGAAGCGATAATGAGCCCAGATTCCGCAAAATGGCTTGAGGCCGTGAAATCTGAGATGGGATCCATGTATGAGAACAAAGTGTGGACTTTGGTTCACTTGCCCGATGATCGTCAAGCCATTGAAAATAAATGTATCTTCAAGAGGAAGACAGACACCGATGGTAATGTTACTGTCTACAAGGCTCGACTTGTTGCGAAAGGTTTTCGACAAGTTCAAGGTGTTGACTACGATAAGACTTTCTCACCCATAGCGATGCTTAAATCTGTCCGAATCATATTAGCGATTGCCGCATTTTATGATAATGAAATCTGGCAAATGGATGTCAAAACTACATTCCTTAATGGATACCTCAAAGAGGAGTTGTATATGATGCAACCAGGAGGATTTGTCGATCCTAAAGGTACTAACAAAGTGTGCAAGCTCCAGCGATCCATCTATGGACTGGTGCAAGCATCTCGGAGTTGGAATATATGCTTTGATGAGGTGATCAAAGCATATGGTTTATACAGACTTTTGGAGAAGCATGTATTTACAAGAAAGTAAGTGGGAGCTCTGTAGCATTTCTAATATTATATGTAGATGACATATTGTTGATTGGAAATGACATAGAATTTCTGGATGGCATAAAAGGATACTTGAATAAGAATATTTCAATGAAAGACCTCGATGAAGTTGCTTATATATTGGGCATCAAGATCTATAGAGATAGATCAAGACGCTTAATTGGACTTTCACAAAGCACATACCTTGATAAAGTTTTGAAGAAGTTCAAAATGGATCAGTCAAAGAAAGGGTTTGTGCCTGTGTTACAAGGTGTGAAATTGAGTAAGACTCAATGCCCGACCACTGCATAAGATAGAGAGAAAATGAAAGTCATTCCCTATGCCTCAGCCATAGGATCTATCATGTATGCAATGTTGTGTACCAGACCTGATGTGTGCCTTGCTATAAGTGTAGTAGGGAGGTACCAAAGTAATCCAGGAGTGGATCACTGGACAGCGGTCAAGAACATCCTGAAGTACTTGAAAAGGACAAAGGATATGTTTCTCGTTTATGGAGGTGACAAAGAGCTCGTCGTAAATGGTTATGTCGACTCAAGCTTTGACACTGATCCGGATGACTCTAAGTCACAAACCGGATATGTATTTTTATTGAACGGTGGAGCTATCCGTTGGTGCAGTTCCAAGCAGAGCATCGTGGCGGGATCTACGTGTGAAGCAAAGTAGATAGATGCTTCAGAAGCAGCAAATGAAGTAGTCTGGATGAAGGAGTTCATATCCGATCTAGGTGTTACACCTAGTGCATCGGGTCCAATGAAAATCTTTTGTGATAACACTGGAGCAATAGCCTTGGCGAAGGAATCCAGATTTCACAAGAGAACCAAGCACATTAAGAGACGCTTCAATTCGAATGTCGGAGAGGTATCTCTGGGCCCTCTCGGTAATACACATCATAATAAGCCTTGCAAGCAGATGACTAATGAGTTAGTCACAAAATGATGTATTACGTAACGAGTAAAGAGACTTGTCGGTAACGAAATTAACTAGGTATGATGATACCGACGATCGAATCTCGGGCAAGTAACATACCGATGACAAAGGGAACAACGTATGTTGTTATGCGGTTTGACCGATAAAGATCTTCGAAGAATATGTAGGAACCAATATGAGCATCCAGGTTCCACAATTGGTTATTGACCGGAGATGAGTCTCTGTCATGTCTACATAGTTCTCGAACCCGTAGGGTCCGCACGCTTAACATTTGATGACGATCGGTATTATGAGTTCATGTGTTTTGATGTACCTAAGGTAGTTCGGAGTCCCCGATGTGATCACGGGCATGACGAGGAGTCTTGGAATGTCCGAGACATAAAGATCGATATATTGGAAGCCTATGTTTGGACATCGGAATGGTTCCGGATGAGTTCGGGCATTTACCGGAGTACCGGGGGGCTACCGGAACCCCCCGAAGAGTTAATGGGCCTTAATGGGCCATACTGGAAAAGAGGAGGAGGCGGCCAAGGTGGGGGCGCGCCCCCCACAAGCCCAATCCGAATTGGGAGGGGGTTCGGCCCCCTTTCCTTCTTCTCCCTCTCCTCCTTCCTTCCTCTCCTACTCCAACTAGGGAAGGGGGGAATCCTACTCCTGGTGGCAGTAGGACTCCCCTAGGGTGTGCCATAGAGAGGGACGGCCCCTCCCCTTCTCCACTCCTTTATATATGTGGGGAGGGGGCACCCCATAGACACACAAGTTGATTTTAGCCGTGTGCGGTGCCCCTCCCCACAGTTACACACCTCAGTCATATCGTTGCAGTGCTTAGGCGAAGCCCTGCGCCGGTAACTTCATCATCACCGTCACCATGCCGTCGTGCTGACGAAACTCTCCCGTGACGCTCAACTGGATCAAGAGCTCATGGGACGTCTTCAAGCTGAATGTGTGCTGAACGCGGAGGTGTCGTACGTTCGGTACTTGGATCGGTTGGATCGCGAAGACGTTCGACTACATCAACCGCGTCACTAGACGCTCCCACTTTCGGTCTACAAGGGTACGTAGACACACTCTCCCCTTTCGTTGTTATGCTTCCAGTAGATAGATCTTGCGTGATCATAGGATTTTTTTTGAAATACTACGTTCCCCAACAACATCCACTGAAAACTTAGTCTTGCTCTTGTTAATTAATGCATCCACAGGAGATCTAATGTCTTCCCTCAATGTTGCCTCTACTGACCTTGACAACCACTTAGTAGTAACCTCTGTGGGCTCTGCACATGCTCTACAAGTCTGCAACATATCACACTTCTTGATGCAGAATGTTTTTTCATGAGCTAACTTAGAGGCACATATATAAAAATTACAACCCTGGGCTCTCTCTGGGCACCAAACAATAATCCTATCTAGGGCATTTATGTGGTAATGATAATATCTCAAAGTCATAATGTGAAAATCCCTAAGTGCATCTCTAAACTCATACATGGTGGTGAAGCACAAGCCCCTACAGAACTGTTCTACTAGTCTTGGAAGTTGGTGATCATACCATATCTTGTCTTTCAACTTCTTATTCCTTCTCTTCCTACCACTTGGTAGTTTATATGATCCTTCGGGCTCATCTTATTCATCACTGATGCCATAATCACCATGGAAACATTTTGCATCTGCTTCAGGAAACCAATATGGTTTCTCCTTTTTCTCAACTGGTTGGACCAGGTTTTCTCACTACCTTGAGTTTTTGTACCACTGTTGTATCTTGTTTTGCAGCTTCATCTTCAGAGGAATAATCTAACTGAAAATCCACATTGTTCCCATCTAAATCTGAATTTGCAGCTTCATCATCAGAAAGAAATTCAGACACACCAATGTCACCTTCCAAATGGTTAAGGCCAGCTTCTCTCTGCACCATGCTTTTCTTGAGCTCTTCCTTTCTGTTCATGCTTATATCCACCACCTTACTGCAACTTTGTTGAGTGTTAATGCAATGTTCAGCAAAATAACTATCTTTGTTTTCATCTGCATTACATGCCTCATGAGCTCCCACTACTCTTATGTTCAAAATCTTTTCATTGTGAGAGTGGATCAACATCTGTTGCACATCATCTTCACAGCATATTTGATCTAAAACTTCTAATCATTTCTCCTCATCAAATACATAGTACATATAATCATCAGCCACAAAGCCCTCACTCCCAATAAGAGAAAGCATTGTCAAATGTGATATGTCTGGTATAGATTTCGAACGACGGAATCTCTGGCATTGAAATGGAACCAAATTACCCACTTTAGGTCATCAATTCTGAAAATCAGTTAATGAATTAAATTTATTAATTGAAAACTAGATAACTGAACCTAAGTATGCACAATATTGATTTTCTGACATATTTTTTTTCTTAAGTTTCTTACCCAGCAAAGTGTAAGTTTTTCACAATTTGCAAGGGCACCAATGTTATCATACATGATAGAAAGCTGAATCTAAATATGCAAAAGACTATCCTAAATTTCCTCCTAATTGAAAATAATTGAAATCTCTGATAGACTTCCAGACACACAGATGAGATGCCATACCTGCCGCCGCCCGCACCCGCAGAACGAGGAAGTTTCCACCGGCCTTGAGGTGTGCTTCTTGTCGTTGACGGTGGTCGCGTCGGCGCCGACCAACCCAACTTCTGCAACTGATGAGATTTTTAAAATTGGTAGTTTTATGGGACGTGAACCCCTAAAGTAGTAGTTTTTGTCAATCACTCATGTTGGGCTTGGGCCAGTAAATCATGTTGTGTAGCCTTGAGTGTTAAATCTGAAGTGCCTCATAAGAACTTATAAGATTGACACACAAGCAGGCCGCACGCAACTACTGGCGAGGGACAATGATTGAATTACACATGAAGCGCTGCCATCACCCGGCGATGCCCTAGCATAGAGGTGACGACGGGTCGAACTTTTCTATTCAATCGTCTATCTCATGTTTCCTGTAGGTTTTTAGACGGTACATCCAACGCCAGAGCTATATCACGCATATAGCGAGATGTAAGTTCTCCTTGCATGAACTTTCCCTTTATCGCTACAATAATGGATCGGCCCTTTTTCTATCATCAGTTCGCTCGCCCGCATCGTTTTGTTCGCTTAGTTATGTTATATCATTTTCTTTTCCAGTTTTTTTGTTTCTTTCCCTGTTTTTTATTTTCTCCGGTTTCTTTTTCCTATGGTTTCCTATATTTCTTTATGGGTTTGCACTGGTTTTTTCTTTTTCTTTCTTCTTTCCTCATTTTCGATAGTTTTTTGTTTATTTTTGGGGTTTGATTGTTTTTTATTTTCTTTAATCTTTTCTTCATTTTTTTCTCGGTTTTCTTTGTTTCTTTATTGGTTTTCATTGTTTTTTGTTTCTTTCTCAATTTCACTGTTCTCATTCTTTTGGAATGGTTTTCTTTGTTTCTGTTTTTATTTTCCTTATTTCTTTGGTTTTCCTTGTTTCCTTTTCGATTTTATTGGTTTTATTTGCTTTTGTATGTTTATTTTTTGGTTTTCAGTGACTTTCTTATTTCTCATTTGTGTAGAACATGAACTTTTTTATAAAAAATTTAAAAATATAGATTAACATTTTTTACATATATTTTATGCCAACTTATTCAAACACATACTTCATTTTCTGCTTGCTATCGACAAAATTTATATGTATGTATTTAATATTTTCAAATATATAATTTACTTTTTTAAACTATCTTTATGTCAAATCTTTTGATTCCTACATTAGGATCACTAGCAAATATGCCCGTGCGTTGCAACGGGAAAAAAGCTATTAGATTACGAGATAAGGGACTTTTAGAAAGTCATTTAAAAAATAAAAACGTGATGATCTCATTACGACTTGATTTTCTAACGCATCATAACGAAAAAAAATGTCGGTGAGCAAACTGCATTGATGAACACTGCCTGAGCTAGACTCATGAGTGAGTGCCTCGCCTTGACCTAGCGTAGCGGTGTTTATAATAATTAGTAATGTGGTACCAAAAAAAATATAACCGTGTATGAAGGCAAAATAGAAATTTAGTCATTTTTATATAGCTTATAAAAATAAACCTGTAGAATGTTGTGTCAATTTTTGAGGGCTCAACGTTGTACAAGACATGGATTTTTTTTTACCCAAATGGAGGGACTGAATACAATCATGAATCGACCCCTAGACGGTTCGTTATGTTCATTATTTATGAATCTGTTTTAATTTTTTTGAACATATTTCAAAGTTTAATGGACATTTTTTAAATTCCCCTAGTATTTTTTGTATACTGGATATTTTTTAAAAACTGTGAACATTTTTTATTTCCTGAAAATTTATTTGAAATCATGATAGTTTTTTATAATACGTGAACAACTTTTTGAAATGATGATCATTTTATGATTTTCCGAATGTTTTTTAATTCACAAACAGTTTATAATTTTTCAAGACTTTTTTTGAAATATTGTTCTTCTGGAAATCACGAATAAATTTAAAGAAAAAAAAACTAAAAGAGAAATGAGAACGTGAAAGGCAAAAAAGAAAATGAGAGATAAAAAGTGCGCAGGCTGGGGATCGAACCCTGGTCTCTAGGATGGAAACACGCAGCGCTAGCCACCGTGCTTAGTGTATGTTTGTGCTATATTATGGGATCTCGTCGTATATAAATCAAAACCAACAATGCGATGTGTGAGCCGTTTTTTGCCACTTACGGATGGCATTGGTGGGTAATTTTTGCCAACTTCGAGGGTATTTTATATGACGTACGGGCTGAAACCCAACTTTCTTTATTATTAGGTAAAGATACTTGAATACATGATTCATAATTTTTTAAACACGTATTTTTAAGTTTACTTTTTCGATACACATTGTATATTTTTTGTATAATAAGGAAAAATATAATCTTATACATGTTTAACTTTTTGAAATATATGGTTCTTTTTTAGATATATACTAATTGTACATTTTTAGTGTACATAAGAATCATTTTCCTTATGTAGGTTTAACATTTTTTGGTACACGATTTTTTTCCAAATATAAGTTTTGATGTCTATACTTTTTATAGATAGTGTACATTATTGTATACATATGAAACATTTTTGTATAGGTCTAACATTTTAAAATACATAAAAAAATTCATACACATTGTACTTTGTTTTATAAAAGAAGGATGACCCCTGGCCTCTGCATCTGCGATATGCATGCGGCCATTTTATTGATTATTCTCGAGGACCTTACAAAGCAGAACAATAAAATGCGTGAATCCGCCGTCTTGGCAACATCTGTCGCTGCTCCTATCCAAATGATGAATGAATGCAAGTTAGGCCACATACTCAGACCACTCACCTAAGCCTAACATCTAAAGCCGAAGACCCCGACCGAGCCATCTGCCGGGTCCGGAGCTCAAACCGGTTCGTCGCACTCACATGTGACGTCGCCGCCATCTTCAACTGGTCCATCTTCAAAGCAGAATTAGGTGACAACCTTGGCAGATCCTCCGCCATCGACGCCACCACGATGCCAAACGACGATCTTCACCTACGTGAGCCTTGGCAGGTCCTCCCGCCATTGACGCCACCACGACGCCAGCCGACGACCTCCAGCTACGCGAGTCCATCTCCAAGCAACGGGTGTAAATCCATGCTTGGATAGGGCCGCACCACCGCTGTCGCCCACCACCCACAAGCGCCGCCCAACCTCAAGGTTCCCAAAGCGGCGCCTTCAAGATGGAAACGACGCCGTGAGCGCCGCCGCCGCCCAATAGGGCTTTCGCCCGGGAGACCTAGAAGGAGGTGAAGTGAGGAGACCAGTTCATATCGACGCCTCCAAGGAGGGGAACGGCGCCCTCAGGCGTGGCCGTCGGCGCAGTCGGTCATCGCAGGCCAGGGATTTCACCCGAACTAGATCTCCGCCACCAGCAGCTCTTCCTGTACATAACCAGCGACCAAGAGGAAGCACGACCTGACCAAGCTAGCCCGCGCGCCGAACAGAGGAGGAGAGAAGGCGCTAGATCGCGCGCACCGACCACCGCAGAAGCCGCCGCCGGCCGCCAATGACCACCGGATCCCGCCGCCCGCGCGGCCGGGACACCGGATCCACCACCCGCACGACTGCTAGCCGGCTGTGCCTTACCAATGGAGTCGCCGCTCCAGATTCGGGGTTCCCCACGCAAAAATAGGGCAACCGAGGCCCCGCTGCCACCATTCTTGACGCCCCGGGCTTGCCCGGCGGCTGCCTCAGGCGGTGGCGAGGAAGGGAGGAGGGGTGAGGAGGAGGGGTGGCCAGGGTTGGGAGGAGGGGGGAGAATCTCAAAGGGAAGTACTTACAAGCACCTAATTTTTGTATAAACCTATTTTTCTTATACATGTTAACTATTCTCAAAAATACATGATTACATTTTTAAATACGCAACAAACATTGGAAAATAAACCTTTTTCGTTATATTAAGTGAACAAGTTTTGAAATAAATAATAGGGCCATTTGCATTTATGTCCCTAACTCGAACCACCTACTCAGATATGCCCCTAATTCCAAAGCCTGCTCAAATTTGCCCCTCTGCCGTCAAGTAACCTTACAGAAATGCCCTTCCGTTCAGTTTCCGTCCGGTCAAAGAGGTTTGACCGTCTATGAGGCGTTTGTTGGACATTTTTACCCCTGAAAAAACAGAAATTAAAGAGAAGAAAGAGAGCGCTTACCTTTTGGCCCAACTGCAATGTGCACTTCGGCCCATGTGCATAGCGCCAGGCCCACCCATCTCCCCTAGTCGTCGTCTTCCTCAGCTCATCGGCTGCACGCGCCGGCGCGCGCCACCGTCGCCCGCTATTCGACAGCTGCCGCCGTACTAGCTCGAGTAGGGCTACTTAGCGACGCCTGCAGGCCCCTGGACAACCCTAGCTAACTTTCCCTCCCTTCCCCTGCTCGCTCTCCTCCCCTCAGCCGCATCCCAAGATGGCCGTCGTCGTGACCTTCACCGTTGTCGCGGCCATCGTCCTCACAGACGGCTAAAAAGCTATCCAGGAGACGTGCACGCGACTTTGTCTACTCCTAGGAGAAGCTCGAGCAGGACCTCGCAAACATGACCGAATCGACCTCTTCCTCGTCTGCGGCCGCCGGAGCGCCATCGTCAATTCACCGCCCCTGTGCTACTAAACTACAAATCAATGACTCGGTCGTGTTCGTGGTGCCCCTAAAATGCCGCCCAGCCCCCTAAACCACCGGATCCATGGCCGCCTTCTTGATTTCGTCGAGCACCGCCGTTGGCCGCCGCCTAGCTCGTCGCTGCGGTCGATTCTGACCACCCCTATAAGCTATGTTGGTACCACTGGACGCGCCTGAGCACACTCGTCTGAACTATACCCTCCGCCACCAAGTTGGTCGCCGGAGTTGCGACTTCGTCCATCGTCGCCGTGGCTTTGGTCACTGGAGCGCGCTGCCGGTCTAGGGCATAGTCTAGGGAGAGGGAGGGAGGGAGGGAGAGGATGGAATGGAGGGTGGGCTGCGACGCGTCGGGAGCTGGTGCCGACGGCGCACAGTCCAGGGCTCGCGCTGCTCGCCGACGGTGAGACAGAGAGGTTGTGAGGTAGGGGAGAGAGGTGGGAGGGATTTTTTATTTTCTATTTTGTTTGGGGCCCACATGTAAGTGTGTGAGAAAGAGGGTGAGAGAGAGAGTTTTCCTTTTTATTTTTTTGTGACTGGGTCCCACATGTAAGTGGCACATGGAGGCAGGGGCAAAATGTCCTACTAACATCCAGAAAACGGTCAAAGCCCTTTGACCGGACGGAAACGGAACGGAAGGGTATTTCTGTAAGGGCACATAACGGCGGAGGGGCAAATTTGAGCAGGCTTTGAAATTAGGGGCAAATGTGAGTAGTGGGTTCGAGTTAGGCACACAGATGTAAAAGACCCTAAATAATAAGCATTTTCTTAAGAAATTATTTTTAACACACAATGAACAGTTTTTGCAATGCAAATACAATTTTGTAATACTTGGTGAATATTCTATCTATATGTAATAAAAATTGTTCTAAAATATACAGACCACTTTTATAAAGATGCATGGTTTTCTAAAAATATATGAATATATTTTTGAAGCATATGGACACTTTCGAAATAGTTACATGAACGTTAAAGAGAAAGATGGTTTTCATGTATCTCTCAAATATATCACTTCCGTCTAGATACGTCCATAATTAGACAAATTTATGAAAATTAATTCGGGACGGATGGACTACTGAATATATGGTGTATGATTAAAAAAACATTCGTCTATACTTCTATTAAAAAACCAAACATTACTTCCCCTACGTCCACACAAGAAAGTGCACACAGGATAACCCCCACGTCCGATCAAACCCAATTAGTTGCATCCAACTGTTCATGTTACATCCACAATAGTACAATCAGATCTACGGTTCAAAACAAATGTTCTGCGGGCAGACTCCCCCGTCCAGGATGGTACACAGACCAACGATGATACCTCCAGGGAATTAAACAGTACATCCACGGTATTTTCAAAAAAAAAAACAGTACATCCACGATCAACACCAGACGCCCCGCCGTCCTCGCCCCTGGTGTCCGTGACGTCCTCGTCCTTGTGGGCATCCTCGACCCACGTTGCTGTCCTACCTTTCCTCGCCCCGCTGTCCTCACCCCGCGGTCCTCGTCGCGCCGCCCTCCCACCCGGTGTTCGCGACCCGCTGGACGTCCTCGACCTAGCCTAGCGCGCTGCTCTACCTTCGGTGCCATCACCCCATGTGGCCCACAACATCTCGATCTGCCAGTGGATAGGTTGGATCAATTTAATTTGCACGTCTTATTGATCAGGCAAGAAACAAAGGAAATTACTCTTAAATATGACAGTGTGTAATTTGTACTGTCAAATTTGATACTTACAGATCATCATGATCAGCATGACAAACTGAGTTGACGAAGCGTTGAATAAGTGTTTCACAAAAAGAACCACTGAGAAGACAATATGGCATCCTCTCAGCGTAGTAGGGTATGTACTCCCTTTCAGGACCTGACAAACCATAGCAATTCAGGTAATTACATAAATCACGGGCTCTTACCTACTTAGATCTTGTAAATTCAGAATATTTCATTGCCTCGTGGGTTAAAAAACAGATCCAAAAGAGCTGAAGAGACAGAGGGAAAGGGAGAGGTATGCACTAAATAGGGATGCAATATTGAAAAAAAGGCAGGAGGCAAGGGATCGTAAGAAAGCTACCGCTGCTATTCTAAATGGAACCATCACTCCATCTAAGCAACCCGGGGCCATGTCGTCTGTTTACTCCATTTTCTCTGTTCTGCATCATACATTTCATGAATGACAAGTCAAACCATGCTAATTAAGTGTTCTTTTGGATAGGTTTTGACACTGTGGAGAGGCCCAGTGCGCAGTCTGTTGTCACCCACCAACGACACACACCAGCTGCGGAAGGTCATGTGTTGTCCTACATCCAACCATAATACCGGCGTTTGTGTGTCAACAACTGACATTGTACATGCAATTATGATGCAGACATACCTGTTGATGCGATAATGAGTGATCAGATTCCACTTCATTGTCCACATTCATTAAGAACACTAGATACTGCCGTTTCTAGCAGGGAAAATGTCAATAATATTGACTCTGCCATTGGGTCCTCCCAACTGACTGTGTTACAACTGCTACTTCAAGCCTACAAAGGCAACCGTTCATATGGTAATCAATTGTGGCTCATATTAATTATCATACAGAGTAAAAACAACCATTGCTCATTTTGTCTTATACCTAATTAACACTTATACAGAAGCAAAGAAGCACTTAAGAGGCGGAGGGAAAATGCCCGCTATGAGCAACATAAGCTATTCTCCAGCTACCGAGCGATGACGAATCAAGTGAAATACTCAACAATAAAGAAGTGGAGGCAAATAATTGCACGGACAGCCCAGAATATACGCCTATTCTTCAAGAAAACATAGCGAACAGAGAGGCCAAAGATTCTGAACATACACAGGTGACTTTCCTTTTCCAACTATTTCTTCCAAAATCATTCTAATTATATTATATCCTACTTACGGGTACGTCTTTTAATATGTTCTCAGAAATTAACCCACAACGAAACAAGTCAACAAATGGTAGCAACAAAGGACGAGGAATTGGCACAAACAGCCGGCATGAAAGGGCTTCAAACTATAGAGGACGAGCTAACAATGCCCGTGCATATAAAGAAACATATACGACGGCATAACAAGCCTAAGAAGGCACAAGACTATGTTGTTTCTCCACAAGGCACAAAACAAAACCTTCAATGTCCTTGTAATGCTACATTCTTGTTTTTGTGTTCGTTATCATTCCTGCACTGGCGATGATTGGTCCGTTATAGAAAATATCATATCCAAACCAAGCAAAGAAGGAAATTTAGTGAGCATCGGCGACGCATTTCTGGAAAAAAAAATTAATATCTCTTCTAACTCCTGGAAAATTGGTTGGCGACGAAGTAAGTATATTATTATTATTATCGCATTAGAAATGAAGATGCTATTTGATTATGAGTATGTGTCATCTAATATACTATGTATACATTTAATTCTAGGTCATAAATACGTACATAAATTGCATGACTGCTACGGAGCATCTACAAGTAAGGTCAGGTGGAAGTGTGTTCTTAGAGAATGCATGCATCTCTAAGATGATAAAGATCGGTAGCTATCTGCCCTCAGATGACATGGATGCTGCACGAGCATGGGTATTAAACAGAGCCAAAGCGTATTTGGAAAATGATATGGTTAGTCTTAGTTTTCTACATATTCCTATGAATTGCAGTGAGAACGACCGGTTCGTCCACATACGAGTACAACTAAAACAATCATTTTCTTCAGATATACATTCCAATAAACATGGACGGGATTCACTGGTACCTATGTGTTATAAATGCCACAAAACAATGTGTTCAACTGCTGGACTCGCTTGGTCCATACATGAACCGCAAGGACCTCACTGATACGGTTAGTACTTAGTCCTACTGCCTCATCTTTTCTAAGAAGTTTTATTTTCTTATTTCTCGCTTGTGATGCTTATACCTTTTTCATTTGTTGGTACAACAGCTAGAAGGATTGGAGGATTTATTCAAATATGCATCCAAGCACATGTAATTGAAATCCGATAAGTAGACTGGTCTAGATGTTACAACATGGAAAAGAGAAGAATTTATTAAGAGCAGTCTTCGGATGGATGGGTACGCCTCCTAATATAACTCAAAGCATTATGCTTAACAGGGCACATTTGGTCTGCTATTATATTTATTTTATCACTGCATAGCATTCCTGAAGCACATTTTATCAACAGATTTGGTATGCCAATGCAATTATTTACCTTATTGTATGCCAATTCAATTGACACAACACCTCTCATGAGATCTGGACTAAATAATGGAGCTCAAGGTGATTGATTTCATTGGGCTGCATATAGTAAAGAAAATGTGTTACAATTTCTGGATTTGAACAACAAATATGTTACTAGACACATGGAAAGAAGCAGATAGATGGCATACTTGTATGTGTTTCACTAACAATCTTCCACTACTCTATATCATCCATGCCAACATAGAGAAACAGAAACATCTCACAAATGAATGAGAATGTGGCAAAGGCACCTGTGTGCATACAATGGCATAAGAATCAGCAAAGTTCAGATGTCAAGTGATGGAGTCACATGTATTCCCGTGACAAACAATGCACATACCAACTTGATTGTGACCATAGAACTCTCTATTACTTAGTGCCAGTAATAATGCGACATTACAACATGAGAATACCACACTAATCAAGAAAATGCCACAAAAAGCAACGACTCAACATCAATTATAAATAGCTGATAGTGACAAGTTAAGCCACCCAGACTTCAAATCCACAACTCAATCAGCTTTATCACAGCATTGTTGCCTAAAAAATGTCACTTGAATAAATCCCCACTGATAACTGTAGGTGCTAACAGCATCTAATCGAACATCATACCTTTAGCAACCGAGCATGTACACGAGCTGCGAACTCCTTCCCGGAGCGACCGTGTGAGCCAAGCACGGGGGGCAATGATTACAGTGGGCACATCAACGGACTGAATCTCGGTCAAATTCGAGATGCCTCCTTGCACATCATGTACAGAAGCTCGCATCCCGATTTGCTCTGGGGCTGTAGGACGGCGGCAGCAGAGCCGATCTAGGGAAGATTTGCGGGGTTGGCGGTGAGGCAAGGCCATGGTGGTGACAGGAGGCGGTAGAGGGAGGCCGTCGTGGGGATAAGGGCCGGCGGGAGAGGTCGTCGTGGGGATAAGGGCCGGCGGGGCGAGGCTGTGGTGGGGATAGGACGAGACGGGGCGAGGCCGTGGTGGTGGTGTGGGTTGGGGGGAGGGGGGCGCCGGGCATCATCCAGGACAGAGAGCGGCGTGCTGCAAATGAGGCGCCGTGCTACAGAGGAGGATGATGGCGGAGGAAGCGAGTGGAGAAAGAAAATGGTTAGTGTTTCACGGTCTCACCACACACCACTGGAGAAACCGAGAAAGCGAAGTGCCACGGTTCCTGTTGCTCCTTCTTTTATTTTACTTTTTACCGGATGCTTCTTATTAGTGGTATGTACGGCAAATTTCGATGGGAAAATAAATATCTAACATGGGACCGTATGTGCCAATTACACCAGCATAACAACAATCTTCTGTGGTTGCTTATTCGTGATCTCAATGAAATTTTATTTCTGCATGAAAAAGAGGGAGGCAACCCACGGCTCCAACAATATATGATGGCATTCCAACAAGCGGTTGAGGATTGCAACTTGCATGATATGGGATATGTTGGGGATGTTTTTACATGGAGAAGAGGCAGAATCCGTGAAAGATTAGACATGGGCATAATAAATGATGGTTGGGTTGACTTGTTCCCTGATGCTTGTATTGAGCATTGTAATTATAACCATTCTGATCATAGGCCTTTGTTGGTTGATACGGAGTTTTACCGGAACACAAGGCCTACACAGAGGGGCCCGAAATGTTTTCAAGCAAGTTGGCTAAGGGAAGATGCTTTCTCAGAGCTTGTGCATGACACATGGGAAAAAATGAAAGGGGACCTGTCGGTCCCAGGAGTTTTTGATAAGCTTTCACGCATGCATTCAGTGTTCCATGATTGGGATCAACGTATTTTGAAAAATCCTAAGAAGAGACTGGAAAAAGCTAAGCGTGATTTAGAGGAGGTGAACTCGGGCCCTATGTCTGATGAGAACGATGAGAAGAGGAAAGAACTTGCAGAACTCGTGGAGTATTTGCTGGAACTAGAGGAAATACAGAGTATGCAACGCTCAAGAGTGGACTGGCTAAAGTTCGGAGATAGAAACACAGGTTTTTTCCAGGCCTTTGCTGCGGCTAGACGGAAAAAGAAATATATTAAAAAAACTAAAGGATGAGAATGGTGACCTGAAGGAAGGCTTGGACGAGCTTAAACCTCATATTCGAAACTACTTTGCTGAGTTGTTCACTTCTGAGATTCAGCATCCGGATCCTGTAGCACTACAGAGGGTACAAAGAAAGGTAACTAACCAGATGAATAATATGCTTAATGCACCCTTTTCTCTTGATGATGTTCGGAAAGCAGTTTTTAGCATTGGCGATTTAAAGGCCCTGGTCCGGACGGCTTGCATGCAATTTTCTTTAAGAAATATTGGCATGTCCTTGGTGAGGATATTACTGATGCTGTTCTACAAGCAATTAACTCAAAGCATATACCTCCGGAATGGAATGATACATCTATAGTGTTGATTCCGAAGCTAGACTCACCGGAGTTTATTACTCAATACCGTCATATCAGCTTATGTAACGTTTTGTATAAGATCATTTCGAAGATGCTTTCAGTACGGCTCAAGAGTATTTTACCAGATATTATTTCACCCACACAAAGTGCTTTTGTGCCTGGTAGAATGATCACGGACAACATCCTGGTTGCATATGAATGTATCCACAAAATCAAAAACACCAGGAACAGTCAGTCAGGGCTGTGTGCAGTAAAGCTGGATATGCATAAAGCATATGATAGAGTTGAATGGGCTTACTTGAGGAGTATGATGCAGATACTGGGATTTGATGAGCAATGGATTAATCTTATAATGGCTTGTGTGAGTTCAGTTAGATACAAAGTTCGATTTAATTCCTAAGAAACAGATATGTTCATACCATCCAGGGGGATTCGTCAAGGTGACCCACTATCACCTTATCTTTTCTTGATTTGTGCAGAAGGCCTTTCTAGCATGCTGGAGTATGAAGAAGAAGTTGGTGGCAACTGATGGGATTAGAGTGTGCAGGAATGCACCGTCAGTTTCATACCTTTTATTCGCTGACGACTCTCTAATTCTCATGAGGGCAGATATGTTGAATGCAACTTCCTTACATCAGGTGTTGGAGACTTACTGTAACAACTCTGGACAGATGGTAAGTGTGGGAAAATCTAGTATCTTCTTTAGTCCAAATACCTCTCTACAAACTAAGGATGAGATATGTCAGTATCTACACATTACTAATCAAGCATTGTCAGATAAATATCTTGGACTCCCTGCCATGGTTGGAGCAGATAGAAGTGATTGTTTTAAACACTTCCCTGAGAAAATTAAGAAATTGCTGAAAGGATGGATAGAGAAACAGTTGTCAACGAGGGGAAGGAAGTCTTATTAAAAGCTGTGGCTCAATCTATTCCGATTTTTGCTATGTCGGTATTTTGTTTGCCAAAGGGAATATGTAAAGATATC
Organism: Secale cereale; assembly: GCA_902687465.1. Classification (NCBI taxonomy): domain Eukaryota; kingdom Viridiplantae; phylum Streptophyta; class Magnoliopsida; order Poales; family Poaceae; genus Secale; species Secale cereale. The sequence goes on along the minus strand of LR738714.1, from coordinate 94,887,624 downwards.
ACAGATGTTATTTCCCAGTTTTGGTGGGGAGATGATGAAGATAATAAGAAAATGCATTGGCTTTCGTGGTGGAAACTGTGTATTCCTAAGTGTGAGGGTGGTATTGGTTTCAGAGATCTCCACTCTTTTAATTTGGCACTCCTTACAAAACAATGTTGGAGAATGATTGTGAACCCTGAGTCTTTTTGTGCTCGGGTCCTAAAGGCTAAATACTTTCCGAGCACTGATTTATTACACGCTAGGCCGAAGAATGGTTTCTCATTTACTTGGCAGAGTATTGTGGCTGGCCTTAACACTTTCAAAAGAGGATACATTTGGCGAATCGGATCAGGGGAGAATGTTGATATTTGGAGATACCCTTGGATTCCTTGGAGTCCAGATAGGAGAGTTATAACACCTCGAGGTCATACAGTGATATCTAGAGTGCTAGAACTCATTGATCCGGTCACTACACGGTGGGATGAGGAACTAATCCGGGATATCTTTTATACAGTGGACGCTACTAGGATTTTGCAGATTCCACTTAACTTTCAGGCCTTTGATGATTTCATAGCGTGGCACCTTACAAAACATGGTAGATTCACGGTCCGAAGCGCATACCATGAACAGTGATCTCACAAGTATAGGAGCCAATCCATGGGGAGTTTGACGTCAAGTAGCACCCTACAACCTGCTATTTGGAAGCAGATTTGGGAACTGCAGATACCCCGAAAAATTCAAATATTCTGTTGGCGTGCACTTCGAGGTATTTGTCCCGCTAAAGTCTATACTCGCTGATCGACACTTACCCATCAGTGGGGCATGCCCAGTTTGTCACAAGGGGCCTGAAGATATGAGACACCTGCTGTTTCAATGCGATTTAGCACGGAGCTTGTGGTCTGGTTTAGGTCTAAGTGACTGTATAGATCATGCGATGCAAGTGGACCAATATGGGTCAGCAATTTTGGAATTTATTCTCACAGAACCAGACTTGTCGTTGGAGATTATGCCAAATGTAACCCTGAAGGAAGCTGTGGCAGCAGGAAGCTGGTATATATGGTGGTTGCGGCGTCGTCACATCCATCATGATTCGTGTCCCCCTGCATCTTGGTGGCCAGTCTCAATCCTGAGCATTGTCGGGAACTACAAGGAAACTTTCTCACGAACGAATGATCAAAGAGTACACAAGTGGAAGAGGCCGGAGGCAAGACACGTAAAACTCAATGTAGATGCCTCCTTCCATGGAGATGAAGGCTCTGGTGCTATTGCGGCAATTCTACGGGATGATAAAGGGCGATTTATTGCAGCTCAGTGCAGGTATATTCAGTTTGCGGCGGACGTCACTACAACTGAGGCTATGGCGATGCGAGACGACCTAAGCTTGGCAAACTCATTGGGCTTTAACAGAGTCGAAGCGGAGTCGGATTCCCTAAGCGTTGTTAATTGATGTCAAGGACAAAACCAATGGTGGGATGCAGCAGCGGCGGTTTTTGCCGAATGCATTGATATCGTAACTTTGATAGGAAAGGTCATTTTTTCTCATTGTTTTCGTGAAGCAAACTCAGTAGCTCATGAGCTAGCTAAATTCAGTTTTAGTACTAAGTGTGAGACTAGTTGGACTAATGAACCACCTGGGTTCTTAGTTTCAAATATAGTGAATGATGTAATATTGATTGATTAATAAAGCCAGCCATGATGGTCTTTCCTAAAAAAATGTTCCTCTGTTTTTTTCTTTTTCAAAAATCCGACCATTGGTTGCTTTTTTGTGGCCTAATTACGCAATCCAGACTAAACGGATCATCGACCAAAATGGATCATCAGGCGTGTCTCTTTTGTTTTATTATAAATATATATGATCGACAACCCATTCGGTGAAGAATATTTATATGGGTTCCTCTCAAAATAATTATGCATTGAAAAATTCAATTTTTTTATTTATAGCCCTTTTGTTCATTTGATTTATATAAAATATGTGTTTAGAAATTCAATTCCTTTATTGATAGCCCTTTTGGTCATTTGATTTATATTAGCGGCAAAAGTTGTTCAATTCGTTTTTCATCGAGCGTGTTCGGTATGACTGTGTGGTTTAGTCATCATCATTTTATCATCATTTTATGATACTAATATTTTTTTATTAATATTTTTTATTAAGCATAAAAAAATCATCCAGGTCATCTTATGGTCTCTGGATGTTAAATTACATGGAGTACTTCACGGAAGATAGTTTGTCCGACACGCCCGGACAGGTATATTTTGCATCGTATCCTGATACTCCTGATGATCCATTTTCGTATCCTGATACTCCTGATGAACAGCCTCGTTTGTTTTCTTTTTTTAATGTTTTTTGCTTTACTTTTCTCTTCTGTTTATAATTTAAAATATTATACATATATACATATACATATATATATATATATATATATATATATATATATATATATATATATATATATATATATATATATATATATATATACACACACACACACACACACATATAGAAACAGTCAACAAAAAAATTAGAAATATGTTGACCAAGAATTTGGAAATGGTAAATGTGTGTAGAGAAAATGTTTATCACGTATACGAAAAATGTATAAAAAATAACTTGCGTTTGAAAAACATTGATCATATATTTCAAAAATAATAATCCAGAAAATGAAAAA
>LR738714.1:94803515-94884969 GCA_902687465.1 Secale cereale | reverse complement strand
TTTAATCAAGAATTTTAAAAAAATCTTAATTGTGTATTGAAAAATATTGAACATGTATTAAAAATATTAATCTTTTGTTTTAATTTTTGAATCGAGTACTTTGGAAAATCTTAAAAATTGTATAGGAAAAAAATTTCATTATGTATTTAAGAAAATGATAATCTTGTATTTGAAAAATATTAATAAAGGATTTGAGAAATCTTAAGAAAATATGTATTTAAAAAAATTCACCATGTATTTAAAAAATGTTAAACTTGTATTTGAAAATTCATAAACATGTATTAGAAAAATGTATTGGATATATACTAATAATATATATGGGAAATCATTGAAAACCCGAGGAAAAGAAAAAAGAAAAACAGATGAAAAATGAGAAAGAAACAAAAACATACCAATGAAAAGATAAAGAAAAATGAAAGAAAGTAAAAACCTATTGAAAACCGAGAAAGGACCAAAGAAAACCAATAAAAAAAGAAACCAATAAAGCGGTGAATAACAAGAAGAAGGAAAAAAACAAAACAAAAACTTAAAAGTTAGTGGAAATCCGGTTACTTCAAGTTGTTCGCGCCCTGCTTACGCAACATGAACTGGCTTACTGGCTAGCAGCGCAACAAATCTAAGGATCAAACGCCATGCAAGCCTACTTTTTTTCTCTGCTTTATTTCTTTTTCCCAGCTGTTTGGTCTGCTAATGATGACCGACAATATTAAAAGCATCTCCACTCGTTCGGCCCCCAGCGCATAGGCCGGCATCCTCTTGGGCTCTCCCCCGGCGAATTTTAGGTCCTGAGACGATCTAGGCCCCAGCCACACTCCCAGGTGCCGCCCCCAAGGCGTCTCAAATTCAAAATTTGTCCATTCCTGCACCCAAAAAAATGCCACAAGTCCGGCGATCAGCGCCACAGATCGGCGATCACCTTGCCACAATTCGACGATCAAAATGAAAAGTTCGGCGGCAAAAAGATAGGACGAGTAAATGCATCAAACGGCGGCGTCGGAGTAGTCGGCGTGCGAGGGCTGGGCGGCGTCTGCGCGGCTTCGGTGCTGGGCGGTGTTGGCGCGGCTTCTGTGCTGCTGGGCGGCGTGGAGGCATCATCGCTTCGGCTTGGCGGCGGCGGCGTTGGTCGACGACATGCGGTTCAGTATGAGGCCGCGCTCCGCCAAGCACCACGCCTTGAGCTGCGGGTCGTCGCTCCAGAGCATGTCCGCCCCTCCCATCAGGAAAGCCAGGTCGGTGTTCCTCTTCTTCGCGGCGACGTTGGTGGAGAGCAGGTCGAGCTTGACGACGATATTCGTCGTTAATGCCGACCACCTTGCCTCGGTTTTCTCTTCCCGCAGGGCGGCCCGGGTCTGGGCTTCGGCGAGGCAATGCTCGATGGACTCTTGCACATGTGCCATAGCCGACTTGGCGTGTTTCCCCTTCTTGGCCTCTTTGTTGCCTTCCGGCCGCCCGTCGGCCGCGCCCGGCGTCGGCGTGTCCGGCTTGTACGTCTCCTTTGCCTTGGCGAGTGTACGCCGAACATATGCCCACTTCCCGCACGTCTCAATCTGTTTGAAGACGTGAAGGTACTTGAAATCTTGGCCGTTGCTGTCCTGGCGAAACATGGCGAACATCTGCACCAATTGCGCCAGGAACAACAGTGGACGGACGCACGCGGCGAAAAGGAAAAGGGAAGAGACCGGCGTGCCCCATACCTAATCCTCAATGTTGGCGCCGCTCTCCGGACGAGCCGCGATGTCCTCGACGATCCCATGCCATTTGTTGCACGCCGTTTGGATGAGCCCCCAATGGTTCGCCATTGTCTTCAACCCACGCTGCATGTAGGCACCTTTGAAGTAGGGGTCGACGAGCTTGCGCCCGTCGAACTCGACCTTGATCACTCCCAATACGTGTCGACGCTCTGGTTCGTGCCAGTGATCGGGTCGAGGCAGACGACTTTCCATGCCTCGGCAAGGCACTTGTCCTCCTTGGACACCCACTTCATGCGTGGCTCGCCGGTCCTGGCCGTCCTCTTCTTCTTCTTCCCTTTGCTCACTTGAGCAGGCGTCGGCTCCTCCTCCTCATCCTCATCCTCCTCCTCCTCATCCTCGTCCTCCTCCTCCTCCGGCTCCTCCTCACCGTAGTCGAGCTCGCTGTTCATGTCGCCGTTGAGATCTCTTGGGTCGTCTTGGGCAGCGAACCCGAGGGAGGCGGCGGCGGCCGAGCTGGTCGTGATGATGTCGTCCATGTCGGCCTCCATCGCGTCCATGTCGCCGAGATGTGACGACGAGGCTTGAGAGAAGAGCAACGGGCCACATCGGAGAGGTGGCGTCGGGGAGGCGGCGTAGGCCGGCGGCGAGTAGTTGTACGGTGGGTACTGCACGCCGGCGTTGACCAAGGGGGAAGGTGATGTTGGGGTTAAACACACCGTGCGTGTCACCGTCGGCGTAGCCAGGCGATAGCGTGCAGCCCCAGGGTTGTGGCGACGGCAAGAAGCCGACTAGACACCCGACGCTTTGCTGGCTCCAGGACGCGTACGGGCCTTGGCCAACGGGCGGATTCATCATCCCCACGGAAGCCACCTTGTTTTGGTCGACCTGCTCGGCCGCCACCGCCACCATGTCGCGGGCCTTCTTGGCGTTCGCCCTGTTCCGCCGGTCGGTGGTGACAGTTTCCCGCCGTTGAACTTCCGCCCTCTAGTCAGCGTTAGACATGCCCGGGGGTTTGGACGGCGGCGCTCTTTGCTTCCTCTTCTTCGGCTGGGTGGCGGCGGCATCATCCGTTGCGGCGCAGGGGGGCGTACTTCTTCGGCGGCATGGCGGTGGGCTGGGAGGGGAGGAGTGCTACCCCTTGAGCTTGCGTTGTATTCCCTCGAAGAGGAAAGTGAGATGCAGCACAGTAGCGTAAGTATTTCCCTCAGTTTTTGAGAACCAAGGTATCAATCCAGTAGGAGACCACGCGCCAGTCCCTCGCACCTGCACAAACAAATAAGAACTTTGCAGCCAACGCGATAAGGGGTTGACAATCCCTTTACGGTCACTTACGAGAGTGAGATCTGATAGAGATGATAATTATATTTTTGGTATTTTTGGTTTAATAAAACAGCAAATAAAAGCAAGAAAAGTAAAGTAGATGTAGATTTATATGTTGAGAATAGACCCGGGGGGCATAGTTTTCTCTAGTGGCTTCTCTCATGATAGCGATATTCTATGGCGGGTAAACAAATTACTGTCGAGCAATTGATAGAAAAGCGAATAATTATGAGACTATCTAGGCATGATCATTGTATATAGGCATCACGTCCGAGACAAGTAGATCGAAACAATTCTGCATCTACTACTATTACTCCACACATCGACCGTTGTCCAGCATGCATCTAGTGTATTGAGTTCATACGAACAGAGTAACGCTTTAAGAAAGATGACATGATGTAGAGGGATAGACTCAAGCAATATGATGAAAACCCCATCTTTTTATCCTCGATGGCAACAATAGATCTAGTAGGCCAAACCAAACCAATAATTCGAAGAGACTTGCAAGGATATTATGAGCACACATAAAAAGTTCAGAGAAGAACCAAATATATTTCATAGATAACCTTGATCATAAACTCACAATTCATCGGATCTCGACAAACACACCGCAAAAAGAGATTACATCGAATAGATCTCCTCGAAGACCGAGGAGAACTTTGTATTGAGATCCAGAGAGAGAAAAGAAGCCATCTAGATACTAGCTATGGACCCGAAGGTCTGGGGTAAACTACTCACAACTCATGGTGAGGGCGATGATGATGATGATGAAGGCCTCCGTGATGGATCCCCCTCCCGGAACAGGCTCCAAGATGGGATCTCCATGAGAACAGAAGCTATGGCGGTGGAATTAGGGTTTTCTCTCTGCGTATGGAGTTTCAGGGGTATGTAGGTATATATAGGAAGAAGGAGCGCACCGGGGGCCGTGTGGGCCAGCCTCGAGGCAAGGGTGTAATGCCCAGGATGGAACTATACCTCCTACGTGTCGAGGCATGACTTAAAGGCATAAGTCCATCCTAGAATGATCTCAAGTTTGGTAATCTTTGCACATCTCATGTAAAAGAGGGGAATTGTAAACATAAATAGTTGGCTTACACTCGCCACGTCACACAAATACAATACATGTCTCAAACATCATACATTAAGAATATCACAACCCTCTAAGGGCAAAATCCAAATGTCAAGATACCAAACTTAAATAAATAAACCACAGGTCGGATCGAATCCTAGTAGAAGTCTCCACTACTGATCATCCGGATAACGAACATAGTACCGACTACGCTCCTCGTCGTACTCCCAATCCAGCTCAGTGCCATCACCTGGATAGCTCACAGCTGGACCTGCATCTGGTGTGGTGAAGTAACTGTGAGCCACAGAGGACTCAGCAATCCCGTTCCCAGGTTACAAGACTATTTAAGCCTTGGGAGAGGATAAGGCTGAAGAAAAGAATAAGTGTCTGTAGCAGCAACTAGCAACTAGCTTACGTGAGAGAGAGCGAGAAGAGAAGCCTCGGACGAGAAGTGATCACGAAGTGATCCTAGCTATAGCTCAACAAACATAACCCCTCCGTGTTCAACTCCCGAATCCCTATTCGGAAATTAACGGTCACGGAACACACGCTGGTAGTGTATTAGAAACATTGTGTCAAGTTATCTACAACCGGATATTAACAAGCTCCCATCTGCCACATAACCGCGGGCATGGCTTTCGAAAGTTCATAACCCTGCAGGGGTGTTCCAACTTGACCCATTACAAGCCCACGATCCGCGGACGCGCAACTCCAAAGTGGGAAGACCCGAGTATTCTCGAAATCCCGTGCTCAAGATACTCCGAACTAAGGTAAGGCTAATCCAGCAAATCCTCCCGGCGTGTCGACACCCTGATAGTAGCCGCGCGTATCTAAGTCTCAAGACACGACCGGATGGGTGATGCTACCGGTTTTTACCAGACCTCGAGTTTCCTTGAGGTGGCCCCGCAGGACCCCCAGTTCGGACCAACACTCATGTGGAGCACTGGCCCGGGGTTGTTGATTAAAGAAAAAGGGTTTATAACTCCCTATGCAAGTTTAGTTTGTTATTAGGCAAATAGTACCAATGTTGGGACTTGCTGGAGAAGACTTAGCACTTAGCGGTTTATCGAGGGGGTCCCATACACCCCAACCGTGTTAGGAACGCATAAACAAGGAACATAACACCGGTTTATACGGTTCCTAATGGCGTGAGTGGAACAAATCACCAAGCAAAAGGCTTAGCCTTCCACCCTTGCCAATATATAGATGATTTCATTTTAGCAATTATATAGTGTGATAAACCCAACAAAACTTCAACATGAAGTGAGCATCTTCGGTCTTCACCTGCAACTAGCAATGCTATAAGAAGGGCTGAGCGAAGCGTACTTAGCCAAGCAACGGTTTGCATAGGTAGGGTGGTTAAACATGGTAATGGTTACAAGTAGGAGGCTGACATGAAAGACATGGGCATCGAGGCAAAACTATAGAGCGGAACTACTAGCAATAGGCAAAGATAGTAATGTTATCGGGGTTCGGTCATCTTGCCTGAAGTGAAGTCGTTCGGATCGTAAGAAGGGTCCTCGTGCTCAACCTCGTTGGTAACCTCATGCTCGTACTCGTACTCGGTCTCAGCTTCCGGCTCTAAACAATACAATCACACAAGGAACAAATCAACAAGATGCAATGCGCACTCGAAAATGATGGATGCATGATGGATGCACTAAGGATGCACACGGAGCACGGAAATTAGCACTCAAGCAAAACACCTCAAAACATGATAACAACAGGAGATTATGATTCTACACGAAAAATCAATCAAGTTTCATATAAGACTCGCTGAAATCGGAGTTACGGGCTAAAAGTTATGCCCGAAACAAGAAATGAGCGAAAGCTGAAAATTACAGCAACATAGCAACTTCGGAGCACAAAATAATTAAGCTACAGCACTCAAACATCATGGCAAAGGACATGAACATAAACTAGACATATCCTACAGCAAATAAGTCCAAAGGTGCACCCACAAAGGAGCCACGGATCAATAGCAATAAGCTTGGACATATTGAACTTGACAATAAAATTCTGGCAGCAGAATTTTATTGAAACTTTGGAGCAAAAGTTAAACATGCTACAGCCACTCAAATAAGCATGTGAGAACATGAATGGAAATCCAACAATATATACTACAAGGAACAATCAAGATCCACTCCAAAACTATCATGGTTTGTCCTAGAGCAGCAAGCAAACATGGCATCGGAACGTTACAGATTTCAGACTTAGTGAAAAACCACTAAGTCCTAAAACAGCAGTTTCATCATGGCATCTAAAAGAGAAAGTTTAAGTCACCTCGAAACTAAACATGGCAAGTGGTAAGCACCACATCAAAGTACACAAGATGGTGATTCCGAAACATACAAGCATGCATCATGGAGGTAAACACAACGATAGCAACGAGCTCAACAAGATGGCATTTCATAACAAGTGAAACAACATCACAGCCACATGGCACTTTGCAACGGAGATAAACATGGCAAGAATAAATCTATCATGCAACCTATCACCAACAACATGTAGAGCATGGCAAGATGAACACGTGAACATGTCATTTGCATCATTCGGACAAACGAGCTAAAAGTTATCACATGGCAAAGATGGCATAAAAACATCACATAGCAGCAATTATATCGGCATGCACTCTTGCAACGGGAAAACAAGCATCTAGATGACTTCTAACATGCATGACACCAAAAGATAAAACGTAGTGCTAATCACCACGAACGTCTGGACATGCTATTCACTCAAATCGGAGCTATGCACAAAAAGATATCATCAGTTGAAAATAGCATCAGACACAAACAATTCTGGGGACTTAGTGGGAAAAAGGGGGTGCAACCTCACAGATCTGGGGACAAACGGGTCAACGGGCCTCGGCCCGCGGCGGCGCTGGGATCTGGCGCGGCCTGGTGCGGGGGAGCCGCCGGCTGGGCCTTCGGGCGAAGCGGAGGAGGCGCCCGGCCCGACTCTGGAGGGAACCGGCCCGCGGAGTGGAAGCCCGCGGTGACCTGGCAGACGGGGTGGCTGGCCCAGGCTGGAGATCTGGCGAGGCCTGGCCCGACGCGGTGAGCGGCTCGGCGGAGCGATGCGGGAGGTGGCGCCCGGCTGGCCTGGCGACGCGGAGAGGCGGCCTGGCCGGCTCGCGGCTAGCGGCGGAGGGAGGAAGTGGGCCTTCGGGGCCCAGGAGGAGTCGTGGTTCCGGCGGCTGGCTGATCTGACGAGGCGCTGGGCCTGGCGACGCGAAGACCCAGGGGATCGAAGGATTCGGCGGTGGTGGGCGTTGACCGAGCGCTGGATCGATCTGGCGATCCAGATCGGGATCGCTCCTCCAGGCGCGACGGCGGCGGCTGGTCGGCTGGTTCCGGGAGGGAACTGACAAGTGGCAAAATGGATCTGGATTAGCACGAAAATTGAGGAGAGGTGAGGCTAGAGGTAGGTGGAGGGGGTTAGGCTGTCAAAATTGGAATGGGGATGTGTTTATATAGGGTAGGTGCTAGGGTTTGAGGGATCTGGGGTGTTTAGAGCCCTCCGATCGCGATCCGACGGATCCGATCGCGAGGGGAGTTAGGATGGGCCAAGAGGAGGTAAGTGGGCTGTTGGAGGGGGTGTCTTGGTCCACAAAGTGGAGGAACTTTGAGCCCACACATATAACTGTTGGGATAGCAAACGGACTCGAAACGCGACGAGATTTGACAGGCGGGTTACACACAACAAAACAACAACACACGACAAGTCTCGCGGCACACCGGCAACGTCACACGCCCAAACACCAAAGTAGGCCTACGGGACGCCGCGGACACGTGAGGGAGCTCCGGAACGCGAAACGGACAACGGGAAGGAACGCGTGGAACCGGATGCAACCGTCAACACAAATGCAATGCGATGCACATGTCTACATGATATGAATGAATGCCACACACGCACACAACAACACGACGAAAACCCAAAAGACAAAGAACCCGAAATGGAATAGATGAAGCCGGAGATATATTATATGCCCAAAAGGGGAAGTATTACATCTGGGGCATTACAAACTCTCCTCTACTACAAAAAGATCTAGGACTGGAAAAAGGAAGGGTACTCGGAACGAAGTTGATCTTCTCGTTCCCACGTAGCTTCTCGGTCGGTGTGATGTGACTACTTGACTTTCAAGAATTTGATGGACTTGTTGCGGGTCTTGCGTTCGGTTTCTTCGAGAATAGCAACGGGATGCTCTCGGTAAGACAGGTCTTGTTGAAGATCAATCTCTTCAAACGGAATCATGCGCTCAGGTGCCTTGAAGCATTTGCGGAGTTGAGACACATGGAACACATCATGAACATTGGCGAAGTTGGGAGGGAGCTCAAGTTGATAGGCTAGATCACCTCTTTTGCCAAGAATCTTGAAAGGCCCGACGTATCTAGGAGCAAGCTTTCCTTTGATACCGAATCTTTGGGTGCCTTTCATCGGAGACACACGGAGATAGACATGATCATCAATGTTGAAAGCCAAATCTCGATGCTTGCCGTCATAGTAGCTCTTCTGACGCGACTGAGCAGCCTTGAGATTCTCACGTATGACTTTGCACATTTCTTCGGCTTCTGAGATCAAGTCATTGCCAAGAAGTTGACGTTCGCCTGTTTCAGACCAGTTGAGAGGGGTACGACACTTTCTGCCATAGAGGATTTCAAACGGAGCTTTGCCGGCACTTGCTTGAAAGCTGTTGTTGTAAGAGAACTCGGCAAATGGAAGGCAGTCTTCTCATTTCATGCCAAAAGATATGACACAGGCTCTGAGCATGTCTTCTAGAATCTGATTCACGCGCTCGACTTGACCACTAGCCTGAGGGTGAAATGCAGTGTTGAACCTGATCTTAGTGCCCATGGCGGACTGAAAGGAGTCCCAGAACTTGGATGTGAACAAACTTCCATGGTCTGAGGATATAACTTGAGGAATGCCATGTAAGGACACAATTCTGGAAGTGTACAGCTCTGCCAATTGAGCTGCATTGATTGATTCTTTGACTGGCAGGAAGTGAGCGACTTTGGTAAGCTTGTCAATCACCACGAAGATAGAATCATTCCCTTTCTTGGATTTAGGAAAGCCAGTGACGAAGTCCATTTCAATGTGGTCGAACTTCCACTCGGGAATAGGAAGAGGTTGGAGAAGACCGGCTGGACGTTGATGTTCTGCTTTCACTCTTCTGCAAACATCACATTCATTCACGAATTGAGCAATTTCCCTTTTCATGCGTGTCCACCAGTAAGATTGCTTGAGGTCTTGATACATCTTGGAACTGCCAGGATGAATGGAAAGGAGAGAATCATGAGCTTCTTCCATTATGAGTTTCCTGAGATCACCTTTGGGAACAACGAGTCTGTCCTCGAAGAACAAGGTATCTCTCTCATCAACACGGAAGCACTTGTATTTCGGAAGGCCCTTAGCAATAGCATGTTTCACCTTCTTCACCATGGTATCACTGAGTTGGGACTCACGGACTTGATCTTCCAAGGTAGGAGCAATTTGAAGATTTGCAAGAAAACCCTGCGGAACAATTTGAAGGTTGAGCTTCCTGAAAGCTTCACAAAGCTCAGGCTGGTACGGCTTGATAAGAAGGCTGTTGCAATATGCCTTTCTGCTCAAAGCATCTGCAATCACATTTGCCTTGCCAGGAGTGTATTCAATGCTGGGATTATACTCTTGGATCATTTCAACCCAACGAGTCTGGCGGAGGTTCAGATGCGGCTGTGTGAAGATGTACTTCAAGCTCTTGTGATCGGTGAAGATGTCGACTTTTCTGCCCAACAACAGATGTCTCCACGTAATCAAAGCATGTACCACAGCTGCTAGCTCGAGATCATGTGTGGGATAGTTCTTCTCACTTGGCTTGAGCTGACGAGAAGTGTATGCCACAATTCTCTTATCTTGCATAAGCACACCACCAAGACCTTGAAGAGAAGCATCACAGAATACTTCATAGGGCTTGGACTCATCTGGAGGAGTCAGAACTGGAGCAGAGACGAGCTTTTCTTTGAGAGTTTTGAATGCCACTTCACACTCTGGAGACCAAAAGTATTTGACATTCTTCTGAAGCAAGTTGGAAAGAGGCTTGGCAATCTTGGAGAAGTTCTCAACGAACCTTCTGCAATAGCTGGCAAGACCCAAAAAACTGCGGAGTTGCTTGACGTTCTGAGGAGCTTCCCAGTTGACAATTGCTTCAACTTTCTCGGGATTAACCGCAATACCGTCAGCTGAGATGATATGGCCCAGGTACAAAACCTTATCGAGCAAAAACTCGCACTTTGAGAACTTGGCATAGAACTTATGCTCTCGGAGTCGATCAAGAACCAGACGTAAGTGCTTTTCGTGATCTTCTTCATTCTTGGAAAACACCAGAATATCATCCAGATACACAAGCACAAACTCGCCAGTATAGGGGTTGAAGATGTAGTGCATCATCCTCGAAAAGGTAGGAGGAGCATTGGCGAGACCGAAGGACATGACGGTATACTCGTATGAACCGTAGCTCGTTCTGAAGGCCGTCTTGGGAATATCTTCCTCGCGAATGCGAATTTGGTGATAGCCCATTCGGAGGTCAAGCTTAGAGAACACTTTAGCTCCTTTGAGCTGCTCGAAGAGTTCGTTGATGTTGGGGAGCGGATATTTGTTCTTTATTGTCTTCTTGTTCAATGGCCGGTAATCAACACAAAGACGCTCCGTGCCATCTTTCTTCTTGACAAATAAGACACCACAGCCCCAAGGAGACGTACTAGGCCTGATGAGAACCATACTCTCCTGTTTATCAAGCTGCTTCTTCAATTCCTTCAATTCATCCGGAGAGAGCTTGTACGGACGCCGGCATGCTGGCTCAGTACCCGGCTCGAGTTCAATAACGAATTCCACATGACGGTGTGGAGGCATGCCTGGAAGTTCTTCAGGAAAGACTTCTTGATATTCATTCACCACCGGAATTTGAGATATGGCATTAATTTCGCCCTTATCATTGAGAGAGAAAAGCCTGATAGTATTATCCCTGGAGGCAAAGATAATCACATCTTCATCAGGATGAGTCATCTTGACTTCCTTCTGTGCACAATCAATGTGAGCATCATGCTGAGAAAGCCAATCCATTCCGAGGATGAGTTCGATGTCGGAATTACCAAGAACCACCGGAGAAGCCAAAAATCGATAATCACCCATGCGAATAGAAACATCCGGAGCATATATACTGGAATGCATTCGTCTCCCCAGAGAAACAACTGATAACTCCCTTGGCAAACTTTTGATGTCAACATTATACTTGGATGCAAATGGTTGAGACATGAAAGAGCATGAAGCACCCGAATCAAACAAAACTTTAGCAGGGATAGAGTTCACTGGAAGGTTACCCAAAATGACATCAGAAGAATTCTCCGCTTGCGCTGCACTCATCAGATTCACCCTTGCTGCCTTTGGATCATGCTTGACCATAGCGGTACCGACAGGTGGAGGAGGTGGAAGACGCTTCGGGTTCGGACATCTGTTGGCATAGTGACCTTTCTGAGTGCATTTGTTGCAAGTCACTTCTGAGAGAGGACGGAAATGAGAACCACTTGACTTGGAGCCTTGAGGCTGAAACTGCTTCTTCGACTGGTTGCTCGGGTTGGGTGGGTGGGAGAAACCACGTCCACCGAAGTTCTTGTTGCTGTTGGAGTTGTTGGAGTTGTTGTAAGGAGCTTGAATCACTGGAGGAGGAGGAAGCCAAAATTTCTGATGCTTCGAGACCATTTGAGACGATGAGGAAGAGTGAACGGCATCTCGAATTCTCTTTTTAGAAGCCTCCATCTTAAGCTGAGCTGCTTCTTGTTTCAAAGCCATATTATAGAATTTGTCGAATTCATCGGGCTCGAACAAGGTGAGAGCAAGTTGAAGTTCATCTTTGAGACCTCCACGGAACTGGTAGATTTTGCTCTTGGCATCAGGAATGTCTTGCTTAGCATAGCGGGCGAGGTTTTGGAACTTGACATTATACTGATAGACTGTCATAGAGCCCTGCTTCAGGTTGCGGAATTGCTCACGCATGCCCTCGATGACACTTGTTGGAATGTGGTGAGAGCGAAAGTCCTTGCAGAAATTCTCCCAAGAGATCACTTGACCTGGCCTGGAGTCTTTGTACTGCTGCCACCAATCAGCTGCTTGATCTTTGAGTTGGAAGGCTGCAAACTTCACATAATCATCTTCCTTCACGTTACTGCACTCAAAATGCTTCTTTATGTCGGTTAACCAATCTTCAGCATCAAGAGGGTCGACACAGTAACTGAAAGCTTTTGGATTATTGGCCAGGAACTGGTTGAGAGTAGCATGGTGCTGCTGGTTGAAGAAGTTGCCTTGATTCCCTGGAACACCCTGATTAGCTTGATTAGCTTGCATCTGTTGCATCATCTGCATCAACAACTAGGTGTTCTGAGCTGTAGTCTGCATAATCGCTCTCCAAGCCTCAGGCGGAGGAGGAGGGGAAGGAGGACGTTCTGGGACCTCTTCACCCTCTGGGTTAGCATTGGGAACCCTTTTCGGAGCCATCCTGAAAGAGATGACCACGAATCAGCAATTGATTGACAGAAGGTATAAGCTGAATCAATGGAATGAATTGCAACAAGTTTTCACAATAATCATTCGAACAATAGGAACGAATGAAATCATTCGAACAAGAGGAACGAATGAAATTCTCAGTTAAATGATAACATCAATCTTCACGAGAAGCCACATAGGGATCAAACGGTAAATAAGAAAAACAACAAGGTACAGACGGGAACAAACACAAGATAGGAGCTTCGTTCTAACATCTTTGTGCTGAAAGCATATGAACGCGTTACGAAAAGGTTTTGCAATCCCCGGATCAGCATAGCCAAGGACCCTTTAAGATGCAACTGCTGATAGTAACATCGGTCATAAACCACTTCACTCAATGTAGAACCCCGAACTCGCTAACCTGCATTCGTTGGAAGAATGCCTACGATCTACTGGATAAAACCCACCTATGAATTTCCGAAAGATTCCAGTTATGCAATCAGGTGTTGGGGATACACGGGAAGCACCGCACAATCAACTCTAAACCTACATCCAGGTGTATCCATCCTTCAACACATAACCAGTCTTTCTCGGAAACTGTGTACCTCGGACCTTCGAAAAGCATCCACTATAACAAGCTATGGCAATACTCCCGAACTACCTCCCCAGTACTGGGTGATGTCGGGGTTATCTTGCCACTGGCCGTATAGAAGAGATTTTCGATGTCGGCCGTCTTAAGTATTTAGTACTGCCGCGATATGCTTGTGACGACAATACCCCGAAGCTCAACTCCCCGGGACACTGCCACAACCCCTAATGTCAGGAGGCATCGAGAACAATATCCTCGTCACAAGAACATCGAAACAATCCCAGAATACTCGCGAGATTCCTAAAAAAAAATTGTGCAATTTTTGAAGATAGAAGAGACAAGAGTAGTCGTCAGGAGTCCTCACCAGAGAGAAAGGAGATAAGAGCAAGAAATCCTACTCTCCGATATAATATAAGACTCAAAATATTTTCAGTGTGTGCCTAGACTCGACCGTCAACGATTCGATCAATCAGTGGGGGCTCCTAGGTCGGAGAAGGCTCTAATACCAACTTGTAATGCCCAGGATGGAACTATACCTCCTACGTGTCGAGGCACGACTTAAAGGCATAAGTCCATCCTAGAATGATCTCAAGTTTGGTAATCTTTGCACATCTCATGTAAAAGAGGGGAATTGTAAACATAAATAGTTGGCTTACACTCGCCACGTCACACAAATACAATACATGTCTCAAACATCATACATTAAGAATATCACAACCCTCTAAGGGCAAAATCCAAATGTCAAGATACCAAACTTAAATAAATAAACCACAGGTCGGATCGAATCCTAGTAGAAGTCTCCACTACTGATCATCCGGATAACGAACATAGTACCGACTACGCTCCTCGTCGTACTCCCAATCCAGCTCGGTGCCATCACCTGGATAGCTCACAGCTGGACATGCATCTGGTGTGGTGAAGTAACTGTGAGCCACAGAGGACTCAGCAATCCCGTTCCCGGGTTACAAGACTATTTAAGCCTTGGGAGAGGATAAGGCTAAAGAAAAGAATAAGTGTCTGTAGCAGCAACTAGCAACTAGCTTACGTGAGAGAGAGCGAGAAGAGAAGCCTCGGACGAGAAGTGATCACGAAGTGATCCTAGCTACAGCTCAACAAACATAACCCCTCTGTGTTCAACTCCCGAATCCCTATTCGGAAATTGACGGTCACGGAACACACGCTGGTAGTGTATTAGAAACATTGTGTCAAGTTATCTACAACCGGATAATAACAAGCTCCCATCTGCCACATAACCGCGGGCACGGCTTTCGAAAGTTCATAACCCTGCAGGGGTGTTCCAACTTGACCCATTACAAGCCCACGATCCGCGGAGTCGCAACTCCAAAGTGGGAAGACCCGAGTATTCTCGGAATCCCGTGCTCAAGATACTCCGAACTAAGGTAAGGCTAATCCAGCAAATCCTCCCGGCGTGTCGACACCCTGATAGTAGCCGCGCGTATGTAAGTCTCAGGACACGACCGGATGGGTGATGCTACGGGTTTTTACCACACCTCGAGTTTCCTTGAGGTGGCCCCGCAGGACCCCCAGTTCGGACCAACACTCATGTGGAGCACTGGCCCGGGGTTGTTGATTAAAGAAAAAGGGTTTATCACTCCCTATGCAAGTTTAGTTTGTTATTAGGCAAATAGTACCAATGTTGGGACTTGCTGGAAAAGACTTAGCACTTAGCGGTTTATCGAGGGGGTCCCATACACCCCAACCATGTTAGGAACGCATAAACAAGGAACATAACACCGGTTTATACGGTTCCTAACGGCGTGAGTGGAACAAATCACCAAGCAAAAGGCTTAGCCTTCCACCCTTGCCAATATATAGATGATTTCATTTTAGCAATTATATAGTGTGATAAACCCAACAAAACTTCAACATGAAGTGAGCATCTTCGGTCTTCACCTGCAACTAGCAATGCTATAAGAAGGGCTGAGCGAAGCGTACTTAGCCAAGCAACGGTTTGCATAGGTAGGGTGGTTAAACATGGTAATGGTTACAAGTAGGAGGCTGACATGAAAGACATGGGCATCGAGGCAAAACTATAGAGCGGAACTACTAGCAATAGGCAAAGATAGTAATGTTATCGTGGTTCGGTCATCTTGCCTGAAGTGAAGTCGTTCGGATCGTAAGAAGGGTCCTCGTGCTCAACCTCGTTGGTAACCTCGTGCTCGTACTTGTACTCGGTCTCAGCTTCCGGCTCTAAACAATACAATCACACAAGGAACAAATCAACAAGATGCAATGCGCACTCGAAAATGATGGATGCACTAAGGATGCACACGGAGCACGGAAATTAGCACTCAAGCAAAACACCTCAAAACATGATAACAACAGGAGATTATGATTCTACACGGAAAATCAATCAAGTTACATATAAGACTCGCTGAAATCGGAGTTACGGGCTAAAAGTTATGCCCGAAACAAGAAATGAGCGAAAGCTGAAAATTACAGCAACATAGCAACTTCGGAGCACAAAATAATTAAGCTACAACACTCAAACATCATGGCAAATACATGAACATAAACTACACATATCCTACAGCAAATAAGTCCAAAGGTGCACCCACAAAGGAGCCACGGATCAATAGCAATAAGCTTGGACATATTGAACTTGACAATAAAATTCTGGCAGCAGAATTTTATTGAAACTTTGGAGCAAAAGTTAAACATGCTACAGCCACTCAAATAAGCATGTGAGAACATGAATGGAAATCCAACAATATATACTACAAGGAACAATCAAGATCCACTCCAAAACTATCATGGTTTGTCCTAGAGCAGCAAGCAAACATGGCATCGGAACGTTACAGATTTCAGACTTAGTGAAAAACCACTAAGTCCTAAAACAACAGTTTCATCATGGCATCTAAAAGAGCAAGTTTAAGTCACCTCTAAACTAAACATGGCAAGTGGTAAGCACCACATCAAAGTACACAAGATGGTGATTCCGAAACATACAAGCATGCATCATGGAGGTAAACACAACGATAGCAACGAGCTCAACAAGATGGCATTTCATAACAAGTGAAACAACATCACAGCCACATGGCACTTTGCAACGGAGATAAACATGGCAAGAATAAATCTATCATGCAACCTATCACCAACAACATGTAGAGCATGGCAAGACGAACACGTGGACATGTCATTTGCATCATTCGGACAAACGAGCTAAAAGTTATCACATGGCAAAGATGGCATAAAAACATCACATAGCAGCAATTATATCGGCATGCACTCTTGCAACGGGAAAACAAGCATCTAGATGACTTCTAACATGCATGACACCAAAAGATAAAACGTAGTGCTAATCACCATGAACGTGTGGACATGCTATTCACTCAAATCGGAGCTATGCACAAAAAGATATCATCAGTTGAAAATAGCATCAGACACAAACAATTCTGGGGACTTAGTGGGAAAAAGGGGGTGCAACCTCACAGATCTGGGGACAAACGGGTCAACGGGCCTCGGCCCGCGGCGGCGCTGGGATCTGGCGCGGCCTGGTGCGGGGGAGCCGCCGGCTGGGCCTTCGGGCGAAGCGGAGGAGGCGCCCGGCCCGGCTCTGGAGGGAACCGGCCCGCGGAGTGGAAGCCCGCGGTGACCTGGCGGACGGGGCGGCTGGCCCAGGCTGGAGATCTGGCGAGGCCTGGCCCGACGCGGCGAGCGGCTCGGCGGAGCGATGCGGGAGGTGGCGCCCGGCTGGCCTGGCGACGCGGAGAGGCGGCCTGGCCGGCTCGCGGCTAGCGGCGGAGGGAGGAAGTGGGCCTTCGGGGGCCAGGAGGAGTCGCGGTTCCGGCGGCTGGCCGATCTGACGAGGCGCTGGGCCTTGTGACGCGAAGACCCAGGGGATCGAAGGATTCGGCGGTGGTGGGCGTTGACCGAGCGCTGGATCGATCTGGCGATCCAGATCGGGATCGCTCCTCCAGGCGCGACGGCGGCGGCTGGTCGGCTGGTTCCGGGAGGGAACTGACAAGTTGCAAAATGGATCTGGATTAGCATGAAAATTGAGGAGAGGTGAGGCTAGAGGTAGGTGGAGGGGGTTAGGCTGCCAAAATTGGAATGGGGATGTGTTTATATAGGGTAGGTGCTAGGGTTTGAGGGATCTGGGGTGTTTAGAGCCCTCCGATCGCGATCCGACGGATCCGATCGCGAGGGGAGTTAGGATGAGCCAAGAGGAGGTAAGTGGGCTGTTGGAGGGGGTGTCTTGGGCCACAAAGTGGAGGCACTTTGAGCCCACACATATAACTGTTGGGATAGCAAATGGACTCGAAACGCGACGAGATTTGATAGGCGGGTTACACACAACAAAACAACAACACACGACAAGTCTCGCGGCACACCGGCAACGTCACACGCCCAAACACCAAAGTAGGCCTACGGGACGCCACGGACACGTGAGGGAGCTCCGGAACGCGAAACGGACAACGGGAAGGAACGCGTGGAACCGGATGCAACCGTCAACACAAATGCAATGTGATGCACATGTCTACATGATATGAATGAATGCCACACACGCACACAACAACACGACGAAAACCCGATAGACAAAGAACCCGAAATGGAATAGATGAAGCCGGAGATATATTATATGCCCAAATGGGGAAGTATTACATCCGGGGCATTACAAAGGGGGCACGCCATGGGAAGGGGGCGCGCCCCCTACCCTCGAGGGCAGGCCTTCCGTCCCCTGACTTGGTCCGGAAGTTTCCTGAGCGTGATTTCCTCCAAAAAAAAATATCTCGCAAAGGTTTCATTCCGTTTGGACTCCGTTTGATATTCCTTTTCTGCAAAACCCTGAAATAGGCAAAAAAAACAGCAATCTAGACTGGGCCTTTGGGTTAGTAGGTTAGTCCGAAAAATGATATAAAAGTGAATGATAAAGCCCATTAAACATCCAAGACTTCATAAATAATAGCATGGAACAATAAAAAAATATAGATACGTTGGAGACGAATCAAGGAGGAGGAGATTGGCGGGAGGAATGGAGAATGGGAGGGAAGCCGGAGGGGGGAAAGCGGGAAGAAACGGCGGGAAAAGGGCCTCCTCTCGCCGACAGAGCGGCCCCATGCCCCTTTTCGCTTCTGCCGGCGCCCTCAGGCGAGCCCCGGGCGTTTGGGTTCGGCTCGGGGTTGTCGGCTGTTATTTCGGCCCAAAAATGCGTTAAATGAAATCATGGGGCGCGGCTGGGCCGATTTTTTGGCCGCCGACGCTAAAAACCGCCTTGGGGTCTGTAGGGGGCGCTGCTGAAGATTCTCTAATTAATCACAAGTTACAATTCAATACTACAACTAGAGTGCCCTGACCTTGGCATTCAATATTTATATGTTGCATTTGATTGCATGTCGGTGGTGAAGGACATCCAGGGGGATCATATGCAGCTCATGTAATGGTTATCAACGAAATTAGAGAATGGAAGCATTCTTTTATCTCATGTACGTTTAGTTTTGAGAGTAGAAACAATAAATTTCGAAGCTCGCAAGTTTGACATTCACCTTTTTTTCTTTTTTTTACGAGAACTTGGCATTCACTTTCTTTAGATCATGCCGCCATACTTGGATGGGTCATCCACATGACCTGAACATTATTCCTGTAACCTTGGTAATTGAGTAGTAAAGTGTAATTTTTTTGCCTACAAAAACTATAGAGCCCGCTAGAAATCTTTTGGGGGTGGCCTACTGGGGGAGGGGCGGGGGGGAGGAGGAGGCTGCTGCCCGCGCGCCTCCCGATTGGCTATGCGCCTCCGCCCCTGCCTGCAAGTTCTCAATCAACACTGGCGAGCAGGCGAACATGGAGGTCGTTGAGAATCTAGCCTTCGTGGATAAGCAACGAGCGTTATACGAGTCCATGTGGAACGCTTGCACCATCCACTGTAAACGAGGAGGAAGCGGAGTGCGGTGTCATATTCGAGCAGCTAGCTCGCGGTGGAGGTGGACATGGAGACGGTGCACACGATCGTGAACTGGAACGCTACCAACGTCGGCAACTCCACATCATTCGCACCTGGGCGTAACGATCACGATGAAAAGTAGGATGTGGGAGGCAAAATCGTCCATGTCCACGACTAGGTGATGCTCTGATGAAGAGTAGGATGCGGGAGATGGAACTGTCCATGTCCACAGCCAGGCGGCGAACTCCAACAAATAGTAGGACGTGGAAGATGGAACCATCCATGTCCACGGCTAGGTGATGGACTCCGACAAAGAGTATGATGCGGAAGACCGAACCGTCCACGTCCATGGCCAGGCGGCGAACTCCAATGAAGAGTAGGACGTGTGAGACAAAACCATCCACATCCGAGGAAGAGTAGGACATTGGACACGGGCATACCCACGGCAGCGAAGATTTAGGGCGTGTTCGATAGCTCTCCCCAGCCCAAAAATCCTCATCGCCAGCTTCCGTCGCCTGCTTCCAAATCCGCTTAAAAAACCAGAAGTAGTGTTTTGTTTGGCACCGTAGCTTCTACTTTCCCAGGCTGCTGGTGCCCCGTGTCACGGGATGTTCCTGGCGGATAATGTTTCTGAAAGGGACAGGATGTTGGGGATCGTTGTAGAAATCAAAAAAATTATATGCATCACCAAGATCAATCTATGGAGAGACTAGTAACGAGAGAGGGGAGTGCATCTTCATACCCTTGAAGATCGCGCAAACGGAAGCGTTACAAGAACACGGTTGGTGGAGTCGTACACGCAGCGATTCACATCGCAGTCGATTCCGATCTAAGCGCCAAACAACGGCGCCTCCGCGTTCAACACACGTACAGCCCGGGGACGTCTCCTCCTTCTTGATCCAGCAAGGGGGAGGAGAAGTTGGGGAAGAGCTCCGGCAGCATGACGGCGTGGTGGTGGAGCTTGCAGTTCTCCGGCAGGGCTTTGCCAAGCACTGCGAAGGAAGAGGAGGAGTTGGGAGGGGGAGGATTGCGCCAGGCAAGAGGTCCGGCTGCCCTCCCACCTCCCCACTATTTATAGGGGCAAGGGAGAGGGGGCCGGCCCCCTCAGATCCAATCTAGGGGGGTGGCTGAAGGAAATATGCCCTAGAGGCAATAATAAAGTTGTTATTTGTATTTCCTTTTATCATGATAAATGCTTATTATTCATGCTAGAATTGTATTAACCGGAAACTTAGTACATGTGCGAATACATAGACAAAACAGAGTGTCCCTAGTATGCCTCTACTAGACTAGCTCATTGATCAAAGATGGTTATGTTTCCTAACCATAGACATGAGTTGTCATTTGATCAACGGGATCACATCATTAGGAGAATGATGTGATGGACAAGACCCATCTGTTAGCTTAGCAACTTGATCGTTTAGTTTTACTGCTATTGCTTTCTTCATGACTTATACATGTTCCTATGACTATGAGATTATGCAACTCCCGAATACCGGAGGAACATCTTGTGTGCTATCAAATGTCACAATGTAACAGGGTAATTATAAAGATGCTCAATAGGTGTCTCCGAAGGTGTTTGTGGTGTTGGCATAGATCGAGAATAGGATTTGTCACTCCGAGTATCGGAGAGGTATCTCTGGGCCCTCTCGGTAATACACATCACAATAAGCCTTACAAGCAAACGACTAATGAGTTAGTCACGAGATGATGTATTACGGAACGAGTAAAGAGACTTGCCGATAACGAAATTGAACTAGGTACGATGATACCGACGATCGAATCTTGGGCAAGTAACATACCGATGACAAAGGGAACAACATATGTTGTTATGCGGTTTGACCGATAAAGATCTTCGTAGAATATGTAGGAACCAATATGAGCATCCAGGTTCCGCTATCGGTTATTGACCGGAGATGAGTCTCGGTCATGTCTACATTGTTCTCGAACCCGTAGGGTCCGCACACTTAACGTTCGATGACGATCGGTATTATGAGTTTATGAGTTTTGATGTACCAAAGGTATTTCGGAGTCGCGGATGAGATCACGGACATGACGAGGAGTCTCGGAATGTTTGAGATATAAAGATTGATACATTGGACGGCTATATTCGGACACCGGAAGTGTTCCGGGTGATTTCGGATAAAACGGGAGTGCCGAAGGGGTTACCGGAACCCCCCGGGGGAGTATTGGGCCATAGTGGGCATTGAGGGAAAGTGAGAGGAAGCCCATAGGGGCTGGCCGCGCCCCCTCCCAAGGAATCCTAGTTGGACTAGGAGTGGGGGGGGAGGCGCCCCTCTCCTTCCTTCTTCTCTTTTTCTTTCCCCCTTCCCCCTTCCTAGTAGGACTAGGAAAGGATGAATCCTACTCCTACTTGGAGGAGATTTCCTCCTCTCCTTGGGGCGCACCAAGGCCGGCCGGCCTCCCTCCCTTGCTCCTTTATATACGGGGGCAGGGGGCACCCTAGGACACACAAGTTGATTGTTCCAAGCCGTGTGCGGTGCCCCCTCCACCATATTCCACCTCGGTCATATTGTAGCGGTGCTTAGGCGAAGCCCTGTGTCGGTAACTTCATCATCACCATCATCACGCCGTCGTGCTGACAAAACTCTCCCTCGAAGATCTACTGAATCGTGAGTTCGTGGGACGTCACCGAGCTGAACGTGTGCAGATCGCGGAGGTGCCGTATGTTCGGTACTAGGATCGGTCGATCGTGAAGACGTACGACTACATCAAACGCATTGTCATAACGCTTCTGCTTTCGGTCTATGAGGGTACGTAGACACAATCTCCCCTCTCGTTGCTATGCTTCTAGTAGATAGATCTTGCGTGATCGTAGGAATTTTTTTGAAATACTACGTTCCCTAACTGTGGCATCATGAGCCAGGTCTATGCGTAGATGATATGCACGAGTAAAACACAATGAGTTATGGGTGATAATAGTCATACTGCTTACCAACATGTCATACTTTGATTCGGCGGTATTGTTGGATGAAGCGGCACGGACCGACATTACGCTTACGCTTACGCGAGACTAGTTCTACCGACGTGCTTCGCACACAGGTGGCTGGCGGGTGTCAGTTTCTCCAACTTTAGTTGAATCAAGTGTGGCTACGCCCGGTCCTTGTGAAGGTTAAAAAATCACATACTTGACGAAAAATTGTTGTGGTTTTTTTTGTATGCGTAGGTAAGAACCATTCTTGCTAAGCCCGTAGCAGCCACGTAAAACTTGCAACAACAAAGTAGAGGACGTCTAACTTTTTTTTTGCAGGGCATGTTGTGATGTGATATGTTCAAGACGTGATGAGTTATACATTATTGTATGAGATGATCATGTTTTGTAAAGTTATCGGCAACTGGCATGAGCCTTATGGTTGTCCCTTATGTATGAATTGCGAAGGCCATGTAATTGCTTTACTTTATGTCTTTATCACTGTGAGTTAGCGATATTAATAGTAGCAATAGTTGGCGAGACGACCACAACGCTACGATGAAGATCATGGTGTCTAGCCGGTGACGATGGAGATCATGACGATGCTTTGGAGATGGAGATCAAAAGCATAAGATGATGATGGCCATATCATGTCACATATTTTGATTGCATGTGATGTTTATATTATTATGCTTCTTATTTTGCTTAGAACGACGGTAGCATTATAAGATGATCCCTTACAAAATTTCAAGGTACAAGTGTTCTCCCTGAGTATGCACCGTTGCGAAAGTTCGTCGTGCCGAGATACCACGTGATGATCGGGTGTGATACGCTCTACGTTCAAATACAACGGGTTTAAGACAGTTTTGCACATGCAGAATACTCGGGTTAAACTTGACGAGCCTAGCATGTACAGACATGGCCTCGGAACACTGGAGACCGAAAGGTCGAGCGTGAATCATATAGTAGATATGATCAACGTAAGATGTTCACCATTGAAAACTACTCCATCTCACGTGATGATCGGACATGGTTTAGTTGATTTGGATCATGTGATCATTTAGATGACTAGAGGGATGTCTATCTAAGTGGGAGTTCTTTAGTAATATGATTAATTGAACTTTAATTTATCATGAACTTAGTCCTGATAGTTTTTGCATGTCTATGTTGTTGTAGACCAATGGCCCGTGCTACCGTTCCCTTGAATTTTAATGCATTCCTAGAGAAAGCTACGTTGAAAGATGATGGTAGCAATTACACGGACTGGGTCCGTAACTTGAGGATTATACTCATTGCTGCACAGAAGAATTATGTCCTTGAAGCACCGCTAGGTGACAAGCCCCCTCCCGCTAATGTAGACGCTTTGAACGTCTAGCAGACGCGGTCTGATGACTACTCGATAGTTCAGTGTGCCATGCTTTACAGCTTAGAACCGGGACTTCAACGACGTTTTAAACGTCATGGAGCATATGAGATGTTCCAGGAGTTGAAGTTAATATTTCAAGAAAATACCCAGATTGAGAGATATGAAGTCTCCAATAAGTTCTATAGCTGCAAGATGGAGGAGAACAGTTCTATGAGTGAACACTTGCTCAGAATGTCTGGGTACTACAATCATATGACTCAACTTGGTTGCAAAGTTGACGAAGATAGTGTTATTGGTAGAGTTCTTCAATCACTGCCACCAAGCTATAAAGGCTTCGTGATGAATTATAACATGCAAGGGATGTAGAAGACAATTCCCGAGCTCTTCACAATGCTCAAAGCTGCGGAGGTAGAAATCAAAAAGGAGCATCAAGTTTTGATGGTTAACAAAACCACTAGTTTCGAGAAAAGGGCAAGGGAAAGAAGGGGGACTTCAAAAAGAATAGCAAGACAGTTGCTACTCCTGCGAAGAAACCCAACTCTGGAGCCAAGCCTGAAACTGAGTGATTCTACTACAAAGGGACTGGACACTAGAAGCGGAACTGCCCCAAGTATTTGGCGGATAAGAAGGATGGCAAAGTGAACAAAGGTATATTAGATATACATGTTATTGATGTGTACCTTACTAATGCTCGTAGTAGCACCTGGGTATTTGATACTGGTTCGGTTGCTAATATTTGTAACTCGAAACAGAGGCTACGGATTAAACGAAGATTAGCTAAGGACAAGGTGACGATGCGCGTGGGAAATGGTTCCAAAGTCTATGTGATCGTCGTCAGCACGCTACCTCTACATCTACCATTGGGATTAGTATTAGACCTAAATAATTGTTATTTGGTGCCAGCGTTGAGCATGAACATTATATCTGGATCTTGTTTATTGTGAGATGGTTATTCATTTAAATCAGAGAATAATGGTTGTTCTATTTATATGAGTAATATCTTTTATGGTCATGCATCCTTGAAGAATGGCCTATTCTTGTTGGATCTCGATCGTAGTGATACACGTATTCATAATATTGAAGCCAAAAGATGCAAGGTTAATAATGATAGTGCAACTTATTTGTGGCGCTGCCGTTTAGGTCATATTGGTGTGAAGCGCATGAAGAAACTCCATACTGATGGACTTTTGGAATCACTTGATTATGAATCACTTGGTGCTTGCGAACCATGCCGCATGGGCAAGATGACTAAGACTCCGTTCTCCGGAACAATGGAGCGAGCAACTGATTTGTTGGAAATCATACATACTGATGTATGTGGACCAATGAGTGTTGAGGGTCGCGGTGGGTATCATTATTTTCTGACCTTCACTGATAATTTGAGCAGATATGGGTATATCTACTTGATGGAACACAAGTCTGAAACATTTGAAAAGTTCAAAGAATTTCAGAGTGAAGTAGAGAATCATCGTAACAAGAAAATAAAGTTTCTACGATCTGATCGTGGAGGCGAATATTTGAGTTACGAGTTTGGTCTTCATTTGAAACAATGTGGAATAGTCTCACAACTCACGCCACCCGGAACACCACAACATAATGGTGTGTCCGAACGTCGTAACCATACTTTATTAGATATGGTGCGATCTATGATGTCTCTTACCGATTTACCACTGTCGTTTTTGGGTTATGCTTTAGAGACAGCTGCATTCACGTTAAATAGGGCACCATCTAAATCCGTTGAGACGATGCCTTATGAACTGTGGTTTGGCAAGAAACCAAAGTTGTCGTTTCTTAAAGTTTGGGGCTGTGATGCTTATGTGAAAAAGCTTCAACCTGATAAGCTCGAACCCAAGTCGGAGAAATGTGTCTTCATAGGATACCCAACGGAGACTGTTGGGTACACCTTCTATCACAGATTTGAAGGCAAGATATTCGTTGCTAAGAATGGGTCCTTTCTAGAGAAGGAGTTTCTCTCCAAAGAAGTGAGTGGGAGGAAAGTAGAACTTGATGAGGTAATTGTACCTTCTCCCGAATTGGAAAGTACTACATCACAGAAACTAGTTCGAGTGATTCCTACACCAATTAGTGAGGAAGCTAATGATGATGATCATGAAACTTCGGATCAAGTTACTACTGAACCTCGTAGGTCAAACAGAGTACATTTCGCACGAGAGTGGTACAGCAATCCAGTTCTGGAAGTCATGTTACTAGACCATGATGAACCTACGAACTATGAGGAAGCGATGATGAGCCCAGATTCCGCGAAATGGCTTGAGGCCATGAAATCTGAGATGGGATCCATGTATGAGAACAAAGTATGGACTTTGGTTGACTTGCCTGATGATCGGCAAGCCATTGAAAATAAATGGATCTTCAAGAGGAAGACCAACGTCGACGGTAATGTTACTATCTACAAAGCTTGACTTGTTGTGAAAGGTTTTTGACAAGTTCAAGGAGTTGACTACGATGAGACTTTCTCACCCGTAGCGATGCTTAAGTCTGTCCGAATCATGTTAGCAATTGTCGTATTTTATGATTATGAAATCTGGCAAATGGAGGTCAAAACTGCATTCCTAAATGGATACCTCAAAGAAGAGTTGTATATGATGCAACCAGAAGGTTTTGTCGATCCTAAAGGTGCTAACAAAGTGTGCAAGCTCCAGCGATCCATCTATGGACTGGTGCAAGCATCTCAGAGTTGGAATATACGCTTTGATGAGGTGATCAAAGCATATGGTTTTATACAGACTTTTGGAGAAGCCTGTATTTACAAGAAAGTGAGTGGGAGCTCTGTAGCATTTCGGATATTATATGTGGATGACATATTATTGATTGGAAATGATATAGAATTTCTGGATAGCATAAAATGATACTTGAATAAGAATTTTTTAATGAAATACCTCGGTGAAGCTGCTTATATATTAAGCATCAAGATCTATAGAGATAGATCAAGACGCTTAATTGGACTTTCACAAAGCACATACCTTGATAAAGTTTTGAAGAAGTTCAAAATGGATCAGTCGAAGAAAGGGTTCCTGCCCGTGTTACAAGGTGTGAAGTTGAGTAAGACTCAATGCCCGACCATTGCAGAAGATAGAGAGAAAATGAAATTCATTCCCTATGCCTCAGCCATAGGATCTATAATGTATGCAATGTTGTGTACCAGACCTGATGTGTGCATTGCTATAAGTTTAGCATGGAGGTACCAAAGTAATCCAGGAATGGATCACTGGACAACGGTCAAGAACATCCTGAAGTACCTGAAAAGGACAAAGGATATGTTTCTCATTTATGGGGGTGACAAATAGCTCGTCGTAAATGGTTACGTCGATTCAAGCTTTGACACTAATCCAGATGACTCTAAGTCGCAAACTAGATATGTATTTTTATTGAACGGTGGAGCTGTCAGTTGGTGCAGTTCCAAGCAGACCGTCGTGGCGGGATCTACGTGTGAAGCGGAGCACATAGCTGCTTCGGAAGCAGCAAATGAAGGAGTCTGGATGAAGGAGTTCATATCCGACCTAGGTGTTATACCTAGTGCATCAGGTCCAATGAAAATCTTTTGTGACAACACTGGAGAAATAGCCTTGGCGAAGGAATCCAGGTTTCACAAGAGAACAAAGCACATCAAGAGACGCTTCAATTCCATCCACGATCAAGTCAAGGAGGGAGTGATACGTCCAAAATGTATCTATAATTTCTGCTTGCTCCATGCCTCTTTTGGGTGATATTGCTATGATATTTATACACTTCCATACACTTTTGATCATATTTGGACTAACCTATTAACTCAGTGCACCCCAGTGCCAGTTTCTGTTTTCGGCTGTTTTTGTATTTCAGGTTTTCCCATTACGAGAACTGCCAGAAAAATCCCGGAAAAATTATATAAAAAATCAGCGTTCCAGAAGCTACCAGGCACCCGAAGCACAGCCGGAGGGGGGCCACCAGGGCTCCAGGCGCCATGGTGGCGCGGCCCCCCCGGCCGCGCCGGGGGGGCGCCTGGGCCCCCCGAGCCTCGTCTGATGCCCCCCTTTGGCATATATTTATACCGTCTCCCGAAACCCTCGAGACGGAAACCCTTTTTCGTGATCTCATCTCTATTCCGCCGCCGCCGCGCTTCCAAGATCGGGAACACCAGGAGAACTCTTCTCGGCACCCTGCCGGAGGGGAGGATCACCACCGGGAGCTTCTCCACCACCATGGACGCCTCCCGGATGAGTTGTGAGTAGTCTCCCTTGGACCATGGGTCCATGACCAGTAGCTATGTGATGTTCTCCTCCCGTTCTTGTGCTTCACTAATTAGTCCTCGTGAGCTGCCCTACATGATCGAGGCACATATGTAATCCTTATGCTGTTGCTATGATGAGTTTGCTGGGATCCGATGGATTATGAGATTATGTTCAGATTGTGTTTGAGTAATATATTTGATTCAACTCTTTTATATTTATGTTCGTAAGTAATTCTTGCATGTTCTCCGTTGTTATTTATTGCTTTGGCCAAGTAGTAGGTAGTGACTCCAAGAGGGAACGTTATGCTTGATTGTGGGTTCATGCCCCTCGATGACTAGCTTGAGTGACAGAAACATGAGTCTAGGGGATGTGATGTTGCCACAAGGGGGAAAACAACGGTGCTTGTGCCCGCGGGTGCAAGGATTGTTTACTTTACGCAAAGTTCTTTTAATGCAGTTGTCTGTTGCTTTGAGTTTACACTATGGGTGGGACTCGCAACTTAATACCAGCGAGATGTTCTGGATAAATATCTCAAGGTGGATGATTAGTAGTAGATGCAGATGGATTTCGGTCTACTTGACTTGGCGTACCGCCCATGCTTTGAACCTCTACCTTTCTTGCAATGTAGTCAGCATTGGTTTGTGCACATGGTCCTGTCAATTGCCCAGCTGTAATTCGTTTACCTCACATAGCTGTTTTATCGTCTTTTGGGAGAGAGACATCACTAGTGAACATCATGAGACTCCGGTCCATATTACCATCATTGATCACATCCGCTATTTACTTTCCGCTTTTTACTTACTATTGCAATTATACCTATCACTATTATCACTTGCGTTTGATCCTTTGTAAACTACAAGGCCGGAGGGATTGACAACCTCTCTGTACTCGTTGGGAGCAAAGTTATTTGTATCTGTGTGCAGGTCCACGTTGATTGCTAATATCTGGCGCCGTTAGCAGTTGACACCTTCTTGTTGAAACTGGGAGTCTCAGGGAAATCGATCCTTGGTATTGCCAAGGGAAAACTTCCGCTACACTGCATCTCAAACCTTCCACTTGGGGTAACCAACGAGGGGCGAGAAGCCATCAAGCAAAGTTTTCTGGTGCCGTTGTCGGGGAATCCACTCTTCAAGATAGGGGAGTTGCACGCTATCTTTTATCTTTGCTTTTTAGTCTTGTTAGTTTACCTTTTAGTTTTCTTTATGTCTTTTCACTAGTTTTGCTTAATGGAAAACAACAAAAATGTGAGAGAGCTTTATAAGCTCTACCTTGCTTTGGGACATGATGTGTTTGAAGAGAAAATTAAAAAACCTATGGAACTTTATTATTTGCATAACAATCATGATGGTGGTGATGTTATTAGTATGCTTTCTTTGAATATCAATATTGCTAATGACATGGAAAGCTCTAAGCTTGGGGATGACACGTTTGATGAACATGATATTTTTAGTCCATCAACTTTTGAAGAGAAAATTTACTTTGATGATACTTTGCTTCCTATATATGATTACAATGATGAATATGATGTTTTCAGTCCACCTACTATTGAGGATAAAGTTTATTATGCTTATGATATGCCTCCTAAATACAATGATTACCATGATGGTTATGATTGCTTTACTCTCACTATTCCCAATAAGAAAGATTTTGCTTATATGAAGAGTAATGATACCTTTTTGCATGTGGATCATGGTAATAATGCTTTATGTGATGCTTATATTGTTGAGTTTATTCGTGATCCCACTGAAAATTATTATGAGAAGGGAACATATGCTTATAGATATTTCAATAATATCAAGTTCCCTCTCTTTATGTTGAAGGTTTTGAAGCTGCACTTGTTTTGTCTTCCTATGCTTATTGCTTTGTGCTTTAATGAATTATTGTATTGCAATATTCCTATGCATAGGAAGCATGTTAGGCTTAAATGTGTTTGGTATTTGCTTCTTGATGCTCTCTTTTGTTCTTCAACTCTTATTCCTACGAGAGCATCATTAAAGTCTTAAGCCTATCTTTATGGCTATAAAGAAAGAGCTCTAGGGAGACAACCCTTGTTATCTTTGCTTTCAGTTTGTTCTTTCAGTTTTAGTGGTCTTGATGTTTGTTACTAATGTAGCAACATCATTGTATCTTTACTTTTCAGCTTTGTGCCAAGTTTAGCCTCTGATTGCAAGAAAGTTCAAAAGTTGTGACGTGCTGTCCAGGAAACAGATTCTGTCCTTGGACAGAAAAAATCGTATAAAATCACCAGATCATCTTTTTGGTCTGAATTTTTTCGACAGCGTGCTCTATATAATTTTCTTTCGTGCGTTTGTTCTGAGTTTTTTTATTAGAGTTGCAGAAGTACCCCGAAAAAATCATTTACTACCTGCTGTTCTGTTTTTCACAGATTCTGTCCTGTTTTGCCTTTCCTTCATTTTGCAAACCTAGAGCTTGCTTCTTCTTTGCAAAAACCTTTTGGCAATCTTGAGAAACAGTAGACCTTCAAGAATATCTTTATTTCCAGCAAGGAACAATTATTTTATTATGGGTACTAACCTCACTAATCAGATTATGATGAGTTATGTATGAAGGGAGTTTTCAAGTGTGCGAGGGAAGATGATAAAAAGAATCAGGAGTGTCAAACGCTCAAGCTTGGGGATGCCCCCGTGCACCCCCAAGAAATATTCAAGGAGACTCAAGCGTATAAGCTTGGGGATGCCCCCGTGCATCCCCTTCTCCATCAACATTATCAGTTCGTCTTTCGTTCCACTATATTTTAATCACTTCATGTGTTATGTGCTATGCTTGGAGCGTCTTGCTTTTAGTTTTCCTTAGCTTTTCATAACGAGACGAACTCAGCTTTCTTTATATGGGAGAGAAACACTCTCCACTTCTACCTAGAACATAACATAGAATTTTCATGTCTATCTTTTGCTGTGTGTGTTCTTTGTTTTTCAATGGCTACTATCATGTTCAACTCTTAGTTTTCATGCTTATCTTTTTAAAGAGCTTTTGTTTAGTTGGTTGCTTGAACTCTCTTTAGTTATCATGCTTATCTTATTAAGAGAGTTTGCTTCCGTTGCATTGGTTGATATGTCTATGATAAAGATGCTACGTGCATAATGGTGCTTAGTAGTTCATGTTTTCTTATGGTTAGTCTCAAATAGCTGGGGGGATTCCCAATGTGTTATTGGAGTACCAACATGATTTGTTTGCCTATGATGTGGTATGGTTTAGTAATATCTTCCTTCAAAGAATTTATTTTGATTGACTTGGCGTATGCTCACGCATATTTAAGACTGTAAAGAAAGTCTGTCAAGCCTTGATGATCTTTTGTTTCTGAGTAGCGATATAACTTCCATGCCTGATTCAATGTTGCTTTGTCGCTCTGCATGATTATGACCGTCATTGCTCTCTTAGTTGGTCGCTCCCAGTCTTTTGCTAACCTCCACCTTTACTAAGCGGACTGACTGCTTGTGCATCCAAATTCTTTTAAACCAGTTATGCCATATGAGTCCACCATACCTTCCTACATGGTATTTACCTGCCATTCCTAACGGAGACTTGCATGTACCATCTCGAAATTATTCAAAGAAAAAAAGCATTCCTATTTTGTGCCTCTGTTTTAAGTTCATGAGGAAGTAGTAGTTAATTCATGATCTTTTTAAGTTGGACAAGCTTCACCCCGGGATTGCACGTATAATGTGCAAACCCATAATACGAGAAGGAACTGGCATTGAGTGCGCCCGGCTCAAAAATAATACAACAAACAAACCCTCCTTCATGCTTTGTTCATGAGAAATAAGAAAACTTTGGTAGTGATAAACAAAGGAGATTAAGAGGATGTGATCGTCCTCATTCGGGAGCCGTTCCTCGAAACTTGTCCGTCTCAAGAAGTGATTGAGTTGTCTGCTAGCATTCGTTGACGGAACATGGATAATCAAAAATATAATTATTACTTCTGTTTTTAAAACCAAGAGCTCTGGTACATGTTTTGTCTTTGTTTCCGACTACGGGTTTTCAACCTTGCCAACAAAAGCCACGGTTCGAGAGTCTCCACCTTCTTTTAATGAGCACCAACTACTGAGATCATGATTGTCATTCTGAGTGTAATGTGCATTGTCCCAAAGTAGCATTGTCTTTTGCATGATTGTGATATCGTTTATTTTGAAATCATTGT
Organism: Secale cereale; assembly: GCA_902687465.1. Taxonomy (NCBI): domain Eukaryota; kingdom Viridiplantae; phylum Streptophyta; class Magnoliopsida; order Poales; family Poaceae; genus Secale; species Secale cereale. Next base: position 94,853,195 of record LR738714.1, on the reverse strand, counting down.
ATCTAGTCATCACTTAAACCTTGGAGGTGCCCCTGCATTTATGTTTTGCTTCACTAAAGGGGGCAAGCGAGATATCACTTTATCATATTTGCACACCATGCTCATTAAAAATCTATTTGATGTTTCAGTATCATATTGTAAAACTTTCAGTTCTTTGTGATTTTCTCATGAGGCAACTTAATTACTATAGATTCATTGTCTCAGTAAGCTTTTGTCATGTGACTATGAAAAAGTCCTATATGGTTAATAGCATGTCACCACAGAAATTATTCTTGTTATCATTTACCTACTCGAGGACGAGCAGGAATTAAGCTTGGGGATGTTGATACGTCCAAAACGTATCTATAATTTCTGCTTGCTCCATGCCTCTTTTGGGTGATATTGCTATGATATTTATACACTTCCATACACTTTTGATCATATTTGGACTAACCTATTAACTCAGTGCACCCCTGTGCCAGTTTCTGTTTTCGGCTGTTTTTGTATTTCAGGTTTTCCCATTACGAGAACTGCCAGAAAAATCCCGGAAAAATTATATAAAAAATCAGCGTTCCAGAAGCTACCAGGCACCCGAAGCACAGCCGGAGGGGGCCACCAGGGCTCCAGGCGCCCTGGTGGCGCGGCCCCCCTGGCCGCACCGGGGGGGCGCCTGGGACCCCCGAGCCTCGTCTGATGCCCCCCTTTGGCATATATTTATACCGTCTCCCGAAACCCTCGAGACGGAAACCCTTTTTCGCGATCTCATCTCTGTTCCGCCGCCGCCGCGCTTCCAAGATCGGGAGCACCAGGAGAACTCTTCCCGGCACCCTGCCGGAGGGGAGGATCGCCACCGGGAGCTTCTCCACCACCATGGACGCCTCCCGGATGAGTTGTGAGTAGTCTCCCTTGGACCATGGGTCCATGACCAGTAGCTATGTGATGTTCTCCTCCCGTTCTTGTGCTTCACTAATTAGTCCTCATGAGCTGCCCTACATGCTCGAGGCACATATGTAATCCTTATGTTGTTGCTATGATGAGTTTGCTGGGATCCGATGGATTATGAGATTATGTTCAGATTGTGTTTGAGTAATATATTTGATTCACCTCTTTTATATTTATGTTCGTAAGTAATTCTTGCATGTTCTCCGTTGTTATTTATTGCTTTGGCCAAGTAGTAGGTAGTGACTCCAAGAGGGAACGTTATGCTTGATTGTGGATTCATGCCCCTCGATGACTAGCTTGAGTGATAGAAACATGAGTCTAGGGGATGTGTTGTTGCCACAAGGGGGAAAACAACGGTGCTTGTGCCCGCGGGTGCAAGGATTGTTTACTTTACGCAAAGTTCTTTTAATGCAGTTGTCTGTTGCTTTGAGTTTACACTATGGGTGGGACTCGCAACTTAATACCAGCGAGATGTTCTGGATAGATATCTCAAGGTGGATGATTAGTAGTAGATGCAGATGGACTTCGGTCTACTTGCCTTGGCGTACCGCCCATGCTTTGAACCTCTACCTTTCTTGCAATGTAGTCAGCATTGGTTTGCGCACATGGTCCTGTCAATTGCCCAGCTGTAATTCGTTTACCTCACATAGCTGTTTTATCGTCTTTTGGGAGAGAGACATCACTAGTGAACATCATGAGACTCCGGTCCATATTACCATCATTGATCACATCCGCTATTTACTTTCCACTTTTTACTTACTATTGCAATTATACCTATCACTATTATCACTTGCGTTTGATCCTTTGTAAACTACAAGGCCACAGGGATTGACAACCTCTCTGTACTTGTTGGGAGCAAAGTTATTTGTATCTGTGTGCAGGTCCACGTTGATTGCTAATATCTGGCGCCGTTAGCAGTTGACACCTTCTTGTTGAAACTGGGAGTCTCAGGGAAATCGATCCTTGGTATTGCCAAGGGAAAACTTCCGCTACACTGCATCTCAAACCTTCCACTTGGGGTAACCAACGAGGGGCGAGAAGCCATCAGGGAGACATAGAAATTTACAAGATACATATGGATCTGAATGTCGCAGACCCGTTCACTAGGCCACTTCCACGAGCAAAACATGATCAGCACCAAGACTCAATGGGTGTTAGAATCATTATATGTAATCTAGATTATTGACTCTAGTTCAAGTGGGAGACTGAAGGAAATATGCCCTAGGGGCAATAATAAAGTTGTTATTTCTATTTCCTTATATCATGATAAATGTTTATTATTCATGATAGAATTTTATTAACCGGAAACATAGTACATGTGCGAATACATAGACAAAACAGAGTGTCCCTAGTATGCCTCTACTAGACTAGCTCATTGATCAAAGATGGTTATGTTTCCTAACCATAGACATGAGTTGTCATTTGATCAACGGGATCACATCATTAGGAGAATGATGTGATGGACAAGACCCATCCGTTAGCTTAGCAACTTGATCATTTAGTTTTACTACTATTGCTTTCTTCATGACTTATACATGTTCCTATGACTATGAGATTATGCAACTACCGAATACCGGAGGAACACCTTGTGTGCTATCAAACATCACAACGTAACTAGGTGATTATAAAGATGCTCTACAGGTGTCTCCAAAGGTGTTTGTGGTGTTGGCATAGATCGAGAATAGGATTTGTCACTCCGAGTATCGGAGAGGTATCTCTGGGCCCTCTCGGTAATACACATCATAATAAGCCTTGCAAGCAAATGACTAATGAGTTAGTCATGAGATGATGTATTACGGAACGAGTAAAGAGACTTGTCGGTAACGATATTGAACTAGGTATGATGATACCGACGATCGAATCTCGGGCAGGTAACATACCGATGACAAAGGGAACAATGTATGTTGTTATGCGGTTTGACCGATAAAGATCTGCGTAGAATATGTAGGAACCAATATGAGCATCCAGGTTCCGTTATTGGTTATTGACCGGAGATGAGTCTCGGTCATGTCTACATAGTTCTCGAACATGTAGGGTCCGCACGCTTAACGCTCGATGACGATCGGTATTATGAGTTTATGAGTTTTGATGTACCGAAGGTAGTTCGGAGCCTCGGATCAGATCACGGACATGACGAGGAGTTTCGGAATGTTCGAGACATAAAGATTGATATATTGGACGGCTATATTCGGACAACGGAAGTGTTCCGGGTGATTCCGGAGAAAACCGGAGTGCCGGAGGGGTTACCGGAACCCCCCACGGGAGTATTGGGCCATAGTGGGCCTTGAGGGAAAGTGAGAGGCAGCCCATAGGGGCTGTCTGCGCCCCTCCCAAGGAATCCTAGTTGGACTAGGAGTGGGGGGGGAGGCGCCCCTCTCCTTCCTTCTTCTCTTTTTCCTTCCCCCTTCCCCCTTCCTAGTAGGACTAGGAAAGGATGAATCCTACTCCTACTAGGAGGAGGATTCCTTCTCTCCTTGGGGCGCACCCTAGGACACACAAGTTGATTGTTCCAAGCCGTGTGCAGTGCCCCCCTCCACCATATTCCACCTCGGTCATATCGTAGTGATGCTTAGGCGAAGCCCTGCGTCGGTAACTTCATCATCACCGTCATCACGCTGTCGTGCTAACGGAACTCTCCCTGGAAGTCTACTAGATCGTGAGTTCGTGGGACGTCACCGAGCTGAACGTGTGCAGATCGCGGTGGTGCCGTACGTTCGGTACTAGGATCGGTCGATCGTGAAGACGTGCGACTACATCAACCGCGTTGTCATAACGCTTCCTCTTTCAATCTACGAGGGTACATAGACACACTCTCTCCTCTCGTTGCTATGCTTCTAGTAGATAGATCTTGCGTGATCATAGGATTTTTTTGAAATACTACGTTCCCCAACAACGGCGGCCAGGGAGGGGGCTTGCCCCCCAAGCCAAGGGGGCGCCCCCTTTAGGGTTTCCCCCGAACCCTAGGCGCATGGGCCCTAGGGGGGAAGGCGCCCAGCCCACTTAGGGGCTGGTTCCCCTCCACATACAGCCCATAGGGCCCTCCGGGGCAGGTGGACCCTCCCGGTGGACCACCGGAACCACTTCGGTGGCCCCGGTACAATACCGACATACCCCCGAACACTTCCGGTGACCTTATGATGACTTCCCATATATAAATCTTCACCTCCTGACCATTCCGGAACTCCTCGTGACGTTCGGGATCTCATCTGGGACTCCGAACAACATTTTGTAACTACATACAATTTCCCATAACAACTCTAGCGTCACCGAACCTTAAGTGTGTAGGCCCTACGGGTTCGGGAGACATGTAGACATGACCGAGACATCTCTTCGGTCAATAACCAACTGTGGGATCTGGATACCCATGTTGGCTCCCACATGTTCCATGATGATCTTATCGGATGAACCACGATGTCGAGGATTCAATCAATCCCATATACAATTCCCTTTGTCTACCGGTATGATACTTGCGCGAGATTCGATCGTCGGTATCCCTATACCTTGTTAAATCTCGTTACCGGCAAGTCTCTTTACTCGTTCCGTAACACATCATCATGTGACCAACTCCTTAGTCACATTGAGCTCATTACGATGATGTCTTACTGAGTGGGCCCAGAGATACCTCTCCGTCGTACGGAGTGACAAATCCCAGTCTCGGTTCATGCCAACCCAACAGATACTTTCGGGGATACCTGTAGTGTACCTTTATAGCCACCCAGTTATGTTGTGACGTTTGGCACACCCAAAGCATTCCTACGGTATCCGGGAGTTGCACAATCTCATGGTCTAAGGAAATGATACTTGGCATTAGAAAAGCTTTAGCAGACGAACTACATGATCTAGTGTTATTCTTAGGATTGGGTCTTGTCCATCACATCATTCTCGTGATGATGTGATCCTGTTATCAACGACATCCAATGTCCATGGTCAGGAAACCGTAACCATCTATTGATCAACGAGCTAGTCAACTAGAGGCTCGCTAGGGACATGTTGTGGTCTATGTATTCACACATGTATTACGATTTCGGGATAATACAATTATAGCATGAATAATAGACAATTATCATGAACAAGGAAATATAATAATAACCATTTTATTATTGCCTCTAGGGCATATTTTCAACAGTCTCCCACTTGCACTAGAGTCAATAATCTAGTTACATTGTGATGAATCGAACACCCATAGAGTTCTGGTGTTGATCATGTTTTGCTCGTGGAAGAGGTTTAGTCAACGGATATGCGACATTCAGATCCGTATCCACTTTACAAATATCTATGTCTCCATCTTGAATATAACCACGAATGGAGTTGAAACGATGCTTGATGTGCTTGGTCTTCTTGTGAAACCTGGGCTCCTTGGCAATGGCAATAGCTCCAGTGTTATCACAAAAGAGAGTCATCGGGCTCGGCGCGCTTGGAATAACTCCTAGGTCGGTGATGAACTCCTTCATCCAGACTCCTTCCTGTGCTGCTTCGGAAGCAGCTATGTACTCCGCTTCACATGTAGATGCCGCCACGACGCTTTGCTTGCAAATGCACCAGCTGACTGCCCCACCATTCAAAATATACACGTATCCGGTTTGTGACTTGGAGTCATCCGGATCTGTGTCGAAGCTGGCATCGACGTAACCCTTTACGACGATCTCTTTGTCACCTCCATAAATGAGAAACATATCCTTAGTCCTTTTTAGGTACTTCGGGATGTTCTTGACCGCTGTCCAGTGTTCCATTCTGGGATCACTTTGGTACCTCCCCACCAAGTTTATGACAAGGTTCACATCAGGTCTGGTACACAACATGGCATACATAATAGAACCTATGGCTGAGGCATAGGGGATGCCACTCATCTTTTCTCTATCTTCTGCGGAGATCGGGCATTGAGCTGTGCTCAATCTCACATCTTGCAATACAGGCGAGAACCCTTTCTTGGACTGATCCATATTGAACTTCTTCAATATCTTGTCAAGGTATGTGCTTCATGAAAGACCAATGAGGCGTCTCGATCTATCTCTATAGATCTTGATGCCTAATATGTAAGCAGCTTCTCCAAGGTCCTTCATTGAAAAACACCTATTCAATGGCATTTATGCTTTCCAAAAGTTCTATATCATTTCCCATCAACAATATGTCATCCACATATAATATGAGAAATGCTACAGAGCTCCCACTCACTTTCTTGTAAATATAGGCTTCTCCATAAGTCTGTATGAACCCAAACTCTTTGATCACTTCATCAAAACAAATATTCCAACTCCGAGATGCTTGCACCAGCCCATAGATGGAGCGCTGAAGCTTGCATACCTTGTTAGCATTCTTAGGATCGACAAAACCTTCCGGCTGCATCATATACAATTCTTCCTTAAGGAAACCGTTAAGGAATGCCGTTTTGTCGTCCATTTGCCAGATCTCATAATCATAGAATGCGGCAATTGCTAACATGATTCGGACGGGCTTCAGCATCGCTACAGGAGAGAAAGTCCCATCGTAGTCAATTCCTTGAACTTGTCAATAACCCTTAGCGACAAGCCGAGCCTTATAGATGGTCACATTTCCATCCGCGTCAGTCTTCTACTTAAAGATCTTATTCTCTATGGCTTGCCGATCATGAGGTGAGTCCACCAAAGTCCATACTTTGTTATCATACATGGATCCTATCTCGGATTTCATGGCTTCAAGCCATTTGTTGGAATCCGGGCCCGCCATCGCTTCTTCATAGTTCGAAGGTTCACCGTTGTCTAATAACATGATTTCCAGGACAGCGTTGCCGTACCACTCTGGTGCGGAACGTGTCCTCGTGGACCTACGAAGTTCAGTAGTAACTTGATCCGAAGTTTCATGACCATTATCATTAACTTCCTCCCTAGTCGGTGCAGGCACCACAGAAACATCTTCCCGTGCTGCGCTACTTTCTGGTTCAAGAGGGGTTACAATCACCTCATCAAGTTCTACTTTCCTCCCACTTACTTCTTTCGAGAGAAACTCTTTCTCCAGAAAGGATCCATTCTTGGCAACAAAGACCTTGCCTTCGGTTCTGAGGTAGAAGGTATGCCCAATAGTTTCCTTAGGGTATCCTATGAAGACGCATTTTTCCGATTTGGGTTCGAGCTTTTCAGGTTGAAGTTTCTTGACACAAGCATCGCATCCCCAAACTTTTAGAAACGACAACTTAGGTTTCTTCCCAAACCATAATTCATACGGTGTCGTCTCAACGGATTTAGACGGTGCCCTATTTAAAGTGAATGCGATAGTCTCTAAAGCATAACCCCAAAATGATAGCGGTAAATCGGTAAGAGACGTCATAGATCACACCATGTCCAACAAAGTATGATTACGATGTTCGGGCACACCATTACGCTGAGGTGTTCCAGGCGGCGTTAGTTGTGAAACAATTCCACATTTCCTTAGGTGCGTACCAAACTCGTGACTCAAATATTCTCCTCTACGATCTGATCGTAAGAACTTTATTTTCCTGTCACGTTGATTCTCTACCTCATTTTGAAATTCCTTGAACTTTTCAAAGGTCTCAGACTTGTGTTTCGTTAGGTAGACATACCCATATCTACTTAAGTCATCGGTAAGGGTGAGAACATAACGATAGCCACCGCGAGCCTCAACACTCATTGGACCGCACACATCAGTATGTATGATTTCCAACAAGTTGGTTGCTCGCTCCATTGTTCCGAAGAACGGAGACTTGGTCATCTTGCCCAAGAGGCATGGTTCGCACGTGTCAAATGATTCATAATCAAGAGACTCCAATAGTCCATCTGCATGCAGTTTTCTCATGCGTTTGACACCAATATGACCAAGGCGGTAGTGCCATAAGTATGTGGCACTATCATTATCAACCTTACATCTTTTGGTATTCACACTATGAATATGTGTAACATCACGTTCGAGATTCAACAAAAATTAACCATTGACCAGCGGGGCATGACCATAAAACATATCTCTCATATAAATAGAACAACCATTATTCTCATATTTAAATGAGTAGCCATCTCGCATTAAACGAGATCCAGATACAATGTTCATGCTCAAAGCTGGCACTGAATAACAATTATTGAGGTTGAAAACTAATCCCGAAGGAAGATGTAGAGGTAGCGTGCCGACGGCGATCACATCGACCTTGGAATCATTCCCGACGCGCATTGTCACCTCGTCCTTCGCTAGTCTTCGTTTATTCCGCAGCTCCTTCTTAGAGTTACAAATGTGAGCAACTGCACCGGTATCAAATACCCAGGAGATACTACGAGCGCTGGTAAGGTACACATCAATAACATGTATATCACATATACCTTTGACCTTGCCGGCCTTCTTATCCGCTAAGTATTTGGGGCAATTCTGCTTCCAGTGACCCGTTCCCTTGCAATAAAAAGCACTCAGTCTCAGGTTTGGGTTCATTCTTTGGCTTCTTCCCGGCAACTGGCTTACCGGGCGCGGCAACTCCCTTGCCGTCCTTCTTGAAGTTCTTTTTACCCTTGCCTTTCTTGAACTTAGTGGTCTTATTCACCATCAACACTTGATGCTCCTTTTTGATCTCCACCTCCGCTGATTTCAGCATTGAATACAACTAGGTAATGGACTTCTCCATCCCTTGCATATTGTAGTTCATCACAAAGCTCTTATAGCTAGGTGGGAGCGACTGGAGGATTCTGTCAATGATCGAGTCATCTGGGAGATTAACTACCAGCTGAGACAAGCGGTTGTGCAATCCAGACATTTTGAGTATATATGCTCGCTGACAGAACTATTTTCCTCCATCTTACAACTGTAGAACTTGTCGGAGACTTCATATCTCTTGACCCGAGCATGAGCTTGGAAAACCATTTTCAGCTCTTGGAACATCTCATATGCTCCGTGTTGCTCAAAACGCTTTTGGAGCCCCGATTCTAAGCTGTAAAGCTTGTCGCACTAAACCAGGGAGTAATCATCACTACGCGACTGCCAGGCGTTCATAACGTCTTGAGTTGCTGGGAAAATGGGTGCGTCACCTAGCGGTGCTTCAAGGACATATGCTTTCTTGGCAGCTATGAGGATGATCCTCAAGTTACGGACCCGGTCTATATAGTTGCTACCATCGTCTTTCAGCTTGGTTTTCTCTAGGAACGCGTTGAAGTTGAGGGCAACATTAGCGTGGGCCATTGGATCTACAAGACATATTGTAGATATTTAGACTATGTTCATGATAATTAAGTTCATCTAATCAACTTATTTATTGAACTCCCACTCAGATAGACATCTCTCTAGTCATCTAAGTGATACATGATCTGAATCGACTAGGCCGTGTCCGATCATCACGTGAGACGGACTAGTCATCAATGGTGAACATCTCCATGTTGATCGTATCTTCTATACGACTCATGTTTGACCTTTCGATCTTCCGTGTTTCGGGGCCATGTTTGTACATGCTAGGCTCGTCAAGTCAACCTGAGTGTATTGCGTGTGTAAATCTGGCTTACACCTGTTGTATGCGAACGTTAGAGCCTATCACACCCGATCATCACGTGGTGCTTTGGAACAACGAACTTTAGCAACGGTGCATGCTAATTCTCGAGCTTGCGTTGTATTCCCTCGAAGAGGAAAGGGTGATGCAGCACAGTAACGTAAGTATTTCCCTCAGTTTTTGAGAACCAAGGTATCAATCAAGTAGGAGACCATGCGCGAGTCCCTCGCACCCGCACAAACAAATAAGAACTTCGCAGCCAACGCGATAAGGGGTTGTCAATCCCTTCACGATCACTTACGAAAGTGAGATCTGATAGATAGGATAGGATAGTATTTTTGGTATAAGAACAGAAAGTAAAGAAAGCAAAGTAAAGTAGATGGAAGATTAATATGATGAGAATAGACCCGGGGGCCATAGGTTTCACTAGTGGCTTCTTTCATGATAGAAGAATTCTATGGTGGGTAAACAAATTACTATCGAGCAATTCATAGAAAAGCGCATAGTTATGAGAATATCTAGGCATGATCATTATATATAGGCATCACGTCCGTAACAAGTAGACTGAAACAATTCTGCATCTACTACTATTACTCCACACATCGACCGCTATCCAACATGCATCTAGAGTATTGAGTTCATAAGAACATAGTAATACTTTAAGCAAGATCACATGATGTAGAGGGATAAGCTCAAGCAATATGATATAAACCCCATCTTTTTATCCTCGATGGCAACAATACAATACGTGCCTTGCTGCCCCTACTGTCACTGGGAAAGGACACCGCAAGATTGAACCCAAAGCCAAGCACTTCTCCCATTGCAAGAACTATAGATCTAGTAGGCCAAACCAAACCAATAATTCGAAGAGACTTGCAAGGATATTATAATCATACATAAAAGATTTTAGAAAAGAATCAAATAGTGTTCATAGATAATCTTGATCATAAACCCACAATTCATCGGATCTCGACAAACACACCGCAAAAAGATTACATCGAATAGATCTCCTCGAAAATTAAGGAGAACTTTGTATTGAGATCCAAAAAGAGAGAAGAAGCCATCTAGCTAATAACTATGGACCCGAAGGTCTGTGGTAAACTACTCACAACTCATTGGTGAGGCTATGGTGTTGATGTAGAAGCACTCCGTGATTGATCCCGCCTCCGGTGGAGCTCCGGAACAGGCCCCGAGATGGGATCTCACGGGAATAGAAGGTTGCGGCGGTGGAATTATGGTTTTCTCTGTTGCCTCGATGTTTTCAGGCTACATGGATATATATAGGAGGAAGGAGGGCATCGGGGGAGCCAGAGGTGGCCCACGAGGGTGGGGGCGCGCCTGCCCCCCTGGGCGCGCCCTGGACCCTCGTGGCCGCCTATCTCGTTCCCTCGCGTGTACTCCAAGTCTTCTGTGAAGATACGGTTCCAAAAATAACTCTCCCGAAGGTTTCATTCCGTTTGGACTACGTTTGATATCCCTTTTCTCCGAAACACTGAAATAGGAAAAAAACTACAATTTGCACTAGGCCTTGGGTTAGTAGGTTAGTCCCAAAAATAATATAAAAGTGTATAATAAAGCCGATTAAACATCCAAAATAGAATATATAATAGCATGGAACAATCAAAAATTATAGATACGTTGGAGACGTATCAAGCATCCCCAAGATTAATTCCTGCTCGTCCTCGAGTAGGTAAATGATAAAAGCAGAATTTTTGATGTGGAATGCTAACCAACATAATTCTCAATGTAATTTCTTTATTGTGGCATGAATGTTCAGATCCAAAAGATTCAAGATAAATGTCTATATTGACATAAGAATAATAATACTTCAAGCATACTAACAAAGCAATTATGTCTTCTCAAAATAACATGGCCAAAGAAAGTTCATCCCTACAAAATCATATAGTTAGGCTATGCTCCATCTTCGTCACACAAAATACTCCAATCATGCACAACCCTGGTTTCAGCCAAGCATTTGTTTCATACTTTAATTTTTTCAAACTCTTTCAACTTTCACGCAATATATGAGCGTGAGCCATGGGCATAGCACTATGTGGAATAGAGTGGTGGTTGTGGAGAAGACAAAAAGAGGAAGATGGTCTCACATCAACTAGGCGTATCGATGGGCTATGGAGATGCCCATCAATAGATATCAATGTGAGTGAGTAGGGATTGCCATGCAACAGATGCACTAGAGCTATAAATATATGAAAGCTAAACAAAAGAAACTAAGTGGGTGTGCATCCAACTTGCTTGCTCACGAAGACCTAGGGCATTTGAGGAAGCCCATCGTTAGAATATACAAGCCAAGTTCTATAATGAAAATTCCCACTAGCATTTGAAAGTGACTAAACAAGAGGCTCTCTATCATGAAGATCATGGTGCTACTTTGAAGCACAAGTGTGGAAAAAGATAGTAGCATTGTCACTTTTTTATTTTCTTTTATTTTTTTTCTTTTATTTTTCTTTTTGGGCCTTTCTTTTTTTTCTTTGGCCTTTCCTTCTTTTCTTTTTCTTTTTTTCTTTGGGACAATGCTCTAATAATGATGATCATCACACTTATATTGATTTACAACTCAATATTACCACTCGATACTAGAACAAAGTATGACTCTATATGAATGCCTCCAGCGGTGTACTGGGATGTGCAATGAATCAAGAGTCACATGTATGAAAAATTATGCATGGTGGCCTAGCCACAAATATGATGTCAACTACATGATCATGCATGGCAATATGACAATGATGAAGCGTGTCATAGCAAACGGAACGGTGGAAAGTTGCATGGCAATATATCTCGGAATGGCTATGGAAATGCCATGATAGGTAGGTATGGTGGATATTTGAGGAAGGTATATGGCGGGTGTATGGTACCGGCGAAAGTTGCGTGGTACAATAGAGGCTAGCAATGGTGGAAGGGTGAGAGTGTGTATAATCCATGGGCTCAACATTAGTCATAAAGAACTCACATACTTATTGCAAAAATCTACAAGTCATCAAAACAAAGTATGACACGCATGCTCCTAGGGGAAGGGTTGGTAGGAGTTAACCATCGCGCGATCCCGACCTCCACACAAAGGATGACACTCAATGAAATACCTCATGTTTCAAATTTTTCACACAACGGTTACCATACGTGCATCCTACGGGACTTGCAAACCTTAACACAAGTATTTCTAAAATTCACAACTACTCTACTAGCATGACTCTAATATCACCATCCTCATATCTCAAAACAATCATCAAGTATCAAACTTCTCATAGTATTCAATGCACTTTATGTGAAAGTTTTACTATACCCATCTTGGATGCCTATCATATCAGGACTAGTTTTATAACCAAAGCACATTACCATGCTGTTCTAAAAGACTCTCAAAAGGATATAAGTGAAGCATGAGAGATCAAAAATTTCTACAAAATAAAACCACAACCGTGCTCTAAAAGATATAAGTGAAGCACTAGAGCAAAACTATCTAGCTCAAAAGATATAAGTGAAGCACAAAAAGTATTCTAATAAATTCTAATTCATATTTATCTCTCTTAAAAGGTGTGTCCAGCAAGGATGATTGTGGCAAAGTAAAAAGCAAAGACTCAAATCATACATGACGCTCCAAGCAAAACACATATCATGTGGTGAATAAAAATATAGTCCCGAGTATAGTTACCGATAGATGAAGACGAAAGAGGGGATGCCTTCCCGGGGCATCCCCAAACTTAGGCTTTTGGTTGTCCTTGAATTTTACCTTGGGGTGCCTTGGTAATCCCCAAGCTTAGGCTCTTGCCACTCTTTATTCCACAGTCCATCAAAGCCATACTCAAAACTTGAAAACTTCACAACACAAAACTTAGCCAAAAATCTTGTGAGCTCCGTTAGTATAAGAAAAAAAACCACCACTCCAAGGTACTGTAATGAACTCATTCTTTGTTTATATTGGTGTTAAACCTACTGTATTCCAACTTCTCTATGATTCATACCCCCCGATACTACTCATAGATTCATCAAAATAAGCAAACAACACACGAAAAACAGAATATGTGAAAAACAGAACAGTCTGTAGTAATCTGTAACTTTCGAATACTTCTGTAACTCCAAAAAAATTGAAGTAAATTGGTAAACGTGTGGAATTTGTTTATTAATCATTTGCAAAAAGAATCAACTAAAAATCACTCTCCAGTGACAGCCAATCTTCTGAGCGCTAAAGTTTCTGTTTTCTACAACATGATCACATAAACTTCACACAAATCTTCCCAAAGGTTCTACTTGGCACAAACACTAATTAAAACACAAAACCACATCTAAATAGAAGCTAGATGCAATATTTATTCCTAAACAGAATCAAAAACAAAGAAAATAAATTTGGGTTGCCTCCCAACAAGCGCTATCGTTTAACGCCCCTAGCTAGGCACGATACAAGAATAGATCTAGGTATTGCCATCTTTGGTAGGCAATCCATAAGTGGCTCTCATAATAGATTCATAATGTAGTTTAATTTTCTTTCTAGGAAAGTGTTCCATGCCTTTCCTTAACGGAAATTGGAATCTAGTATTTCCTTACTTCATATCAATAATAGCACCAATCCTTCTAAGGAAAGGTCTACCAAGAATAATAGGACATGAAGGATTGCAATCTATATCAAGAATAATGAAATCTACGGACACATATTCCTATTGGCAACAATAAGAACATCATTAATCCTTCCCATAGGTTTCTTAATGGTAGAATCCGCAAGATGCAAATTTAAAGAACAATCATCAAGTTCATGGAAACCTAACATATCACACAAAGCTTTTGGAATTGTAGAAACACTTGCACCCAAATCACACAAGGCAAAGCATTCATGATCTTTAATTTTAATTTTAATAGTAGGTTCCCACTCATCAAAAAGCTTTATAGGGATAGAAACTTCTAATTCAAGTTTTTCTCATAAGACTGCATTAAAGCATCAACTATGTGTTTGGTAAAAGCCTTATTTTGACTATAAGCATGCGGAGAATTCAGTACGGATTGCAACAAGGAAATACAATCTATTAAAGAGCAATTATCATAATTGAATCCCTTGAAATCCAAAATAGTGGGTTCATCACTATGCAAAGTTTTAATCTCTTCAATCCCACTTTTAACAATTTTAGCATCAAGATCTAAAAACTCCGAATCATTGGGACGCCTTTTAACTAAAGTAGACTCATCCTCAGTCCCATCTTTATCAAGATTCATACTAGAAAACAAGGATCAAATAGGAGACACATCAATAACTTTTAGATCCTCATCTTTATTTTCATGTTCTTCCGGTTTAGCAGCCATCTTATTAACTAAGGTGGATTGCTTGTCCAAAATTTGGGCTATTAAGTTCTCAAGATGAGAAAACTGAGATTTCAAACCATAAAATTCCTTAGACATATCATCAAGCTCTTTATTCATGTGCTCCATAACACTTTTCTGTTCGTTAAGCTCGTTTCTTAAGAAATCATTGTGTTCAAATTGCACAGACATAAAATTTCACATTGTTTTCAATCTCCTCCAACCTCTTAAGGTGAGGGTCAACACTGATAGGGGAAGCCATAGAGATGGACGAGCAATCCAACACACAGGCAAACAAAAGGCAAGCAAACGGTAAACACACAGAAAAAAGAAGGGTGAATAAAACGGCAAGGGTGAAGTGGGGGAGAGGAAAACGAGAGGCAAGCAATGTAGTGCAAAGGATAAGGGTTCATGATAGGTACTTGGTATATGACTTTTGTGTAGATCTCCCCGGCAACGGCGCCAGAAATTCTTCTTTCTACTTCTCGAGTTTGCGTTGTATTCCCTCAAAGAGGAAAGGGTGATGCAGCACAATAGCGTAAGTATTTCCCTCAATTTTTGAGAACCAAGGTATCAATCCAGTAGGAGACCACGCATGAGTCCCTCGCACCCGCACAAACAAATAAAAACTTCGCAGCCAACGCGATAAGGGGTTGTCAATCCCTTCACGGTCACTTACGAAAGTAAGATCTGATAGATAGGATAGGATAGTATTTTTGGTATTTTTGGTATAAGAACAAAAAGTAAAGAAAACAAAGTAAAGTAGATGAAAGATTAATATGATGAGAATAGACCCGGGGGCCATAGGTTTCACTAGTGGCTTTTCTCATGATAGGAGAATTCTACGGTGGGTAAACAAATTACAGTCGAGCAATTGATAGAAAAGTGCATAGTTATGAGAATATCTAGGCATGATCATTATATATAGGCATCACGTCCATAACAAGTAGACCGAAACGATTCCGCATCTACTACTATTACTCCACACATCGACCGCTATCCAACATGCATCTAGAGTATTAAGTTCATAAGAACAGAGTAATGCTTTAAGCAAGATGACATGATGTAGAGGGATAAACTCAAGCAATATGATATAAACCCCATATTTTTATCCTCGATGGCAACATGACAATACGTGCCTTGCTGCCCCTACTGTCACTGGAAAAGGACACCGCAAGATTGAACCCAAAGCCAAGCACTTTTCCCATTGCAAGAACTATAGATATAGTAGGCCAAACCAAACCAATAATTAGAAGAGAGTTGCCAGGATATTATAATCATACATAAAAGATTTCAGAAAAGAATCAAATATTGTTCATAGATAATCTTGATCATAAACCCACAATTCATCGGATCTCGACAAACACACCGCAAAAAGATTACATCGAATAGATCTCCTCAAAGATCGAGGAGAACTTTGTATTGAGATCCAAAAAGAGAGAAGAAGCCATCTAGATAATAACTATGGACCCGAATGTCTGTGGTAAACTACTCACAACTCATTGGTGAGGCTATGGTGTTGATGTAGAAGCACTCCGTGATCGATCCCCCTCCGGAGGAGCTCCGGAACAGGCACTGATACGTCCAAAACGTATCTATAATTTCTGCTTGCTCCATGCCCTTTTTGTGTGATATTGCTATGATATTTATGCACTTCCATACACTTTTGATCATATTTGGACTAACCTACTAATGGTTGCAAAAGTGCACAATGTTTTTGTTTTACACTTTATTGTGTAGGAATTACTTGGAAATTGACAAAAACGCAAAAGGAGTCGTATTGGAGTAGGACTCTGACTTTCCTGAAATCTGTCTGAGAATGTTTATTAAAGATGGTCACGTTCCGGCCCGAAGACGACGTCAAACGGAAAAAGTCTAGTTGCGAAAGTTGTGGGGAATTTCGAGGCGATGCTTCTGGATATAAAATTCGTCCAAATCGGAGTCCGGACGGCCGAGTAAAGCCCGTTTTACTGAGGCCCAAAATCTGATGACGGGAATCGGAGAGTAAAGAGAGGAAACCTAGGTCACCAAGGGCCACGAATTTTCCTCCTCCTGAGCCGCCGTCTTGGAGGGGAGGACCAGCACCATTGCAGCACCATCCACAAGGAAGAAGGGGGGCCAAGGAGCCGCTGCCCCTAGGGCCGCCGCCCCCTAGGGCCGCCGCCGTCTCCTCCTCGCCGCCGCCGTCGGCCGCCGCCTTCTCGCGGGGCTGCACCTCTCCATCAACACCATCATCAACCTCTTCCTCACCATGTCCATGTGTGAGTAGTCTCCTCCGGGGCCGAGGGCTCGTACGTGTAGCTATGTGGTTATCTCTCTCTCCCATGATGTGATCTTCGTTGTGATCATAGGCTATGTTAATCTAGGGTGATCCCATGATATTTCCCCTTCCTCTATGTATTGGATTGATGTACTCACTTGTCTTTATCTAGTATAATCCCCGAGACCAAGGTGACAGCGGTCTATTGGACATGGATTAGAAAAATATTTTCATGAGTGATTTCCTCTCTTGTGTGTTGATTGAAGATTGAGAGTCTCTTGGTGCTTGTCTTTGACTATCCTTTAGATATGTTGTGGTGATTGTGGGACTCTCTTTGGATGGCCGCGGTGACATTGGGAAATCCTTAGATTGAGAACTATGAACTTTGAGGTGTGCTTTTGTAGCCCTACATAATTCTCGTCCTCTCTTGACCACGAAGGAATGACCTCCGAGTGCGTCCCCTTTGCATGTTTTATGGGAAATATCATGTGATTCGATTATGTTAATGTTGTTGGGAGTTGCCACTAGTGAAAGTATGAAGCCTAGGCCTTGTTTCCACCATTGCAATACCATTTGTGCTCACGTTTACCACTTGTTTGCTTGCTGCACTTTTTATTACAGATTTATATTACTTTGTTTTGTCATCCATATCACTTGCCATTTAACATCTCTTCGCCGAACTAGTGCACCTATACATCTAACAAGTGTATTAGGTGTGTTGGGGACACAAGAGACTTCTTGTATCTTAGTTGCAGGGTTGCTTGAGAGAGACCATCTTCAACCTCTACTTCCCTGAGTTCGATAAACCTTAGGTCATCCACTTGAGGGAAATTGCTGCTGTCCTACAAACCTCTGCGCTTGGAGGCCCAACATAGTCTACAAGTGTAGAAGCGTGTGTAGACATCAGCCGGCACCCTGCCGGGACGGGGAAGTGCCCCCGGATTCATCTCCATCGACGTTGCTTCCTCCCTCCATGATGCGGGAGTAGTTCCTCCTCGGGGCTAAGGTTTCTACCAGTAGCTATGTGGTTATCTCTCTCTCCCATGATGTGATCTTCGTTGTGATCATAGGCTATGTTAATCTAGGGTGATCCCATGATGTTTCCCCTTCCTCTATGTATTGGATTGATGTACTCACTTGTCTTTATCTAGTATAATCCCCGAGACCAAGGTGACAGCGGTCTATTGGACATGGATTAGAAAAATATTTTCATGAGTGATTTCCTCTCTTGTGTGTTGATTGAAGATTGAGAGTCTCTTGGTGCTTGTCTTTGACTATCCTTTAGATATGTTGTGGTGATTGTGGGACTCTCTTTGGATGGCCGCGGTGACATTGGCAAATCCTTAGATTGAGAACTACGAACTTTGAGGTGTGCTTTTGTAGCCCTAAATAATTCTCGTCCTCTCTTGACCACGAAGGAATGACCTCCGGGTGCGTCTCCATTGCATGTTTTATGGGAAATATCATGTGATTCGATTATGTTAATGTTGTTGGGAGTTGCCACTAGTGAAAGTATGAACCCTAGGCCTTGTTTCCACCATTGCAATACCATTTGTGCTCACGTTTACCACTTGTTTGCTTGCTGCACTTTTTATTACAGATTTATATTACTTTGTTTTGCCATCCATATCACTTGCCATTTAACATCTCTTCGCCGAACTAGTGCACCTATACATCTAACAAGTGTATTAGGTGTGTTGGGGACACAAGAGACTTCTTGTATCTTAGTTGCAGGGTTGCTTGAGAGAGACCATCTTCAACCTCTACTTCCCTGAGTTCGATAAACCTTAGGTCATCCACTTGAGGGAAATTGCTGATGTCCTACAAACCTCTGCGCTTGGAGGCCCAACATAGTCTACAAGAGTAGAAGCGTGTGTAGACATCAGGCCCCAAGATGTTCCCTTACGGGAACAGAAGGTTGCGACAGTGGAATTAGGGTTTTCTCTGTTGCATCGATGTTTTCAGGGTACATGGATATATATATAGGAGGAAGGAGGGCATCGGGGGAGCCAGAGGAGGCCCACGAGGGTGGGGGCGTGCGTGCCCCCCTGGGCGCGCCCTGGACCCTCGTGGCCGCCTCTCTCGTTCCCTCGCGTGTACTCCAAGTCTTTGGTGAAGATACGGTTCCAAAAATAACTCTCCCGAAGGTTTTATTCCGTTTGGACTCCGTTTGATATCCCTTTTCTGTGAAACACTGAAATAGGCAAAAAAACAACAATTTGCACTGGGCCTTGAGTTAGTAGGTTAGTTCCAAAAATAATATAAAAGTGTATAATAAAGCCCATTAAACATCCAAAACAGAATATATAATAGCATGGAACAATCAAAAATTATAGATACGTTGGAGACGTATCAAGCATCCCCAAGCTTAATTCCTGCTCGTTCTCGAGTAGGTAAATGATAAAAACAGAATTTTTGATGTGGAATGCTAACCAACATAATTCTCAATGTAATTTCTTTATTGTGGCATGAATGTTCAGATCCGAAAGATTCAAGATAAAAGTCTATATTGACATAAGAATAATAATACTTCAAGCATACTAACAAATCAATTATGTCTTCTCAAAATAACATGGCCAAAGAAAGTTCATCCCTACAAAGTCATATAGTTAGGCTATGCTCCATCTTCGTCACACAAAATACTCCAATCATGCACAACCCCGGTTTCAGCCAAGCATTTGTTTCATACTTTAATTTTTTCAAACTCTTTCACGCAATATATGAGCGTGAGCCATGGACATAGCCCACCTCTCTCGCAGCCTGTTCAATTCATCGGCAATGTTAGATGTTCGACGCCTCAGATGGTCATTCTGACGAGTGATAACCAGGGCAGTTCATTGACATTGTGATGGGTATGTTTTGCGGCAAGATATGTGAGTCTTGGGCTTGAAGATCAAAGATAGAACCAAGCCCTCTTTTGCCATGCTATAGATACACAAATTTTCCTTATCTATTACACATTATTGTTCTTTCTTTTGTATTCCTCTATTGTGTTGATGTGAGTGAAGATCCATCTGGACTTGTGATTTGTGTCTTTTTTTGGTGATGAACACAACCACCCTAAGCTTACTTGAATTGATTCATGGTCACACTAGACATTTCTCATGACGCCGCCGACGCCAACGCCACGGCTTCCGCTTCTCACCCAGCTGGTCCCGGCTACTGCTAGCAGTAGTACCATATCTTAGCATCAAGTGATGGCATCAGTGCATTTTTGCTCTAGGAGCGATTGGATCTGTACATTTTACTCGCATAGGTAGGTGCACACGCCTTCGCAAGATTATGCTCGTGCGATGCGAGTCGAGCGGTTGGACTGATTTCCTTGATGGACTTGCGATCGAATATGAAAGTGGCGCTTGTGTTGTGTTTTGTGTAGCACATATGTTACTTAGTAGTACTTCCAGTTATAAAAGGTATTTGCGGTATCATATGAGAGGTCGGCTTTGCTTGGTCCCAGTTTTATCGTGCGCAGAGCTTTATTAGTATTCCTTGTCGGTTTGCATCGTCCAGCTAACAGGTAATGGCTTCCAACACAGCAGGATCTTGCAAAGTTAGCATTGAATTTGTTTGCATTAAGACATGTTGTTTTCCTACAAATTCAGTTTTTCAACATGGTTGCCTCCTGTTTCTGTCCATGGTTACTGAGGCAAGTGGAATTGTTCTTCATTTTCCAATTAAAGTGAAAAGTTGCACGGGAAATTGCTATTATAAGCCACCCAATTCCAAATTCAAATGATTCTCACTCAATTCAGATTATTTTACCACAAAAAGCAACTTGGCCACAAGTCAGACATTCGACGACACACTTGCTGGCTCTCAAATAATCATCGCTGGATAAATTTCTAAATTAAGTATCCATTGTTTCACCGTGACAAGCATGCTGATATACATTTGCTAGGTGACAAACATGGTATTAGAGCGATTAGTCTCACAACGCCAGTCCTAGGACCTTCCACCACTTCCGCAGCACGCCGCCCCCGGGGAGATTAATCTCCTCTCCCCCGGGGCGCGGCACCCGATCGATCAAAAGATCACATCGGTTTCATACATTAGATCAGTTTCATAGATTAGGTCAATTCCAATTTTAGGTGCTCGTATGCTCCAGCTGCTTTAGTTTAATATGGAACTGCTTTTTTGCGTTTGAACTGATCTGTTATGTGTGGCACAATATTTATAACTGCTTACTATTATGTTTTGTTGTGTGTCCTTCCTGACGCTGCTGTGTGCTGGTAACCTCACCTTCACGTCGAAGAGGTTATCAGACAACAGACGTGGAATCCAACCAAACAACATGCCTTGTGTTTGTGCGTACAAAAGCGGGCGACCAAACACCATGCGCTAAGTTATTCCCTAATGCGTGAGAACTAAATACGAACAACCAAACATGTTACACATGTTGGTACGGCGGCTGCATTTGCTCAACCAGCCTTACGTGAGTCAAGCTTGAGCTAGTAAGACCCGACGGCTACGGTTGCCAAACAAGTCATAAGGTTCTTTTCATGTTGACTGAAGTCAAACTTTTGGCAAAATTACGTACGTGCGGTTAAGCTGAGCACAGGCACCGACGTACACGTACGTATGCATGCCAAATCATGCTGTCAAGTGAGAAGTCAACATACGTATACCAGACATCGCCCCGGCAGGCCGTCGTCGGTCCGCATGGTGCCGTGCGTCGTCGATCGATCGCCATGAATGATTGTGTCAGGTCGGTGCTGCCGCGAACAGCCTTGCCGTGTTCACATGCGGCTCCACCTTCGACATATACGTGCGTACGTATAAAGACCGGATAAGTCGGTAGGTGATCACGCACCGGTGGCTAAGAGCTTGTTTGCGACTGCTCTACTTCACAAAAATCAGTTTCGCTTCACTAAATTCACTTTGGAGCAGTTTCAACTAAAAGTTGTAGCACTACCAAAGAAAATGTTTGGCTTCCATCTAGCTCCAACTTCACGAATGAGAAATTTGGTGGAAATAATCTATTTGATTGGTTGAGGGCGGAGAAACGAAGGGGTATCCACTTACTGATGACAGTGATGGGTAATTTTCACCAAACTCCAGCTTCTAGAGTTTTTTGAAGCACCCCTTGAAGAGCTTCATAAAAAACTAGGAGTTGTACCACAAATTTTAGTTTTTTACGGAGCAGCATATCGTGGAGATACCCCTGTTTGGCTTGTGTTTTCTGGAGTAAAGCTGAATTTTAAGGAATAGAGTAGTCCCAAACAGGCCCTGAAAAATAGTGGAACCCGGCTCCAGTATTCTGGAGCCGTACGGGAAAAGGAAAAAGCACACGGCCAAGGGGTCCGTGGCAACCACACATGCATGCACATGCACATGCACGGGAAGAGTTTGGCTACGTCGGGCGCCGCTCCGTGCGTGACGCGCGACGGCAGCAGAGGCGTGTGACTCGGTCTGCTTCGTTTGTGCCCGTGACACCCTTTCGGTGTGGGAAGTCCGCTTTATTGCTTGCCTAAAATGAACCCGGGGGTTCGGCCAACGTTTCGATCGGCAAAAAAGATCAAAAAATTCTTCCGTCGCCGGGACTTGAACCCGGGTCTCTCGGGTGAGAGCCGAGTATCCTAACCACCTAGACTACGACGGATTGGTGCTTAGAATGTGTGAAAAGTCTTTAAAGCAATTTGCGTAAGGTATGCTTTCCTCGCCGAATTGATCTGCTCGATCAAGCCTTACCATAAAAAAGGCACTTTCTTAACTTGTTGAGGCCCCGCTTTCGCATTAGAAGATCGTTAGATGCACTAGTTTAGTTTAGTTTCCGTTGGCGAGTAGTGATCACTGGTCACAACATGCATTGCATCCATGCAAATGATGGCTTGGCGAGGAACATACGTGAGAGAGTCTTCTCTGTGCTCACGGTTTGACACGGACGAAAATAACAGGTGACGTCTCGTGGTCGCCCATCCGTGACGCCGCTTCCTTTACGTTGATGGATCGATCAGAGGCAGAGCTCACACTCGCCGCATCAACCGTCCACCTTTTCAAGACCAGTCGTACCATCTGGCGTCGTGCTCACGGCCAAGGAAATCGACGGATGGACACCATACGATCGACGTGGCTGATAACAACCTCCGCCCGTCCTCGATCACACGCAACGACGGAGCAGATCCTGGTTGGACTCCGATCCACCAGGCGAAACGGCCCCGACTCTTTTTCACGGAGGCAAAACAGAAACGGAATCGACCGGAAGCCCGTGCATGAGATCCGGATCCGTATAAATATCTGTCCCTCGCGACGCCGGCGCCTCCGCCCGTGTTGTTTCTTCCCCCCACCGGCCAGCCAGCCAACCATAGCGCCCCCCCTCCCCACCTTTGCCCCTCACGAGAAAGCGCATCCTGGCCGCGCGCGCCTCCTTATAACATTATCATCGACAGCCATGGCCCGTCGACCGAGCCCGTCAGATCCACGCAACAGAGAGGCCGAATTAGTCGACTAGGCTGCTGTTCTAGGGTTCACATCGCGTGATCAATCCCCGCATTTGCCCCCCGGCGCATCGATGGGGTCCAAGGAGAAGGGGAAGCGCGGGGACGGGGCAGGGGCGTCGTCGCCGAGGGCGAGGAAGGGGGAGTTCCCCATCCGGGCGGAGGATTACGAGCTGATGGAGCCGATCGGCGACGGTGCCACGGCCGTCGTGCGCCGCGCCCGGTGCCTCCCGCTCGGCGGCGAGGTCGTCGCCGTCAAGATTATGAACCTCGCGCTCCGCTCCGAAGCCGACGTCGTACGTGCCTGCCTCCTCCTCTGGCCAATCAATCGATTCCCCTGCGCACACATGTGTCAACAAAAAAAAAAGTACGTAATCGGCTTCTCCCATGCAGAACAACGCCTCTGAAGAGGTCAAGACCATGATCCTGACGGATCACCCCAACCTCCTCGGCGCCTACTGCTCCTTCACCCAAGACGAGAACCTCTGGATCGTCATGCCCTACATGGCCGGGGGCTCCTGCTTCCACCTCATGAAATCCTCCTTCCCCAAAGGGTTCGAGGAGGAGAGGTTCATAGCCTTCGTGCTCCGCGAGACGCTGAGGGGCCTCGAGTACCTGCACGGCAAAGGCCACATACACCGGGATGTCAAGGTAATTCAGCGCTCTCTCGGTACCGAATTTCAAGATTCCGCTACACTTTATATTTGTATAAATCGCTTTCATGTTTCGCGCGTGAACACAGGCTGGAAACATACTGCTTGATCAGCACAAAGGAGTGAAGCTTGCGGATTTCGGAATTAGCGCCAGCGTTTACGACTCGATGATCAACAGGAACGGCAAAAGGCACACGCTTGTCGGCACACCTTGCTGGTAGTGTCTTAAAAGTTGTTGTTTTTAGGATTGTGCAATTAATATTTTGCCAATGGGTTGTTGATTCCGCACCTCATCAACAGTGTACTGGCATTCTACTGATTCAGTGTTCTGTTTCTTCTTAAGGATGGCACCTGAAGTGATGGAGCAAAAGGAATACGACTTCAAGTACATTTTTATTTGTCTGGCTTTTTACCACAGGCTGACTATGTTTTTTTATACCGGTTGCTTAACCGGAGATACAAACAATTATTCGCAGGGCAGACATTTGGTCTTTCGGAATAACTGCACTAGAACTAGCTAATGGCCACGCTCCTTTCTCTAGCCAACCTCCAGCAAAGGTATTAGTTTACCTTGATACATTTTACATCAACATAATGTCTGTGAGAAGTTACTGAGGTTTCTGAAATGACGTGTAGGTCTTTCTTATGACGTTACAACATGCTCCTCCATCTCTTCATAACACAAAGGACAAGAAGTTTTCAAATGTAATCTTGATATGATCTCTTAGAATCTTAGATACACACATGTGCCTACGCTTACTTCGTTTCTACCTTTTTATGTAGTCATTTAAGCGAATGATTGGTGCATGTTTGATAAAAGATCCATCCAAGAGGCCAACTGCGCAAATGTTACTGCAACTTCCGTTCTTCAAAAAAGTGAAGTCTGAGGATAATCATGTAAAATGCATGCTAAATAAAGTGCCATCTTTGGTTGCTAGGGTGCAAACTATAAAGGTATGACACGACATTCATTTGCCTTCTCTGTTGATCATTTTATATGCACGCATATATGCGGTGTAATTTTGTGTCAATTATTTTTGAGCAGGAGAATGAAGCGAAGTTGCAAGCAGAGAAGAAACCACATGATAAAATCAAAGAGAAGACATCACATGTTAGTATCTCTATAGACTTCTTTCCACGTCTAAGAGCATCTCCAACACCGTGCCGCAAATCGGACACACTAAACGTCTGCGGACCCGAATACGGGAGCTCGCTATCCAACTCCATACCTCAAATGTCCGCCTCTATTAACTTAGAAAAAATACTAGCAGCGCCTTCCGCCAAATAACATATACTAGTGTTTGGGGCGCCACCCTGTGGCGCCGCTTAAGAGGAAGATGTGCGCATGTTTTCATTAAAAAAATACATTGAGTCCTTACCTCCGTCTAATAAACATCTAAAAAAAAATCCTCACATTCATCTAAAAAAAGTAAAAAGGGAAAAACAAAATACCACCGCAGCCTACCAGTGCCGCTTTGCATAACCTTCCATTTAAAAAATACCAGAGGTTCTCACCCCCATCTAAACAAAATACATTTTAAAATTAATCCACACCTTTATTTTAAAAAATCAAAAGATTTTTCACTGCGGCCAACCAGCTTACGCCACGTGGCATAGCTGGTTGGCCGCCCAGCCAAATAGTTATGATTATACAATGATTATCACTAGCAATGGCTTCCCGCCAAATTAAAACCACTAGCAATGGCCTCCCGCCAAATAACTTTGGCCTTCCACCAAAGTTGGTCTTCACTAGGCACCCGAAGAAATTATATGGTTTACTTTGGAAATTTAGTTTATACTTGAACCTAAACGAATTGATGTATTTATTCAAACCATTCGTTTAAATTAGTTACATGTCCTTAATCTCTTGGTCTTTCTTCGAGCTATGATACTGCACTTTAAATGTATCCAATAATTATTTGAGTTATTTCAATTCTCAAATATGGAACAGGACGAATATTGGAGAGGTATTAGCCAGTGGCACTTTGATATCGAGGACTTAAAAGCACAGGCTAAATTGGTATGATTTTACTTGTGCAATAACATTTTGTCAAAAAAAAAAATTCACAAAATATTGTTTGTTTCGTTTCCAGTACACGGAAGAGAATGATAGTGACGAAGAGGAGTATCTGCGTTTCCTATTTGAACTTGATACCGTGGATGAAATTGTTCCGCTTCAAGATGTGTATCCACAAAATCATGCTAGTGATGATAAGAAGGTAACTATGGTGTTGTATGGTATTCCCTCTGATCCAGAGTGTTGTGGCTTTAGTTCAAATTAGCATATAGGTAAATAATGGTTGTGTTATAATATATATTTGAACTAACATAGCATGTTGTACTTTCAGATTGTAGGTACTGAAATAGTAGAAACGCCAAGCTCAACAACTCCAATACTGGTACCTCAAAGGTTGGGATGATTAATACAATGTCTTGATAGAATGATAGTCACTTCGTTGAGAAACAGGGACAAATTCACAACCATAAGCAAGAATTTTATTGCGAAATGTTAAACTACCATTATCACTCGTATAATACAAATATAATTGAATAAGTTGTTGGCAAAACGCACCATGTATTTATGTATGGTGGCAATATTTTTCTACGGGAGTTAAACATGTGTCTTCTTTGATTATTAAGTTAACATCAAAATTGCGTTTTCTACTTCTTACTTGGCATAAATGTTAGTATTTAATCCTTTTTACCAGAGTTTGTTCTCTGACATAAGGTTTTTCTACCAGTGGGAAACAACTTGAGAATGGACCCCCTAATGGCGTTGTGCGCCATGAGTCATTTGAACGACATTCAAAAGTACCTACCAAGCAACTTTCAAGAGCAGGCACGTTCTTGAGCTTATTTACCTTCCAAAGTAAAATGTCTATAACTAGGATGCACAAAGAATATTTTTAAGTTAACAACTCAATAATTATTATTCATTGTTACTTGTGTTATACTTGATTTATGTTTTTTATTTTTTTTTCAATTGGCATGTGCAGTGATAAGTGATTATTTTATGCAGTTTCCAATGTTACGTGTATGGATGAATATCTAGAAAAAACGGCCATTCAAAAGGGCCGCTTTAAAGTAACAACGGAAGAAACGGTATGATTTTTCTAATATATGTCATGTACATAATTAGATGGTTTTAACTTTTAAGTTGTCATGTACATTATTCTATGTTTTCACAAAACAAAATCTGTGCAATCACTTAATTACATTTACCTCACAATATGATATGAATATTGGGATGTTTTTATTGATCATTGTTAGAATAAATACATTTACTTAGAACAAATCTAACACCTTCAATTTTTTAGAATCACAAACCTTGTGCACTGCCTAGATAATCTCGATGCCTATATTTTGGGACCAAAACATATCTGTACATATTTATGGCATTACTTGCACAAGGGTTATCTATGTGTGCTACATATGCCATATTCACGTATGCAATACTTAGAATTAATTCATGTAGTTACTCATAAACATTTTTATGAGGTAATAGGAAGCATCTACACACAGGGAGAAGGAACTACTCGAACGTATTGCATGTTTAGAGAGGATGTAAGTTCTTCGTGTGAAGACAACTTTGTTCATTACTTTTACATATTATTATCGGTTTATAAAGAAATAGCCCGTATTCTTTGAGGATCTTTCCTAATTTGTTATATATTTGCCTTATATAGGCTCCAGGTTACCCAAGATGAGGTTGTGAGGCTTAAAGAAAAGGGTAATTACATTGATCTTTCATATTATCAATTTTCATAGTGCTAATATTTGAAATTTAACTAATAGTTGTTTGGCAGATGCAAAAGGGTAATTACATTGCTCTTCATGTTTTCTGGCAGAGGCGAAAGGAGCAGTACCATGCGTCCAACAAAATAGCAAAGTGCAAGCGTTATAGTTACTTAAGGTGGTGATTTTCATAGCTAGGGGAGAGTTGAATTTGTGTAGATCTTATTGTCATAACAATCTCACATATGGTGCCACTTTCTTATAGTTTTTCTCAGTAGATTTGTAGTACAAGCGCTATAGTTACTTAAGGTGGTGCTTTTCATAGCTAGGGGAGAGTTGCATTTGTGTAGATCTTATTGTCATAAGAATCTCGCATATGGTGCCACTTTCTGATAGTTTTTCTCAGTAGATTTGTAGTGCATTAGCTTATTGTAGTGCATTAGCTTAATTTATTTCGGAAATAGATTGTGCTTCTAGAAGAGATCCGATGTGATAGTTTACAAATCAATGGTGTGATGTCTTTACACTTACATACTTGAAGCACGGGGATTTTTCTAGTAATTTAGTACTCCAATGAATAGATTCTGACCTATGATTTTTTTAAAGAAAGGGTTGATCCTGATTTCCTTTGGTATAAACCGAAACAAAATTGGAGCATCTCACACATCATACCCGGCATAATAAAACATGCGAGAAAGGAACTATAACTGTGTAATATAGCAAAGACGACATCCTAGGAATTACAAGTTATCTCGATCAAAATGGTGAGCTAAAAATATGGCGCACAACAAAAGGAAAGAATACTCAAACTAGTTGTCCAACGTCTCTCGCTCCTCAGTTTTGGAATCTATGGGGTTTAGTTTCTTGCTGCCATGCAACTGGGGAGATGCGGGCAAAAGACGTGTCGGTTGTAGTGGGCAAAATCTGTTAAAACTAATTATGTAATTAGGAGGGGGGATCTCCCCTTGCCCGAACGGCCGTACGGATGCTCCCGCAACCGTCGCTTCTTTCTCGTCTTCCTGGAACCGACACTTATCTCTTGATCGCCGTGTCTCTCCAGGGGATATATATATACTCCTTGTAACCATCGTCGATGCAATCGATCATTTTTTATTCCGAACACGCTATCAACCCGTAGAACAACCAGCGAAGAGCAAGAAAGGACAGAGAAAGAAAGGGAGAGAAGAGATTGAGACTCACCGGTGAGATGTCCGGTCTCGTTTCCTTCTTCCTTCGCCTGATCCGCGAGGACGGTCGCCGCTACCGCCTCGTTGCCCTTCGCCGCCATGGACTGGGTGGCCTCCGGCGTTTCCGTCGCCGGATGCAGGCCATCCGGCGCGTCGCAGCTGGACGCGGCCACCATGGCATTGGGAGGGGCATGCATGGAGGTGGCCACGCCCCTGGACACCACTGCTGCACCACCGAACGCGCCCACCGCGGTGCTCCCCGCGCCCATGGCCATGTGCCCATGAGTTTCGACCCTCGGATGGTGGCTGGCCCGAGCGCCCCGATGGTCTACGAGGCCCCGCCGCGCCTACACTGCCCCCTGGATCTCCGCCTCCACCTCCTCCTCCACCGGTCGCGTGGCTCCCGCTGTCGACGCTGAAAGATCGTGGATGTTGCCTAGAGGGGGGGGGGGTGAATAGACGCTTTAAAATAATTACGGTTTAGGCTCGAACAAATGCGGAATAAACCTAGCGGTTAATTTGTCAAGCAAAAAATCTACAATGACTAGGCTCACAAATGTGCACCAACAACTTATGCTAAGCAAGACAAACAACTAGGTGATAGCAAGATATATGGCAAGAAACAATATGGCTATCACAAAGTAAAGTGCATAAGTAAAGGGCTCGGATAAGAGATAACTGAGGCACGTGGAGACGACGATGTATCCCGAAGTTCACACCCTCGCGGATGCTAATCTTTGTTTGGAGCGGTGTGGAGGCACAATGCTCCCCAAGAAGCCACTAGGGCCACCGTAATCTCCTCACGCCCTCGCACAATGCAAGATGTCGTGATTCAACTAAGGGACCCTTGAGCGCGGTCACCGAACCCGTACAAATGGCAACCCTTGCGGACGGTCACCGAACCTGTACAAATTGCTCGGGGCGATCTCCACAACCTAATTGGAGACCCCGACGCTTGCCCAGAGCTTTACACCACAATGATTAAGCTCTGAACACCATAAGGTTGGGGCTATCTCCCCAACGACACCACGAAGCTTCACCACAATGGAATATGGCTTCGAGGTGACCACAACCGTCTAGGGCGCCCAAGCACCCAAGAGGAACAATCTCAAGGGTACCAAGCACCCAAGAGTAATAAGCTTCTCAACTTCACTTCCACGTATCACCGTGGAGAACTCAAACCGATGCACCAAATGCAATGGCAAGGGCACACGGAGTGCCCAAATCCTTCTCTCCCAAATCCCGCCAAAGCAACTAATGCCGGGGAAGGAAATGAGAGGAAGAACGGAGAAGAGAACACGAAGAACTCCAAGAACTAGATCCAAAGGGTTCCCCTCACAAAGAGGAGAAAGTGATTGGTGGAAGTGTGGATCTAGATCTCCTCTCTCTTTTCCCCCCAAAACTAGCAAGAATCCATGGAGGGATTGAGAGATAGCAAGCTCGAAGAAGGTCAATAAGAACACGAGCTAAAAGGATAAGATCCATTAGGGAAGAAGGCCCCCTTTTATAGGAGGGGAAAGAATCCAACCGTTATCCCCTCTCACAGCCCGCGCGGCACGGTACTACCGCACCTAACTTGCGGTACTACCTCAAGGCCATGTGGTACTACCACAAGGCGGTGCGGTACTACCGCTCGTGCGGCAGTGACCAGATGAGGGCTTGTTGCACAGGGCAACGAACGGTAGAACCACCGGAGCGTTACTACCGCGCCCCTTATGGTACTACCGTAAGGCAGGCATCAGCTAGTACTGGAAATGCGCGGAAGTAATAAATTACATCCGCGCCTACTTCCGATGAGATTGGAGCTGACGAAAGTCCGGCACGGTAGTACCGGACAGGAGTCGTGGTACTACCGCATGAGGGCGGATGTAAAAAATTACAACCGCGCCTACTACCGCATGCGTTTGCGTCAGGGCTGGGGGCAGCGGTACTACCGCTCCCTTGAGCGGTACTATCGCATACCACTGAGGCTTTAGCACTTGGACGCCTTCATATCGCAGCTAAAGACACAGATGGATGCAATAAAACCAAAACTGCCATAACTTCTGCAAATGAGCTCTGAATTGAGCAAACTCAAGCTTGTTGGATAGGGGAGACGTGTAGCATCAAAACAACGGCTGGTTATACTAAGAAGAGGCAGGGAGGTATGCCTAAGATATAGAGGAGTGAACACTCCATCAGAGAAGAACCGGCATAACCTCCAACATCGAAAACATCATAGAATATGCATGTGAACTCCGTTTTCGATGAACTCGAGCATGTCATCAAGATGACCATAAGCTCCCAATCTCACAAGGAGAAGAACCAAACAAGAACCAATAAAAATGATGCAAGCATGCAATGGTTTGAGCTCTCTACGAACGATACGATCAAGCTACTCATTGAGAGAGCCCCCTTGATAGAACGGCAATCGATCCTATAACCCGGTCTCCAAACTACCACCATGAGACCGGTAAAATAGAGAGCCTATCAAGGGCAAACCTTTGCCTTGCACAAAGTCCACTTGAGCTAGATGTAGGCGATCTTGACTTCCTCAAGTTGGACCACCTTTCTTCATTGCGTTGGCTCGGTGAAGACTAGTAGATTGCTCCCCCATACTCCACTATGGGTGAGCCACTCTTCGGCATATCTTCACAAGTCCATTGTCACCACAATGGACGGCAAGCTTCAAACACACGATCTCTTCGTGAGGTATCACTTGAACTTGCACACCACAAACTTGATTTGATGTCATCCTCCATGGGTTGTATGTGATCTTCCTCTTGACACAAGCCCATGAAAGATAACCAAACCCCACATAGAACTCTCACAAAGACCATGGGTTAGTACACAAAAGCGTAATTGACAATGCTTACCATACCATGGGATCACTTGATCCCTCTTGGTACATCTTCTACGCTTTGTGTGTTGATCAACTTGATTCACTCTTTGACTTAGTCTTGATCAACCTTGAATCTTTCCAACTCTCTTCATTTGGATGATGTCTTGAAGGTAAACATGAATGATAACACACACTTCTTCTTCAAGACATGCTTGAAATAAGCTCAACACTCACAAGACCAATCTTTGGATAATTCCTTAATAGCACCTTGGTCATCACAAACTCTCACATGGACTCCAAGAAAAGCATATGGACAAACCCTTCAAATGTAACTCAAGGCAACCATTAGTCCATAGAGATTGTCATCAATTACCAAAACCAAACATGGGGGCACCGCATGTTCTTTCAATCTCCCCCATTTTGGTAATTGATGACAATCACTTTCAAGAGAGTTTATATAAGGAATTATGCATCATCATACCATGCAACAATAATGTATGCGCATGAGATGCAAAAGCTTAGGAACAAAACCAAAGCAAGAGGAGATGACTAGATGACTCTCTAAACTTCTCCACGAAACTCTCTGAAACTTCTCCCCCATTGGCATCGATTGCCAAAATGGGCGAAAGGCTTAGAAGGCCAATATAACTTGTGTTCCTCCATAAATTGTGCATTTCTCAACAAGAGAGTGGAATGCCATACACATATCCAATGGTAAATACTTGGAGGAAGACAAACTATATTGAGGCCCAAAGATTGCAAAAGAATGATATGCCACAAAGGCATAACAAAGGAAGAAAAACACACAATCAAGCAATTAAAGGATACCAATTGAAGTAAGCTATCAAAAGATACCAATTGACCCAACTAGACCAAAGATCCTACATGCCAAATGAATAAAAGATATTATCATAAGAGCAAAGGAGTGTTATAGAGAAACTAGAGAAGCTCCCCATGATTTGTGCACAATTTAGTTTTGTATTTGGATACAACGAGCACAAAATAGGATCGTCGCTCCCCCAAGATCAGTAGAACCTCACGACATAGCAACGAAGTGTTCTAAAGACACTAGTGAAGCTCCCCATAATTTATGCACTCCTTAGAATATTTTCATTAGGATACCAAGTGCACAAAATAGGATCATTACTCCCCCAAGATCAATAAAAACTCACACCAAGTGCAAGTGAGCATGAAGGAAACAAAACCTAGCACTTGCAACAAACAAATGGTTGAGCAATATATAAAAGAGGCAACTTAAGAGTAGGCTCAACCAAAATGATGTGTGTGA
This sequence comes from Secale cereale, assembly GCA_902687465.1. Taxonomy (NCBI): domain Eukaryota; kingdom Viridiplantae; phylum Streptophyta; class Magnoliopsida; order Poales; family Poaceae; genus Secale; species Secale cereale. Next base: position 94,820,152 of record LR738714.1, on the reverse strand, counting down.
GTCATGGCAAAGCACTTGAGAAGATTAATGTATGGATGAACATTAAGCATTAATATAGTCTTGAATGAATGAGATACACAGTGCAAGGCCTATCATTCCCACACACAACAGCAAATGGGTTCACAAGCTCACTAATAATCATATAAATAACCTATGCTTGTGACAACCCGTGGTGAAGATATAAAAATGATAGCTTTGTCATGAGGAGGGATACCAATAGAAATGGCAAAAGCCTCGTCAAGACAAGCAAGAGAAAAAAATGATCTTCACCACAAAAGAGTGCATCAAGATGCAACGATATAAGATCCGCACTCGAGACACACACCTTCATAGGCCACCAAAGAAATAATACAAGAAAGAAAAGGTGGACGTGAAAGAAGGGGATATCAATTAGATATGCAACTTCTCTCAAGTGTATAAGATTCTAGGTAGATGAAGATCATGATGATATCAATCCACAAAGAAGGATGTTCACACGAAATTGTTGCAAAAAGGAATGAATAAGATATCCCCAAGGAAGTCATAAATATACCAATAAGATATTTGCTTGAAGGCATAGCACATGGCTAGATATGTTCTTATTGTATATAAACGAGTTCCAACCACACGAGCATCAAGAGATCATTGTTGGGATGCTTTGAGAAAGGAAACAAGTATCACAAGAAAGAATGAATTACATGCCATGGTACAACCTACACAAGGTTGATGCAAGAAAAGTGTGCAGAAGTAGATGATGATACTTGTTACCGAGATACCATTGGAAGGATGTAGGGGATACCAATTGAAGGTGGATAGTAGTTCATTGATCATCCTAGCTTGACTCCAAAAAGCACATGGTGACAACACCTTCCTTGTTAGTGAGCCGAGCATCCAATGCATCTCCAATTGTTCCTAGAACAACCACACAAACAAAATAGTACCCAAACTCATTGGGACCAAAGAGTTAGAAACACCAATAAATAGGACAAACTCCACAAAGATATGTGCATTTATATATGAAAATGAATTTCATGCACATCTCATCCAAATTGAGACTAGGTCGACTTTCCCCTATATATTGGGTTAAAGAAAGAAAGCATGCCAAAGAAAATACATGTAGTAAATATGCATGCTCACTACTTTCAAGAAACAAAACGAAATGAAAAAGAAATACCAAGTGAAAATATGATATCCAATGGGGAAATCATCATCACTTAGAAGATATCTATTTAAAAGATACATCAAGGATTGAGATATCCATTGATACAAGCAAAAAAAGATATCAAACTCCCAAAAGAGAGGACGGCTCCAAACAAACCAACCCATCTACAAAGTTTCATGATGGCACAAAGTACCAAAAAGAAACGGCTTGCCTTCCATCAACACACACTTGATATGGATCACAAGATGAGTGTTCTATCGAAAATAGGACAGCTCCCCCACGAATTGTGCATTTAAAGAGAATTTGCATTTAAATACAAAATGCACAAGGTGGGATCACCACTTTCACTATATCTAGAAAACACTCGACAAAATCAAGAAAACAACAAGATCCACAAGTGGCACGAAAGGCAATGGGAGTTGACACAATCTTGGCAAGAGATAAGACCAATAAAACCAAAAGACAATGTAAAGAAGATTAATAAATTCCACCACATAAAAGATTACCAATTGTCAAAGACAAGAGGTATTGGGAATAATTCCCGGTGATAGATAGCAATGATATCCAACATCATCTTCACACCAAACTCAAGCAAAATGCAATTTGTACAGCTAACAAGTCACCTAGGAACAAGATAATTTACCATATCAATTCTAAGTGACAATATCTCTAATGTACACATTTTCTAGGCTTGTAATATACACATAGCATATTACTCCCCCATAATGTGATACCAATGAAAAACTTAACAATATGCAAAAGAGAACCAACAAGAGATAATTAATGGAACATTTAGAATTTGAATTTCTCATGAGAAGACATACCACATAGAGAATAGATAATCTTGCAATATCAAAACTAGATGATATTCCTCATGTACACACATTTATAGGATTGTGAGTGCACAAAGCACATCACTCCCCAAAATGGGATGTTCCATTAATCTCTCACAAGAGCCAACTAAGATACAAACAAGATACACAAAGGCTCAAATCACTACACACATGTACATGATGTGCAAACCACCATACACATACTTGATTTCTCAAGATAAGCAAATTGGGAGCACAACATATACACGCACATGCAAGGTACAAAACCATAACATGCTAAGGGGCAAGTAACTTTCAATGTAAACAATTTAAGCACGAGTTACCGCAAGGAGGAACAATGGATATAATATAGAAACTTGATAATCCGAATGACTTGACTTGAGACAATATGAATGATGAAGACCCCTTAATTCTTCATAATGTAGCCAAGTCTCCAATGCCCTCCATCAACGCCTATTGATCAAGTTTTAGCTTGTTGGTCCCCAACCAAGTTGGGTCCTAAGAGGTTAGTCACAATAGGCTTGGCTACCCAAATGGTTCTTTTCTTGACACCACTTTGAGTCCCAAGAAACTTGGCAAACACATTGCCAACCTTATCCTTCCCAAGAGAATAGACATCATCAATAATAATTGGGTCGGATAAGTTACCACTAGTGCATGAAGAAGCAAAGTGACCCTTCTCACGGCATAAGTAGCAACATCTACTCTTTACTTTCTTCTCATTTGATTTCTCAAAATGAGAAGCATTACCGTGAGTCTTCTTGGGAAGCGGCCTTTCCCCAACTTGCGGTTGAGCACGAGATTGAACTTGTGGCCTCTTCCCTTGTTGCTTGTCACTAATGGCCTTCTTTTTCAATGGGCAAGATCTAACATGACGCCCTTCAATTTTGCACTTGAAGCAAATAATTTTGGCCGAATTCTTGAGTTGTTCTTGGCCTTTCTTCTTTTTGCTCTTGGACTTCTTCTTCTTATTGGAGTTGAATCCAAGTCCACCTTTGTCATTGGGAGATTTTTGCACACTCAAGATATTGTTGAGTGTGGACTTCCCTTCATGACACTTTTCCAAGTCTTTCTTCAAGGAAGAGACTTGGGCCTTGAGCTCTTTGATTTTCTCTACATGGTTAGTATCAACACAAGTACTAGGGGAAGTATAGGCTTCTTTGTTAGAGAAACAAGGCAAGGAAAGCAATTCATCACAAGATGTACCAATGTTATGCATAGATGAATTACGAGGACTAGCACATGGCAAAATAGCATTTTGACTAGAAGTAGTGCTAGCGACCACATGAGACTCACTAGATGTTACCTTGATAATCATAGTCTCATGAGCTATCTTTAGCACATTATGGGATACTAGAAGATCATCATGAGAGCTTGTGAGCTTTACCTAACTTTCTTCCAATTTCCCATAATTGCTAGATAGCAACTCAAGTTGAGCCCTTAGCTCAATATTCTCCTTCAAAATGGATGCTTCACTATAAATAGAGTTAGTAGCACAAGCATCATCAATAATAGCAAGAGGAGAAGGCAACTTGGCAAGCTCTTTAGAATAAGAAGCTTTAAGTTGAGCATGAGACTCGATGAGTTTGATGAGCTCACTCTTAATGACCCTTGAGCCATTTTCGAGGTGCTCAAAATCCTCAAGGAGTTTAGCATGTGCAACTTCAAGCTTCTCATTTTTAGTTTCAAAATCATTAGCCACCTCGAGAGCTCTATCACGGGATTCCTTTACTCTAGATAGTTCTAGAGCAAAAGTCTCCTCAAGAGATTCCTTGGTGGTTTCTTCAAGTTCAAGAGCTTGCGAGAGGTCGGCGATCTCATTAGCGTAATCACGCTCATGACCTTCCATTTTTTCAATGGTGACCTCATGCTCCTCTAGATGAGATTAAAACTCCTCTATATATTTCTTGCCCTCAATGGAAATAGACATGATTTCCATGACGTTGGAACGAGCAATTTTATTCTGATGAAGAGCTTTAAAAATCATTTCCCCCTTAATTTTTAAGGAGGCAACATTATCATTCTCCATTATCAACATCATCATCATTGTCATCATAACTATCATCACAAGATATATTGGGATTCAAAGTGGGAGATACCTTTGAAGCCTTAGCCATAAGGCAAAACGCAATAGATGATGATGTAGGATCCCTTGAAGCACCATCCAAGACTACATCTTGTTCCATGGGGTGTTGGGTTTTCTCTACATTGTTAGAACAACAATTCGAGGAAATAGATGCATTTTTATCATGGCAACACGATATAGCAAGCATATCTTCATGATTTTTAGTCAAGCAATTTCTACATGATATGCAAGGACTATCAACACAAGCATGTGAAACATGTAGGTGCTCAAAGTGTTAAAGTAGAAAGAAGATGCATTGCAATAAGATAGTGATGAAGGATCATCCACAATAAGCATACTATCATCATTGCAATGACCAACACTACTCACCATATCATTACCTTGTGGCAAACCACATGTAGGTGAAGTAGAAGAAGTTGAGAAGACAATACGGCCGGAGGTGGAGGGAGAACAATCATTCCCACAATTCTTGGACACACCATATTTATCTTGAAGCTTTGTCCACAACTCATGAGCATCCCGAAACGGCATGAGTTGAAATATAACTGCATTGCTCAAAGCATCGAAAAGCACATTAGAAGCTTGAGCATTAAGATAAGAGTTTTTCTCATCCTCTAAAGATAATCTTTGGGGATCCTTTGGAGGAGAAAAACCCATAACTACAATTCGCTCTAAATTTGGGTCCATGACCCTAAAGAGATTAAGCATGAGAATTACCCAACCATCAAAATTTGTGCCATCAAAACTAAGAGTGTCAGAGAATCCTATACCCCTAGTAGACATCCTTACTCTCTAGGCAGTTAAGCCCTATAAAGAGAGATGAGGCTCTGATACCAATTGAAAGATCGTGGATGTCGCCTAGAGGGGGGGTGAATAGGCGCTTTAAAATAATTACGGTTTAGGCTCGAACAAATGCGGAATAAACCTAGCAGTTAATTTGTCAAGCACAGAACCTACAACGACTAGGCTCACCTATGTGCACCAACAACTTATGCTAAGCAAGACAAACAACTAGGTGATAGCAAGATATATGGCAAGAAACAATATGGCTATCACAAAGTAAAGTGCATAAGTAAAGGGCCCGGGTAAGAGATAACCGAGGCACGTGGAGATGACGATGTATCCCGAAGTTCACACCCTCGCGGATGCTAATCTCCGTTTGGAGCGGTGTGGAGGCACAATGCTCCCCAAGAAGCCACTAGGGCCACCGTAATCTCCTCACGCCCTCGCACAATTCAAGATGCTGTGATTCCACTAAGGGACCCTTGAGGGCGGGCACCGAACCCGTACAAATGGCAACCCTTGGGGGCGGTCACCGAACACGTACAAATTGCTCGGGGCGATCTCCACAACCTAATTGGAGACCCCGACGCTTGCCCAGAGCTTTACACCACAATGATTAAGCTCCGAACACCATAAGGTTGGGGCTATCTCCCCAACGACACCACGAAGCTTCACCACAACGGAATATGGCTTCGAGGTGACCACAACCATCTAGGGCGCCCAAGCACCCAAGAGGAACAATCTCAAGGGTACCAAGCACCCAAGAGTAATAAGCTTCTCAACTTCACTTCCACGTATCACCATGGAGAACTCAAATCGATGCACCAAATGCCATGGGTAGGGCACACGGAGTGCCCAAGTCCTTCTCTCCCAAATCCCACCAAAGCAACTAATGCTAGGGAAGGAAATGAGAGGAAGAACGGAGAAGAGAACACGAAGAACTCCAAGAACTAGATCCAAAGGGTTCCCCTCACAAAGAGGAGAAAGTGATTGTTGGAAGTGTGGATCTAGATATCCTCTCTCTCTTTTTCCTCAAAAACTAGCAAGAATCCATGGAGGGATTGAGAGATAGCAAGCTCGAAGAAGGTCAACAATGGGGGAAGAACACGAGCTCAAAGGATAAGGTCCATTGGGGAAGAAGACCCCCTTTTATAGGAGGGGAAAGAATCCAACCGTTATCCCCTCTCACAGCCCGCGCGGCGCGGTACTACCGCACCTAACTTGCGGTACTACCGCAAGGCCATGCGGTACTACCGCTCGCGCGACAGTGACCAGATGAGGGCCTGTTGCACAGGGCAACGAACGGTAGAACTGTCGGAGTGTTACTACCGCACCCTTTACGGGACTACCGTAAGGCAGGCATCATCTAGTACTGGAAATGCGCGGAAGTAATAAATTACATCCGCGCCTACTTCCGCTGAGATTGGAGCTGACGAAAGTCTGGCACGGTAGTACCGGACAGGAGTTGCGGTACTACCGCATGAGGGCGGATGTAAAAAATTACATCCGCGCCTACTACCGCATGCGTTTGCGTCAGGGCTGGGGGCAGCGGTACTACCGCACACTTGGAGCGGTACTACCGCTTAGCTCCTGCGGTACTACCGCTCCCTTGAGCGGTACTACCACACACCACTAAGGCTTTAGCAATTGGACGCCTTCATATCGCAGCTAAAGACATAGATGGATGCAATAAAACCAAAACTGCCATAGCTTCTGCAAATGAGCTCCGAATTGAGCAAACTCAAGCTTGTTGGATAGGGGAAGACGTGTAGCATCAAAACAGCGGCTGGTTATACTAAGAAGAGGCAGGGAGGTATGCCTAAGATATATAGGAGTGAACACTCCATCAGAGAAGAACCGGCATAACCTCCAACATCGAAAACATCATAGAATATGCATGTGAACTCCGTTTTCGATGAACTCGAGCATGTCACCAAGATGACCATAAGCTCCCAATCTCACAAGGAGAAGAACCAAACAAGAACCAATAAAGATGATGCAAGCATGCAATGGTTTGAGCTCTCTACGAACGATACGATCAAGCTACTCATTGAGAGCCCCCCTTGATAGAACGGCAATCGATCCTATAACCCGGTCTCCAAACTACCACCATGAGACCGGTAAAATAGAGAGCCTATCAAGGGCAAACCTTTGCCTTGCACAAAGTCCACTTGAGCTAGATGTAGACGATCTTGACTTCCTCAAGTTGGACCACCTTTATTGATTGTGTTGGCTCGGTGAAGACTAGTAGATTGCTCCCCCATACTCCACTATGGGTGAGCCACTCTTCGGCATATCTTCACAAGTCCATTGTCACCCCAATGGACGGCAAGCTTCAAACACTTGATCTCTTCGTGAGGCATCACTTGAACTTGCACACCACAAACTTGATTTGATGTCATCCTCCATGGGTTGTATGTGATCTTCCTCTTGATGCAAGCCCATGAAAGATAACCAAACCCCACATAGAACTCTCACAAAGACCATGGGTTAATACACAAAGCGTAATTGATAATGCTTACCATACCATGGGATCACTTGATCCCTCTTGGTACATCTTCTACGCTTTGTGTGTTGATCAACTTGATTCACTCTTTGACTTAGTCTTTATCAACCTTGAATCTTTCCAACTCTCTTCATTTGGATGATGTCTTGAAGGTAAACATGAATGATAACACACTCTTCTTCTTCAAGACATGCTTGCAATAAGCTCAACACTCACAAGACCAATCTTTGGATAATTCCTTAATAGCACCTTGGTCATCACAAACTCTCCTTGAAACCAACACATGGACTCCAAGAAAATCATGTGGACAAACCCTTCAAATATAACTCAAGGCAACCATTAGTCCATAGAGATTGTCATCAATTACCAAAACCAAACATGGGGGCACCGCATGTTCTTTCAGACGCCGACGCTTGAAGGCGTGGTCGCCGGCCCGAGCCGCTGCCCGCCTGGCTATGCCCTGGGGCCGATGGGCTCGACGGTGAACGTGATGGAGGCACTCACCTTCGTCTCCGCGCCAACCAAAGCCTTCGGTGTGGTCTGCCTCCGAGTCGGGATGGAGGGAGCCGACACCACTACTCCGCCTCAGCCGAAGATGGCAATGGGCTCGAGCAGCCGTGTGGAGAGGTGTTTCGACCGCCTCTTCGGGCGCGCTGTGGCCGCCATCGATCTTCATCCCGGCCACCGCGCCAGCTCATGGGCTCCGGCAAGCCTTGGCCTCGACGCTGCTCGTCAAGCCCCCATTGTTGTCTCTTCTTCCTTGGATGAAGAGGCCTCGTCGGTGTTGCACAGCTGACCACTGGAGATGCGAAGGGAGGCACCGACCCTCGCTCCAACCACCGGCAACTGGTTTTCTGCTCCCGCGAGCGCACGTGGTGGAGGGGATCGACCGGTGGTGCGGGTCGGAGCGGATCTTTATCTGTAACCACCCCACCCCTCGCCTCCTCTTTGTTATGCGGTGCGGGAGCCATATGGGCCGACCAAAGCCAGTGGCAGCCCAGGCCCAGGCGCCGCCTACCTCCTTCAGGATTCGTTTCTTTTCATTTATCCTCTGTTTTTAGTTAAACATTTGTACTATATAATTATTGTATGAGTACAATTTTAGACTATGTTTAGTACTGCTTAGTACCTAGTTTGACTGCTACTTACATTCTAGTCCAGTTCTAGATTAAATCTAGGTTAGGACTTGTGTAATTATTTGTGTGTTTATATTATGTAATGGATTGATAATATAAATAAAGTATCGGATTTCATCTAGGAAGAATGACATGTTCCGTGTGTTTACCACATATCAAGTTCTCTTGAACATGTTTTTGCGATTGAGATCATCTTCTTTCGCATATCAAACTTGCAAATTTTTGAATATTTCTCCCTCATTATATTTGGAATCACAAGGTAATGAGTTGGGATCTACTGCTCATTTGCAGATTATCCCCTCTTATTGTGAGGTCTACACTTTGTCATTCTCGACAAGTGATTACATCCAACGTGTATTCCTTATATCTGAATTGTAGCAGACACAAGGTAATGGCAATGTAGCATATTACTGTGAGATCTAAGTGATCTTCAATGTGTTATGTTCACACAATTGAAGTTGAGAATTTTTTCAAATTTTCACTTGAGTATCAATTTTTGCATTCTTATTACACAACCATGATGGTTTTTAATTTACCATCTGTAAATTAATTATCTCTGGTTTTCCCATGTAGGCAAAGATGAATGTCAAAGAGTTTGAGGAGCTTGCCCTCAATGGCCACAACAACCCTACATGGGCTATGGACATCAAGATCAGTCTTGTGTCTCGTGGGATTGCGCGTGCAACTCAGCCCCCTGAGACTCCTCTCCCGGCTGGAGCCACGCCGCTGACAAAACCGTAGAACTATGCTGCTTTATTCATCATAAGGCACCATATTCATCCAGATCTTAAGTCTGAGTATTTACAGGAGGAATCTCCTAGTACTGTGTTTCTGGCCCTCGAAACGAGGTATGAATAGCAGAAGGCAGTAGTCTTGCCAGAAGCACTCCATGATTGGATTCATCTCCGTCTTCAGGATTTCAAGTTCATTGGTGAGTACAATCATGCTGTTCATAAGATATGTTCCAAACCGCATTTTTGTGAGAAGGAACCTACTGAGGGGGAGAAGATAGAGGAAACTTTGTCTACAATGCTCCCTTTAGATAGGATCCTTCAATAGCAATACCGTGCTCGTAACTACACTGTATATTTCGAGCTTATCCACATGTTACTTCAGGATGAAAAGCATGATGAACTACTCGCTAAGAATGGCTCTCAGCGCTCAGTTGGGGCACAACCTTTACCTGAAGTTCATCTGAATGTCGCGAATAGACACAAGTTTAATGGTACCTTCCGGGATAAAAAAAATCCAATTTTGAGCATAAGTGAAAGCGCAATGGGAACAAGAGATACAGAAACCCAGGCAAGGGAAAAGGCGCTTCAAAGCCCAGGTATGATAAATCTAAGCTTCGCTACAAGTGTGGATGCTACACACATTCTACTAAAAAGTGCACAATGCCCAAGCATCTGGTTATGTTGTACCAACAATCTCAGGGATGCAAATCACCTCAAGGGAAAAGGTTTGAAGCCAATTTCAACCTTCATCCGCATAGCGCAAAAGGAGTCGGTGGTTCGCACGATGTTCCTTCTGGACCGAGCAATGCCATGATTCCTTATCCGCGTGAGTATCCTGCTGAAACGGAGAACATGTTGATTGAGTACACTGCAAACAACGTGTTTGGCGACTTCGACTAGTCCCTCAATCTCCTTAGTGATCTTACTTAATTATGTCCATTTGTGAGTATTGTAATAAGAACATAAGTTTGTTGTTGTCTTTATATTGTATTGTATCAACACGTATTTCATGGTTCTCATTGATGCATCTACACGATGGTCGCACGTGTGTCTTCTACCCACACGGAACTATGCATTTGCCAAGATAATGAGGCAAGTCATTAAGTTGCAAGCTCATTATCCCGAAAGTCAAATTAAATCAATTCGAATGGACAATGCCGCAAAATTCTTCTCATGTGCTTTCAATGATTATTGCATGGCTTTGGGGATTGAAGTTCATCACTTTGTTCCATATGTCCATACACAAAATGGTTTGGTTGAATCATTGATTAAGAGGATTAAACTCATTACAAGACTTTTGTTGAAGAATTGCAACTTGCCAACCTCTTGTTGGGGTTACGCTATTTTACACGCTGCTGACTTGATACAATTGAGGCCAACTGCATATCACAGTTCTTCCCCTCTAGAATTGGTACGTGGAAATCCTCCTAGCATTTCCCATCTGCGTAAGTTCGGGTGTGCTGCATACATCCCGATCTCACCACCACAGCAGACATCTATGGGACCACACAGAAAGTTGGGGATCTATGTGGGGTACAAATCGCCGTCGATTATCAAGTACCTGGAACCCCTGACTGGGGATCTGTTCACAGCCCATCACGCTGATTGCATATTTAATGAGGAACATTTCCGGCATTAGGGGGGGTTTCAAGTACCAGAAAGAATGATCGGAAATTAATTGGAGTGCTCATGCCATTTCATCCTCTGATCCACGTACCCAAGAGACCGAACTTCAAGTTCAGAAGATTATTAATTTGCAACATCTTGCAAATACTCTGCCAGATTCATTTCCTGATCTAAAAAGTGTTATAAAATCATTATATCCGGCCAGAAATGCGCCAGAAAGAGTGGAGGTACCAATAAAAACCACGCAACTCCCTATTCCTAAAAAGAGGGGGAGTAATACGGCCACTGACCCATAGCATGCTTCTAGCAAGCAACAAATGAAAAAGAGGGAAAAAAACACGGAGTCAGTAAATGCAGGTCATACACCCAGTGGAAGGGCAACCTTCACAACCCAGCTCCAGTGTGCGCAAACTGGCTGGGACGTCGGAACACCCAGACTCAATCGTATTGGGAAATCACGAAGAGTCACTAGGGGTGCATGAAATTTCCATCAACTATGTTGATTCTGGAGAATCATTTGACCGTAAGACTACGAATGTCGACATATATTTTGCTAAAAAGATTGCGGATACCCTTCTCACTGATCATGATCCAAGGTCTATCGTTGAGTGCCAAAAGTGCTCCGACTGGCCTAAATGGAAGGATGCAATCCAAGCAGAAATTGCCTCGCTTAACAAAATGAAGGTATTCACTGAAGCAACGCCGACACCTCGCAGTGTTTTCCCTGCGGGAGTCAAATGGGGTTTTCTCCGGAAATGGAATGAGAACAGTGAGGTGGTGAGATATAAAGCGAGGCTCGTAGCACCAGGTTTCACGCAGAAACCTGGCATTGATTTCATTGAAACATATTCTCCAGTAATGAGTGTAACCACTTTCCGATATCTTATATCCTTGGCAGTGTAAAATTGTCTATCTATGCAGTTGATGGACATCATGGCCACATATCTTTATGGGTCGCTAGATTCGGACATATATATGAAGGTTCCTAATGGAATCTCTGTCCCGGATAAAAGTGCAAAATGCAACATATATTGTGTAAAGCTGAATAAGTCATTATATGACTTAAGGCAGTCGGGACGGATGTGGTACAACCGACTCAGCGAGTTCCTTCTTCAGAAAGGTTACTCCAATAGTGTTGATTGCCCATGTGTCGTCATCAAGAAGTCCTCTACATGATTTTGCATCATTTCTATGTACGTTGATGATCTCAATATCATTGGCAACACACCAGACATTGATGAAGCACGCAATCATCTAAAGATGGAATTTGAGATGAAGGATTTGGGTAAAACCAAAATTTCCTTTGGCATTCAACTTCAGCACCTTCCCTCTAAAAATCATGTACATCAATCTGCCTATATCCAAAAAATATTGGAGAAATACAATATGGACAAATCCTATCCATCTAAAACTCCCATGGTGGTTGATACGTCTCCAACGTATCTATAATTTTTGATTGTTCCATGCTATTATATATTCTGTTTTGGATGTTTAATGGGCTTTACTATACACTTTTATATTATTTTTGGGACTAACCTACTAACCCAAGGCCCAGTGAAAATTGCTGTTTTTTTTGCCTATTTCAGTGTTTCGCAGAAAAGGGATATCAAACGGAGTCCAAACGGAATGAAAACTTCGGGGGAGTTATTTTTGGAACCGTATCTTCACAGAAGACTTGGAGTGCACATGAGGGAACGAGAGAGGCGACCACGAGGGTCCAAGGCGTGCCTAGGGGTGTCAGGCGCGCCCCCTACCCTCATGGGCCCCCTCTGGCTCCCCCGATGCTCTCCTTCCTCCTATATATATCCATGTACCCTGAAAACATCGAGGCAACAGAGAAAACCCTAATTCCACCGCCGCAACCTTCTGTTCCCGTGAGATTCCATCTTGGGGCCTGTTCCGGAGCTCCGCTGGAGGGGGGATCGATCACGGAGTGCTTCTACATCAACACCATAGCCTCACCAATGAGTTGTGAGTAGTTTACCACCGAACTTCAGGTCCATAGTTATTAGCTAGATGGCTTCTTATCTCTTTTTGGATCTCAATACAAAGTTCTCCTCGATCTTCGAGGAGATCTATTCGATGTAATCTTTTTGCAATGTGTTTGTCGAGATCTGATGAATTGTGGGTTTATGATCAAGATTATCTATGAACAATATTTGATTCTTTTCTGAAATATTTTATGTATGATTATAATATCCTTGCAAGTCTCTTCGAATTATTGGTTTGGTTTGGCCTACTAGATCTATAGTTCTTGCAATGGGAGAAGTGCTTGGCTTTGGGTTCAATCTTGCGATGTCCTTTCCCAGTGACAGCAGGGGCAGCAAGGCACGTATTGTATTGTTGCCATCAAGGATAAAAAGATGGGGTTTATATCATATTGTTTGAGTTTATCCCTCTACATCATGTCATCTTGCTTAAAGCGTTACTCTGTTCTTATGAACTTAATACTCTAGATGCATGCTGGATAGCGGTCGATGTGTGGAATAATAGTAGTAGATGCAGAATCGTTTCGGTCTACTTGTTATGGACGTGATGCCTATATATAATGGTCATGACTAGATATTCTCATAACTATGCGCTTTTCTATAAATTGCTCGACAGTAATTTGTTCACCCACCGTAGAATTCTGATTTCATGAGAGAAGCCACTAGTGAAACCTATGGCCCCCGGGTCTATCATTATCATATTACTTTCCCTTCAATTTCTGCTGATGTTTCTTATTTGCTTTATTTACTTTCTGTTCTTATACCAAAAATACCAAAAATATTATCCTATCCTATCTATCAGATCTCACTTTCATAAGTGACCGTAAAGGGATTGACAACCCCTTATCGCGTTGGCTACGAAATTCTTATTTGTTTGTGCAGGTGCGAGGGACTCGCGCGTGGTCTCCTAGTGGATTGATACCTTGGTTCTCAAAAACTGAGGGAAATACTTACGCTAATGAGATGCATTACCCTTTCCTCTTCGAGGGAATACAACGCAAGCTTGAGAAGTAGCAAGAAGAATTTATGACGCCGTTGCCAGGGAGACTCACGCCAAGTCAAGTCAAGATTTGATCTCCTGGCAACTTGCCAATTTCTGGTGCCGTTGCCCGGGAGATCTACGCAAAAGTCATATACCAAGTACCTATCACAAATCCTTATCCTTCGCACTACATTATTTGCCTCTCGTTTTCCTCTCCCCCACTTCACCCTTGCCGTTTTATTCGCCCTTCTTTTTCCGTGTGTTTACCGTTTGCTTGCCTCTTGTTTGCTTGTGTGTTGGATTGCTTGCTTGTCACTATGGCTCAAAACAATACCAAATTGTGTGACTTCTCCAATACCAACAATAATGATTTTATTAGCACGCCTATTGCTCCTATTACCGATGCTGAATCTTGTGAGATCAATGCTGCCCTGTTGAATCTTGTCATGAAAGATCAATTTTCTGGCCTTCCTAGTGAAGATGTCGCTATCCATCTGAACAACTTTGTTGATTTATGTGATATGCAAAAGAAGAGGGATACGGATAATGATATTGTTAAATTGAAGCTATTTCCGTTTTCACTTAGAGATCGTGCTAAAACTTGGTTTTCCTCTTTGCCTAGAAATAGTATTGATTCATGGAATAAGTGCAAAGATGCCTTTATCTCTAAGTATTTTCCTCCCGCTAAGATTATCTCTCTTAGAAACGATATTATGAATTTTAAGCAACTAGTTCATGAGCATGTTGCACAAGCTTGGGAGAGAATGAAATTAATGATTTGTAATGGCCCTACACATGGTTTGAACTTATGGATGATTATACAAAACTTTCATGCTGGCTTGAATTTTGCTTCTAGAAATCTTTTAGATTCGGCCGCAAGGGGCACTTTCATGGAAACCACCTGAGGAGAAGCTACCAAACTCCTAGATAATATTATGGTTAACTACTCTCAATGGCACACCGAAAGATCTACTAGTAAAAAAGTGCATGCTATTGAAGAGATTAGTGTTTTGAGTGGAAAGATGGATGAACTTATGAAATTATTTGCTACTAAGAGTGCTTCTTCTGATCCTAATGATATGCCTTTATCCACGTTGATTGAAAATAATAATGAACCTTTGGATGTGAATTTTGTTGGTAGGAATAATTTTGGTAATAATGCTTATAGATGAAACTTTAATCCTAGGCCTTTTCCTAGTAATTCCTCTAATAATTATGGTAATTCCTACAATAACTCTTAAGGATATTTTGGTAAGATGCCCTTTGAATTTGAGACTAGTGTTAAAGAGTTTATGAATTCGCAAAAGAATTTCAATGATTTGCTTGAAGAAAAATTGCTTAAGATTGATGAGTTGGCTAGAAATGTGGATAGAATTACTCTTGATGTTGATTCTTTGAAACTTAGATCTAATCAACCTAAGCATAATATCAATGAGTCTCTCAAAGCCATGAGAATTTCCATTGATGAGTGCAAAGAAAGAACCGCTAGGATGCGTGCTAAAAAGATTGCTTTATAAAAGTGTGTTCTTCTAATTATCATGAAAATAATGATGAAGACCTGAAAGTTATTGATGTGTCTCCTATCAGATCCTTGTTTTCTATTATGAATTTTGATAAAGATGGGACTGGAGATGAGTCTACTTTAGTTAAAAGGCGTCCCAATGATTCAGAGTTTTTAGATCTTGATGCTAGAATTGTTAAAAGTGGGATTGAAGAGATTAAAACTTTGCATAGTGATGAACCCACTATTTTGGATTTCAAGGGATTCAATTATGATAATTGTTCTTTAATAGATTGTATTTCCTTGTTGCAATCCGTACTAAATTCTCTGCATGCTTATAGTCAAAATAAGGCTTTTACCAAAAACATAGTTGATGCTTTGATGCAATCTTATGAAGAAAAACATGAATTAGAAGTTTCTATCCCTAGAAAGCTTTATGATGAGTGGGAACCTACTATTATAATTAAAATTAAAGATCGTGAATGCTTTGCTTTGTGTGATTTGGGTGCAAGTGTTTCTACAATTCCAAAAACTTTGTGTGATATGTTAGGTTTTCATGAGCTTGATGATTGTTCTTTAAATTTGCATCTTGCGCATTCTACCATTAAGAAACCTATGGTAAGGATTAATGATGTTCTTATTGTTGCCAATAGGAATTATGTGCCCGTAGATTTCATTGTTCTTGATATAGATTGCAATTCTTCATGTCCTATTATTCTTGGTAGATCTTTCCTTAGAAGGATTGGTGCTATTATTGATATGAAGGAAGGAAATACTAGATTCCAATTTCCGTTAAGAAATGCATGGAACACTTTCCTAGAAAGAAAATTAAACTACATTATGAATCTATTACGAGAGCCACTTATGGATTGCCTGCCAAAGATGGCAATACCTAGATCTATTCTTGTATCGTGCCTAGCTAGGGGCGTTAAACGATAGCGCTTGTTGGGAGCCAACCCAATTTTGTTTTATTTGTTTTTGCTTCTGTTTAGGAATAAATATTGCATCTAACTTCTGTTTAGATGTGGTTTTGTGTTTTAATTTGTGTTTGTGCCAAGTAGAACCTTTGGGAAGACTTGTGTGAAGTTTATGTGATCATGTTGTAAAAAACAGAAACTTTAGCGCTCACGAGATTGGCTGTATTTTTTTACTGGAGAGTGCTTTTTAGTTGATTCTTTTTGCAGAGGATTAATAGTCAAATTCCTCACATTTACCAATTTATTTCAATTTTTGGAGTTATAGAAGTATTCGAAAGTTACAGATTACTACAGACTATTCTGTTTTTGACAGATTCTGTTTTTCGTGTGTTGTTTGTTTATTT
>LR738714.1:94739317-94803481 GCA_902687465.1 Secale cereale | reverse complement strand
GGGGGTATGAATCATAGATAAGTTGGATTACAATAGGTTTAACACCAATATAAACAAAGAATGAGTTCATTATAGTACCTTTGAGTGGTGGTTAGTTTTCTTATACTAACGAACCTCACGAGATTTTTGGCTAAGTTTTGTGTTGTGAAGTTTTCAAGTTTTGAGTATGGCTTTGATGGACTATGGAACAAAGAATGGCAAGAGCCTAAGCTTGGGGATTCCCAAGGCACCCCAAGGTAAAATTCAAGGACAACCAAAAGCCTAAGCTTCGGGATGCCCCGGGAAGGCATCCCCTCTTTCGTCTTCATCTATCGGTAACTATACTCGGGACTATATTTTTATTCACCACATGATATGTGTTTTGCTTGGAGCATCAAGTATGATTTGAGTCTTTGCTTTTTAGTTTGCCACAATCATCCTTGATGGACACACCTTTTGAGAGAGATAAAAATTATTTAGAATTTATTAGAATACTCTATGTGCTTCACTTATATCTTTTGAGCTAGATAGTTTTGCTCTAGTACTTCACTTATATCTTTTAGAGCACGATGGTGGTTTTATTTTGTAGAAATTGTCGATCTCTCATGCTTCACTTATATCCTTTGGAGAGTCTTTTAGAACATCATGGTAATGTGCTTCGGTTATAAAACTAGTCCTAATATGATAGGCATCCAAGATGAGTATAGTAAAAACTTTCATATAAGTGCATTGAATGATATGAGAAGTTTGATACTTGATGATTGTTTTGAGATATGAGGATGGTGATATTAGAGTCATGCTAGTGTAGTAGTTGTGAATTTGATAAACACTTGTGTTAAAGTTTGTGATTCCCGTAGCATGCACGTATGGTGAACCGTTATGTGACGAAGTTGGAGCATGATTTATTTATTGACTGTCATCCTTTGTGTGGAGGTCGGGATCGCGTGATGGTTAAATCCTACCAACCCTTCCCCTAGGAACATGCGTTGAATACTTTGTTTTGATGACTCGTAGATTTTTGCAATAAGTATATGAGTTCTTTATGACTAATGTTGAGTCCATGGATTATACACACTCTCACCCTTCCACCATTGCTAGCCTCTCTTGTACCGCGCAACTTTCGCCGGTACCATACACCCACCATATACCTTCCTCAAAACAGCCATCGTTCCGTTCCGTTCATATGACATGCTTTCCACCGTTCATATGACATGCAACTATCATGGCATTTCCATAGCCATACTGAGATATATTGCCATGCAACTTTCCACGTTCCGTTCATATGACATGCTTCATCATCATTCACATAGAGTCATATTTTGTTCTAGCTTCAAGTTGTAATCTTTGAGTTGTAAGTCAATAAAAGTGATGATCATCATTATTAGAGCATTGTCCCATGTGAGGAAAGGCTAAAAAAAAAGAGATGGCCCAAAAAAATAGAGAGGGGTTAATAGAAAAAAAGCCCCTCCAAAAAAATATGAGAGAAAAGAGAGAAGGGACAATGCTACTATCCTTTTCCACACTTGTGCTTCAAAGTAGCACCATGATCTTCATGATAGAGAGTCTCTTGTTTTGTCACTTTCATACACTAGTGGGAATTTTCATTATAGAACTTGGCTTGTATATTCCAACGATGGGCTTCCTCAAATACCCTAGGTCTTCATGAGCAAGCAAGTTGGATGCACACCCACTTAGTTTCTTTTGATGTGCTTTCATATACTTATAGCTCTAGTGCATCCGTTGCATGGCAATCCCTACTCACTCACATTGATATCTATTGATGGCCATCTCCATATCCCATTGATAGGCCTAGTTGATGTGAGACTATGTTCCTCCTTTTTGTTTTCTCCACAACCACCACTCTATTCCACCTATAGTGATATATCCATGGCTCACGCTCATGTACTGCGTGAAAGTTGAAAGGTCTGAAAAAAATTGAGTATGAAATAATTGCTAGCCTGAAACCACGGTTGTGCATAATATGAATATTTTGTGTGATGAAGAGGGAGCATAGCCAGACTATATGATTTTGTAGGGATAACTTTCTTTGGCCATGTTATTTAGAGAAGACACGGTTGCTTTGTTAGTATGCTTGAAGTATTATTATTCTTATGTCAACATAGACTTTTATCTTGAATCTTTCGGATCTGAACATTCATGCCACAATAAAGAAATTACTTTGAGAATTATGTTGGTTAGCATTCCACATCAAAAATTCTTTTTTAATCATTTACCTACTCGAGGACGAGCAGGAATTAAGCTTGGGGATGCTTGATACGTCTCCAACGTATCTATAATTTTTTATTGTTCCATGCTATTATATATTATGTTTTGGATGTTTAATGGGCTTTATTATACATTTTTATGTTATTTTTGGGACTAACCTACTAACCCAAGGCCCAGTGCAAATTGCTGTATTTTTTGCCTATTTCAGTGTTTCGTAGAAAAGGGATATCAAACGGAGTCCAAACGGAATGAAACCTTCGGGAGAGTTATTTTTGGAACCGTATCTTCACAGAAGACTTGGAGTACACGCGAGGGAATGAGAGAGGCGGCCACGAGGGTCCAGGGCGCGCCCTCCACCCTCGTGGGCCCACTCTGGCTCCCCTGATGCTCTCCTTCCTCCTATATACCCATGTACCCTGAAAACATCGAGGCAACAGAGAAAACCCTAATTCCACCGCCGCAACCTTCTGTTCCCGTGAGATCCCATTTTGGAGCTTGTTCCGAAGCTCCGCCGGAGGGGGGTCGATCCCGGAGTGCTTCTACATCAACACCATAGCCTCACCAATGAGTTGTGAGTAGTTTACCACAGACCTTCGGGTCCATAGTTATTAGCTAGATGGCTTCTTCTCTCTTTTTGGATCTCAATACAAAGTTCTCCTCGATCTTCGAGGAGATCTATTCGATGTAATTTTTTTGCGGTGTGTTTGTCGAGATCTGATGAATTGTGGGTTTATGATCAAGATTATCTATGAACAATATTTGATTCTTTTCTGAAATCTTTTATGTATGATTATAAAAACCTTGCAAGTCTCTTCGAATTATTTGTTGGTTTGGCCTACTAAATCTATAGTTCTTGCAATGGGAGAAGTTCTTGGCATTGGGTTCAATTTTGCGGTGTCCTTTCCCAGTGACACCAGGGGCAGCAAGGCACGTATTGTATTGTTTCCGTCGAGGATAAAAAGATGGGGTTTATATCATATTGCTTGAGTTTATCCCTCTACATCATGCCATCTTGCTTAAAGCGTTACTCCATTCTTATGAACTTAATACTCTAGATGCATGCTGGATAGCGGTCGATGTGTGGAGTAATAGTATTAGATGCAGAATCGTTTCGTTCTACTTGTTACGGACGTGATGCCTATATATAATGATCATGCCTAGATATTCTCATAACTATGCGCTTTTCTATCAATTGCTCGACAGTAATTTGTTCACCCACCATAGAATTCTGCTTTCATGAGAGAAGCCACTAGTGAAACCTATGGCCCCCGGGTTTATCTTTATCATATTACTTTCCCTTCGATTTCTGCTGCCGTTGCTTATTTGCTTTATTTACTTTCTGTTCTTATACCAAAAATACCAAAAATATTATCCTATCCTATCTATCAGATCTCACTTTCGTAAGTGAATGTAAAGGGATTGACAACCCCTTATCGCGTTGGCTGCGAAGTTCTTATTTGTTTGTGCAGGTGCGAGGGACTCGCGCATGGTCTCCTACTGGATTGATACCTTGGTTCTCAAAAACTGAGGGAAATACTTACGCTACTGTGCTGCATCACCCTTTCCTCTTCGAGGGAATACAACGCAAGCTCGAGAAGTAGCAGTGGTTCGTTCTCTAGATGTAGAGAAAGGTTCGTTCAGGACAAGGGATGATGGAGAAGTGGTGTTGGGACCTGAAGTTCCATACCTCAGTGCGGTTGGAGCGCTTATGTATCTTGCAAATTACACCAGACCTAATATTGCATTTGCAGTAAATCTACTTGCTAGACATAGCACAGCTCCCACCAAATGTCATTGGTCTAGAGTGAAGAATATCTTTCGATCTCTCCAAGGCACAAAGAATCTTGTCTTATTTTTCTAGTTCCAGAGAAATCGGGACTCTGATATGATTGGACATGCAGATGTCGGCTATATGTCTGATCCCCATAATGCCAGATCTCAGACTGGCTTTGTGTTCCTACATGGCGGCACTTCTATATCATGAAAGTCCTCAAAATATACTCTGGTGGCAACATCTACCAATCATTCTGAAATAATTTCATTATTTGAAGCAACATGTAAATGTGTATGGCTTCGCAGAATGATAAACCACATACAACAGTCATGTGAAATTGGTTCGATAGAATCACCTACCATTATTTATGAAGATAATGTGGCCTATGTTATAAAGATGCAAACATGATACATGAAGAGTAATATCACTAAGAATATTTCTCCTAAGTGGGTTTTTCCCCCGATCTTCAGCAAAGTGGGGCAATAAACGTCTTGCAAGTTAAATCATGCAAAACTATTACCGATTTACTTACCAAGTCTCTACCAAATCCTACATTCCAGACGTATGTTCATGCAATTGGTATGCGGCAACTTTGGGATTTGCAAGCATCAGGGGGAGTCTCTTCTTGAGATATCCTTGTTCAAACATCACATTATGCTATCTTTCTTTGTGAGTATATGTTTCAGGATCTCATCAAAGATTTTAGGAAGAACTTTGGAAGGAGGATCTTTTGAGATGATAGAGCTTCTCGGACAATCGTGAAGATGATTTTACATGGTCAAGCATAGATTAGGGGGAGTGTTAAAAATAATTATGTAATTAGGGGGGAAATCTCCCCTTGCCCAAATGGCCGTACGGTTGCTCCCGCAACCGACGCCTCTCTCCCGTATTCTTGGAACCGACGCTTCTCTCCTGATCGTCGCGTCTCTCCAGGGGACATATATACTCCCTGTAACCATCGTCAATGCAATTGATCATTTTTTTATTCCGAACAAAATCGACCTGACCATGTCTAACAGGGTTCGGTTACGTCGCTCGGGCACTCCATTTCGCTGTGGAGTTCCAGGAGGCTTAAGTTGTGAAACGATTCCACGACCACTCAGATGTTGTCTAAACTCATGACTAAGATATTCGCCCCTGCAATCTGATTGCATAAACTTAATCATTTTGTTACGATGACTTTCTACCTCATTCTGGAATTCTTTGAACTTCTCAAAGGTTTCCGACTTATGCTTCATAAAGTAGATATATCCATACCTACTTAAAGCATCAGTAAAAGTCATGAAGTAGAAATACCCACCATGTGTGATTGTGCTCATTGGAACATATACATCACCATGTATTATTTCCAACAACTAACTCACCTGTTCAGGATGACCCGTGAATGTCGTCTTGGTCATTTTCCCCATCAAACAAGCCTCACATGTGTCAAATTATTCGAAATCAAAAGACAGTAAAAATCCATCTTTATGGAGTCTTTTCATGTGTTTATTTCCGATGTGGCCAAGATGATAATGCCACAGAAAAGTGGTGCACCTTCTTAAGGCATTTATCAATTGTAAAGATATCATTTCCACATTCAAGATTTAGTATGAAAAGGCCCCCAACAATGGGTGCAAGTTGATAAAACATATCATCACAATAAAGTGAACAACCATTGTTCTCAGACTTGTACGAAGACCCATTGTGTACTAAACATGATCCAGAGATAATCTTTCTACACAATGCGAGAACTAAATAACAATTACTTAGTTCTAAGATAAATCCTTAAAGGAGACGTAGAGGCATAATGCCAATGGCTTGAGCGACGATTCCAGCACCATTCCCAACGCACATCACGACTTCATTCTTTGCCAGCTCGCGCACCTTCTCAAGCCCTTGTATCTAGTTGCAAATGTGAGCAACTGATCCAGTATCAAATACCCAAGACTTAGAATTTTTGCTAGCAAGCAAAATGTCAATGACATTAACATGTATAACAATTGTACCTTTCTTCTTATCTGCCAGGTACTTCTTGTAGTTTCTCTTTCAGTGTTCGGTGCCCTTGCAGTAGAAGCACTTAGTTTCAATTTTGGCTCCACCCTTAGAGTTGCTTTGGGATCCGGTCTTATCGGCACCCTTGCCCTTTTTGGACTTGCCTTCCTTTTTGAAATTGGCAGTTTTATTCACAAGCAACACTTGCTTGTGATTTTTCTGTAGTTTTCGGCATGGCGAGCATCTCGTTCGGTGTCTTCTCCATCCCATCCATGTTGTAGTTTATGATAAAACCGCTTTAAGACAAGGGAGTGAAGCAAGCAACATGTCCAACGCGAGGGCTGCTGGTGGAATTGGAAATTCCATGGTTTAAGCCTTTCAGCGTAGCCAATAAAATTGACCACGTGTTCGCCAACTGAACTTCCCTCAGCCATCTTGCACTCCATGATGGTCTTTGTTACATTGTATTGTTAAGACCGTGCGTTTTGCTTGTACAGAGCATTCATTTCCCGGATCATATCTGCATGTTAATTAACTAGATCACTCATGGCGCGCGTTGCCACGCCCGTCTATTTTGATAATAAAACTATAGGAAATGACACATATATTTGTACATGTATATTTTTTAAAGTAATAACATCTAGTTAGGAAAGCTCACGTAGTTGTGGAATTCATTTGTCCACATTTTCTGGTAGAATTCATTTCTCAGCATTAACAATGTACAAATCACAATTCATTGTAGCATAGAAGACACAATTCAGCAAGCAATGGCCTTCTAACTAAAGAAATCAGAAGAGATATAGCATGTTCAAGGTAACTAATAGCACTTGATTGAGAAACACCCTTGATCCTTCAGCGTCACTTTCCTCAAGAGCAACAAGCAGTTTCCTGAACAATGGTTATGGTCACTTGTTAGGAAGCCTTCAACCCTTCTATATAGCACAAGAGGAAGGAAATGTGATTTAATACCAAACGTCACAAGACAAAATATTTTACATGCCAATGTACTAACAGTATAACACCAATGCAAAACTTACTCTAAGCAACCCCATTGTAGCCCTTCCAAACTTACTAAAATTTGAAAATCATGTTTATAAACGTAGATGATAATTGCACTCGGGTAATCCTACACACAAAACAACATTGGACTTAAAAACTTTTGGTGTTCAAGTCATGACATTGCTTACCTAAACAAACAAGATCTACTATATTTCCATTGTCCATGTTTACATTTTATTATTAGGGATAAACCTCCCATTGACTGTTAAGGCTGACCTTAAAGCTAACATATAGATCACTTAGATGACAACCATCTGAATTTCCTTGGCCAGCACTAAGACAACGATGTGTTGACATTGAGTCACGCGGAATAGGAGCACACACGTAGGGAAAATAAAGATGTTTAGAAATATTAGAGGCAAAGTGACACGGTTGCATCTCAATAGTATTATCCAAAAAATTGTAGAACCAGACAACAAATCTTGAAATTAAGAACCAAGAAAGCAAGTACTCAGCATGGCATGCAACTAATTTACATATAGCACATTGCATGTTTGGCAGTACTCACCCATTAACATCTTAGTACACTAGCTTCGATAGGAGAGTATCAACATGCGTAGAGTTGCCGAAAAGAAGCTGCAGCGTAGTTGCACTTTGGGTAAAAAATGATTTCAATTGGGCTTTAGATTCTTGTAGCACTTTTTGATGACATGAACAACCTCCTGTGTGATGCTAGCATTATTGGTGTAACAATGGATTGTATATTTTCTCCCTAGATAGGATATCTGTACGACTTACAAAATTCTCATTTGGACAAACGGAATTCAGTTACTAAAGTTTGAAAACCTCATGTTCAGATTTCTTGAGATGTATAAAATTGATGGGTCCAGATGAAAGGGCCTGTCCAGGAACGTTGTTGTTATTACATAGAAGTGCACTACTAAGGTAAGTTGTTAGTGTGGACAGCTAACGATATTGACAACCAATGCATGTTTGCAGAGTGTAATCATATAATTACGTATAGAAACCTCCATCGTAAAACATGAGAAATTCAAAATGAACATAAAGAGTCGAGCATATACCTTAATATAATCCTTAAAATTTTCCATTGGGGTTTCAATTAGCTGTGCAAGCAATCAAAAAGAAAACATAGAATCAAATATAGAAGAAAATAATAATAATAAGTTAAGTTTAGATGCGTAAGTTACATTACATGGTCATAGGCATCATAGAAGTAATCACATTTGGTAGTACTCGAATCACCTGATTAGAGTCATACACTTTACCCATTAGGCAACAAGAGCTTCCATGTGATGCCAACAATATCAAGCAATTGCATATAGCCATGTGAACCTGGTTTACATACAAGAAAAGAAATGCATTGGAAAACTCTACTTACATAGAGTGGGAGGGAATAAATCATAAATCTGTAGATTGGTTTGATGTTTGTTTAACGAATTGGATTAGGGAGATTTCGGCCATTGCGACACATATTATGAGTGCCCTCACCTTTGCCAAGCTTCCCGGGCTCGTTGATCACATGTTCTGCATGCGTTTCAGTGCCTAAACATCAAAGACGTACAAATAGATCGGGGAATAGATATTAGTTGACCACCGAGTCACTTCCTCCATCCTCTGTAGGTCTATGTATCTCTCCGCATTCTACACAGAGAAGATCGAGATATTACATATGTCCTCAGTTGGTAGTAATATAGGAACATCATCAAGAAACAAAATCATTTACCTGGTGTGCTTGCACGAGGTAAATCAATATCCAACTCTAGAACTATTAAACTCACAATACAAATAAATAGATCAAAAATTTAACAAAGCTAATTTGTGATCAGAAGGATTGGGTACTTCATACAAGATTGTGACCACAACATCCCTTTTGTTTTACACCAGATTGTGTGGATCAGTCAGACATCAACATCCCTTTTGTTCGATAGCAAATATGAAAGGTAAGAAGGGCTTGGACGGAAGGAAGGGGGGCAACGGTGGAGGGGGCTGAGCTATGGTGGTCGCGCCTGCATGGATCCTACTGGTCGCCACCATGGATCTCGCCACAGCGGAGGTGCGTGGGATGTGGCGAACGAGGGTCGTACGCGGAGGAGAAAGGATAAGATAAGAAGGACGGGGAGGATACCTGAGCCACCGTGGATACTACTGGGCGTGGCCACCATTGGAATAACTACCGCCGACCTCCATCTAGGGCGTCACCGGGGATGGGGATGAGGACCGGCGATGGGGTATGGGGAGGAGCGTTACGGAAAGGGCAGCACGGTGACCTAGAGCGACAACGGTGGCGTGGAGAAAGGGCAGCAACCTAGCGGCGTGGATGGCGGTGTGGACTTATCAGCAACCCTGAGGAACACCGTGACACGGACGCGGTGATGTCGACTACACAACCTTCTTCTTGTAGACTCGTGTTGGGTCTCCAAGCGCAGAGTTTTGTAGGACAGTAGCAATTTTCCCTCAAGTGGATGACCTAAGTTTTATCAATCCGTGTGAGGCGTAGGATGAAGATGATCTCTCTAAAACAACCCTGCAACCAAATAACAAAGAATCTCTTGCGTCCCCAACACACCCAATACAATGGTAAATTGTATAGGTGCACTAGTTCGGCGAAGAGATGATGATACAAGTGTAATATGGATGGTAGATATAGGTTTTTGTAATCTGAAGATATAAAAACAGCAAGGTAACTAATGATAAAAGTGAGCACAAACGGTATTGCAATGCTTAGAAACAAGGCCTAGGGTTCATACTGTCACTAGTGCAAGTTCCCTCAATAATGATAACATAATTAGATCATATAACAATCCCTCAATGTGCAACTGAAAGGATCGAGAAGAGTATGTGTCTAGAGGGGGGTGAATAGACTCTAGCAAGAAAAGTGGCAGCTTTTAAAATACTTGAAGTTGGAGTGGAGATTTAGCACATGTTTAACTTTCACAATACACAACAAGCATGCATAACAAGAGTATATAGGTATTGTGAAGTAAATCATGCAACTTTGACCACTTGACTAAAGCAAAATCTAGCCTTTTCCCAATTTTAGTTCTTGGCAGATTTTAGCAACTTAGCACAAGTCAAGCAATCAACCTACACATGCAATTTTAAGAGTATAGCAGTGGAATGTAAAGCAATTGCATATGAAGGTAAAGGGAGGAGTTTGAAGGAGCAAACACAAGTGAAGACAAGGATGTTTTTGTCGTGGTTTCGATAGGTGGTGCTATCGTACATCCACGTTGATGGAGACTTCAACCCACGAAGGGTAACGGCTGCTCGAGTCCACAGAGGGCTCCACCCACGAAGGGTCCACGAAGAAGCAACCTTGTCTATCCCACCATGGCCATCGCCCACGAAGGACTTGCCTCACTAGGGTAGATCTTCACGAAGTAGGCGATATCCTTGCTCGTACAAACTCCTTGGTTCAACTCCACAGTCTTGTCGGGGGCTCCCAAGTGACACCTAACCAATCTAGGAGACACCATTCTCTAAAAGGTAATATACGGTGTGTTGATGATGAACTCCTTGCTCAAATGCTTCAAATGATAGTCTCCCCAACACTCAAACAGCTCCTCACAGATTTGGATATGGTGGAAGAATGATTTGAGTGGAAAGCAACTTGGGGAAGGCTAGAGAACAAGATTCATATGGTAGGAATGGAATATCTTGATCTCAACACTTGATTAGGTGGTTCTCTCTCAGAACATGAATGATGGAAGTGTAGGTATGTTCTGATGGCTCTCTCCACGAGTGAAGAGTGGGTGGAGGGGTATATATAGCCGCCACACAAAATCTAACCGTTACACGCAATTTACCAAACTGGGTGGGACCGATTCAGAGAACTTGGTCAGACCGATTTAGTTCATAATGTGATCGTTAGGCATTTCGGTGGGACCGATATGATCAACTCGGTAGAACCGATTTCACTAGGGTTAGGGCATAACGTAATCTCGGTGAGACCGATTACACAAACTCTGTGGGACCGATTTTGTTAATAAGCACACAGAGGGTTGATCAGGCAAACTCGGTGGGACTGATTCGCTCGTTTCGGTTGGACCGAAACGTTACGAAGGGGAAACATAGAGTTTGCATTGCCAACTTGGTGGGACCGATCGCTCATCTCGGTGAGACCGAAATGTTACGAAGGGAAACAGAGAGTTTGCGATCCCATCTCGGTGAGACCGAGATCCCTTTCGGTGAGACAGAAATGATTAGGGTTTCAGGCAGTGGCTATGTCAAATGAACTCGGTGGTGCCAGATTGAATATTTCGGTGGGGCCGAGTTTGACTTTTGGTTTGGGACATATGTGGATGTGAGAAAGTGGTTGAGGGTTTTGGAGCATATCACTAAGCACTTTGAGCAAGCAAGCCATTAAGCAACACCTCATCCCCTTTTAATAGTATTGCCTTTCCTATGGACTCAATGTAATCTTGGATCACTAAAATAGAAAATGTAGAGTACCGAGCTTTGAGCTTGAGCCAATCCTTTTGTCCTTATCATCTTGAAGGGGTTCCACATCCTCTAGTCCATGCCACTCCATTTGTTGAACTTGTCTGAAATATACTAGATGAAAACATTAGTCCAATAAGAGATATGTTGACATTAATTACCAAAATCACCCAGGGAGCACTTGTGCTTTCAATCTCCCCCTTTTTGGTTATTGATGACAACATACATCAATGCTTTAGATAAAGATATGAATAATAGCAAGTAAAGCTTTGGAAGGACATGTAACATGCATAGGCTCCCCCTACATGTATGCAATCATGTAAATATGGAATGTAAGAACATGTGAAAGCATAGACATGACAGAGCAAGCAATGAGTTACATGTATCTTGGCTATATGCATCAGAGCAAATGATATGAATATATGAAGTGTATCCTCATGTTCATGATTCCTTCTTGCAAACAATATGTACATTAGCAAGAAATCTTCATGCTCATGAGTGTGATGCATATACTTACCTTATGACCTTGAGCTGGCTTATGAAGGGATGTACCTGAGTAAACAAGGTTAGATAACACAGGTACATCTACTACACAGAGCAACAAAAGAGCCACAACAGTACCAAGATTGGGATAACATGTAGAGAGTGAGTACTGGGTACTCTAGAATACAAACACGTTCCCAAAGGTAAAATATATGCAATGAATTCAAAGACTTTCTTCCCTAGCAGTCTTTCTCCCCCTGAATCTCATATTGGATAATGGAAGAAAGTAGGGAAACAAAATCATAGCAAATTAGATCAGAGCAATAACATAGACATGCCTTTCCCCTCTTAAAGACATGTAACTTCTCTCCTCTTGAACACCAATCATCCGGGGCATGTGTAATTCCTTTCTCCTCTTGAAGAGATGTTCTTATTGATGTGAACTCTCTCTCCCTTAAGCTTTGAATTCTCTCTCTCCCTTAAGCTTTTATGTGAACTCTCTCTCCCCCTTTGACATCAATTTCCAAGAAGGGATCTTCTGGAGTGTGAGTCAAAATAGGTTTGGCCTTGAGTCACAGAGCAGAGCTGTTTAAAAAATGATGATGGTAGAGGACAAGTATCATTGAGTGGAGCTGGAACATATATGTAGGATGCAAATGACAAATTGTCTCCTCAGTGTTGAAATCGGTAACACCGAGTAGTTTTCTTCGGTGGCACCGAGATGGTTCGGTTCAACCGAAAGAGCCAAATCGGTGGGTCTGAGTTCAACACAGAGAGAACAATTTTCCATCTCATCTCACTAGGCAAATAAGATCTCAAAAAGATTTGCAAGGAATTAACTGAAAGATTTGCAATGAATTGGATGCAGAAAATGCAGAGTAAAAACAGAGAAAAGAAAATCTAGATGAAGTTTTTTTTCTTAAGAGTAGGGGAACAAAATGCAAGGAACAAATGCAAGAGCACAAAGAAACACTTAGAGAACTTCATCTAGAATTGGTCGGCGACAAAGTCACCTATGTTAGAGTATATTGACTTAGGAGTCAAGTGAAGACACTTGATCATAGGCCATACTCATCGTTTAAGCTCAAAATGGGGTTGCCATTTTTCGTTTAAGAATTTTGATGTATTCACATCTTGTTGAGCTGCTTTGACCCATGACTTCAGGTAAAGCTTCTCTAAAATGGAATAACATACCTTAGGTGGTGGTGTTGATCTTGATCATGTAGTTAAACTTGTGTGGGCTGCTCAAGGTTGATGTAGTTCATCAAGTATTGGAAACACCACTTGTAGTTTGAGTTCATCTACCTACATGGGTTAGATTTGCAAGGAAGAGCACTTGTGTATCCAAAATGACAATCATGAGAACTTGATACCAAATGAAATTTGATATATAGAAATTGGCAAAGGATATATAGAAATTTTCACCTATGTTAAAGTATATTGACTTAGGAGTCAAGTGAAGACACTTGATCATAGGCCATACTCATCGTTTAAGCTCAAAATGGGGTTGCCATTTTTCGTTTAAGCATTTTGATGTATTCACATCTTGTTGAGCTGCTTTGACCCATGACTTGAGGTAAAGCTTCTCTAAGATGGAATAACATACCTTAGGTGGTGGTGTTGATCTTGATCATGTAGTTAAACTTGTGTGGGTTGTTCAAGGTTGATGTAGTTCATCAAGTATTGGAAGCACCACTTGTAGTTTGAGTTCATCTACCTACATGGGTTAGATTTGCAAGGAAGAGCACTTGTGTATCCAAAATGACAATCATGAGAACTTGATACCAAATGAAATTTGATATATAGAAATTGTGAAAGGATATGTTGAAAGAATTCATGCTTCCTTGTCTTCATCCACCACGGTGTAGAGACTTGGTGATATAGAGATTGCTCAAGATATGAGTGAGTTGCAATCTCATGGATTTAGATTCATCCAAGTGCCTACAAGGGTTAGATAGCATGCAAGGGTACAAATATATCCAAGACATATGATCATAAGAGAAAAGGTCAAGGATTAGTCAAAGGCGTATGCCTTGCATGTATCCAAATGGAGTTCCTACTCCAAGTTTGAGGCATCAATAATGTTCAATTCACCTCTCAACCTGCAAAACACTTTCTCATCAAGTAGTTTAGTAAATATATCCGCTAATTGCTTATCAGTGCGAACATGTTTAAGATTGATATCACCCTTAGCAACATGATCTCAAATGAAATGATGACGAACTTCAATATGCTTAGTTCGAGAATGTTGCACTGGGTTATGGGCGATCTTAATAGCACTTTCATTGTCGCAAAGCAATGGAACATGTTTCACATAGATCCCATAATCTTTAAGAGTTTGGGTAATCCAAAGTAATTGAGCACAACATGAACCCGCGGCAATGTATTCCGCTTCGGCGGTGGATAAGGATACCGAGTTTTGTTTCTTGGAGGACCAAGACACAAGAGGTCTACCAAGAAATTGACAAGTTCCCGAAGTGGACTTTCTATCAACCTTGTCACTGGCATAGTCTGAATCGGAGTAGCCAACATGATCAAAAGAGGACCTCTTAGGATACCAAATGTCAAAATTTGGTGTATGTATTAAGTATCTCACTATCCTTTTCACAACCTTAAGATGACATTCTTTAGGAGCCGCTTGGTATCGTGCACACATGCACACACTTAGCATAATATCGGGACGAGAGGCACATAGATATAACAATGAACCAATCATAGAGCGGTAAACCTTTTGATCAACCGGTTCGCCATCCTTAGTCAAGTCAAGATGTCCGCTAGTAGGAATGGGTGTAGTCATACCTTTGCATTTTTGCATGTTGAACTTCTTGAACAAGTCCTTGGTATGCTTTGTTTGAGAAACAAAGGTACCCTCCTTAGTTTGCTTGATTTGCAAACCAAGAAAGAACTTGAGTTCACTTATCATAGACATCTCAAAATTTTCCGACATTAGCTTTCCAAACCTTTCACTAAAATGGGGGTTAGTAGAACCAAATATGATATCATCAACATAAATTTGGCACACAAATAATTCACCATTAACCCTTTTAGTAAAAAGAGTGGAATCTATTTTTCCAATCTCAAAGCCTTTTTCAATAAGGAACTTGGTCAAGCATTTATACCACGCTCTAGGAGCTTGTTTAAAACCATAAAGAGCTTTGTGT
This sequence comes from Secale cereale, assembly GCA_902687465.1. Classification (NCBI taxonomy): domain Eukaryota; kingdom Viridiplantae; phylum Streptophyta; class Magnoliopsida; order Poales; family Poaceae; genus Secale; species Secale cereale. Next base: position 94,788,424 of record LR738714.1, on the reverse strand, counting down.
AGTTTGTAAACATGATCGGGTTTCTTGGGATTGATAAAGCCGGGAGGTTGTTTAACATAAACTTCCTCCTCAATTTCACCGTTGAGAAAAGCACTTTTAATGTCCATTTGGTACAAGGTGATATCATGGTGATTAGCATAGGCAAGCAAGATGCGAATGGATTCAAGTCTAGCAACGGGGGTGTATGTCTCACCGTAGTCTATACCTTTGACTTGAGTGTAGCCTTGGGCGACGAGACATACTTTGTTGCGGACGACTTGACCATCTTCGTCTTGCTTGTTGCGGAACACCCATTTGGTACCAATGATGTTTTGGTTGTTGTCGGGCTTTTCGACCAATGTCCACACTTGATTCTCTCAAAGTTGTGTAGCTCTTCGTGCATTGCATTTACCCAATCCGGATCATCAAGAGCATATTCAACCTTCATAGGTTCAAGGTTAGATATGAAAGAGTAATGTTCACAAAAGTTAGCTAAACGAGATTTAGAGCTAGTGATTCTCCCGGTTTGGATATCATTGTAGATTTGGTCTACGGGATGATCTCTAGCAATTCCTGCTCTAACTCTTGAAAGCTTTTGCTTGGATCGGGGTGGAACATCCTCTTCATCATCTTCTTCTTGTTGTCCTTCTTCATTGTTGTTGGTGTTGTTGTCCCCTTGTGGAGGTGGAGAAGGAGGTTGATGAAGTTCATCTTGATGCACATCCTCGTTTCCTTCGTCACAGCGTGTCCCACTTGTGGATGCCTCCAAGTCAACTTGTGGTTCACCTTGTCGTGAGGCAGGAGCTTCCACATGGACGGACGAAGTACTCTCTTTCACCTCCGTTGGACGAATCTTGCTAATAGACAAGTCTCGAATTGCTTCTGAAGGATATTAATCTCCTACGTCAATTGGCAATTGCTCTACTTGCGAGCCGTTAGATTCATCAAACTTCACATCTACCATCTCTTCAACCTTTCGGGTGAAGTTGTTGTAGACACGGTAAGTGTGAGAGTTTGAGCCATAACCAAGTAGGAAACCTTCATGAGATTTAGGAGAAAATTTAGAACGATGATGCTTATCAAGAATGTAGCACTTTGAGCCAAATGCTCAAAAGTATCCAACTTGGGGTTTGTTATCGGTGAGAATCTCGTATGCCATCTTGCCGAGAAGCTTGTGAAAATACAAGCGATTTGTTGCATGACAAGCTGTCTCAACCGCTTCCACCCAAAAGTGTCTTGGCGTCTTGTATTCGTCAAGCATCGTTCTTGCCATTTCGATGAGTGTCCGGTTCTTCCTCCGAACAACTCCATTTTGTTGAGGCGTGTACGTAGCCGAGAACTCATGTGAAATCCCTTCTATATCAAGAAAGGTATCCACATTTACGTTCTTGAACTCCATTCCATTGTCGCTGCGAACCTTCTTGACCTTCACTTCAAATTGATTTTGGGCCTTCCTAGCAAAGTTTTTGAAGATCTTTTGGACCTGCGATTTATCATCAAGAAAGAACACCCACGTAAATCTTGAAAAATCATCAACAATGACTAATCCAAAAGAGTTACAAGGCTTTTGTAAGCATTGGGACCAAAAAGATCCATGTGAAGTAGCTCAAGTGGTCTTCTCGTAGTCATGATGTTCTTCACGAGATGACTTCCTCCGACTTGTTTTCCTGTTTGGCAAGCACTACAAAGTCTATCCTTGTCAAATATAACATCTTTAACACCAAGGATATGATCGCCTCTAATTAGCTTATCAAGATTTCGCATACCGACATGACCTAACCTTCTATGCCACAACCAACCTTTAGAAGATTTAGCAATAAAACAAGTGCGAGGTTGGGCTTTCTTAGTGAAGTCAACAATGTATAGGTCACCTCTACGGATGCTGGTAAAGACCATATTATGATTATCTCTACGAAAGACTTGGCAATCAACATGAGTGAATAGAACATTTAAACCAAAATCAACTAATCTAGACACAGAGAGAAGATTACATCCGAGAGATTCTACAAGCATGACATTCTTAATTGAGCTATCGTTGGATATGGCCACCTTACCAAGGCCAACAACTTTACACTTAGAGTTGTCAACAAAGGTAACATACTTTCCTGGACCATCATTTCTAGCAAGCTTATCAAACATGTCCTTATGTCCGGTCATGTGATCTGTGCAACCACTATCAAGCACCCATTCCTTTCCTCCGGCTGCGTAACCATGAAGATTTTCCATAAGACCAAAATGTCTCATTTGTTCATCAAGGTCACTATCATCTTCCTCATCATAGTATCCATGTTCCTCATCATCATGTGATTGATCAACACCTAGAGAGAGTGATTCATTAGAAGTATGACCGTAACAATGTTCATCTCTATGAATTCTAATGACTTCGGAAATGATATTGCTAATTATTCCAACATCTCCTTTGGCATGCATGAGTTCACGAAGCTCAAACAAACAATCACCAAACTTAGGATCACTAGTACTCATCTTATTTAAGGCAATAGACTTATGGAGAATCTCATCCAGATTTTTCAAGGAATAATTTGGGAATCGTTCCTCTAGAAATCTCAATATAGTATAAGCACATTCAAAAGTTGGCAAACATACAAGCAAGTTTCTAGGAAATCCTCTAGTGATAAGATTAACAGTCCTAAGATTTCGAACAATGTCAAGTTTCTCATTGAAAGTAGGATTCGAAGCATCAATGGGGGCATACAAGGATTATCAATGTACTTGTTCAAATGATATTCATTGAAGATCTCAAGAATCTCATTTTTCCATTCATGAAAGTACTCTCCATCAAGCACAGGCACTCTACGTCTAATACTCCCGAACGTAGACTCATCCATCTTCCTCCAATGGTGATTAAACCAAAGCAATGGAGACCAATGCTCTGATACCAATTGAAAGGATCGAGAAGAGTATGTGTCTAGAGGGGGGGTGAATAGACTCTAGCAAGAAAAGTGGCAACTCTTAAAATACTTGAAGTTGGAGTGGAGATTTAGCACATGTTTAACTTTCACAATACACAACAAGCATGCATAACAAGAGTATATAGGTATTGTGAAGTAAAGCATGCAACTTTGACCACTTGACTAAAGCAAAATCTAGCCTTTACCCAATTTTAGTTCTTGGCAGATTTTAGCAACTTAGCACAAGTCAAGTAATCAACCTACACATGCAATTCTAAGAGTATAGCAGCGGAATGTAAAGCAATTGCATATGAAGGTAAAGGGAGGAGTTTGAAGGAGCAAACACAAGTGAAGACAAGGATGTTTTTGTCGTGGTTCCGATAGGTGGTGCTATCGTACATCCACGTTCATGGAGACTTCAACCCACGAAGGGTAACGGGTGCGCGAGTCCACGAAGGGCTCCACCCACGAAGAGTCCATGAAGAAGCAACCTTGTCTATCCCACCATGGCCATTGCCCACGAAGGACTTGCCTCACTAGGGTAGACCTTCACAAAGTAGGCGACCTCCTTGCCCGTACAAACTCCTTGGTTCAACTCCACAATCTTGTCGGAGGCTCCCAAGTGACACCTAACCAATCTAGGAGACACCACTCTCCAAAAGGTAATAGACGGTGTGTCGATGATGAACTCCTTGCTCAAATGCTTCAAATGATAGTCTCCCCAACACTCAAATAGCTCCTCGCAGATTTGGATATGGTGGAAGAATGATTTGAGTGGAAAGCAACTTGGGGAATGCTAGAGAACAAGATTCATATGGTAGGAATGGAATATCTTGATCTCAACACTTGAGTAGGTGGTTCTCTCTCAGAACATGTATGATGGAAGTGTAGGTATGTTCTGATGGCTCTCTCCATGAGTGAAGAGTGGGTGGAGGGGTATATATAGCCTCCACACAAAATCTAACCGTTACACACAATTTACCAAACTCGGTGGGACTGATTCGGAGAACTCGGTCAGACCGATTTAGTTCATAATGTGACCGTTTGGCATTTCGGTTGGACCGATATGATAAACTCGGTAGAACCAATTTAATTAGGTTAGGGCATAACGTAATCTCGGTGAGACCGATTACACAAACTCCGTGGGACCGATTTTGGTAATAAGCACACAAAGGGTTGGTCGGGAAAACTCTGTGGGACCGATTCGCTCATTTCGGTTGGATCGAAACATTAATAAGGGGAAACAGAGAGTTTGCATTGCCAACTCGGTGGGACTGATCGCTCATTTCAGTGAGACTGAAATGTTACGGAGGGAAACAGAGAGTTTGCAATCCCATCTCGGTGAGACTGAGACCCCTTTCGGTGAGACCGAAATGATTAGGGTTTCAGGCAATGGCTATGTCAAATGAACTTGGTGGCGCCGGATAGAATATTTCGGTGGTGCCGAGTTTGACTTTTGGTTTGGGACATATGTGGATGTGAGAAAGTGGTTGAGGGTTTTGTAGCATATCACTAAGCACTTTGAGCAAGCAAGCCATTAAGCAACACCTCATCCCCTTTGAACAGTATTGGCTTTCCTATGGACTCAATGTGAACTTGGATCAGTAAAATAGAAAATGTAGAGTCCTGAGATTTGAGCTTGAGCCAATCCTTTTGTCCTTATCATCTTGAAGGGGTTCCACATCCTCTAGTCCATGCCACTCCATTTGTTGAACTTGTCTGAAATATACTAGATGAAAACATTAGTCCAACAAGAGATATGTTGGCATTAATTACCAAAATCACCCAGGGAGCACTTATGCTTTCAGCAACAAAGAGTCACTCCAAAGTCACTAATAGCGGAGAACAAACGAAGATATTATTGTAGGGTACGAAACCACCTCAAAGTTATTCTTTCTGATCATTCTATTGGGCTATTCCTATAAGTGTCACAAACAGCCCTAGAGTTCGCACTAAAATAACACCTTAAGACACCCATCAACCAAAACCCTAATGTCACCTAGATACTCCATTGTCACCAAGTATCTGCGGGTTTGATTATATGATATGCATCACACAATCTCAGATTCATCTATTTAAACCAACAAAAAGAACTTCAAAGAGTGACCCAAAGTTTCTACCGGAGAGTCAAGACGAAAACGTGTGCCAACTGATACGTCTCCAACGCATCTATAATTTTTGATTGTTCCATGTTATTATATTATCTGTTTTAGATGTTTAACGGGCTTTATTATACATTTTATATTATTTTTGGGACTAACCTACTAACCCAAGGCCCAGTGCAAATTGTTGTTTTTTTGCCTATTTCAGTGTTTCGCAGAAAAGGGATATCAAACGGAGTCCAAACGGAATGAAACCTTCGGGAGACTTATTTTTGGAACCGTATCTTCACAGAAGACTTGGAGTACACGCGAGGGAAAGAGAGAGGCGGCCACGAGGGTCCAGGGCGTGCCCCCCACCCTCGTGGGCCCACTCTGGCTCCCCTGATGCCCTCCTTCCTCCTATATATATCCATGTACCCTGAAAACACCGAGGCAACAGAGAAAACCCTAATTCCACCGCTGCAACCTTCTGTTCCCATGAGATCCCATTTTGGAGCCTGTTCCGGAGCTCCACCAGAGGGGGGTCGATCCCGGAGTGCTTCTACATCAACACCATAGCCTCATCAATGAGTTGTGAGTAGTTTACCACAGACCTTCGGGTCCATAGTTATTAGCTAGATGGCTTCTTCTCTCTTTTTGGATCTCAATACAAAGTTCTCCTCGATCTTCGAGGAGATCTATTCAATGTAATCTTTTTGCGGTGTGTTTGTCGAGATCTGATGAATTGTGTGTTTATGATCAAGATTATCTATGAACAATATTTGATTCTTTTCTGAATCTTTTATGTATGATTATAATAACCTTGCAAGTCTCTTCGAATTATTTGTTGGTTTGGCCTACTAGATCTATAGTTCTTGCAATGGGAGAAGTGCTTGGCTTTGGGTTCAATCCTGCGGTGTCCTTTCCTAGTGGCACCAGGGGCAGCAAGGCACGTATTGTATTGTTGCCGTCGAGGATAAAAAAATGGGGTTTATATCATATTGCTTGAGTTTATCCCTCTACATCATGCCATCTTGCTTAAAGCGTTACTCTGTTCTTATGAACTTAATACTCTAGATGCATGCTGGATAGCGGTCGATGTGTGGAGTAATAGTATTAGATGCAGAATCATTTCGGTCTACTTGTTACGGACGTGATGCCTATATATAATGATCATGCCTAGATATTCTCATAACTATGCGCTTTTCTATCAATTGCTCGACAGTAATTTGTTCACCCACCATAGAATTCTGCTTTCATGAGAGAAGCCACTAGTGAAACCTATGGCCCCCGGGTTTATCTTTATCATATTACTTTCCCTTCGATTTCTGATGCCGTTGCTTATTTGCTTTATTTACTTTCTGTTCTTATACCAAAAATACCAAAAATATTATCCTATCCTATCTATCAGATCTCACTTTCGTAAGTGAATGTAAAGGGATTGACAACCCCTTATCGCGTTGGCTGCGAAGTTCTTATTTGTTTAATGGGCTTTATTATACACTTTTATATTTTTTTGGGACTAACCTACTGACCCAAGGCCGAGTGCAAATTGCTGTTTTTTCCTATTTCAGTGTTTCGCAGAAAGGAATATCAAATGGAGTCCAAATGGAATGAAACCTTCGGGAGGATCATTTTTGGAACAAACGCAACCCAGAAGACTTGGAGTACACACCAGGGAAGCCACGAGGTGGCCACGAGGTAGGGGGCGCACCCAGGGGGGTAGGCGCGCCCCTACCCTCGTGGGCCCCTCGTAGCTCCACCGACATGCCTCTTCATCCTATATATATATCCATGTACCCTGAAAACATCCGAGAGCATCACGAAACCCCAATTCCACCGCCGCAACCTTCTGTACCCGTGAGATCCCATCTTGGGCCTGTTCCGGAGCTCCACCGGAGGGGGAATCGATCACGGAGAGCTTCTACATCAACACCATAGCCTCTCCGATGAGTTGTGAGTAGTTTACCATAGACCTTAGGGGTCCATAGTTATTAGCTAGATGGCTTCTTCTCTCTCTTTGGATCTCAATACAAAGTTCTCCTTGATCTTCTTGGAGATCTATTTGATGTAATTCTTTTTGCGGTGTGTTTGTCGAGATCCGTTGAATTGTGGGTTTGTGATCAAGATTATCTATGAACAATATTGGATTCTTCTCTGAAATATTTTATGCATGATTTAAATATATTTGCAAGTCTCTTCGAATTATCAGTTTGGTTTGGCCTACTAGATTGATCTTTCTTGTAATGGGAGAAGTGCTTAGCTTTGGGTTCAATCTTGCGGTGTCCTTTCCCAGTGACAGCAGGGGCAGCAAGGCACGTATTGTATTGTTGCCATCGAGGATAAAAAGATGGGGTTTATATCATATTGCATGAGTTTATCCCTCTACATCATGTCATCTTGCTTAAAGCATTACTCTGTTCTTATGAACTTAATACTCTAGATGCATGCTGGATAGCGGTCGATGTGTGGAGTAATAGTAGTAGATGCAGAATCGTTTCTGTATACTTGTCACAGACGTGATGCCTATATACAATGATCATGCTTAGATATTCTCATAACTATGCGCTTTTCTATCAATTGCTCGACAGTAATTTGTTCACCCACCATAGAAATCTGCTATCTTGAGAGAAGCCACTAGTGAAACCTATGGCCCTCGGGTCTATCTTCCATCATATCAATCTTACATCAACTATTTATCTTTACTTTACTTTTATTCTGCAATCTTTACTTTCAATATATATAACAAAAATACCAAAAATATTTATCTTATTATCTCTATCAGATCACACTTTGCAAGTGGCCGAGAAGAGATTGACAACCTCTTTATCGCGTTGGTTGCAAGGTTCTTATTTGTTTGTGTAGGTACGAGGGACTCGCGTGTACTCTCCTACTGGATTGATACCTTGGTTCTCAAAAAATGAGGAAAATACTTACGCTACTTTGATGCATCACCCTTTCCTCTTCAAGGGAAAAACAACGCAAGCTCAAGAGGTAGCAAGAAGAATTTCTGGCGCCGTTGCCGGGGAGATCTACGCAAAAGTCATATACCAAGTACCCATCACAAACTCTTATCCCTCGCATTACATTGTTTTCCATTTGCCTCTCGTTTTCCTCTCCCCCACTTCATGTTTGCCGGTTTATTCGCCCTTTTTCCGTTCGCCTCTTTTCGCTTGCTTCTTGTTTGCTTGTGTGTTGGATTGCTTGTTCGTCACTATGGCTCAAGACAATACTAAATTGTGTGACTTTTACAATACCAACAATAATGATTTTATTAGCACTCCGATTGCTCCTATTACCGATGCTGAATCTTGTGAAATCAATGCTGCTCTGTTAAACCTTGTTATGAAAGATCAATTTTCTGGCCTTCCTAGTGAAGATGCTGCTACCCATCTAAACAACTTTGTTGATTTGTGCGATATGCAAAAGGAAAGAGATATGGATAATGATATTGTTAAATTGAAGCTATTTCCGTTTTCGCTTAGAGATCGTGCTAAAACTTGGTTCTCTTCTTTGCCTAGAAATAGTATTGATTCATGGAATAAGTGCAAAGATGCCTTTATCTCTAAGTATTTTCCTCTCGCTAAGATTATTTCTCTTAGAAACGATATCATGAAGTTTAAGCAACTTGATCATGAGCATGTTGCACAAGCTTGGGAGAGGATGAAATTAATGGTACGTAATTGCCCTACACATGGTTTTGTTGGGGATCGTAGAACAAAATAAAAAAAATTCCTACGCATCACCAAGATCTATCTATGGAGTAATCTAGCAATGAGCATAAAGGAGAGTGGAGTGCATCTACATACCCTTGTAGATCGCGATGCGGAAGCGTTGCAAGAACGCGGATGAAGGAGTCGTACTCGCTGCGATTCAGATCGCGGTTGATTCCGATCTAAGCGTCGAACAACGGCGCCTCCGCGTTCAACACATGTGCAGCCCGGTGACGTCACCCACGCCTTGATCCAGCGAGGAGAGAGGGAGAGGTTGGGGAAGCCTCCTTCCAGCAGCAGCACGACGGCGTGGTGGTGGTGGAGGAGCGCGGGAATCCTGCAGGGCTTCGCGAAGCACCGCGGGAGAGGAGAAGGACTTGGGAGAGGGGGAGGGCTGTGCCAGAACTTGTGGTGCGGCTGCCCTCCCACCCCCCACATATATATATAGGGGCAAGGGAGAGAGGGGCTGGCCCCCTCAGATCCAGTCTGAGGAGGAGGCGGCGGCCAGGGGGGTTGCCTTCCCCCCCAAGGCAAGGGGGGCGTCCCCCCCCTTAGGGTTCCCCCCAAACCCTAGGTGCATGGGCCCTAGGGAGGGAGGCGCCCAGCCCACTAAGGGGCTGGTCCCTCTCCACATACAGCCCATAGGGCCCTCCGGGGCAGGTGGACCCTCCCGGTGGACCCCCGGAACCCCTTCGGTGGTCCCGGTACAATACCGGTAACCCCCCAAATTATTCCGGTGACCGTATGATAACTTCCCATATATAAATCTTTACCTCCGGACCATTCCGGAACTCCTCGTGACGTCCGGGATCTCATCTGGGACTCCGAACAACATTCAGTAACCGCGTACATACTTTCCCTATAACCCAAGTGTCATCGAACCTTAAGTGTGTAGACCCTACGGGCTCGGGAACCATACAGACATGACCGAGACAACTCTCCGGCCAATAACCAACAGCGGGATCTGGATACCCATGTTTGTTCCCACATGTTCCACGGTGATCTCATCGGATGAACCACGATGTCAAGGATTCAATCAATCTCGTATACAATTCCCTTTGTCTATCGGCATAGTACTTGCCCGAGATTCGATCGTCGGTATACCGATACCTCATTCAATCTCGTTACCGGCAAGTCTCTTTACTCGTTCCGTAACACATCATCACGTGATCAACTCCTTGATCACATATTGTGCACATTATGATGATGCCCTACCGAGTGGGCCCAGAGATACCTCTCCGTCATACGGAGTGACAAATCCTAGTCTCGATTCGTGCCAAGCCAACAGACACTTTCGGAGATACCTGTAGTGCACCTTTATAGCCACCCAGTTACGTTGTGACGTTTGGTACACCCAAAGCATTCCTACGGTATCCGGGAGTTGCACAATCTCATGGTCTAAGGAAAATATACTTGACATATAGAAAAGCTTTAGCATACGAACTACACGATCTGTGCTAGGCTTAAGATTGGGTCTTGTCCATCACATCATTCTCCTAATGATGTGATCCCGTTATCAACGACATCCAATGTCCATGGTCCGGAAACCGTAACCATCTACTGATCAACAATCTAGTCATCTAGAGGCTCACTAGGGACATGGTGTTTGTCTATGTATCCACACATGTATCTGAGTTTCCTATCAATACAATTCTAGCATGGATAATAAACAATTATCATGAACAAGGAAATATAATAATAACCAATTTATTATTGCCTCTAGGGCATATTTCCAACAGTCTCCCACTTGCACTAGAGTCAATAATCTAGTTCACATCGCCAAGTGATTAACACTTACAGGTCACATCGCCATGTGACTAACATCCAAAGAGTTTACTAGAGTCAGTAATCTAGTTCACATCAATATGTGATTAACACTCAATGAGTTCTAGGTTTGATCATGTTCTGCTTGTGAGAGAGGTTGTAGTCAACGGGTCTGCAACATTCAGATCCCTATGTAGTTCGCAAAATTTTATGTTATATCGTATATGCTGCTACCACGTTCCACTTGGAGCTATTCCAAAACATTGCTCCATTATACGTATCCGGTATCTCTACTCAGAGTTATCCGGATAGGTGTTAAGCTTGCATCGACGTAACTCTTTACGTCGAACTCTTTATCACCTCCATAACCGAGAAACATTTCCTTATTCTTATAAGGATAATTTTTGACCACTATCTAGTGATCTACTCCTGGATCACCTTTTGTACCCTCTTGCCAGACATGTGGCAAGGCACACATCAGGTGCGGTACTCAGCATGGCATACCGTATAGAGCCTATGAAGAAAGCATAGGGGACAACTTTCGTCCTTCCTCTTTCTTCTGTCGTGGTCAAGCTTTGAGTCATACTCAACTTCACACCTTACAACTCGGGTAAGAACTCCTTCTTTGACTGATCTATTTTGAACTCCTTCAAAATCATGTCAAAGGTGTGTGTTCCTTTTGAAAGTATCATTAGGCGTCTTGATCTATCTCTATAGATCTTGATGCCCAATATGTAAGCAGCTTTATCCAGGACTTCCTTTGAAAAACTCCTTTCAAACAACCCTTTATGCCTTCCAGAAATTCTACATCATTTCGGATCAACAATATGTCATTCACATATACTTATCAGAAATGTTGTAGTGCTCCCACTCACTTTATTGTAAATACAAGTTTCTAACAAACTTTGTATAAACCCAAAAACTTTGATCACTCCATCAAAGCATATATTCCGACTCCGAGATGCTTGCTCTAGTCCATAGAAGGATCGATGGAGCTAGCATATCTTTTAGCATCCTTAGGATCGACAAAACCTTTCTGATTGTATCACATACAACCTTTCCTTACGAAAACCGGTAAGGAAACTTGTTTTGACATCCATCTGCCAGATTTCATAAATGCATCTAATGCTAACTTGATTCCGACGGACTTAAGCATCGCTACGGGTGAGAAAATCTCATCGTAGTCAACTTCTTGAACTTGTGAAAAACTCTTTGCCACAAGTCGAGCTTCATAGACGGTGACATTACCGTCCACGTCCGTATTCTTCTTAAAGATCCATTTATCTCAAAGGCTTGCCGATCATTAGGCAAGTCCACCAAAGTCCATACTTTGTTTTGATACATGGATCCTATCTCGGATTTCTCGGCTTCTAACCATTTGTCGGAATATGGGCCCACCATCGCTTCTCCATAGTTCGTAGGTTCATCGTTATCCAACAACATGACATCTAAGACAGGATCACCGTACCACTCAGGAGTAGTACATATCCTTGTCGACCTACGAGGTTCGATAGCAACTTGATCCGAAACTTCATGATCACTATCATTAGTTTCCTCTTCAACAGTCGTAGGTTCCACAGAAACATCTTTCTGTGTTGCACTACTCTCCGGTTGAAGTGAGGGTTCGACAACCTCATCAAGTTCTATCTTCCTCCCACTCAATTCTTTCGAGAGAAACTCCTTCTCGAGAAAGGACCCGTTTTTAACGACAAACATTTTTGCCCTTGGATCTGAGATAGAAGGTATACCCAACTGTTACCTTTGGGAATCGTATGAAGATGTATTTGTCCGTTTTGGGTTCGAGCTTTATCCGGCTGTAGCCATAAGCATCGCAGCCCCAAACATTAAGAAACGACAACTTTGGTTTCTTGCCAAACCATAGTTCATACAGCGTCGTCTCAACGGACTTAGATGCTGCCCTATCTAAAGTGAATGCAGCTGTCTCTAATGCATAACCTCAAAATAATAGCGGCAGATCAGTAAGAGACATCATAGATCGCACCATATCTCGACGTCCGGACACACCATTACGCTGTGGTGTTCCAGGTGGCTTCAACTGCGAAACAATTCCACAATGTCTTAAGTGATTGCCAAACTCATAATTCAGAAAATCTCCCCTTGATCAGATCGTAGGAACATGATCTTCTTCTTATGATGATTCTTAACTTCACTCTGAAATTGCTTGAACTTTTCAAACGTTTCAGACTTTTGCTTCATTAAGTAAATATACCCATATCTACTCAAATCGTTAGTGGAGATGAGAAAATAACGATATCCACCACACGCCTCAATTCTCATTGGATCACACACATCAGCATGTATGATTTCCAACAAGTCACTTGCCCATTTCATTGTACCTGAAAATGGGATCTTAGTCATTCTACCCATGAGGCATGGCTTGCATGTGTCAAGCGATTCAAAATCAAGTGACTCCAAACATCCATCAACATGGAGTTTCTTCATGCATTTTATGCCAAAATGACCTAAGCGGCAGTGCCACAAGAAAGTGGTACTATCATCATTAACTCTACATCTTTTGGCGTTAATATCATTATCATGTGTATTACTATGATCGAGATTCAATAAACCATTGGGTGCATGACCATAAAGGTATTATTCATGTAAACAGAATAACCATTATTCTCTAACTTAAATGAATAACCGTATTGCAATGAACATGATCTAATCATATTCATGCCCAACGTAGACACCTGATAACATTTATCTAGGTTCAACACTAATCCCAAAGGTAGAGGGAGCGTGCGATGGGGATCTTATCAACCTTGGAAACACTTCCAACATACATCGTCACCTCGCCCTTAGCTAGTCTCCGTTCAGTCCGTAGCTTTTGCTTCAAGTCACTAATAATAGCAACTGAATCGGTATCCAATACCCAGATACTACAAGGAGTACTAGTAAGGTACACATCAATAACACGTATATCAAACATACTTTGTTGAAGTTGCCAGCTTTCTTATCTACCATGTATTTGGGGTAGTTCCGCTACCATATGACTTTCCCCTTACAATAGAAGCACTTAGTCTCAAGGTTTGGGTTCAACCTTGGGTTCCTTCATTAGTGCGACAACTGGTTTGCCATTCATGAAGTTTCCCTTCTTGCCCTTGCCCTTTTGAAACCAGTGGTCTTGTTAAACCATCAACACTTGATGCTCCTTCTCGATTTCTACTTTTGCGGTCTTAAGAACCGCTAACAGCTCCGGGATCATCTCCATCCTTTGCATGTCATAATTCATCACGAAGTTCTAGTAGCTTGGTGATAGTGTCTAGAGAATACCGTCAACCACTATCTCATCTGGAAGATTAACTCCCACTTGGTTCAAGTGATTTAAGCACCCAGACATTCTGAGCACATGCTCACTAGTTGAGCTATTCTCCTCCATCCTTTTGGCAAAAGAACTTGTTAGAGGTCTCATACCTCTCAACACGGGCATGAGCCTGAAATCCCAATTTCAGCTCTTAGAACATCTCATATGTTCTATGGCATTCAAAACGTCATTGGAATCCCGATTCTAAGCCGTAAAGTATGGTGCACTAAACTATCAAGTAGTCATCGGGACGTGTTTGTCAGGTGTTCACAACATCCACAGATAACATTGTAGGGGTCTGCACATCGAGCGGTGCGTCAAAGACGTAAGCTTTCTGTGTAGCAGTGAGGACACTCCTCGGACTACGGACCCAGCCCGCATCATTGCTTACAATATCTTTCAACTTAGTCTTTCTCTAGGATCGTATTAAACAGGGAGCTACAACGCAGTTATTGGTCTACAACATAATTTGCGAAGACAACTTAGACTATTGTTCATGACAACTAAGTTCATCTAATGAACTCCCACTCAGATAGACATCTCTCTAGTCATCTAAGTGATACATGATCCGAATCGACTAGACCGTGTCCGATCATCACGTGAGACGGACTAGTCATCAACGGTGAACATCTTCATGTTGATCGTATCTTCTATACGACTCATGTTCGACCTTTCGGTCTTCCGTGTTCCAAGGCCATGTCTGTACATTCTAGGCTCGTCAAGTCAACCCTAAGTGTATCGCGTGTGTAAATCTGGCTTACACCCGTTGTATGCGAACGTTAGAACCTATCACACCCGATCATCATGTGGTGCTTTGGAACAACGAACCTTAGCAACGGTGCACAGTTAGGGGGAACACAATTCTTGAAATTTTAGTGAGAGATCATCTTATTCACTACCGTCATTCTAAGCAAATAAGATGTAAAACATGATAAACATCACATGCAATCAAATAGTGACATGATATGGCCAATATCATTTTGCTCCTTTTGATCTTCATCTTCGGGGCTCCATGATCATCATCGTCACCGGCATGACACCATGATCTCCATCATCATGATCTCCATCATTGTGTCTTCATGAAGTCGTCTCGCCAAACATAACTTCTACTACTATGGCTAACGTTTAGCAATAAAGTAAAGTAATTACATGGCGTTATTCAGTGACACGCAGGTCATACAATAAATAAGACAACTCCTATGGCTCCTGCCGGTTGTCATTCTCATCGACATGCAAGTCGTGATTCCTATTACAAGAACATGATCAATCTCATACATCACATATATATCATTCATCACATCCTTTTGGCCATATCACATCACACGGCACATGCTGCAAGAACAAGTTAGACATCCTCTAATTGTTGTTGCAAGTTTTTACATGGCTGCTATAGGTTTCTAGCAAGAACGTTTCTTACCTACGCCAAAACCACAACGTGATATGCCAATTTTTATTTACCCTTCATAAGGACCCTTTTCATCGAATCCGATCCGACTAAAGTGGGAGAGACAGACACCCGCTAGCCACCTTATGCAACTAGTGCATATCAGTCGGTGGAACCTGTCTCACGTAAGAGTACGTGTAAGATCGGTCCGGGTCGCTTCATCCCACGATGCCGCCGAATCAAGATAAGACTAGTAACGGCAAGAGAATTGACATGATCTACGCCCACAACTACTTTGTGTTCTACTCGTGCAAGATACTACGCATAGACCTAGCTCATGATGCCACTGTTGGGGATCGTAGCAGAAAATCAAAAAATTTCCTACGCATCACCAAGATCTATCTATGGAGTAATCTAGCAACGAGCATAAAGGAGAGTGGAGTGCATCTACATACCCTTGTAGATCGTGATGCGGAAGCGTTGCAAGAACGCGGATGAAGGAGTCGTACTCGCTGCGATTAAGATCGCGGTTGATTCCGATCTAAGCGCCGAATAACGGCGCCTCCGCGTTCAACAAACGTGCAGCCCGGTGACGTCTCCCACGCCTTGATCCAGCCAGGAGAGAGGGAGAGGTTGGGGAAGCCTCCTTCCAGCAGCAGCACGACGGCGTGGTGGTGGTGGAGGAGCGCGGGAATCCTGCAGGGCTTCGCCAAGCACCGCGGGAGAGGAGAAGGACTTGGGAGAGGGGGAGGGCTGTGCCAGAACTTGTGGTGCGGCTGCCCTCCCACCCCCCACATATATATAGGGGCAAGGGAGAGGGGGGCCGGCCCCCTCAGATCCAATCTGAGGAGGGGGCGGCGGCCAGGGGGGTTGCCTTGCCCCCCAAGGCAAGGGGGGCGCCCCCCTTAGGGTTCCCCCCAAACCCTAGGCGCATGGGCCCTAGGGGGAGGCGCCCAGCCCACTAAGGGGCTGGTCCCTCTCCACATACAGCCCATAGGGCCCTCCGGGGCAGGTGGACCCCGGAACCCCTTCGGTGGTCCCGGTACAATACCGGTAACCCCCCGAATTATTCCGATGACCGTATGATAACTTCCCATATATAAATCTTTACCTCCAGACCATTCCGGAACTCCTCGTGACGTCCGGGATCTCATCCGGGACTCCAAACAACATTCGGTAACCGCGTACATACTTTCCCTATAACCCTAGCGTCATCGAACCTTAAGTGTGTAGACCCTACGGGCTCGGGAAGCATGCAGACATGACCGAGACAACTCTCCGACCAATAACCAACAGCGGGATCTGGATACCCATGTTGGTTCCCACATGTTCCACGATGATCTCATCGGATGAACCACGATGTCAAGGATTCAATCAATCTCGTATACAATTCCCTTTGTCTATCGGCATAGTACTTACCCGAGATTCGATCGTCGGTATACCGATACCTCGTTCAGTCTCGTTACCGGCAAGTCTCTTTACTCGTTCCGTAACACATCATCCCGTGATCAACTCCTTGATCACATATTGTGCACATTATGATGATGTCCTACCGAGTGGGCCTAGAGATACCTCTCCGTCATACGGAGTGACAAATCCTAGTCTCGATTCGTGCCAACCCAATAGACACGTTCGGAGATACCTGTAGTGCACCTTTATAGCCACCCAGTTACGTTGTGACGTTTGGTACACCCAAAGCATTCCTACGGTATCCGGGAGTTGCACAATCTCATGGTCTAAGGAAAAGATACTTGACATATAGAAAAGCTTTAGCATACGAACTACACGATCTGTGCTAGGCTTAGGATTGGGTCTTGTCCATCACATCATTCTCCTAATGATGTGATCCCGTTATCAATGACATCCAATGTCCATGGTCAGGAAACCGTAACCATCTACTGATTAACGAGCTAGTCATCTAGAGGCTCACTAGGGACATGGTGTGTGTCAATTATCATGAACAAGGAAATATAAACAATTATCATGAACAAGGAAATATAATAATAACCAATTTATTATTGCCTCTAGGGCATATTTCCAACAGGTTTGAACTTATGGATGATTATACAAAACTTTTATGCTGGATTGAATTTTGCTTCTAGAAATCTTTTAGATTCGGCCACGGGGGGCACGTTCATGGAAATCACTTTAGGAGAAGCTACTAAACTCCTAGATAATATTATGGTTAATTTCTCTCGTGGCACACCGAAAGATCTACTAGTAAAAAAGTACATGGTATTGAAGAGATTAGTGTTTTGAGTGGAAAGATGGATGAACTTATAAAGTTATTTGCTACTAAGAGTGTGTCTTCTGATCCTAATGATATGCCTTTTTGTCCACGTTGATTGAGAATAATAATGAATCTTTGGATGTGAATTTTGTTGGTAGGAATAATTTTGGTACCAACTCATATAGAGGAAACTTTAATTCTAGGCCTTTCCCTAGTAATTCCTCTAATAATTATGGTAATTCCTACAACAACTCTTATGGAAATTTAATAAGATGCCCTCTGATTTTGAGACTAGTGTTAAAGAATTTACGAGTACGCAAAAGAATTTCAATGCTTTGCTTGAAGAAAAATTGCTTAAGATTGATGAGTTGGCTAGGAATGTGGATAGAATTTCTCTTGATGTTGATTCTTTGAAACTTAGATCTATTCCACTTAAGCATGATATCAACGAGCCATGAGAATTTCCATTGATGAGTGCAAGGAAAGAACCGCTAGGATGCGTGCTAAAAGAGATTGCTTTGTGAAAGCGTGTTCTTCTAGTTTTCATGATAATAAAGATGAAGATCTAAATGTGATTGATGTTTCTCCTCTTAAATCCTTGTTTTCTAATATGAATCTTGATAAAGATGGGACTGGAGACGAGTCAACTTTAGTTAAAAGGTGTCCCAATGATTCGGAGTTTTTAGATCTTGATGCAAAAACTGTTAAAAGTGGGATTGAAGAGGTCAAAACTTTACATAGCAATGAACCCACTATTTTGGATTTTAAGGGATTTAATTATGATAATTTCTCTTTGATAGATTGTATTTCCTTGTTGCAATCTGTGCTAAATTCTCCTCATGCTTATAGTCAAAATAAAGCTTGTACCAAACACATAGTTGATGCTTTAATGCAATCTTATGAAGAGAAACTTGAATTAGAAGTTTCTATCGCTAGAAAAATTTATGATGAGTGGGAACCTACTATTAAAATTAATATTAAAGATCATGAATGATATGCTTTGTGTGATTTGGGTGCTAGTGTTTCCACAATTCCAAAAACTTTGTGTGATATGTTAGGTTTCCATGAACTTGATGATTGTTCTTTAAATATGCATCTTGCAGATTCTACCATTAGGAAACCTATGGGAAGTATTAATGATGTTCTTATTGTTGGAAATAGGAATTATGTGCCCGTAGATTTCATCGTTCTTGATATAGATTGCAATCCTACATGTCCTATTATTCTTGGTAGACCTTTCCTTAAAACGATTGGTGCTATTATTGATATGAAGGAAGGAAATATTAGATTCCAATTTCCGTTAAGGAAAGGCATGGAACACTTTCCTAGAAAGAAAATCAATTTACCATATGAATCTATTATGAGAGCCACTTATGGATTGCCTACCAAAGATGGCAATACCGAGATCTATTCTTGTATCATGCCTAGCTAGGGGCGTTAAACGATAGCGCTTGTTGGGAGGCAACCCAATTTTATATTCTTTGCTTTTACTTCTGTTTAGTAATAAATAATTCATCTAGCTTCTGGTTAGATGTGGTTTGTGTTTTAATTAGTGTTTGTGCCAAGTAGAACCTTTGGGAAGACTTGGGTGAAGTCTTTGCGATCTTGCTTTAAAAAACAGAAACTTTTGCGCTCACAAGATTTGCTGTCATTTATTGACTGGAGAGTGCTTTTAAGTTGATTCTTTTTGCAGATGATTTATAGACAAATTCCTCACGTCCACCAATTTATTTCAAAACAATTAGAGTTACAGAAGTATCCGAAAGTTACAGATTGCTACATAATGTTCTATTTTTGACAGATATTTTACGTGTGTCGCTTGCTTATTTTGATGAATCTATGAGTAGTATCGGGGGATATGAATCATAGAGAAGTTGTAATAAAGTAGGTTTAACACCAATATAAAAAAAATGAGTTCATTACAGTAACTTAAAGTGGTGGTTTGTTTTCTTATACTAACGGAGCTCACGAGATTTTCTGGTAAGTTTTGTGTTGTGAAGTTTCCAAGTTTTTGGGTAAGGATTTGATGGACTATGGAACAAAGAGTGGCAAGAGCCTAAGCTTGGGGATGCCCAAGGCACCCCAAGGTAAAATTCAAGGACAACCAAAAGCCTAAGCTTGGGGATGCCCCGGGAAGGCATCCCCTCTTTCGTCTTCGTCTATCGGTAACTTTACTTCAGACTATACTTTTATTCACCACATGATATGTGTTTTGCTTGGAGCGTCATGTATGATTTGAGTCTTTGCTTCTTAGTTTACCACAATCATCCTTGCTGTACACACCTTTTGAGAGAGATACACATGAATTGGAATTTATTAGAATACTCTATGTGCTTCACTTATATCTTTTGAGCTAGATAGTTTTGCTCTAGTGCTTCACTTATATCTATTTAGAGCATGGTGGTGGTTTTATTTTATAGAAATTATTGATCTCTCATGCTTCACTTATATTTTTTTGAGAGTCCTTTAGAACAACATGGTAATTTGCTTTGGTTATAAAATTAGTCCTAATATGATAGGCATCCAAGATGGGTATAATAAAAACTTTCATATAAAGTGCATTGAATACTATGAGAAGTTTGATACTTGATGATTGTTTTGATATATGAGGATGGTGATATTAGAGTCATGCTAGTAGAGTATTTGTGAATTTGAGAAATACTTGTGTTGAGGTTTGCAAGTCCCGTAGCATGCACGTATGGTAACCTTTGTGTGACAAATTTGAAGCATGAGGTATTTCATTGATTGTCATCCTTTGTGTGGAGGTCGGGATCGCGCGATGGTTAACTCCTACCAACCCTTCCCCTAGGAGCATGCGTGTAGTACTTTGTTTTGATGACTCATAGATTTTTGCAATAAGTATGTGAGTTCTTTATGACTAATGTTGAGTCCATGGATTATACGCACTCTCACCCTTCCACCATTGCTAGCCTCTCTTGTACCACGCAACTTTCGCCGGTACCATACATCCACCATATACCTTCCTCAAAACAGCCACCATACCTACCTATTATGGCATTTCCATAGCCATTCCGAGATATATTGACATGCAACTTTCCACCGTTCCGTTTACTATGACACGCTTCATCATTGTCATATTGCCATGCATGATCATGTAGTTGAAATCGTATTTGTGGCAAGGCCACCATGCATAATTTTTCATACATGTCACTCTTGATTCATTGCACATCCCGGTACACTGCCGGAGGCATTCATATAGAGTCATATTTGTTCTAGTATCGAGTTGTAATCTATGAGTTGTAAATAAATAGAAGTGTGATGATCATCATTATTAGAGCATTGTCCCGGCAAAAAAAGAAAAAAAAGAAAGGCCAAATAAAAAAAGAGAAAAAAAAGAAGAAAAGGCCTAATAAAAAAGAAGGAAAGGCCAAAGAAAAAAAGAAATGCCCAAAAAAAGGGGAACAATGGTACTATCTTTTTCCACACTTGTGCTTCAAAGTAGCACCATGATCTTCATGATAGAGAGTCTCTTGTTTTGTCACTTTCATATACTAGTGGCAATTTTCATTATAGAACTTGGCTTGTATATTCCAGCGATGGGCTTCCTCAAATGCCCTAGGTCTTCGTGAGCAAGCAAGTTGGATGCACACCCACTTAGTTTCTTTTGTTGAGCTTTCATACATTTATAGCTCTAGTGCATCCGTTGCATGGCAATCCCTACTCACTCACATTGATATCTATTGATGGGCATCTCCTTAGCCCAATAATATGCCTAGTTGACGTGAGACCATCTTCCTCTTTTGTCTTCTCCACAACCACCACTCTATTCCACCTATAGTGCTATATCCATGGCTCACGCTCATGTATTGCATGAAAGTTGAAAAGGTTTGAAAAAATTTAAGCATGAAACAATTGCTTGGCTGAAACCGGGGTTGTGCATGATTTGAGTATTTTGTGTGACGAAGATGGAGCATAGCCAAACTATATGATTTTGTAGGGATGAACTTTCTTTGGCCATGTTATTTTGAGAAGACATAATTACTTTGTTAGTATGCTTGAAGTGTTATTATTCTTATGTCAATATTAAACTTTTGTCTTGAATCTTTCGGATCTGAACATTCATGCCACAATAAAGAAAATTACATTGAGAATTATGTTAGGTAGCATTCCACATCGAAAATTCTGTTTTTATCATTTACCTACTCGAGGACGAGCAGGAATTAAGCTTGGGTTTGCTTGATACGTCTCTAACGTATCTATAATTTTTGATTGTTCCACGCTATTATATTATCTGTTTTGGATGTTTAATGGGCTTTATTGTACACTTTTATATTTTTTTGGGACTAACCTACTGACCCAAGGCCCAGTGCAAATTGCTGTTTTTTGCCTATTTCAGTGTTTCACTGAAAAGGAATATCAAACGGAGTCCAAATGGAATGAAACCTTCGGGAGGATCATTTTTGGAACAAACGCAACCCAGAAGACTTGGAGTACACGCCAAGGAAGCCACGAGGTGGCCACGAGGCAGGGGCGTGCCCAGGGGGTAGGCCCGCCCCCACCCTCGTGGGCCCCTCGTTGCTCCACCGACATGCCTCTTCGTCCTATATATACCAATGTACCCTAAAAAAATCCGAGAGCACCACGAAACCCTAATTCCATCGCCGCAACCTTCTGTACCCGTGAGATCCCTTCTTGGGGCCTGTTCCGGAGCTCCACCAGAGAGGGAATCGATCACGGAGGGCTTCTACATCAACACCATAGCCTCTCCGATGAGTTGTCAGTAGTTTACCACAGACCTTCGGGTCCATAGTTATTAGCTAGATGGCTTCTTCTCTCTCTTTGGATCTCAATACAAAGTTCTCCTCAATCTTCTTTGAGATCTATTTGATGTAATTCTTTTTGCGGTGTGTTTGTCGAGATCGAATGAATTGTGGGTTTATGATCAAGATTATCTATGAACAATATTTGATTCTTCTCTGAAATCTTTTATGCATGATTTAAATATATTTGCAAGTCTCTTCGAATTATCAGTTTGGTTTGGCCTACTAGATTGATCTTTCTTGCAATGGGAGAAGTGCTTAGCTTTGGGTTCAATCTTGCGGTGTCCTTTCCCAGTGACAGCAGGGGCAGCAAGGCACGTATTGTATTGTTGCCATCGAGGATAAAAAGATGGGCTTTATATCATATTGCTTAAAGCGTTACTCTGTTCTGATGAACTTAATACTCTAGATGCATGCTGGATAGTGGTCGATGTGTGGAGTAATAGTAGTAGATGCAGAATCGTTTCGGTCTACTTGTCATGGACGTGATGCCTATATATAATGATCATGCCTAGATATTCTCATAACTATGCGCTTTCCTACCAATTGCTCGACGGTAATTTGTTCACCCATCGTAGAAATCTGCTATCTTGGGAGAAGCCACTAGTGAAACCTATGGCCCCTGGGTCTATCTTCCACCATATCAATCTTACATCAACTATTTATCTTTACTTTACTTTTATTTTGCAATCTTTACTTTCAATCTATATAACAAAAATACCAAAAATATTTATCTTATTGTCTCTATCAGATCTCACTTTTGCAAGTGGCCGAGAAGGGATTGACAACCTCTTTATCGCGTTGGTTGCAAGGTTCTTATTTGTTTGTGTAGGTACGAGGGACTCGTGTGTAGTCTCCTACTGGATTGATACCTTGGTTCTCAAAAACTGGGGGAAATACTTACGCTACTTTGCTGCATCACCCTTTCCTCTTCAAGGGAAAAACAACGCAAGCTCAAGAGGTAGCACCAACCCCTATGCATAAGTTCAAAAGGTCACTAAACCCGCAAGTTGATCAACAAAACATACATCAAGTGGATCACGTGAATATCCCATTGTCACCACAGATAAGCACATGCAAGACATACATCAAGTGTTCTCAAATCCTTAAAGACTCAATCTGATAAGATAACTTCAAAGGGAAAACTCAATCCATTACAAGAAGGTAGAGGGGGAGAAACATCATAAGATCTAACTATAATAGCAAAGCTTGCAGTACATCAAGATCGTGCCAAATCAAGAACACGAGAGAGAGAGAGATCAAACACATAGCTACTGGTACATACCCTCAGCCCCGAGGGTGAACTACTCCCTTCTCATCATGGAGACCATTGGGATGATGAAGATGGCCACCGGTGATGGTTTTCCCCTCCGGCAAGGTGCCGGAACGGGCTTTGGATAACCCACAAGTATAGGGGATCACAACAGTTTTCGAGGGTAGAGTATTCAACCCAAATTTATTAATTAGACACAAGGGGAGCCAAAGAATATTCTCAAGTATTAGCAGTTGAGTTGTCAATTCAACCACACCTGGAAGACTTAATATCTGTAGCAAAGTATTTAGTAGCAAAGTAGTATGGAAATAACGGTAACGGTGGCAAAAGTAACAATAGCTGTTTTTGTAGCAATTGTAACAGTGGTAATGGAAAAGTAACTAAGCAAAGATCAATATGTGAAAAGCTCGTAGGCAATGGATCAATGATGGATAATTATGTCGGATGCGATTCCTCATGTAACAGTTATAACATAGGGTGACACAGAACTAGCTCCAGTTCATCAATGTAATGTAGTCATGTATTCCAAATATAGTCATACGTGCTTATGGAAAAGAACTTGCATGACATCTTTTGTCCTAACTCCCGTGGCAGCGGGGTCCTATTGGAAACTGCTACTTCTCGAGCTTGCGTTGTATTCCCTCGAAGAGGAAAGGGTGATGCAGCACAGTAGCGTAAGTATTTCCCTCAGTTTTTGAGAACCAAGGTATCAATCCAGTAGGAGACCACACGCGAGTCCCTCGCACCTGCACAAACAAATAAGAACTTCGCAGCCAACGCGATAAGGGGTTGTCAACCCCTTTACAGTCACTTACGAAAGTGAGATCTGATAGAGATGATAGTTTGATATTTTTGGTATTTTTGGATATAAGAACAGAAAGTAAAAGCGGAAAAATAAAGTAGATTGCAGATTGATATGTTGAGAATAGACCCGGGGGCCATAGTTTTCTCTAGTGGCTTCTCTCATGATAGCGATATTCTACGGCGGGTAAACAAATTACTGTCGAGCAATTGATAGAAAAGCGAATAATTATGAGACTATCTAGGCATGATCATTATATATAGGCATCACGTTCGAGACAAGTAGACTGAAACGATTCTGCATCTACTACTATTACTCCACACATCGACCACTATCCAGCATGCATCTAGAGTATTAAGTTCATAAGAATAGAGTAACGCCTTAAGCAAGATGACATGATGTAGAGGGATAAACTCAAACTTAGTGATATAAACCCCATCTTTTTATCCTCGATGGCAACAATACAATACGTGCCTTGCTGCCCCTACTGTCACTGGGAAAGGACACCGCAAGATTGAACCCAAAGCCAATCACTTCTCCCATTGCAAGAACTAAATATCTAGTAGGCCAAACCAAACCAATAATTCGAAGAGACTTGCAAGGATATTATAATCATACATAAAGAGTTCAGAAATGAACCAAATATTTCTCATAGATAATCTTGATCATAAACCCACAATTCATCGGATCTCGACAAACACACCGCAAAAAGAGATTACATCGAATAGATCTCCTCGAAGACCGAGGAGAACTTGGTATTGAGATCCAAAGAGAGAGAAGAAGCCATCTAGATACTAGCTATGGACCGGAATGTCTATGGTAAACTACTCACAACTCATGGTGAGGCGATGATGATGATGTAGAAGCGCTCCGTGGAGGATCTCCCCTCCGACGGAGCTCCGAAACATGCCCCAAGATGGGATCTCACCGAAACAGAAGGTTACGACGGTGGAACTAGGGTTTTCTCTCCTACTCTGATGTTTTCGGGGTACGTAGGTATATATAGGAGGAAGGAGGGCACCGGGGGCCAAACGTGGTGCCCACGAGGCAGGGGGCGCGCCCTGTAGGGGGGGGCGCCCCCCACCCTCGTGGACGCCACCTCAGCCCTATTATGTGGTTCTCAAGTCCCCCGTGCGCATTTTGCTCCAAAAATATCTCTCCAGAAGTTTCATTCCGTTTGGACTCCGTTTGATATTCCTTTTCTGTAAAACCCTGAAATAGGCAAAAAACAGCAATCTGGACTGGGCCTTTGGGTTAATAGGTTAGTCCCAAAAATAATATAAAAGTGTATAACAAAGCCCATTAAACATCCAAAACATCATAAATAATAGCATGGAACAATCAAAAATTATAGATACGTTGGAGACGTATCACAAACTAAGGGATATTAAGGCCTCCTTTTAATAGAGTACCGGACCAAAGCATTAACACTTAGTGAATACATGAACTCCTCAAACTACGGTCATCACCGGGAGTGGTCCCGTTTATTGTCACTTCGGGGTTGCCAGATCATAACACATAGTAGGTGACTATTGACTTGCAAGATAGGATCAAGAACTCACATATATTCATGAAAACATAATAGGTTCAGAACTGAAATCATGGCACTCGGGCCCTAGTGACAAGCATTAAGCATAGCAAAGTCATATCAACATCAATCTTAGAAAATAATGGATACTAGGGATCAATCCCTAACAAAACTAACTCGATTACATGGTAAATCTCATCCAAGCCATCACCGTCCAGCAAGCCTACGATGGGATTACTCATGCACGGTGGTGAGCATCATGAAATTGGTGATGGAGGATTGTTGATGATGATGACGACGACGGATTCCCCTCTCCGGAGCCCCGAACGGACTCCAGATCAGCCCTCCCGAAGAAGATTAGGGTTGCGGCAGCTCCGTATCGTAAAACGCGATGAATCCTTCTCTCTGATTTTTTTTCTCCCCGAACGTGAATATATGGAGTTGGAGTTGAGGTCGGTGGGGCTCTAGGGGGCCCACGAGGCAGGGGGCATGCCTAGGGGGGTAGGGCGCGCCCCCACCCTCGTGGCCAGGGTGTGGGCCCCTTTGGTTGATTCTTTCGTCTGTATTTTTTATTAATTCCAAAAAGTGGCTCCGTGAAGTTTCAGGTCATTCCGAGAACTTTTGTTTTTGCACAAAAATAACACCATGGCCATTCTGCTGAAAACATCGTCAGTCCGGGTTAGTTCCATTCAAATCATGCAAGTTAGAGTCCAAAACAAGGGCAAAAGTGTTTGGAAAAGTAGATATGTTGGAGACGTATCAACTCCCCCAAGCTTAAACCTTTGCTTGTCCTCAAGCAATTCAGTTGACAAACTGAAAGTGATAAAGAAATTTTTTTACAAACTCTGTTTGCTCTTGTTGTTGCAAATATGTAAAGCCAGCATTCAAGTTTTCAACAAAGATTATGAACTAACCACATTCACAATAACATTTAGGGCTCATGTTTACTCATATCAATGGCATAATCAACAAGCGAGCAATAATAACAAATCTCGGATGACAACACTTTCTCAAAACAACCATAATATGATATAACAAGATGGTATCTCGCTAGCCCTTTCTGAGACCGCAAAACATAAATGCAGAGCACCCCTGAAGATCAAGGACTGACTAGACATTGTATTTCATGGTAAAAGAGATCCAGTCACAGTCATACACAATGTAAATTAATAGCAATGCATGCAAATAACAACGATGCTCTCCAACTGGTGCTTTTTGATAAGAGGATGATGACTCAACATAAAAGTTAATAGATAGGCCCTTCGCAGAGGGAATCAGGGATTTGCAGAGGTGCCAGAGCTCAAGTTTTGAAACAGAGATAAATAATATTTTGGTTGGCATACTTTCATTGTCAACATAGCAACCAAGAGATCTCGATATCTTCCATGCTACACACATTATAGGCAGTTCCCAAACAGAATGGTAAAGTTTATACTCCCCCTCAACCAACAAGAACACTCCACGGCTGGTCTGAAACAACGGGTACTGTCCATACCAACAACAGTCCAAGGGGAGTTTTGTTTAATTATTTTGATTTGATTTGAGCATGGGACAGGGCATCCCGGTTACCGGCCATTTTCTCGTGAATGATGAGCGAAGTCCACTCATTGTGAGAATAACCCACCTAGCATGGAAGATATAGACAACCCTAGTTGATACATGAGCTATTCGAGCATACAAAAAAGAATTTCATTTGAAGGTTTAGAGTTTGGCACATACAAATTTACTTGGAACGGTAGGTAAATACCGCATATAGGAAGGTATGGTGGACTCATATGGAATAACTTTGGGGTTTATGGAAGTGGATGCACAAGCAACATTCCTGCTTAGTACAAGTGAAGGCTAGAAAGAGACTGGGAAGCGACCAACTAGAGAGCGACAACATTCATGAACATGCATTAAGATTAATCGGCAATGAGTGCAAACATGAGTAGGATATAAATCACCATGAACATAAATATCGTGGAGGCTATGTTAATTTTGTTTCAACTACATGCGTGAACATGTGCCAAGTCAAGCCACTCGAATCATTCAAAGGGGGATACCACCCTATCATACCACATCACAACCATTTTAATAGCATGTTGGCACGCAAGGTGAACCATTATAAACTCCTAGCTAATTAAGCATGGCATGAGCAACTATAATCTCTAATTGTCATTGCAAACATGTTTCATTCATAATAGGCTGAATCAGGAACGATGAACTAATCATATTTACAAAAACAAGATAGGTCAAGTTCATACCAGCTTTTCTCATCTCAATCAGTCCATCATATATCGTCATTATTGCCTTTCACTCGCACGACTGAACGGTGTGGATAATAATAATAGTGCACGCACATTGGACTAAGCTAGAATCTGCAAGCATTTAAACTAGGAGAAGACAAGGTAATATAGGCTCTTGGTTAAATCAAGAATAATGCATATGAGAGCCACTCAACATTTTATCATGGCCTTCTCCTCTCGACCCCCAAAGAAAAGAAAAGAAGTAAAACTATTTACACGGGAAAGCTCCCAACAAACAAAAGAAGCACGAGAAATCTATTTGGGTTTTCTCTTAATTACTACTACTACATGCATGGAAAGTAAACTAGCTAAAAGCTACAACTAATTTTTTTTTTGGTTTTTCTTAAGGTTTTTCAGACACACAAGAAGAAGGCTTAGAAAAGAAAATAAACTAGCATGGATAGTACAATGAAAAAGTATGAGCACCGACTACTAGCAATGAGTGTGTGAACATGAATGGAATGTCAATGAGAAATACATACTCCCCCAAGCTTAGGCTTTTGGCCTAAGTTGGTCTATGCCCACGGATCAAAGCTACTCGCTTCGGTGTACTGAGGAGGGTCCTCAGGGTGCCACTGGTTGGCGATCTCCTCCGGAACCCATTGATTAACAGATTGTCGATAAGGGTCAAGTGGTGGCTAAGGCTCAGGCTCTGGGACCTGTGTCAGCTTCCGGTACGCATAAATGTCCTCGAGCAAGATGAGGTACGTGCCTGAAAGTATGTTAAACAAGGAGGGTGCAGGCAAGGTAATAATCTCACAGTAAGTTTTATCAAAAATCAAATTATACTTAAGCATCTTCTTCTTATTTTTAACAATAAATTCATGTGCTACCATACTCTTATAATCTAGAAAAATAGGGGGCAACAACTTTTCCTCTTCCTCATAATGCCTAATAGGTATCTCAAAATGTTCAGCAAGGCATGAGGCAAAGATGCCTCCAAAGATGGGGCCCTTTGTACAGTTCGGACTTAATCGTTTAGCAACAATAGCGCCTAAGCTGAAGGTTGTATCACGAAACAAAGCATGGCGCAAAATGACAAGATCAGGAATACTAAGATTTCCACTGTTCCCGCGACCAATTAAGCATCTACTAGCAAATATCGCAAAGTAACCTAGAACAGGAAAATGTATACTAGTAATTCTTGCATCGGAAAATTTCCTCGTTTCCCCTACAGCAATTCTATCAATAAGTCCATACACATCATTCTGATGTGGTACCTCGATGATGTCCACAAAGGGTATCTTGCAAACCCGACAAAAATCATGGAGTGACATCTGTTGGGGAACGTAGCAGAATTCAAAAAAATTCTACGCTTCACCAAGATCAATCTAAGGAGTTCATCTAGCAACGAGCATAAAGAAGTGCATCTGCATACCCTTTGTAGATCGCGAGCAGAAGCGTTCAAAGGAACGTGGATGATGGAGTCGTACTCGTCGTGATCCTCATCACCGATGATCCCAGTGCCGAACGGACGGCACCTCCGCGTTCAACACACGTACGGTACAGCGACGTCTCCTCCTTCTTGATCCAGCAAGGGGGGAGGAGAGGTTGATGGAGATCCAGCAGCACGACGGCGTGGTGGTGGATGCAATAGGAAAAGCTGCAGGGCTTCGCCGAGACCATGCGGGAGGAGTAGGAGGTGTAATGGGGGGGAGAGGCGCCAGGGGCTTAGGTGCGGCTGCCCTCTCTCTCCCCCCACTATATATAGGGGGCCAGGGGGGCGGCGGCCAAGGGGGTGGCTTGCCCCCCAAGCCTGAGGGGGGCGCCCCCATCCCTAGGGTTTCAACCCTAGGCGCATGGGGGGAGGCCCATGGGGGGTGCGCCAGCCCACTAGGGGCTGGTCCCCCTCCCCCTACGGCCCACGGCGCCCTCCGGGATGGGTGGCCCCACCCGGTGGACCCCCGGGACCCTTCCGGTGGTCCCGGTACGCTACCGGTGACCCCCGGAATTCTCCCGATGGCCGAAACTGGACTTCCTATATATCATTCTTTACCTCCGGACCATTCCGGAACTCCTCGTGACGTCCGGGATCTCATCCGGGACTCCAAACAACATTCGGGTTTCCGTGTGCATATATCTCTATAACCCTAGCGTCACCGAACCTTAAGTGTGTAGACCCTACGGGTTCGGGAGACACGCAGACATGATCGAGACGACTCTCCGGTCAATAACCAACAGTGGGATCTGGATACCCATGTTGGTTCCCACGTGTTCCTCGATGATCTCATCGGATGAACCACGATGTCAAGGATTCACTTAATCCCGTATGTAGTTCCCTTCGTCTATCGGTATGGTACTTGCCCAAGATTCGATCGTTGGTATACCGATACCTTGTTCAATCTCGTCATGGCAAGTCTCTTTACTCGTTCCGTAATCCATCATCCCGTGACTAACTCTTTAGTCACTTTGAGCTCAAGATGATGATGATGTCTTACCGAGTGGGCCCAGAGATACCTCTCCGTCATACGGAGTGACAAATCCCAGTCTCGGTTCGTACCAACTCAACAGACACTTTCGGAGATACCCGTTGCGTACCTTTATAGCCACCCAGTTACGTTGTGACGTTTGTGTTGGGGAACGTAGTATTTTAAAATTTTCCTACGATCACGCAAGATCTATCTACTAGATGCATAGCAACGAGATGGGAGAGTGTGTCTACGTACCCTCGTAGACCGGGAGCGGAAGCGTCTAGTGACGCGGTTGATGTAGTCGAACTTCTTCGCGATCCAACCGATCAAGTACCGAACATACGACACCTCCGCGTTCAGCACACATTCAGCTTGATGACGTCCCACGAGCTCTCGATCCAGTTGAGCCTCGTGGGAGAGTTTCGTCAGCACGACGGCGTGGTGACGGATATGATGAAGTTACCGGCGCAGGGCTTCGCCTAAGCACTGCAACGGTATAGCTGAGGTGTGTTTCTGTGGAGGGGAGCACCGCACACGGTTGGGAGAGATCAACTGATCAACTTGTGTGTCCTAGGGTGCCCCCCTGCCCCCGTATATAAAGGAGCAAGGGGAGGGGCCGGCTAGCCCTTCTATGGCGCGCCAGGGAGGCAATCCTACTAGGAATAGGATTGCAATCCTATTCCTAGTAGGAGTCCACCAAGAAGGAAGAGGGGGAAAGGAAGGAGAGCGAGAGGTGGCGCCCCCCAATCCTAGTCCAACTAGGATTCCCTGGTGGGGCGCCGGCCAGCCTCTATGGGCTGCCTCTCTTCTTTCCTCAAGGCCCACTATGGACCATCCCCCTTCGTGGGGGGTTCCGGTAACCCCCTCCGGCAATCCGGTTAAATCCAAAACTTTTCCGGAACACTTCCGATGTCCGAATATAGTCGTCCAATATATCAATCTTTATGTCTCGGACATTCCGAGACTCCTCGTCATGTCCGTGATCTCATCCGGGACTCCTAACTACCTTTGGTACATCAAAACTCATAAACTCATAATACCGATCGTCATCAAACGTTAAGCGTGCGGACCCTACGGGTTCGAGAACTATGTAGACATGACCGAGACTCATCTCCGTTCAATAACCAATAGCGGAACCTGGATTCTCATATTGGTTCCTACATATTCTACGAAGATCTTTATCGGTTAAACCGCATAACAACATATGTTGTTCCTTTTGTCATCGGTATGTTACTTGCCCGAGATTCGATCGTCGGTATCTCTATACCTAGTTCAATCTCATTACCGGCAAGTCTCTTTACTCGTTCCGTAATACATCATCTCGTGACTAACTCATTAGTCATTTGCTTGCAAGGCTTATTATGATGTGCATTACCGAGAGGGCCCAGAGATACCTCTCCGACACTCGGAGTGACAAATCCTAGTCTTGATCTATGCCAACACCACGAATACTTTCGGAGACACCTGTAGAGCATCTTTATGATCACCCAGTTACGTTGTGACGTTTGATAGCACACAAGGTGTTCCTACGGTATTCGGGAGTTGCATCATCTCATAGTCATAGGAACATGTATAAGTCATGAAGAAAGCAATAGCAGTAAAACTAAACGATCATAGTGCTAAGCTAACGGATGGGTCTAGTCCATCACATCATTCTCCTAATGATGTGATCCCGTTGATCAAATGACAACTCATGTCTATGGCTAGGAAACATAGCCATCTTTGACCAATGAGCTAGTCTAGTAGAGGCATACTAGGGACATACTGTTTTGTCTATGTATTCACACATGTATCAAGTTTCCGGTTAATACAATTCTAGCATGAATAAAACACATTTATCATGATATAAGGAAATACAAATAACATCTTTATTATTGCCTCTAGGGCATATTTCCTTCAGTCTCCCACTTGCACTAGAGTCAATAATCTAGTTCACATCGCCATGTGATTTAATACCGACAGTTCACATCGTTATGTGAATAACACCCATAGTTCACATCGCCATGTGACCAACACCCAAAGGGCTTACTAGAGTCAGTAATCTAGTTCACATCGCTATGTGGTTAATACCCAAGAGTAATAAGGTGTGATTATGTCTTGCTTGTGAGAGAAGTTTAGTCAACGGGTCTGACACATTCAGATCCGTATGTATTTTGCAAATTTCTATGTCTACAATGCTCTGCATGGAGCTACTCTAGCTAATTGCTCCCACTTCCAATATGCATCCAGATCGAGACTCAGAGTCATCCAGATCGGTGTTAAAGCTTGCATCGACATAACTCTTTACGACGAACTCTTTATCACCTCCATAACCGAGAAATATTTCCTTAGTCATCCAGTTACTAAGGATAATTTTGACCGTTGTCCAGTGATCTACTCCTAGATCGCTACTATACCTCCTTGCCAAACTCATGGCAAGGTACACAATAGGTTTGGTACAAAGCATGGCATACTTTATAGAACCTATGGCTGAGGCATAGGGAATGACTTTCATTCTTTCTCTATCTTCTGCCGAGGTCGGATTTTGAGTCTTACTCAACTTCATACCTTTTAACTCAGGCAAGAACTCCTTCTCCGACTGATCCATTTTGAACTACTTCAAAATTTGTCAAGGTATGTACTCATTGAAAAAACTTATCAAGTGTCTCGATCTATCTCTATAGATCTTGATACTCAATGTGTAAGCAGCATCACCGAGGTCTTTCTTTGAAAAACTTCTTTCAAACACTCCTTTATGCTTTCCAGAAAATTCTACATCATTTCTGATAGACAATATGTCATTCACATATACTCATCAGAAAGGTTGTAGTGCTCCCACTCACTTTCTTGTAAATACAGGCTTCACCGCAAGTCTGTATAAATCTATATGCTTTGATCAACTTATCAAAGCGTATATTCCAACTCCAAGATGCTTGTACCAGTCCATAGATGGATCGCTGGAGCTTGCACACTTTGTTAGCACCTTTAGGATCGACAAAACCTTATGGTTGCATCATATACAACTCTTCTTTGAGATATCCATTCAGGAATGTAGTTTTGACATCCATTTGCCATATTTCATAATCATAAAATGCGGCAATTGCTAACATGATTCGAACAGACTTAAGCATCGCTACAGGTGAGAAAGTCTCATCGTAGTCAACTCCTTGAACTTGTCGAAACCCTTTCGCAATAAGTCGAGCTTTGTAAACAGTAACATTACCGTCTGCGTCGGTCTTCCTCTTGAAGATCCATTTATTTTCGATGGCTTGCCGATCATTGGGCAAGTGAACCAACCAAAGTCCATACTTTGTTCTCATACATGGATCCCATCTCAGATTTCATGGCCTCAAGCCATTTTGCGGAATCTGGGCTCATCATCGCTTCCTCATAGTTCGTAGGTTCATCATGGTCTAGTAACATGACTTCCAGAACTGGGTTGCCGTACCACTCTGGTGCGGAACGTACTCTGGTTGATCTACGACGTTCAGCAGAAACTTGATATGAAGTTTCATGATCATCATCATTAGCTTCCTCACTAATTGGTGTAGGAATCACTGGAACAATTTTCTGTGATGTACTACCTTCCAATTCAGGAGAAGGTACAATTACCTCATCAAGTTCTACTTTCCTCCCACTCACTTCTTTCGAGAGAAGCTCCTTCTCTAGAAAGGATCCACTCTTAGCAACAAAGACCTTGCCTTCGGATCTGTGATATAAGGTGTACCCAACAGTTTATTTTGGGTATCCTATGAATATTTACTTCTCCGATTTGGGTTCGAGCTTATCATGTTGAAACTTTTTCACATAAGCATCGCAGTCCCAAACTTAAAGAAATGACAACTTAGGTTTCTCGTCAAACCACAGTTCATACGGT
Organism: Secale cereale; assembly: GCA_902687465.1. Lineage (NCBI taxonomy): Eukaryota > Viridiplantae > Streptophyta > Magnoliopsida > Poales > Poaceae > Secale > Secale cereale. Next base: position 94,754,100 of record LR738714.1, on the reverse strand, counting down.
GTCATCTCCACGGATTTAGATGTTGCCCTATTTAACGTGAATGTAGCTGTCTCTAATGCATAACCCCAAAAGCGATAGTGGTAGATCGGTAAGAGACATCATCGATCGCACCATATCTAATAAAGTACGGTTATGACGTTCGGACACACCATTACACTGTGGTGTTCCAGGTGGCATGAGTAGTGAAACTATTTCACATTGTTTTTACTGAAGGCCAAACTCGCTAACTCAAATATTTTACCTCTACGATCATATCGTAGAAACTCTTATTTTCTTGTTACGATGATTCTCCACTTCACACTGAAATTCTTTGAACTTTTCAAATGCTTCAGACTTGTGCTTCATTAAGTAGATATACCCATATCTGCTCAAATCATCAGTGAAGGTCAGAAAATAACGATACCTGCCGCGAGCTTCAACACTCATTGGTCCGCATACATCAGTTTGTATGATTTCCAACAACTTTGTTGCTCGCTCCACAGTTTCGGAGAACGGAGTTTTAGTCATCTTTCCCATGAGGCATGGTTCGCAAGCACCAAGTGATTCATAATCAAGTGATTCCAAAATTCCATCACTATGGAGTTTCTTCATGCGCTTTACACCAATATGACCTAAACGGCAGTGCCACAAATAAGTTGCACTATCATTATTAACCTTGCATCTTTTGGCTTCAATATTATGAATATGTGTATCACACGATCGAGATCCAACAAACCATTTTCATTGGGTGTATGACCATAGAAGGTTTTATTCATGTAAACAGAACAACAATTATTCTCTAACTTACATGAATAACCGTATTGCAAAAAACATGATCAAATCATATTCATGCTCAACACAAACACCAAATAACACTTATTTAGGTTCAACACTAATCCCGAAAGTATAGGGAGTGTGCGATGATGATCATATCAATCTTGGAACTACTTCCAATACACATGGTCACTTCATCCTTTAACTAGTTTCTGTTCATTACGCAACTCCCATTTTGAGTTACTACTCTTTAGCAACTGAACCAGTATTAAATACCGAGGGGTTGCTATGAACACTAGTAAAATACACATCAATAATCTGTATATCAAATATACCTTTGTTCACTTTGCCATCCTTCTTATCCGCCAAATATCTAGGGCAGTTCCACTTCGAGTGACCATTTCCTTTGCAGTAGAAGCACTTAGTTTCAGGCTTGAGTTTAGCTTTGGGTTTCTTCATGGGAGTGACAACTTGCTTGTCATTCTTTTTGAAGTTCCCCTTCTATCCCTTTGCCCTTTACTTGAAACAAGTGGTCTTATTAACCATCAACACTTGATGCTCTTTCTTGATTTCTACCTTCGCCGATTTCAGCATCGCGAAGAGCTCGGGAATTACTTTCGTCATCCCTTGCATATTATAGTTCATCACGAAGTTCTACTAACTTGGTGATAGTGACTAGAGAACTTTGTCAATTACTATCTTATCTGGAAGAATAACTCCCACTTGATTCAAGTAATTGTAGTACCCAGACAATCTGAGCACATGCTCACTGGTTGAGCTATTCTCCTCCATCTTGTAGGCAAAGTACTGTTAGAGGTCTTATACCTCTCGACACGAGCATGAGTATGAAATACTAATTTCAACTCTTGGAACATCTTATATGCTTCGTGGCATTCAAAATGTTTTTGAAGTCCCGGCTCTAAGCCGTAAAGCATGGTGCACTTAAACTATCAAGTAGTCATCATACCGAGCTTTTGTTACAACGTTCATAACGTCTGCATCTGCTCTTGCAATAGGTCTGTCACCTAGCGGTGCATCAAGGATATAATTCTTCTCTGCAGCAATGAGGATAATCCTCAGATCACGGACATAGTCCGCATTATTGCTACTAACATATTTCAACTTAGTTTTCTCTAGGAACATATAAAAAAACTGGGAGCAACATCGCGAGCTATTTATCTACGACATAGATATGCTAATATTACCAGGACTAAGTTCATGATAAATTAAAGTTCAATTAATCATATTACTTAAGAACTCCCACTTAGATAGACATCCCTCTAGTCATCTAAATGATAACGTGATCCAAATCAACTAAACCATGTCCGATCATCACGTGAGATGGAGTAGTTTCAATGGTGAACATCTTATGTTGATCATATCTACTATATGATTCACGTTCGACCTTTCGGTCTCCAGTGTTCCGAGGCCATATCTACATATGCTAGGCTCGTCAAGTTTAACCCGAGTATTCTGCGTGTGCAAAATTGTCTTACACCCGTTGTATTTGAACGTAGAGCCTATCACACCCGATCATCACGTGGTGTCTCAGCACGAAGAACTTTCGCAACGGTGCATACTCACGGAGAACACTTGTACCTTGAAATTTTGTAAGGGATCATCTTATAATGCTACCGTCGTTCTAAGCAAAATAAGAAGCATAATAAGATAAACATCACATGCAAATCAAAAATATGTGACATGATATGGCCATCATCATCATGTGCTTTTGATCTCCATCTTCAAACCACCGTCATGATCACCTTCGTCACCGGCGCGACACCTTGATCTCCATCGTAGCATCGTTGTCGTCTCGCCAACTATTGCTTCTACGACTATCTCTACCGCTTAGTGATAAAGTAAAGCAATTACATGGCAATTGCATTTCATACAATAAAGCGACAACTATATGGCTCCTGCCAGTTGCCGATAACTTTACAAAACATGATCATCTCATACAAAACCGTATAACTCATCATGTCTTGACCATATCACATCACAACATGCCCTGCAAAAACAAGTTAGACGTCCTCTACTTTGTTGTTGCAAGTTTTACGTGGCTGCTACGGGCTTAGCAAGAACCGTTCTTACCTACGCATACAAAAACCACAACGATGTTTCGTCAAGTATGTGCTGTTTTAACCTTCACAAGGACCGGGCGTAGCCACACTTGATTCAGCTAAAGTGAGAGAGACAGACACCCGCGAGTCACCTTTAAGCAACGAGTGCTCATAACGGTGAAACCAGTCTCGCGTAAGCGTACGCGTAATGTCGGTCCGGGCCGCTTCATCTCACAATACCGCCGAAGCAAAGTATGACATGCTGGTAAGCAGTGTGACTAGTATCGCCCACAACTCATTGTGTTCTACTCGTGCATATCATCTACGCATAGACCTGGCTCATGATGCCACTGTTGGGGAACGTAGTATTTTAAAATGTTCCTACGATCACGCAAGATCTATCTACTAGATGCATAGCAACGAGATGGGAGAGTGTGTCTACGTACCCTCGTAGACCGGGAGCGGAAGCGTCTAGTGACGCGGTTGATGTAGTCGAACTTCTTCGCGATCCAACCGATCAAGTACCGAACGTACGGCACCTCCGCGCTTAGCACACGTTCAGCTTGATGACGTCCCATGAGCTCTCGATCCAGTTGAGCCTCGCGGGAGAGTTTCGTCAGCACGACGGCGTGGTGACGGATATGATGAAGTTACCGGTGCATGGCTTCGCCTAAGCACTGCAACAGTATAACCGAGGTGTGTTTCTGTGGAGGGGAGCACCGCACACGGTTGGGAGAGATCAACTGATCAACTTGTGTGTCCTAGGGTGCCCCCCTGCCCCCGTATATAAAGGAGCAAGGGGAGGGGCCGGCCAGCCCTTCTATGGCGCGCCAGGGAGGCAATCCTACTAGGAATAGGATTGCAATCCTATTTCTAGTAGGAGTCCACCAAGAAGGAAGAGGGGGAAAGGAAGGAGAGGGAGAGGTGGCGCCCCCCAATCCTAGTCCAACTAGGATTCCCTGGTGGGGCGCCGGCCAGCCTCTATGGGCTGCCTCTCTTCTTTCCTCAAGGCCCACTATGGACCATCCTCCTTCGTGGGGGGTTCCGGTAACCCCCTCCGGCAATCCGGTTAAATCCGAAACTTTTCCGGAACACTTCCGGTGTCCGAATATAGTCGTCCAATATATCAATCTTTATGTCTCGGACATTCCGAGACTCCTCGTCATGTCCGTGATCTCATCCGGGACTCCGAACTACCTTTGGTACATCAAAACTCATAAACTCATAATACCGATCGTCATCAAACGTTAAGCGTGCGGACCCTACGGGTTCGAGAACTATGTAGACATGACCGAGACTCATCTCTGTTCAATAACCAATAGCGGAACCTGGATGCTCATATTGGTTCCTACATATTCTACGAAGATCTTTATCAGTCAAACCGCATAACAACATACGTTGTTCCTTTTGTCATCGGTATGTTACTTGCCCGAGATTCGATCGTCGGTATCTCTATACCTAGTTCAATCTCGTTACCGGCAAGTCTCTTTACTCGTTCCGTAATACATCATCTCGTGACTAACTCATTAGTCATTTGCTTGCAAGGCTTATTATGATGTGCATTACCGAGAGGGCCCAGAGATACCTCTCCGACACTCGGAGTGACAAATCCTAGTCTTGATCTATGCCAACACCACGAATACTTTCGGAGACACCTGTAGTGCATCTTTATGATCACCCAGTTACGCTGTGACGTTTGATAGCACACAAGGTGTTCCTACGGTATTCGGGAGTTGCATAATCTCATAGTCATAGGAACATGTATAAGTCATGAAAAAAGCAATAGCAGTAAAACTAAACGATCATAGTGCTAAGCTAACGGATGGGTCTAGTCCATCACATCATTCTCCTAATGATGTGATCCCGTTGATCAAATGACAACTCATGTCTATGGCTAGGAAACATAGCCATCTTTGACCAATGAGCTAGTCTAGTAGAGGCATACTAGGGACATACTATTTTGTCTATGTATTCACACATGTATCAAGTTTTCGGTTAATACAATTCTAGCATGAATAAAAGACATTTATCATGATATAAGGAAATACAAATAACATCTTTATTATTGCCTCTAGGGCATATTTCCTTCAGTTTGGCACACCCAAAGTATTCCTACGGTATCCGGGAGTTGCACAACCTCATGGTCTTAAGGAACAGATACTTGACACTGGAAAAGCTTAAGCATTACGAACTACACGATCTTATGCCAGGCTTAGGATTGGGTCTTGTCCATCACATCATTCTCCTAATGATGTGATTCCATTATCAATGACATCCAATGTCCATGGTCAGGAAACCGTGACCATCTGTTGATCAACGAGCTAGTAACTAGAGACTTACCAGGGACACGTTGTGGTCTATGTATTCACACATGTATCGTTGTTTCCGTACAATACAATTCAAGCATGAATAACAGGCAATTATCATGAACAAGGAAATATAATAATAATCCTTTTATTATTGCCTCTAGGGCATATTTCCAACAACATCTCCTTAACTTCATCATATAAGTGAAACTCCAGTGAAGGTGGTGATTTCTTAGCATGGAAATAAAAAAATTGCATGAAAATATTAGTGAGTAGGAGATACTGTTCGCGCTGGTCGTGGAGGAAGTCGGTGAGGCCTGCATTCTCAGCCAAGTAATAAAAGTCATCGTAAATTCTGGCGGCTCTCAAGAACACATCACAAGGCCATTTGCACGGCTGAACCTCCGCAGTGTGAGGAAGATTGTATTTGGGCTCTTTATTCTCCTCATTCTGATTGTCCTTCGAGCCTTGTCTCGAAGAGCCCCTCAACCATCTCTTCATCATTCTCTTTCTCTGAAAAATTTCTGAAATTTTAGTGACTGAAAATAAAAGTGAACCACACTCATCATTATCATGCATTAAAACTACTTTTGACCACATAAATTTGACATGCAAGCTCAAGAACAGGGTCACCTTAGCAGCAAAAATTTGCAATAAATAAAGCACTAGAACAAAAACTAACTGGACCATTGGAGGAGTCACACACCGAAGAGTAATCCCCAAAACAGTTTTGTGAAAGGAGCTTTGAGCAAGGAGATCGAAAATGGCAGCAAGATGAGATAGAACACGGGTTTGAGCTATGGGAAGATCTTTTTGGAGGAAGACGAAGTGAGTGGGTGCTGAAATAAGTGGAGGGGGTCCACGTGAGGCCGATGAGGCAGGGGGGCGTGCCCCAAGGGGGTGGGCGCGCCCTGCACCCTTGTGGCCAAATGGTGGGTCCCCCTGATGTGTTCTCGGTACCAGAAATTCTTAAATGTTTTACAAAAAATCATATTTCATTTTCAGGACATTTGGAGAACTTTTATTTTCGAGGTATTTTTATTGTAAGGATAATTCAGAAAACAGACAGAAAATACTATTTTTGCTTTATTTAATCCAAATAACAGAAAGTAAAAGGAGGGTACAGAGAGTTATGCTTTCTAACTTTATCCATCTCATGCTCATTAAAAGGAATCCACTAACAAGGTTGATCAAGTCTTGTTAACAAACTCTTTCCGAATAACATGAAACTGGAGAATTTTCGAATAACACTAGGTTACCTCAACGGGGATATGCATGTCCCCAACAATAAGAATATCATATTTCTTCTTGACAGTAGGAAGAGGGAATTCAAAACCTTCAATAGTGATCGTTGAAAATTTTCCAATAGAATTGATACTTTGGACTTAAGGTTGTTTCCTCAAAAAGTGTACTGTATACTCATTACCACTAACATGAAAAGTGACATTTCCTTTGTTGCAATCAATAACAGCCCCTGCAGTATTCAAAAAGGGTCTACCAAGGATAATCGACATACTATCGTCCTCGGGAATATCAAGAATTACAAAGTCCGTTAAAATAGTAATGTTTGCAACCACAACAGGCACATCCTCACAAATACCGACATGTATAGCAGTTGATTTATTGGCCATTTGCAAAATATTTCAGTAGGTGTCAACTTATTCAAATCAAGTCTACGATATAAAGAGAGAGGCATAACACTAACAACGGCTCCAAGATCACACAAAGCAGTTTTAACATAGTTTCTTTCAATGGAGCATGGTATAGTTGGTACTCTTGGATCTCCTAGTTTCTTTGGTATTCCACCTTTAAAAGTATAATTGGCAAGCATGATGGAAATTCCAACTTTCGGCATCTTTCTTTTATTTGTAACAATATCTTTCATATACTTAGCATAAGGATTCATTTTAAGCATATCAGTCAAACACATACGCAAAAAGATAGGTCTAATCATTTCAGCAAAGCGCTCAAAATCCTCATCATCCTTTTTCTTGGATGGTTTAGGAGGAAAAGGCATGGGTTTCTGAACCCATGGTTCTCTTTCTTTACCGTGCTTCCTAGCAACGAAGTCTCTCTTATCATAACGTTGATTCTTTGATTGTGGGTTATCAAGATCAACAACAGGTTCAATCTCTACATCATTGTTATCATTAGGTTGAGCATCAATATGAACATCATCATTATCATTATCACTAGATTCATGTTGATTACAGATTGTGTTTTAACATCAGAAATAGAAATATCATTGGGATTCCCACGTGTATCAACAACAGGTTCACTAGAAGCATGCAAAGTCCTATCATTTTTTTCTTCTTCTTAGAAGGACTAGGTGCATCTACATTAGTTCTCTGAGAATCTTGTTCAACTCTCTTAGGGTGGCCCTCAGGATACAAAGGTTCCTGAGTCATTCTACCCCCTCTAGTCATAACTCTAACATCATTATCATTTTTCTTATTATTTAATTCATTGATCAAATCATTTTGTGCTTTAAGCACTTGTTCTACCTCAGTGGTAACCATAGAAGCATGTTCACTAATAAGTTTAAGGTCACCTTTAACTCTAGACATATATTCACTCAAGTGTTTGATCATATAATCATTATGTTTCAATTGTCCACCAACATAAGCATTGAAGTTTTCTTGCTTAACAATTTATCAAACTCATCCAAGCATTGGCTAGCAGACTTATTATGAGGGATATCACCTTCATCAAATCTATAGAGAGAATTTACCTCTACTGCTTGTGTCAGGTTATTAAGACCATGTGTTTCTTCAATAGGTGGTAAATTCTTAACATCTTCAGCTTTAATACCTTTTTCTTTCATAGATTTCTTTGCCTCTTGCATATCTTCAGGACTGAGAAATAGAATACCCCTTTTCTTCGAAGTTGGCTTAGGAGTTGGTTCATGAAGTGTCCAATCATTATCATTACTCAATATTTTATTTAATAGCAATTCAGCTTGCTCAACAGTTCTTTCCCTGAAAACACAACCAACCCAACTATCCAGGTGGTCTCTGGAAGATTCAGTTAGTCCATTATAAAAGATATCAAGTATTTCATTTTTCTTGAGAGGATGATCAGGCAAAGCATTAAGTAATCGGAGAAGCCTCCCCCAAGCTTGTGGGAGTCTCTCTTCTTCATTTTGCACAAAATTATATATTCCCCTTAAGGCAGCTTGTTTCTTATGAGCGGGGAAATATTTACCAGAGAAGTAATAAATCATATCCTAGGGACTACGCACACAACCAGGAGCAAGAGAATTAAACCATGTTTTAGCATCACCCTTTAACGAGAACGGAAATAACTTAAGGATATAGTAGTAACGAATTTTTTCCTCATGAGTTAATAGGGTGGCTATATCATTCAATTTAGTAAGATGTGCCACAACAGTTTCAGATTCATAGCCATAAAAAGGATCGGATTCAACCAAAGTAATTAACTCAGGATCGACAGAGAAATCATAATCCTTATCAGAAATACAGATAGGTGAAGTAGCAAAAATAGGGTCATATTTCATTCTAGCATTCAAAGACTTTTCTTTCATCTTAGTCAACAGTTTCTTAAGATCATATCTATCTTTGCAAGCAAAAAGGTCTCTAGCAGTTTCTTCATCCATAACATAACCCTCAGGCACATTAGGCAATTCATATCTAGGGGGAGAATCTTCATCATCACTTTCATCAATATTATTTGTTTCAATAATTTCATTCTCTCTAACCCTAGCAAGTTGTTCATCAAGAAATTCACCTAATGGCACAATATTATCAAGCATAGAAGTAGTTTCATCATAAGTATCATGCATAGCAGAAGTGGCATCATCAATAACATGCGACATATCAGAATTAATAGCAGGAGTAGGTGTCATAAATTTACTCATAACATAAGGTGAATCAAGTGCAGAGCTAGATGACAGTTCCTTACCTCCCCTCGTAGTTGAGGGAAAAATCTTGGTTTTTTTCATCTCTCAAGTTCTTCATAGTGATCAACAGATATAAATCCCAAGTGATTCAAAGAATATAGCTATGTTCCCCGGCAACGGTGCCAGAAAATAATCTTGATAACCCACAAGTATAGGGGATCGCAAGATTTTTCGATGGTAGAGTATTCAACCCAAATTTATTGATTCTACACAAGGGGAGCCAAAGAATAGTCTCAAGTATTAGCAGTTGAGTTGTCAATTCAACCACACCTGGAAGACTTAATATCTGCAGCAAAGTATTTAGTAGCAAAGTAGTATGGAAATAACGGTAACGGTGGCAAAACTAACAATAGCAGTTTTTGTAGCAATTGTAACAGTGGTAACGGAAAAGTAACTAAGCAAAGATCAATATGTGAAAAGCTCATAGGCAATGGATCAATGATGGATAATTATGTCGGATGCGATTCCTCATGTAACAGTTATAACATAGGGTGACACAGAACTAGCTCCAGTTCATCAATGTAATGTAGGCATGTATTCCAAATATAGTCATACGTGCTTATGGAAAAGAACTTGCATGACATCTTTTGTCCTACCCTCCCGTGGCAGCAAGGTCCTATTGGAAACTAAGGGATATTAAGGCCTCCTTTTAATAGAGTACCAGACAAAAGCATTAACACTTAGTGAATACATGAACTCCTCAAAACTACGGTCATCACCGGGAGTGGTGCCGATTATTGTCACTTCGGGGTTGCCAGATCATAACACATAGTAGGTGACTATTGACTTGCAAGATAGGATCAAGAACTCACATATATTCATAAAAACATAATAGGTTCAGATCTAAAATCATGGCACTCAGGCCCTAGTGACAAGCATTAAACATAGCAAATTCATAGCAACATCAATCTTAGAAAATAATGGATACCAGGATCAAACCCTAACAAAAATAACACGATTACATGGTAAATCTCATCCAACCCATCACCGCCCAGCAGGCCTACGATGGGATTACTCACGCACAACAGTGAGCATCATGAAATTGGTGATGGAGGATGGTTGATGATGACGACGACGACGGATTCCCCTCTCCGAAGCCCCCCCGAACGGACTCCAGATCAGCCCTCCTGAAGAAGTCTAGGGTTAGGCGGCGGCTCCGTATCATAAAACGGGATGAATCCTTCTCTCTGATTTTTTTCTCCACGAACGTGAATATATGGAGTTGGAGTTGAGGTCGGTGGAGCTCCAGGGGGCCCACGAGGCAGGGGGCGCGCCCCCACCCTCGTGACCAGGGTGTGGGCCCCGTTCGGTTGGTTCTTTCACCAGTATTTGTTATTAATTCCAAAAAGTGGCTGGGTGATGTTTTGGGTCATACCGAGAGCTTTTATTTCTGCACAAAAATAACACCATGGCAATTCTGCTGAAAACAGCGTCAATCCGGGTTAGTTCCATTCAAATCATGCAAGTTAGAGTCCAAAACAAGGGCAAAAGTGTTTGGAAAAGTAGATATGTTGGAGACGTATCAGCTCTCGATTGGTTTTTCGTGGCTATAGAGGCTTGCAGCGGCGGAACTCCCGATCTTTGTTTATTTCTAGGGGTTTCGGTATTTATAAGAATTTTTTGTACCAGGGACAAGTCATGGGGGCCCACGAGGCAACGACGAGGTAGGGGCGCGCCCTCCACCCTTGTGGTGGCCTCGTGGCTCTTCTGGTCCATCTCCGGCACTCCGTGGGCTTCTTTTGGTCCATAAAGAATCACCGTAAATTTTCAGGTCAATTGGACTCTGTTTGATATTCCTTTTCTGCGAAACTCAAAAACAAGAAAATAACAGAAACTGGCATTGGGTTGTAGGTTAATAGGTTAGTCCCAAAAATCATATAAAATAGCATATTAATGCATATTAAACATCCAAAACAGATAATACAATAGCATGGAATAATAAAAAATTATAGATACGTTGGAGACGTATCACGCGGCGTCGCAGAGATCGTGAGAGGGGATAAGTTATTTTTTGAGGTCTAAGAGAGGGGCGGCGGCGGCGGCTGAAGCGGCGCCGCTTGTTTCATCTTCTGTCCGACACCCGGTGATGCATTCAAATGCATGTGTTGGCCAAATTCACTAGGGAAGCCCAATTTTGTTACAGGAGCAGCAGCCCATGCCCACTCGTGAATAACTACAACGATCAATAGGTTGATCCAGTGCCCAAAAACGATCACAAGTCTAGATCCAATGGTAGAAATCGTTGATGGCCTGGGAGGGCTGGAAGAGTGCTCGATTATAATATATCTAAATTTTACATCATACGATCATCTCATACATAATCAAATTAATATGATAATTTTTATACCACATCACATGCTATCCTGCAAAACCAAGTTAGATGTCTCTAATCGATTTATGCAAAATATATATTTTGCGTGACTTTTAAGGTTTTGATTTAAACCACATCTACCAACGTTTATCATCAAGTATGATTATTCAAGTTGATAGATTAACTTTGCCAGGCGTATGAAACACAAGATAATAAAATCTGGAGCCCCATACCGAACTTCGTCATGCGCATGAACCCCGTGCAGATCATATCTACATTGCCCTTTAGTCTGTGAAACATCCATCTTTCTTTAACTATGGTAGAACCCAAAGTACTGTTAGCACATTGTTGATCTATCAACAAACATACTGAGGAGCAGCATGGAAGGATCACGGATTACCAGAACTTTGTAAGATTCTAGCATGCCGTCAAGATCATGACTACACAAATTCAAGGGAAGCAACAAGAACATCGGGTAATATATTTCATCTACAAGTCGCACAAATAATTTTCAGTAATATATCTTATCAGCTACGAAATTTTATTATGCAATACCCACACATCTCATGTATTCTAGATCGTAACCCGCATCTACGCATAACACGACTCTTGATGCCATTATAGGAAACAAAAAGTTTATGCACTACAAACACACCCATGATCGCTATGAAGATGCATACAAGGTTTTGATCCAATCATTACTGACTCATAGTGCAGCGGAAGTAGAGTCGATGAAGATCCCCGCAACTAGGATTTACAACCTCCCAACTGTGAGGATGGTCTCCCTCGCCTGCCCCTCAGACGGTCCCTTGGATAGCCTTTCTGGAGGCTGACGGACAGTCCCTCAGACGGTGTCACAGGCATCCCTTTGGGAGGACCCTCGGAAAGTTCCTCGGATAGAAGATCGAAACTACGACGTCCCTACTGGGTTGCACACATACGGTGTCAGCTATCCGGCAGGGCTTCGCCATCTAGAACTATTTCCTAACAGAGATTACACAACTTTACGGCAGTACGAAACTATTTTGTGGAAAGAAGGAGAGAAAGCTAGATCATGCATGACATTTGTTTGAGAGAGAATTCTAATTCTAGAGTGCCCTCTCCACCTCTATTTATAGTGTGAGCAAGGGGTAGAGGCCCATGGGTGAAAAGACCAAAAGGGGCTTGGATCTTTTCACCATGCCATATAAGGAGGGCTTGTTCTTCTCCACCAAATGGTGGAAGAAAGCGCCCCAAGCCCATGGACTAAGTTGTCTGCCCCCTTGGGGGGACCGACCACCCTTCTTCCACCTTACCCTCTCTCTAAAAATAATGAATACCTTGAATAGTGGATCTTGTCCCCTATCGGGGAACATCAAGTTTTTCGCACAAAATCTCTCTGGAAAATTCTGGAAGGTCCCAAAACATTCCCGGCACCCTCCAAAAAGTTCCACGGGCGTGCCGATACCTATTTGGCTCGATGTTTTACTCCCAAACAACTTTTATTTTTTTCACTCTGAAACTTCTTTTTTCATTGTCCCCGAAACTATTCCGGTTTCTTCCTCTCGAACTCCCTGTCTAGTACTCAACAGATAGATGACCCTTAAGTGTGTTACCCTGTAGGTTCGGTGAAGTATATACATGACTAGAACACTTTTCGTTTAATGATCAATAGCGGAACCGTGAACATCCATATTGATCCCTATGCCCACACGAATGAATATTCGAGTGAACTTGTAGTTTCCGTGTGCTATTCCTGTTGCTTCGTGATATGTTACAAACACCCTAGGTGAGACATATTGTCATCCCCATGAATTAACAACTTGCCCACTATGCCAGTTACCTCGTTAACAGTTTTTCTCTTTTCTTGTTCTCGCGTTCCGGCATCCCTGTGATCAAATCACAATGTTGTCCAGCCGATGATGGATACCGTAACACCGAGTGGCCCCAAGAATATCCATCGTCAGAGGAGCAAATCCCAATCTCGAGCTATCTAGTTCCTTGTCATACCTTTGTGTGAACCCGTAAGCCGCAATAATAGGCACCCTGTTACTAATGATGTTTAACAAGCTATAAAGTCCACGAAGCAAGTACAAAGGAACTTGATACTCTCGTGGTCTAAGGAATTATGCAAATGTTAACTCTCTTTGTGTTATGTACCATTAACTTATGACGTATGTATCTCATAGCAAACATCAATTCAGGTCGATTCAACACAAGTGTTCTCATAACATTGTGCTCTCAAAGTTGCGGGCATAGTCATGCCCATGATCAGGAAAACACACCTATCATGCAATACTTGAGTTAGTCTTAGAGGCATGACTAGGAATACATTTTACCGTTTATTATACCACACGTGCACATGAGTTTCCCTCCGAGTCTCGTGGTTATTGCATACTCGAGAACCATTGCAGCTGTAGCATGGAACACAAACATTTAATTATAAACTTGTAGATACAAAATAACTATTACCATTGCCTCTAGGGCATATCTCATGCAGTAGCGACATATGTTGCCAAAATGGTGTGTTCAGACTTACTGTTGTATTACTTTGTAAGGTCTTTATGATTAATTAAAAAATGCTGCATGCATCGCCTAGATGCAAAAGGACAGGGTCATCCTCCTTTCTTTTAAATGTATTCCTACGGGATACATCTTTAAAAAAATAAAAATTGCCATGGAGTGTTTTTTAAAATGAAAAAAATGATTGCCCTGGAGCTATACCATGCACACGCCATTGGGCCATTGCGGCGTTGTTTTGGGTAAAGAAAACATGGTGACACAGCCCAAGCTCGTGCGGAGAACGGGGCGGGGGATCGCCGTGCAATCTGGGCCACCCGGCGCACACGCGGCGCGCTGCTTTCGCGGCCCTCGCCACAACCACCACCACCATCACCACCCCGGCATTCCCGGACGGCCACCGCACCGCTCCTCCCGGCCTCACCTCACCTCACCCATACTTAACCCCAGCCATGGGCGGGAGCCGAGCCCTTTCCCTCTCCTCTCTCTGCGCCGCCGCCGCCGCCGCGACCAGGTCTCCCCTCCTCTCCCCCCACCACCGCGCGCGCCACCTCCGGCCCCGCCTCGCCGCCGCCATGTCCTCCTCCTCCTCGCCCGTCCCGGCCCCCGGGTCCGACCCCGCGGCCCCGGCGGCGTCCTCGGCGTCCTCCGCCATCGACTTCCTCACGCTCTGCTACCGCCTCAAGGTGAGTGCTGCCTGCCTGCTCCACCACCGGTTTAGGTCTTGCTTGCATCGTCGGTTGATCTCGTTTGATGGGATGATGGGCGGCATGGGTTGCAGACGACGAAGAGGGCGGGTTGGGTGAGGCGCGGGGTGCCGGGCCCCGAGTCGGTGGCCGACCACATGTACCGGATGGGAGTCATGGCGCTCATTGCCGCCGACCTTCCGGCCGGCGTCAACCGCGACAGGTGTGTGGATACCCAGCCACCCCCCC
>LR738714.1:94699186-94739243 GCA_902687465.1 Secale cereale | reverse complement strand
CCCCCCCCCCCCCCCCCCCCCCCATTGTGCTGTGGGACCTCATTCTTCTAGTAACCTCGTTTGCCTAATGAGTTAGTAAGTTTTTTCGTGTTCTACAGGTGTGTGAAAATGGCGATTGTGCATGACATAGCCGAAGGTAATCCCCGATGACTCTTCCTTTGTTCTATTTTTTGTGGCTTTCAACTTTGAAATTGTTGGAGTGTGAGGGTGTTGGCGATCAGTCTGAAACTACACACGCATTGTCCTTTCCAATTGTGCAAAATAAACATGGTCAGAATCTATCAGGATGCTGCTTTGGTTAACTCATTCCAACCATTTTAATGCCCAGCTATTGTTGGTGATATCACCCCTGCTGATGGTGTGCCCAAGGAAGAGAAGAGCCGCAGAGAGAAGGAAGCTTTGGACCATATGTGCTCATTGCTTGGTGGAGGTTCAAGAGGTTAATACTGAAATATGGACAAGCTTAACATCTGTAGTTCTGTGTCTTGAAACTTTAGGCTGGCTCTATTCCACAATTCATTGATATAACTTTCTTTCACCTTGTGATAATTATGAAGACTGCATTTTGATTCGATTATAAATTGGTGAAACTTCATAATGAGCATAAACACTTTTAAGGGGAAGAGAATGAGATATGGGCTTCTTTAAATTGTTTTTATTCCCAATTTCTGTAAATGCTTGTGATATTGATTAGGTTTCTTATGTTTGTATTCTAAATTCCATATTTATCATGTTGCTCCCTTGTTACTCAAATGGGGTACTTTTCCATCGAAGAAAACAAAATAAATGTGATGAACAACATTGGATGTTTACATATAGTCCTGCTGTTAGGTCTCAGCAGCAAGTAGGAACTTTTTGAAACTAATAAATAACTAAGCCATTTGTACTCAAAATATTCTTTCTTACTACAAGGTAACGAGTGATATCCTTAGCGAACATGCTGAGTATTTTGCATTGTTTTGTGCTCTTGTACTTGTACTTTCAATATGTTGTAGAAATTCACTTATCTCATGCTGTTCTTTCTCAGCCGACGAAATTCGTGAACTTTGGATGGAGTATGAGAACAATGCCACTTTGGAAGCGAAGGTTGTCAAAGATTTTGACAAGGTAAGCTACTTGTAATCTTTACCCTATAAATCATTTAGTGTCGACGCACTGGGATTATCAACAAGTAACCTGGTACATCAGCAAGAGGAGATAATCAGCTGCTAAAGAGAGTTTCTACTATTATGGACATTGGCAGACCATGGAACATGAATTGTACTAACTTAAGGTCTCTTTAATGCTGTTAATGAAATATTTTTTCTTGACTTAATTGTTTGTTTTCTTTTATGTTCTATTTTCAGGTTGAGATGATACTTCAAGCACTGGAATACGAAAAGGGTAAGCTCATACTGATACAGTCCCCAGTGGTACATGGATGTTTTGATAATTTGATGTACTCCGCAAGTCAGCATCACTATCTTCCCATGTGCATACCCATGAACTACAGAGTATCAAATACGGAGTATGCATTTACTGAGTAATCTTCTTGATTCAGTATAGTTTTAGGGGAGGCATGGCTCTAGTAGCAAGCGTGGTATTTTTTCGTTCATTTATCTTTGGTTCTCAGCACTACCTGACATGCACTTGGAGGAGTGTGTAAAGATGTGCAGAATACATGGCTATCAAATTAGCACCTTCTACCCCGGAGTTTATAGTAGCGCGCTAACACCTTTCTATTGTTTTTGATTTCTCAGAGCAAGGGCGGGACCTAGAAGAGTTCTTCCAATCAACGGCAGGTTTGTATTCTTGTTTTCCCCTCCCATCAGATTCTGCTGTTAAAGTGCACATTGTATTTAAACTATGCAGGCTCTCCGTTTTTTCGTATTTTTCTTACACACACAATACATTTCTATGAAACTTTCTAGAATAGCAATCAGAACATTAATGCCTGAACACTTAGTATTGTTATGAGTTGACATGTGTTGTGCCCCTTACACTGTTACATATTTCTGGTATATCTCCCATCTTGCAGGATTCAAATACTAGCTGACGGAAAAGCTCAGCTTATATCCCTGGTTAATCATTTGATTTCAATGTAGGGAAATTCCAAACGGACGTCGGAAAAGCATGGGCAGCAGAGGTTGCATCGAGAAGAAAGTGAAAACAAGTGATCAAAGGACAGTCACGAGCCCTCTTGGTGCTTCTTTTTTTTCGGACACAACTGTCAGCGCTGGATCTGTATCGTGTTTCACTTCAGGGCCTTTCTTATCCCTGAGACAAACCGGCCTCCCAAGCTTCTCCAGATCAGCCAGTTGTATTGCAAAGCGGGTCTTTTCACTTGTAGCTCGCCTGGCCATGCCCAGCACCAAGTGGGTAGGATCAGCTCCTTTCTAATGTAAAATCAGTTAACTCGTTGACACCAATACAGCGTACTCCTCTTAATCTGAGGTCCATCATTCGATCGTTTGCTAACGGTATCTCTGCTGTCATAGATATGCATGCTGTTCTTTTTGGTATCAACTTCGTTACTTCATCACGTCGCAACTGCGGATCACTGTTTGGGCATCCTAGCTACTCCCTCTGTTTCTAAATACAAGTCTTTTAAGAGATTTCACTATAGACTACATACGAAGCAAAATAAATGAATCTATATATACATCTCAACGTAGACTTCATAGAGGAATCTCAAAAAACATATTTAGGAAAGGAGGGTAGTAGAATTTTCAGTGGATCCAGAGTTAAGAACGTGACATATCTGGGAATCATGTTTAGGGTTTCTTTGTTCGTTGCAAAGCTCTTTGATCCTGTATGACTAACGCATATGAGAATATGCCATCGAAGTGCGTTTGATTGCAGCATAGAAGCAATATAAGAACCGAGTGGCCAATCCCACAAATCAAACCATCTTACAAAATTATTTTGAACCAAACAAGGAATAAGTAGCAGCGAATCGACACACACGATTTTGATCAATTATCACAGCTCGCACAAATGATGAGTATGCAGGTCTCGGCATCTTCTTAGGGAAAAGGAAATCAAAGCTGAAGGGTAATATGCGTTACAATTCCCGGCCTCTTCATCATCATGCTGCACACAGCAAATACATAGATGATTGTTTGCTTCTTATAACTCTTCCAGGCAGCGTCTCTCTCGGTCACTCTTCCAAGCACAAGTCACTCTCTCTTTTGTGAGGATAGGCCGTTGGTAGAGCATTGCACTTGTGAAAATCAAAGGAAAGGGATTTTTTTTTCTGAAACTTTCAACACAAAAATATTATAATTACTAAATATTCATATAATCATTCTGTACCCAAACCGTCACATAGGATGGGATGACGCCAACCAACACAACGTTAGGCTTGTCACTATTACGAAACATAGCAATCGCGGTTCGCTCAATCTTTACAACAAAATATATTGACGGTATTGTGGGACTCCAATAGAAGCAGTGCAGTAACATACAACTCAAATTAAACCACACGGGTGCAGAAAAGCTTATGGCGACTATGACAAATCAAAGGTATAGGTTTCCCCTCCTCTTTGGGAAACGAAAAAAAAATGAAGCTGCAGTTCCCGTCAAGGAAATGATCCCCCAAAATGGTATTACAATGTGGTTTACCGCATTCGGCGACATTCTTGATAAAGTTAATTGCTTGCAAGCTTGTAGTGCACATTTGCATCAATTACATGTGGGATGCACTTGTTTGTGTGTAAAGATACAACTCATGCAACTAAAAAAGAGAGAGATACAACTCATGTTTTTTCACAAAAAAAAGAAGATACAACTCATGCTTGCAAATGAGGTCCCATTCATGATTGCTTTGGGGATTGTTTTTCTTCTTCTAACTCTTTCATGTCACCCTCTCTTTTGTGAAGATAGGCCGTTGGTAGAGCATTGCACTTGTGAAAATCAAAGGAAAGGGATTTTTTCTTGAAATTTTCAACACAAAAATATTCTAATTACTAAATATTCATATAATCATTTTGTACCCAAACCGTCACATAGGATGGGATGACGCCAACCAACAGAAGGTTAGACTTGTCACTATTACGAAACTTAGCAATCGCGGTTCGCTCAATCTTTACAACAAAATATATTGGGGGTATTGTGGGACTCCAATAAAAGCAGTGCAGTGACACACATCTCAAATTAAACCACACGGGTGCAGAAAAGCTTATGGCGACTATGACAAATCAAAGACAGGTTTCCCCTCCTCTTCGGGAAAAGAAAAAAAAATGAAACTGCACGTTCCTGTCAAGGAAATGATCCCCCAAAAATGGTATTACAATGTGGTTTAGTGCATTCGGCGGCATTCTTGCTAAAGTTAATTTTGTGCAAGCTTGTAGTGCACATTTGCATCAATTACATGTGGGATGCACTTGTTTGTGTGTGAAGATACAACTCATGCAACTAAACAAAAAGAGATACAACTCATGTTTTTTCGCAAAAAAAAGATACAACTCATGCCTGCAAATGAGGTCCCATTCATGATTGCTTTGAGGATTGTTTTTCTTCTTCTAACTCTTTCAAGTCACCCTCTCTTTTGTGAGGATAGGCTGTTGGTAGAGCATTGCACTTGTGAAAATCAACGGAAAGGGATTTTTTCCTGAAATTTTCAACACAAAAATATTCTAATTACTAAATATTCATATAATTATTCTGTACCCAAACCGTCACATAGGATGGGATGACGCCAACCAACAGAACGTTAGACTTGTCACTATTACGAAACTTAGCAATCACGGTCCGCTCAATCTTTACAACAAAATATGTTGGGGGTGTTGTGGGACTCCAATAGAAGCAGTGCAGTGACACACAATTCAAATTAAACCACACGGGTGCAGGAAACCTTATGGAGACTATGACAAATCAAAGCTACAAGTTTCCGTCTTCTTCGGGAAAAGAAAAATTGAAGCTGCAAGTTCCTGTCAAGGAAACGATCCCCCAAAAAAGGTATTACAATGTGGTTTAGTGCATTCGACAACATTTTTGATAAAGTTAATTTTGTGCAAGCTTGTGGTACACATTTGCATCAATTACATGTGGGATGCACTTGTTTGTGTGTAAAGATGCAACTCATACTTTTTTGCAAAAAAAGAAGACACAACTCATGCTTGCAAATGAGGTGCCATTGATGATTGCTTTGAGGATTGCTTTTCTTCTTCTAACTCTTTCAAGTCACCCTCTCTTTTGTGAGGATAGGCCGCTGATAGGGAAAGGAACATTGCACTTGTGAAAACCCAAGGAAGCGGATGCTTTTGTGAAAGGAAAAACATGAAGTCATATTTTTAACCCATACATATGTTTTTTTGTGTGTGGAGATAACCCATAAATATGTTAATACTAAATTTTCATACAACCAGTCCAAACGAAACCATCACATAGGACGGTATAGCGGTACCCACCGTTAAACTTGCCCCTATTACAAAACTTAGCAATCTCGTGGTCAACCATGTTTGGCCCCGCTTAATCATATATTGTAAAAGGAAATCTTGGAGGTGTTACGTGATTAACATATTTTTCTTTTCTTCAAAATTGACTAAGATAAAACCTGTCAATAGAATGATCTGACACCGAGGCAATCAGCTTCAAGAAAACACAAGGCTATGCAACATGAAAGGAATGTAGAGGCCAGCAAGCAAGGCCTAGGGATGTCAACCGGGTCCCATTTAATCCCGTTTAAACCGACTATATAATCAAATGGTTTAATTTTTTCTCTCTGAGAAAATGAACTATGGAGCCCGGAAAAGCTAACTAAACGGAACTTGCGGACATCATTTATTTGCCATTTACATCCCTGACAAGGCCTTTTGCAATCAGATATCACGATTAGACATACGTGCACACTTAGTTTTGTATTAACTCAATGATTCACCCTTTTCTTTTCTTTCGGCAGCACGTACACGTACGGTCCATATCAGTTCCAGGGATGCATCATGTACTCATATGGGCGCCACGTGTGACCGGGTTGCCCATGCTATCAACAAAACCACGTGTACGGTCACCTCAGCGCCTTCGCTCTCAAGCAGGATCGCTATCAACTGGCAAGCGATTGGTACGTGACAACTGTCAGGATATGCAGAACACCGCAGCACAATCTCTGTAGGCCATTTCCGGCCACAATTATTAACCAAGTGGTCCGGACCACATTCCATATATGTGAATGTTTCTTTCATTCTTTGGAAACGAGGGCGCACACTTCTTTTCCTTTTCGGCATCGTGGTTGGAGGTCACGTCGCTGATATTTTTTTTTCCTTTGGCGAGGATAATTTTTGATCTACGCATTTAGCAACTGTCAAGATCGTACAAAGAATACCGGAAGCAAAAAATACATCTAAGTTCGTAGACCACCTAGCGACGCCCACTAGCACTGGAGCGGGCCGAAGGCGTGTCGTCGTCATCGGCCCTCCTCATCGAAGCCGGACAAATCTTGTTGTACTAGACAATCGAGAAATCGTCGTGCTAAGGCCTCATAAGATCAACTCACCTGAACAACATCTGCCGCTGATAAAGAGAAGCATAGATCGAAAGGATCCAATCTGTAGACGCACAAATATAGACGAACGAAGACATGATTCACGTTGATCCACCGAAGACAAACGCCGACCGAATCCCGCGAGATCCGCCAGAGACAAAACTTGACACGCCCTCTGATGATGCTAGGAACACCACCGGGATGATGACTAGGTGGGGAGAATCTTATTCCATCTTCAAAGAGCCACTGCCGCCTCACCTCGTTAAGCAGGACATAAACCCTAACAAAACTCAAAAGAATATGAAAAAACGGAGCCCTCCCGCTAGCAAGGATGGGGATCCACCATGCCTCCATGACCCTAAAACCACAAAAGACGAGGTAAACCAACAACGGCACCAACGGGAGCCACGAGAAACCCTAGCTAAACGGTCCTCTTCCTTCCGCGAGAGACCTTAACTTAAACGGCTGAACCCATCTGATATTTTCTTGGAAGAACGAACACTATGAAATAAACACATCACACATGACTCTCGTTTTAGAAATCTCGGCCGTCAATTCAGATGGCTCACAGCCTCACACACAGCATACCAGAAGATGAGTTAGCTTAGAGCCAACAGTACTGTTGAGCCAACGGCCTGGGAAACACAACAACAACATCCTCTTCTCCAACAAAAAATAGTTTTAGGGTGTTTCTTCCTCCTGCCGGCACTGTCGCCGATCCTCCTCATCTCATGTTGTTCTAGGCCATGGAGGCACCGTAATCCTGGCTCTGGCCGGTGGGAGAGATCTTGCTTTGTTTTTAACTATTTTTGCGAGTTCGTTTAGGGTTGTGTTCTACTTAGGAAGACGAGGTGGCGGCGACTCTTTGAAGATGGATTAAAGTTCTCCCCATCTAGCTCTCATTCCGGTGATGCGTCTAGTATCGCTGGAGGACGTGTGGAGGTGTGTCTTTGATAGATCTCACGTGATTCAGTCGATGCTGGTCTTCAGTAGATCTGCTTGGAACCGGTCTTTGTTCATGTGCCTATAAGTTGAATCCTTTCGATCTATACTTCTTTTCATCGATGACGGTTGTTGTTCTAGTGCGCTGATCCTGTGGGTCTTAGCACGACAACTTCCTGACCGCCTACTACAACAAGTTTAACCTGACTCTGGTGAGGGAGGGGCAATGATGGCGACACGCCTCCGGCTCACTCTAGTAGTTGTAGTCGTCGCTAGGTGGTCTATAGACATGAATGTAATTTTGTTATTTCTGCGCTCTTTGTATTGAGATGACATGAAGAATAGATCAGAAGTTTGCTCGCAAAAAAGCCATCAACACTACATATAACTCAAGGGTTATCTATTTCTGTGCCCCTCATTGGTTAGTCCTCCTCAGTTTTGCCCAAGCACACTTATTTTGCTCACTCCCCCCCTCCATCGCGCCACCCACCCTCACCAATGCCCAAGGGGGGGGGGGTTGCCGTTGGTCAAAGGAGTTGACTGTTAGCCGGAGTTGTTACTGACGCGTGGGGCACACCGTGCCAGGTGGCGTTCTCACAATCGGTGGTGTGTGTGTGTGTGCCCGACATGCATGAGTAGTTACATCGCGGTCACGTCGGCGCTTAAACACACGGGCAGTACGCACCGAGCGGTTTCCCATGCGAGGAGTCACATCGTCGGCGTTCTCGACAAGCATCTATTAATGCATTTTATAGCCGTGCGGGGGCTCACCGGCGTGCACCCACTGTTGTCCCAATCCTCTTCCCTCCCCTCGCCGCCCCACAACCTTCTCCACTGTGCGCTTCCACCAAACCCTAGCCAACCCCCTCCAGCGGCTGCTACCATGGCTAGCCACCATGGCGGCCATCGCGCCTATGCTATTCATGGCCTGTCGCGCACCCTCCGGGTCAAAGAGGTGTCGCTCCTCGCCTGTTGCGTCATCATGGTGCAGCCGAACACACGCCTGCAGACCGGATGGCACCTGAGCGCCGGGGGGCTCGTGGTGGAGCCTGTCCCCACCGGCGGGACACCGACCATGTCTAATACGCCGATAACCCACAAGTATAGGGGATCACAACAGTTTTCAAGGGTAGAGTATTCAACCCAAATTTATAGATTCGACACAAGGGAAGCCAAAGAGTATTTGCAAGTATGAGCAGTTGAGTTGTCAATTCAACCACCCCTGGAGATTAAATATCTGTAGCAAAGTGATCAGTAGCATAGTAATATGATAGTTTTGATAGCAGTGGTAACAGTAACAGTAACAAAAGTGATTTGTAGCAGTTTGACAGTAGCAATAGCAATAATAACTTAGCAAGAACAATATGTGGAAAACTCGTGGGCATTGGATCGGTGCACTCGTTGAATGATATTCATCATATAACAGTCATAACCTAGGGCGATACAGAGCAAGCTCCAGTTCATAAATATAATGCAGGTATGTATTCTGTAAATAGTCATACGTGCTTATGGATTCTAACTAGGTTATCTTCAGGATTGAGAAATATGATACCCCTCTTCTCCGGAGTGGGTTTAGGTGGTGGTTTAGGAAGAGTTCAATCATCATAATTTTTCAATATATTGTTCAATAATTCCTCAGCTTGTTCAATAGTTCGTTCCCTAAAAACACAACTCCCATAACTATCTAGGAAGTCCCCAGAAGCATCAGTCAGTCCATTATAGAAGATATCAAATATTTCATTTTTCTTAAGTGGATGCTCAGGCAAAGCATTAAGCAATTGGAGAAGCCTCCCCCAAGCTTGTGGGAGACTCTCCGTCGGTGTCAAAACCGGAGGATCTCGGGTAGGGGCCCCCGAACTTTGCGTCCGAGGATCGATGGTAACATGAGACTGGGGACACGATGTTTACCCAGGTTCGGGCCCTCTCAATCGAGGTAATACCCTACTTCCTGCTTGACTGATCTTGATGAATATAGGGTTACAAGAGTTGATCTACCTCGAGATCGTAATGGATAAACCCTAGAAGTCTAGCTTAGGATGTTGTGATTCTGTCCCTACGGACTAAACCCTCCGGTTTATATATGCACCGGAGGGACCTAGGGTTGTACATGATCATCTTGCAAAGGAAGGGAAATATTACACCCGGACTCTAAACTTGCAATTTTACACATATGGGAGTCCTATCCGGATACGGGGGATAGTCTTCAGCGATAATCTTCACGGCCCACCAGTCTGGCCCATAACGAGTAATCCGACCATTTGAAGACCCCTTAATCCAGGACTCCCTCACTCTCTTCTTTAATATGCACATAGTTAAATATTTCCTGTAAGGCGGCTTGTTTCTTCTGAGCAGGAAAATATTTTTCAGAGAAATAGTAAATCATATCCTGGGGACTACGCACACAACCAGGAGCAAGAGTATTGTACCATGCCTTAGCATCACCCTTTAATGAGAACAGAAATAATTTGAGGATATAGTAGCAGCGAATTTTCTCATTATGAGCAAAAATGATGGCTATATCATTCAGTTTAGTAAGATGTGCCACTACGGTTTCAGTTTCAAAGCCATGGAAAGGATCAAATTCTACCGAAGTAATTAACTCTGGGTCGACAAAGTATTCATAATCCTTGTCAGAAACAATGATAGGTGAAGTAGCAAACTTAGGATCACATTTCATTCTAGCATTCAAATATTTTCTTTCAGTTTGCATAGTAGTTTCTTAAGATCATCCCTATCATTGCAAGCAAGAAAGTACTCAGCTATCTATCCCTCCATAACATAACCCACGGGTATATCAGGCAATTTATATCTAGGAGAGCTAGATATAATAGGTGTCTCATAATTTTTTAGTCTCAAAGACTTCATCAGTTTCGGTAATTTCATTAGTTTCAATATTCTCAGCATTTTCAAATCCAGCAAGTTGTTCATCAAGCCATTCACATAATGGCACAGTCTTATCAAGCAAGGTACCAACATCATCATAAGCATCATTCATAGCAGAAGCAACATCATCAATAACTTGCGACATATCCGGATTAATAGCAGATGGTGGTGTTGCAACCTTACTTATAACTGAAGGAGAATCAAGTCCAGAGCTAGATGGGAATTCCTTGAAGGAAATATGCCCTAGAGGCAATAATAAAGATGTTATTTTGTATTTCCTTATATCATGATAAATGCCTTTTATTCATGCTAGAATTGTATTAACCGGAAACTTAGTACATGTGTGGATACATAGACAAAACAGTATGTCCCTAGTATGCCTCTACTAGACTAGCTCATTGATCAAAGATGGTTATGTTTCCTAGCCATAAACATGAGTTGTCATTTGATCAACGGGATCACATCATTAGGAGAATGATGTGATGGACTAGACCCATTCATTAGCATAGCACTATGATCGTTTAGTTTTACTGCTATTGCTTTCTTCATGACTTATACATGTTCCTATGACTATGAGATTATGCAACTCCCGAATACCGTAGGAACACCTTGTGTGCTATCAAACGTCACAACGTAACTGGGTGATCATAAAGATGCTCTACAGGTGTCTCCGAAAGTATTCGTGGTGTTGGCATAGATCAAGATTAGGATTTGTCACTCCGAAGTGTCGGAGAGGTATCTCTGGGCCCTCTCGGTAACACACATCATAATAAGCCTTGCAAGCAAAAGACTAATGAGTTAGTCACGATATGATGTGTTACGTAACGAGAAAAGTGACTTGCCGGTAACGAGATTGAACTAGGTATAGAGATACCGACGATCGAATCTCGGGCAAGTAACATACCGATGACAAAAGGAACAACGTATGTTGTTATGCGGTTTGACCGATAAAGATCTTCGTAGAATATGTAGGAGCCAATATGAGCATCCAGGTTCCGCTATTGGTTATTGACCGGAGATGAGTCTCGGTCATGTCTACATAGTTCTCGAACCCGTAGGGTCCGCACGCTTAACGTTTGATGACGATCGGTATTATGAGTTTATGAGTTTTGATGTACTGAAGGTAGTTCGGAGTCCCAGATGAGATCACGGACATGAGGAGGAGTCTTGGAATGTCCGAGACATGAAGATTGATATATTGGACGATTATATTCGGACACCGGAAGTGTTCTGGAAAGTTTCGGAATTTACCGGATTGCCGGGGGGGTTACCGGAACCCCTCGGGGGAATGGTGGGCCCTGGTGGGCCACAGGGGAGAGAGAGGGCAGCAGCCAGGAGGTGGCGCGCCCCCTCCCTAGAAGGAGTCCGAATAGGACAAGGGGAGGGGGGCGCGGCCCCTCTTTCCCTCTCCTTCTCCCTTTCCTTCCCCCTTCTTCCTTCTTTGGTAGTTCCTACTAGGAATAGGATTGCAATCCTATTCCTAGTAGGATTGCACCCTAGCCGCACCATAGGAGGGCCGGCCGGCCTCCCCCTTGCTCCTTTATATACGGGGGCAGGGGGCACCCAAAGACACACAAGTTGAATTGTTCCAGCCGTGTGCGGTGCCCCCCTCCACAGAAACACACCTCGGTCATACCGTCGCAGTGCTTAGGCGAAGCCCTGCGCCGGTAGATACATCATATCCGTCACCACGCCGTCGTGCTGACGAAACTCTCCCGTGAAGCTCAACTGGATCAAGAGCTCGTGGGACGTCATCAAGCTGAACGTGTGCTGAACGCGGAGGTGCCGTACGTTCGGTGCTTGATCGGTTGAATCGCGAAGAAGTTCGACTACATCAACCGCTTCACTTGACGCTTCCGCTTCCGATCTACGAGGGTACGTAGACACACTCTTCCCTCTTGTTGCTATGCATCTGGTAGATAGATCTTGCGTGATTGTAGGAAAATTTTTAAATACTATGTTCCCCAACATTCCTTACCTCCCCTCGTCTTTGAGGGAAAGATCTTGGTTTTATCATCCTTCAGATTCCTCATAGTGATTAATAGATTTAAATCCCAAGTGACTCAGCAAATATAGCTATGCTCCCCGGTAAGAGCGGAAGAAAAAGATCTTGATAACCCACAAGTATAGGGGATCGCAACAGTTTTTGAGGGTAGAGTATTCAATCCAAATTTATAGATTCCACAAAAGGGGAGTGAAAGAATATTTGAAAGTATTAGGAGTTGAGTTGTCAATTCAACCACACCTGGAGATTAAATATCTGCAGCAAAGTGATCAGTAGCACAGTAATATGAGAGTTTTGATAGCAGCAGTAACGGTAACAGTAACAACAGTGATTTGTAGCAGTTGTGATAGTAGCAATAGCAATAGTAACTTTGCAAGAACAATACGTGGAAAACTCGTAGGCATTGGATCAGTGCACTCGTTGGATGATATTCATCATATAACAGTCATAACCTAGGGCGATACAGAACTAGCTCTAGTTCATAAATATAATGTAGGCATGTATCCCGTAAATAGTCATACATGCTTATGGAAAAGAATTTGCATGAAATCTTTTGTCCTACCCTCCTGTGGCAGCGGGGTCCATAAGGAAACTATGGGAATTAAGGCCTCCTTTTCGTAGAGAACTGGAACAAAGTATTAACACATAGTGAATACATGAACTCCTCAAACTACGCTCATCATCAGAAAGTACCCCGATTACTATCACCCCATGGTTTACGGATTATAACACGTAGCAACTGCATATGACTTGCAGGATCGGATCTAGAACATAGATATTATGGTGAAACATAAACGGTTCAGATATGAAATCATTGCACTTGGGCCCTAGTGACAAGCATCAAGCATGGCAAAGTCATAGGAACACCAATCTCAGAACATAGTGGATACTAGGGATCAAGCCCTAACAAAAATAACTATATTACATGATGAATCTCATCCAACACCTCACCGACCAGCGAGCCTACGGAGGAATTACTCACTCCCAGTGGGGAGCATCATGGGATTGGTGATGAAGGAGGGTTGGTGATGACGAAGACCGAAGATTCCCTTCTCCAGAGCCCCAAACGGAATCCAAATCTGGTCTCCTAACGAAGAACATGATGTGTCGGCGGCTCAGTATCGTAAAACGCGATGAAACTTCCTCTCCTATATTTTTCTCCAAAAATAGGTATTTGTGGAGTTGGTATTAGGGTCAGCGGGGCTGATACGTCTCCAACGTATCTATAATTTTTGATTGTTTCGTGCTATTATATTATCAACTTTAGATGTTTTATATGCATTAATATATTATTTTATATTATTTTTGGGACTAACTTATTAACCTAGAGCTGAGTGCTAGTTTCTGTTTTTTTTCTTGTTTTTGAGTTTTTCAGAAAGGAATATCAAACGGATTCCAAACGGAATAAAACTTTCGCGATGATTTTTCTTGGACAGAAGACATCTAGAAGACTTGGAGTTCAAGTCAGAAGATCCCCGAGGAGGCGACAAGCCTGATACGTCTCCAACGTATCTATAATTTTTTATTGTTCCATGCTATTATATTATCTGTTTTGGATGTTTTATATGCATTAATATGCTATTTTATATGATTTTGGGACTAACCTATTAACCCAGAGCCCAGTGCCAATTTTTGTTTTTTCCTTATTTTTGAGTTTCGCAGAAAAGGAATATCAAACGGAGTCCAAACGGACGAAACTTTACGAGGATTTTTCTTGGACCAGAAGACATCCAGAGGACTTGGAGTACATGCGAGGGGAGCCTCGAGGTGGCCACAAGGGTGGAGGGCACGCCCCCTACCTTGTGGGCCCCTCAAGCATCCCTTGACCTAATTCTTCCGCCTATATATTCTCAAATATTCCAGAAACATCAGAAGATCCATCAAAACCACTTTTCCGCCGCCGTAACCTTCTGTTCTCGTGAGATCCCATCTGGAGGCCTTTTCCCGTACTCTGCCGGAGGGTGATTCGACCATGGCGGGCATCTACATCAACACCATTGCCCTTCCGATGACGTGTGAGTAGTTCACCACAGACCTACGGGTCCATAGCTAGTAGTTAGATGGCTTCTTCTCTCTCTTTGATTCTCAATACCATGTTCTCCTCGATGTTCTTAGAGATCTATCCGATGTAATCTTCTTTTGCAGTGTGTTGCCAAGATCCGGTGAATTGTGGATTTATGATCAAATTATCTATGAATATTATTTGAGTCTCTTCTGAATTCTTATATGCATGATTTGATATCTTAGTAATTCTATTCGAACTATCGGTTTGGTTTGGCCAACTAGATTTGTTTTTCTTACAATTGGAGAAGTGCTTTGCTTTGGGTTCAATCTTGTGGTGCTCAATCCCAGTGATAGTAGGGGACCTGACACGTATTGTATTGTTGCCCTCGAGGATAACAAGATGGGGTTTTCATCATATTGCTTGAGTTAATTCCGCTACATCATGTCATCTTACTTAATGCGTTACTTTGTTCTGATGAACTTAATACTCTAGATGCAGAATCGTTTTGGTCGATGTGTGGAGTAATAGTAGTAGATGCAGGCAGGAGTCGGTTTACTTGACATGGACGTGATGCCTATATTTATGTTGCCTTAGATATCGTCATGACTTTGCGCTTTTCTATCAATAGCTTGGCAGTAATTTGTTCACCCACCGTAATATTTGCTATCATGGGAGAAGCCTCTAGTGAAACCTATGGCCCCCGGGTCTATTTTACATCTTATACGTTTCATATCTACTATTTTGCAATCTTTTAATTTTCAATCTATAAACCAAAAAACCCAAAAATATTTACTTTACAAGTTATTTATCTCTATCAGATCTCACTTTTGCAAATAACCGTGAAGGGATTGCCAAGCCCTTTATTGCGTTGGGTGCAAGTTGTTTGATTTTTTGTGTAGGTATTTGGCAATTTGTGCGTAATCTCCTACTGGATTGATACATTGGTTCTCAAACTGAGGGAAATACTTACTCTACTTTTCTGCAACACCCTTTCCTCTTCAACGGAAAACCAACACAAGCTCAAGATGTAGCAAAGCCACAGGGGTGCACCCTTGGGGGGCGCCCCTGGGCTTGTGGCCCCCTCGAGAGTCCCTCGACCCTACTCCTTGGTATATTAATTCAAAAATATTCAAGAAACCCTAGAGGCATCCACGAAACTACTTTTCAACAGTCACAGGTCTCTGTTCCCATGAGATCCCATCTTGGGGCCTTTTCCGGTACTCCGCCGGAGGGGGATTCGATCACGGAGGGCATCTACATCAACCTTTCCGCCCCTCCGATGATGTGTGAGTAGTTTACCACAGACCTACGGATCCATAGCTAGTAGCGAGATGTCTTCTTCTCTCTCTTCGATCTTCAATACAATGTTCTCCTTGATGTTCTTGGAGATCTATTCGATGTAATCTTCTTTTGCGATGTGTTTGTTAAGATCCGATGAATTGTGGATTTATGGTCAGATTATCTATGAATATTATTTGAGTTTTCTCTGAACTCTTTTATGCATGATTGAGATATCTTTGTATTTCTCTTCGATCTATCAATTTGGTTTGACCAACTAGATTGGCTTTTCTTGCAGTGGGAGAGGTGCTTTGTGACGGGTCCAATCTTGCGGTGTCCTCACCTAGTGACATAGTAGGGGTAGCGAGGCACGTTTTGTGTTGTTTCCATTAAGGATAACAAGATGGGGTTTATATCATATTGCATGAGTTTATCCCTCTACATCATGTCATCTTGCTTAAGGCATTACTCTGTTTTTGTTGGATTTATGCACTAGAGGCAATAATAAAATGGTTATTATTATATATATTTCCTTGTTCATGATAATTGTCTGTTATTCATGCTTGAATTGTATTGTACGGAAACAGCGATACATGTGTGAATACATAGACCACAACGTGTCCCTGGTAAGCCTCTAGTTACTAGCTCGTTGATCAACAGATGGTCAAGGTTTCCTGGCCATGGACATTGGATGTCATTGATAACGGGATCACATCATTAGGAGAATGATGTGATGGACAAGACCCAATCCTAAGCCTAGCACAAGATCGTGTAGTTCGTAATGCTTAAGCTTTTCCAATGTCAAGTATCTTTTCCTTAGACCATGAGGTTGTGCAACTCCCGGATACCGTAGGAATACTTTGGGTGAGCCAAACGTCACAACGTAACTGGGTGGCTATAAAGGTACACAACGGGTATCTCCGAAAGTGTCTGTTGAGTTGGCACGAACCGAGACTGGGATTTGTTACTCCGTATGACGGAGAGGTATCTCTGGGCCCACTCGGTAAGACATCATCATAATGAGCTCAGTGTAAATAAGGAGTTAGTCACGGGATGATGGATTACAGAACAAGTAAAGAGACTTGCCATGACGAGATTGAACAAGGTATCGGTATACCGACGATCGAATCTCGGGCAAGTACCGTAGCGATAGGTGATGGCTTCTCGCCCCTCGTTGGTTACCCCAAGTGGAAGGTTTGAGATGCAGTGTAGCGGTAGTTTTCCCTTGGCAAAGATACCAGGGATCAAATTCCCCTGAGACTCCAAGGTTCAACAAGAAGGTGTCAACTGCTAACGGCGCCAGATATTTAGCGGCTGACAGGACCTGCACACAGATACAAATAACTTTGCTCCCAACGAGTACAGAGAGGTTGTCAATCCCTCCGGCCTTGTCGTTTACAAAGGATCAAACGCAAGAGATAATAGTGATAGGTATTACTGCAACTAGTAAGTAAAAACAGAAAGTAAATAGTGGATGTGATCAGTGATGGTAATATGGACCGGGTCCCATGACGTTCACTAGTGATGTCTCTCTCCCAAAAGACGATAAAACATCTATGCGAGGTAAACGAATTACAGATGGGCAATTGACAGGATTATGTGCGCAAACCAATGCTAACTATGCTACAAAGAAAGGTAGAGGCTCAAAAGCATGGGCGGTACACCAAGGTAAGTAGACCGAAATCCATCTGCATCTACTACTAATCATCCACCTTGAGATATCTATCCAGAACATCTCGCTGGTATTAAGTTGCGAGTCCCACCCATAGTGTAAACTCAAAGCAACAGACAACTGCATTAAAAGAAGTTTGCGTAAAGTAAACAATCCTTGCACCCGCGAGTACAAGCACCGTTGTTTTCCCCCTTGTGGCAACAACACATCCCCTAGACTCATGTTTCTGTCACTCAAGCTAGTCATCGAGGGGCATGAACCCACAATCAAGCATAACGTTCCCTCTTGGAGTTACTACCTACTACTTGGCCAAAGCAATAAACAGCAACGGAGAACATGCAAGAATTACTCAAGAACATAAATATAAAAGAGGTAAATCAAATATATTACTCACACACAATCTGAACATAATCTCATAATCCATCGGATCCCAGCAAACTCATCATAGCAACAGCATAAGGATTACATATGTGCCTCGATCATGTAGGGCAGCTCACGAGGTCTAATTAGTGAAGAACAAAGAGGGGAGGAGAACATCACATAGCTACTGGTCATGGACCCATGGTCCAAGGGAGACTACTCACAACTCATCCGGGAGGCGTCCATGGTGGTGGAGAGGCTCCCGGTGGTGGTTCTCCCCTCCGGCAGGGTGCCGGGAAGAGTTCTCCTGGTGCTCCCGATCTTGGAAGCGCGGCGGCGGCGGAACAGAGATGAGATCGCGAAAAAGGGTTCCGTCCTCGAGGGTTTCGGGACGCGGTGTAAATATATGCCAAAGGGGGGCATCAGCGGAGGCCTGGGGGGCCCAGGCGCCCCCCCGGCGCGGCTAGGAGGGGGGCCGCGCCCCCAGGGCGCCTGGATCCCTAGTGGCCCCCCTCCGGCCCTACTTTGGCCGCAAGGAAGCTTCCGGAACGCTGATTTTTTATATATTTTTCCCGGAATTTTTCTGGCAGTTTACGTAATGGGAAAACCTGAAATACAAAAATAACAGAAAACAGAAACTGGCACTGGGGTGCACTGAGTTAATAGGTTAGTCCAAATATGATCAAAAGTGTATGGAAGTGTATAAATATCATAGCAATATCACACAAAAGAGGCATGGAGCAAGCAGAAATTATAGATACGTTTTGGATGTATCAACATCCCCAAGCTTAATTCCTGCTCGTCCTCGAGTAGGTAAATGATAACAAGCATAATTTTTGTGGTGACATGCTATTAACCATATAAGAACATTTCACAGTCACATGACAAGTGCTTACTGAGACAATGAATCTGTAGTAATTAAGTTGCCTCATGAGAAAATCACAAAGAACTGAAAGTGTTACAATATGATACTGAGATACTCAATAGATTTGCAATGAGCATGGTGTGCAAATATGATAAAATGGTACCTCGCTTGCCCCCTTTAGTGAAGCAAAACATAAATGCAGGGGCACCTCCAAGGTTTAAGTGATGACTAGATACAATGATTTCAGAATAAACGATATCATAATCATGCAAAAGACAATGGTACTTTGGGACAATGCACATTACACTCAGAATGACAATCATGCTCTCAATAGTTGGTGCTTTAAAGAAGGTGGAGACTCTCGAACCGTGGCTTTTGATGGCAAGGTTGAAAATCCATGGTCGGAAACAAAAACTAAACATGTACCAGAGCTCTTGGTTTTAAAAACAGAGGTAATAATTATTTTTTTGAATATGCATGTTTCGTCAACGAATGCTAGCAGATAACTCAATTACTTCTTGAGCTGGACAAGTTTCGAGGAACGGCTCCCGAATGAGGACAATCACATCCTCTTAATCTCCTTTGTTTATCACTGCCAAAGTTTTCTGATTTCTCATGAACAAAGCGTGAAGGAGGGTTTGTTTGTTGTATTAGTTTTTTAATGAGCCGGACGCACTCTATGCCAGTTCCTTCTCGTATTATGGGTTTGCACATTAGACATGCAATCCTGGGGTGAAGCTTGTCCAACTTAAAAAGATCATGAATTAACTACTACTTCCTCATGAACTAAAACAGAGGCACAAAAGAGAAATGTTTTTTTGATTAATTTCGAGATGGTACATGAAAGTCTTCGTTAGGAATGGCAGGTAAATACCATGTATAGGAAGGTATGGTGGACTCATATGGCATAACTGGTTTAAAGGATTTTGGATGCACAAGCAGTCAGTCCGCTTAGTACAGGCGAAGGTTAGCAAAAGACTGGGAGCAACCAACTAAAAGAGCAATGACGGTCATAATCATGCAGAGCGACAAAGCAACATTGAATCAGGCATGGAAGTTATATCGCTACTCAGAAATTAAAGATCATCAAGGCTTGATAGACTTTCTTTATAGTCTTAAATATGCGTGAGCATACGCCAAGTCAATCAAAATAAATTCTTGAAGGAAGATATCACTAAACCATACCACATCATAGGCAAACAAATCATGTTGGTACTCCAATAACACATTGAGAACCCCCCAGCTATTTGAGACTAACCATAAGAAAACATGAACTACTAAGCACCATTATGCACATAGCATTTTTATCATAGACATATCAACCAATGCAACAGAAGCCAACTCTCTTAATAAGATAAGCATGATAACTAAAGAGAGTTCCAGCGACCAACTAAACAAAAGCTCTTTAAAAAGAAAAACATTAAAACTAAGAGCTAAGCATGACATTAGCTATTGAAAGACAAAGAACACACACAGCAAAGATAGACATGAAAATTCTATGTTATGTTCTAGGTTTAAGTGGAGCGTGTTTCTCTCCCACACAAAGAAGGCTGAGTTCCAACTCGTTATGAACAACAAGCAAACCTAAAGAAAACTAAAAAGGAAACTAAAAGCAAGACGCTCCAAGCATAGCACATAACACATGAAGTGATAAAAATATAGTGGAACGAAAGACGAACTGATAATTGTTGATGGAGAAGAGGATGCACGAGGGCATCCCCAAGCTTAGACGCTTGAGTCTTCTTGAATATTTCTTGGGGGTGCATGGGGGCATCCCCAAGCTTGAGCGTTTGACACTCCTGAATCTTTTTATCATCTTCCCTCGCACACTTGAAAACTCCCTTCATACATAACTCATCATAATCTGATTAGCGAGGTTAGTACCCTTAATAAAATAATTGTTCATTGCTGGAAATAAGGATATTCTTGAAGGTCTACTGTTTCTCAAGATTGCCAAAAGATTTTTGCAAAGAAAAAGCAAGCTCAAGGTTTGCAAAATGAAGGAAAGGCAAAACAGGACAGAATCTGTGAAAAACAGACCAGCAGGTAGTAAATGATTTTTTTGGGGCACTTCTGCAACTCAAATCAAAAAACTCAGAACAGACGCCCGAAAGACAATTGTATAGAGCACGCTTTCGAAAAAATTCAGACCAAAAAGATGATCTGGTGTTTTTGTACGAATTTTTCTGTCCAAGGACAGAATCTGTTTCTTGGACAACACGTTACAACTTTTGAACTTTCTTGCAATCAGAGGCTACACTTGGCACAAAGCTGAAAAGTAAAGATACAATGATGATGCTACTGTAGTAACAACATCAAGACACAACAAAAGCAAAATAAAATTTTATTCATTGTGGGCTGCTTCCCAAAAGCGCTTTCTTTTATGCCTTTAAGCTAGGCATAATGCAAAAAGATCAAGTTGTATCAATTGAACCATCATCAAGATCATCAAAAAGCTCTTCAATAATACAACTAGTCTTAAGATGACTTTCAAATAAAGGCCTAATAGAGATACTTCTAGGAAGAAGACCAAAAGGAGAAAAGTCAAAGGAAGATTCATTTATAAATTTATCAAAGATAGGTGTTTCTTCCAGAGTCTTCATAGTTTCAACCCCTTTGGCAATAGATGGATTACTTTTAGAACGGGGAGCCTTTGGAACGTAAACGAACTTAGGCTCCTTCTTTGCCGGAGTTTCTACCTTTTTGGTTTTGATCGAGGAGAAAGTAGTTCCTAGAGTATCAAAGATTTCCTAAATCTTGTCTATCCTAGAAGAATCCAAGTCATGGGATTTGATGGTCTCCAAAGTTTTGAGAATTTTATGCATGGAGCTATCAAGCCTATTCACATTCCCTTGGATCTTACGATCCAACTCATTTATCTTATTAATGTTTGGCATCTCTAGCTCTATCTTTTCAAGTTTTTTCATAATGTGAGCTAGGGTGATGTCCTCTTGAATGCTAACAACAGGGGGATTACCAACAAGATTTTCAATAATACTAAGAGACTCCCAAACTGGGGCCTCTAGGAAATTCCCATTGATAGCAGAATCTAGAATAAACCTATTCCAAGAAGTAATTCCAACATAAAAATTTCTAAGCAGGATAGTAGTAGATTGTTTCTTGGTGGCTCTTTTTTGAGAATCATTAATTCTATACCAAGCATCTTTTAGACTTTCCCCACCTCTTTGTGTAAAGGTGAGAACTTCTGCCTCACCAAAGACAAAAGGACCAGACATAACGACAACTAAAGAATGAGATAACTATTTTTGTGATTTTCGATAAAAGACACTTAAAGCAAAAACTGAAAGGTAAACTAACAAGACTAAAAAGCAAAGGTAAAAGATAGCGTGCAACTCTCCTATCTTGAAGAGTGGAGTCCCCGGCAACGGCGCCAGAAAACTTTGCTTGATGGCTTCTCGCCCCTCGTTGGTTACCCCAAGTGGAAGGTTTGAGATGCAGTGTAGCGGTAGTTTTCCCTTGGCAAAGATACCAAGGTTCGAATTCCCCTGAGACTCCAAGGTTCAACAAGAAGGTGTCAACTGCTAACGGCGCCAGATATTTAGCGGCTAACAGGACCTGCACACAGATACAAATAACTTTGCTCCCAACAAGTACAGAGAGGTTGTCAATCCCTCCGGCCTTGTCGTTTACAAAGGATCAAACACAAGAGATAATAGTGATAGGTATTACTGCAACTAGTAAGTAAAAACAGAAAGTAAATAGTGGATGTGATCAGTGATGGTAATATGGACCGGGGTCCCATGACGTTCACTAGTGATGTCTCTCTCCCAAAAGACGATAAAACAGCTAGGCAAGGTAAACGAATTACAGCTGGGCAATTGACAGGATTATGTGCGCAAACCAATGCTAACTATGCTACAAAGAAAGGTAGAGGCTCAAAAGCATGGGCGGTACACCAAGGTAAGTAGACCGAAATCCATCTGCATCTACTACTAATCATCCACCTTGAGATATCTATCCAGAACATCTCGCTGGTATTAAGTTGCGAGTCCCACCCATAGTGTAAACTCAAAGCAACAGACAACTGCATTAAAAGAACTTTGCGTAAAGTAAACAATCCTTACACCCGCGAGTACAAGCAACGTTGTTTTCCCCCTTGTGGCAACAACACATCCCCTAGACTCATGTTTCTGTCACTCAAGCTAGTCATCGAGGGGCATGAACCCACAATCAAGCATAACGTTCCCTCTTGGAGTTACTACCTACTACTTGGCCAAAGCAATAAACAACAACGGAGAACATGCAAGAATTACTCAAGAACATAAATATAAAAGAGGTAAATCAAATATATTACTCACACACAATCTGAACATAATCTCATAATCCATCGGATCCCAGCAAACTCATCATAGCAACAGCATAAGGATTACATATGTGCCTCGATCATGTAGGGCAGCTCACGAGGTCTAATTAGTGAAGAACAAAGAGGGGAGGAGAACATCACATAGCTACTGGTCATGGACCCATGGTCCAAGGGAGACTACTCACAACTCATCCGGGAGGCGTCCATGGTGGTGGAGAGGCTCCCGGTGGTGGTTCTCCCCTCCGGCAGGGTGCCGGGAAGAGTTCTCCTGGTGCTCCCGATCTTGGAAGCGCGGCGGTGGCGGAACAGAGATGAGATCGCGAAAAAGGGTTCCGTCCTCGAGGGTTTCGGGACGCGGTGTAAATATGCCAAAGGGGGGCATCAGTGGAGGCCTGGGGGGCCCAGGCGCCCCCCCGGCGCGGCCAGGAGGGGGGCCACGCCCCCAGGGCGCCTGGAGCCCTGGTGGCCCCCCTCCGGCCCTACTTTGGTCGCAAGGAAGCTTCCGGAACGCTGATTTTTTATATATTTTTCCCGGAATTTTTCTGGCAGTTTACGTAATGGGAAAACCTGAAATACAAAAACAGCAGAAAACAGAAACTGGCACTGGGGTGCACTGAGTTAATAGGTTAGTCCAAATATGATCAAAAGTGTATGGAAGTGTATAAATATCATAGCAATATCACACAAAAGAGGCATGGAGCAAGCAGAAATTATAGATACGTTTTGGACGTATCAATAGGCAAATGGAATAGCATACGGGATTGAGTGAATCTGTGATGGCCTGGCTTATTAGGGATGATAGACTACTCATATCAATAAGGAATTCCTTCTTTTCCGGGAGCCCATTCGGATAGAACTCCAAAGTTAAGCGTGCTCAGCTTGGGGTAGTTTCAGGATGGGTGATCGACCGGGAAGTTGCTCCCGGGTGCGCACAAGTGAGGACAAAGTGCGCAGAAAAGACTAGTATTGATATGTGAGGCCAGTCTAGATCAAGCCAGGAGTAACGACCACCGGCGGGTGTGTCCGGGGCGTTACAAGTTGGTATCAGGGCCGACCCTCGCGGTTACACGGATGTTTGCAGACAGTTTGCAGTCATGTTGTGCATGACGTTTGTGACCCGTCGTGGCACACGGCATGGCACATGTACTGTCCTGGAAGCACAGACGGTTGTGCCAAGAGGGAATGTTCCTGTGGCCCGACGAGGACGTCGGTTCATCTGAGTGAGGGTGTATGTGATGGCCTGGCTTATTAGGGATGATAGACTACTCATATCAATAAGGAATTCCTTCTTTTCCGGGAGCCCATTCAGATAGAACTCCAAAGTTAAGCGTGTTCAGCTTGGAGTAGTTTCAGGATGGGTGACCGACCGGGAAGTTGCTCCCGGGTGCGCACAAGTGAGGGCAAAGTGCGCAGAAAAGACTAGAATAGATATGTGAGGCCAGTCTAGATCCCGCCAGGAGTAACGACCACCGGCGGGTGTGTCCGGGGCGTTACAGAATCCTTGACATCGTGGTTCATCCGATGAGATCATCGAGGAACACATGGGAACCAACATGGGTATCCAGATCCCGCTATTGGTTATTGACCGGAGAGTCGTCTCGGTCATGTTTACGTGTCTCCCGAACCCGTAGGGTCTACACACTTAAGGTTCGGTAAAGCTAGGGTTGTAGAGATATATGCACACGGTAACCCGAATGTTTTTCGGAGTCCCGGATGAGATCCCGGACGTCACGAGGAGTTCCGGAATGGTCCGGAGGTAAAGAATGATATATAGGAAGTCCAGTTTCGGCCATCGTGAGAGTTCCGGGGGTCACCGGTAGTGTACCGGGACAACCGAAAGGGTCCCACGGGTCCACCGGGTGGGGCCACCCATCCCGGAGGGCCCCATGGGCCATAGGTGGAGGGGGACCAGCCCTTAGTGGGCTGGCACACCCCCCTTGGGCCTCCCCCTGCGCCTAGGGTTGAAACCCTAGGGGTGGGGGGCGCCCCCCTAGGCTTGGGGGGCAAGCCACCCCCTTGGCCGCCGCCCCCCTAGGAGATCCAATCTCCTAGGGCCGGCGCCCCCCTGGCCCCCTATTTATAGTGGGGGGAGAGAGGGCAGCCGCACATCAGCCCCTGGCGCCTCTCCCCCCCGTTACACCTCTCCCTCCTCCCGCAGGGTCTTGGCGAAGCCCTGCAGCTTTTTCCGTTGCATCCACCACCACGCCGTTGTGCTGCTGGATCTCCATCAACCTCTCCTCCCCCCTTGCTGGATCAATAAGGAGGAGATGTTGCTGTACCGTACGTGTGTTGAACGCGGAGGTGCCATCCGTTCGGCGCTGGGATCATTGGTGATAGGGATCACGACGAGTACGACTCCATCACCCACGTTCCTTCGAACGCTTCCGCCCGCGATCTACAAAGGGTATGTAGATGCACTCCTTTATGCTCGTTGCTAGATGACTCCTTAGATTGATCTTGGTGAA
The DNA here is from genome assembly GCA_902687465.1 of Secale cereale. Lineage (NCBI taxonomy): Eukaryota > Viridiplantae > Streptophyta > Magnoliopsida > Poales > Poaceae > Secale > Secale cereale. The sequence continues at coordinate 94,713,984 of LR738714.1, read as the reverse complement.
GCGTAGGAAATTTTTTGAATTCTGCTACGTTCCCCAATAGTGGCATCTGAGCTAGGTCTTTGCGTAGCATCTTGCACGAGTAGAACACAAACAAGTTGTGGGCGTTGATTATGTTCAATTCTCTTGCCGCTACTAGTCCAATCTTGATTCGGCGGCATCGTGGGATGAAGCGGCCCGGATTGACCTTACACGTACGCTTACCTGAGACTGGTTCCACCGACTGACATGCACTAGTTGCATAAGGTGGCTGGCGGGTGTCTGTCTCTCCCATTTTAGTCGGATTGGATTCGATGAAAAGGGTCCTTATGAAGGTTAAATAGAAATTGACATATCACGTTGTGGTTTTGGCATAGGTAAGAAACGTTCTTGCTAGAAACCTATAGAAGCCACGTAAAAACTTGCAACAACAATTAGAGGACGTCTAACTTGTTCTTGCAGCATGTGCTATGTGATGTGATATGGCCAAGAAGATGTGATTAATGATATATGTGATGTATGAGATTGATCATGTTCTTGTAATAGGGAATCACGACTTGCATGTCGATGAGAATGACAACCGGCAGGAGCCATAGGAATTGTCTTATTTATTGTATGACCTGCGTGTCACTGAATAACGCCATGTAATTACTTTACTTTATTGCTAAACGTTAGCCATAGTAGTAGAAGTAACATTTGGCGAGACGACTTCATGAAGACACGATGATGGAGATCATAATGATGGAGATCATGGTGTCATGCCGATGACAAAGATGATCATGGTGCCCCGAAGATGGAGATCAAAGGAGCAAAATGATATTGGCCATATCATGTCACTTTATTTGATTGCATGTGATGTTTATCATGTTTATGCATCTTGTTTACTTAGAACGATGGTGTAAATAAGATGATCTCTCACCAAAAATTTCAAGAATTGTGTTCCCCCTAACTGTGCACCGTTGCTAAGGATCGTTGTTCCGAAGCACCATGTGATGATCGGGTGTGATAGGCTCTAACGTTGGCATACAACGGGCGTAAGCCAGATTTACACACGCAATACACTTAGGGTTCACTTGACGAGCCTAGCATGTACAGACATGGCCTCGGAACACGGAAGACCGAAAGGCCGAACATGAGTCGTATAGAAGATACGATCAACATGAAGATGTTCACCGTTGATGACTAGTCCGTCTCACGTGATGATCGGACACAGGCTAGTCGATTCGGATCATGTATCACTTAGATGACTAGAGAGATGTCAATCTGAGTGGGAGTTCATTAAATTTGATAAGATGAACTTATTTTTCATGAACTTAGTCTAAATTCCTTACAATATGTTTTGTAGATCAAATGACCCACGCTCATGTCACCCTCAACTTCAACGCGTTCCTAGAGAAATCCAAGCTGAAAGACGATGGTAGCAACTATACGGATTGGGTCCGTAACCTGAGGACCATCCTCATAGCTGCCAAGAAAACTTATGTCCTAGAAGCACCGCTAGGTCACGCTCCCGCCCTGGCAAACCAAGATGTTATGAACGCTTGGTAGTCGCGTTGTGATGATTACTCCCTGGTTCAGTGCGGCATGCTCTACAGCTTATAATCGTGGCTCCAAAAGCGTTTTGAGCACCACGGAGCATATGAGATGTTCCAAGAGCTGAAAATGGTTTTCCAAGCTCATGCCCGAGTTGAGAGATATGACGTCTCCAACGCATTTTACAGCTGTAAGATGGAGGAGAATAGTTCTGTCAGCGAGCACATACTCAAGTTGTCTGGGTTGGACAACCGCTTGTCTCAGTTGGGAATGAATCTCCCAGATGAAGCGGTCGTTGACAGAATCCTTCAGTCGCTCCCACCTAGCTACAAGAGCTTCGTGTTGAACTTCAATATGCAAGGGATGGAGAAGTCCATTCCCGAAGTGTATTCAATGCTGAAATCAGCGGAGGTGGAGATCAAGAAAGAACATCAAGTGTTGATGGTGAATAAAACCACTAAGTTCAAGAAGGGCAAGGGTAAGAAGAACTTCATGAAGGACGGCAAAGGAGTTGCCGCGCCCGGTAAGCTAGTTGCCGGGAAGAAGCCAAAGTATGGACCCAAGCCTGAGACAGAGTGCTTTTATTGCAAGGGAACGGGTCACTGGAAGCGGAACTGCCCCAAATACTTAGCAGACAAGAAGGCCGGCAACGTCAAAGGTATATGTGATATACATGTTATTGATGTGTACCTTACCAGTGCTCATAGTAGCTCCTGGGTATTTGATACCGGTGCAGTTGCTCACATTTGTAACTCAAAGCAGGAGCTGCGGAATAAGCGGAGACTGGCGAAGGACGAGGTGACGATGCGCGTCGGAAATGGTTCCAAGGTCGATGTGATCGCCGTCGGCATGCTGCCTCTACATCTACCCTTGGGATTAGTTTTAAACCTTAATAATTGTTATTTAGTACCAGCTTTGAGCATGAACATTGTATCTGGGTCTCGTTTGATGCGAGATGGCTACTCATTTAAATCCGAGAATAATGGTTGTTCTATTTATATGAGAGATATATTTTATGGTCATGCCCCGCTGGTCAATGGTTTATTTTTGATGAATCTCGAACGTGATGATACACATATTCATAGTGTGAATGCCAAAAGATGTAAAGTTGATAATGATAGTCCCACATACTTGTGGCATTGCCGCCTTGGTCATATTGGTGTCAAACGTATGAAGAAGCTCCATGCAGATGGACTTCTAGAGTCTCTTGATTATGAATCATTTGACACGTGCGAACCATGCCTCTTGGGCAAGATGACCAAGACTCCGTTCTCCGGAACAATGGAGCGAGCAACTAACTTATTGGAAATCATACATACTGATGTGTGCGGTCCAATGAGTGTTGAAGCTCGCGGAGGCTATCGTTATGTTCTCACCTTCACAGATGACTTGAGTAGATATGGGTATGTCTACTTGATGAAACACAAGTCTGAGACCTTTGAAAAGTTCAAGGAATTTCAGAATGAGGTTGAGAATCAACGTGACAAAAAAATAAAGTTCTTATGATCGGATCGTGGGGGTGAATATTTAAGTCACGAATTTGGCACGCACCTAAGGAACTGTGGAATTGTTTCACAATTGACACCGCCCGGAACACCTAAGCGTAATGGTGTGTCCGAACGTCGAAATCGTAGTTTGTTGGACATGGTGCGATCTATGATGTCTCTCACCGACTTACCGCTATCCTTTTGGGGTTATGCTTTAGAGACTGCCGCATTCACTTTAAATAGGGCTCCGTCAAAATCCGTTGAGACGACACCGTATGAACTTTGGTTTGGCAAGAAACCTAAGCTGTCGTTTCTGAAAGTTTGGGGTTGTGATGCTTATGTCAAGAAACTTCAACCTGAAAAGCTCGAACCCAAATCGGAAAAACGCGTCTTCATAGGATACCCAAAGGAAACGATTGGGTACACCTTCTACCTCAGATCCAAAGGCAAGGTTTTCGTTGCCTAGAATGGATCGTTTCTGGAGAAAGAGTTTCTCTCGAAAGAAGTGAGTGGGAGGAAAGTAGAACTTGATGAGGTGACAGTCACCCCTCCCGAACCGGAAAGTAGCACAGCACGGGAAATTGTTCCTGAGGTGCCTGCACCGACAAGGGAGGAAGTTAATGATGATGATCATGAAGATATAGATCAAGTTACTACTAAACTTCGAAGGTCCACAAGGACACGTTCCGCACCAGAGTGGTACGGCAACCCTGTCATGGAAATCATGTTGTTAGACAACGGTGAACCTTCGAACTATGAAGAAGCGATGGCGGGCCCGAATTCCAACAAATGGCTTGAAGCCATGAAATCCGAGATAGGATCCATGTATGAAAAACAAAGTATGGACTTTGGTGGACTTGCCCGATGATCGGCACGCCATAGAAAATAAATGGATATTTAAGAAGAAGACATATGCGGATGGTAATGTGACCATCTATAAGGCTCGGCTTGTCGCTAAAGGTTATCGACAAGTTCAAGGGATTAACTACGACGAGACTTTCTCTCCCGTAGCGATGCTGAAGTCCGTCCGAATCATGTTAGCAACTGCTGCATTCTATGATTATGAGATATGGCAAATGGACGTCAAAACAGCATTCCTTAATGGCTTCCTCAAGAAAGAACTGTATATGATGCAGGCGGAAGGTTTTGTCGATCCTGAAAAAATGCTGACAAGGTATGCAAGCTCCAGCGCTCGATCTACGGGCTGGTGCACGCATCTCGGAGTTGGAATATTCGCTTTAATGATGTGATCAAAGTGTTTGGTTTTATACAGACTTGGGGAGAAGCCTGTATTTACAAGAAAGTGAGTGGGAGCTCTGTAGCATTTTTCATATTATATGTGGATGACATACTGCTGATGGGAAATGATATAGAATTCTTGGAGAGAATAAAGGCCTACTTGAATAAGAGTTTTTCAATGAAGGACCTTGGAGAAGCTGCTTATATATTAGGCATCAAGATCTATAGAGATAGATCGAGACGCCTCATTGGTCTTTCACTAAGCACATACCTTGACAAGATATTGAAGAAGTTCAATATGGATCAGTCCAAGAAAGGGTTCTTTCATGTATTGCAAGGTATGAGATTGAGCACGACTCAGTCCCCGACCACGGCAGAAGATAGAGAAAAGATGAGTGTCATCCCCTATGCCTCAGCCATAGGTTCTATTATGTATGCTGATGGGCCTCGAACCCCTCGTTGGATTACCCCAAGTGGAAGGTGTAAGATGCAGTATGTAGAAGTGTTTTCCCTTAGCAAAGATGCCAAGGATCGAATCCCCAGAGACTCCTAGGTTCAACAGGTAGGTGTCAACTGCTAACGGCGCAAATAGCAATCAACGTGGACCTGCACACAGATACAAATAAATTTGCTCCCAACGAGTACAGAGAGGTTGTCAATCTCTCCGGCCTTGTAGTTCACAAAGGGTTAAAAGCAATATGATAGTAGTGATAGATAGTGTTTTGCAATAGTAAGTAAAATAGCGAAAAGTAAATAGTGTATGTGATCAATGATGGTAATATGGACCGGAGTCTCATGATGTTCACTAGTGATGTCTCTCTCCCAAAAGACGATAAAACAGCTATGTGAGGTAAACAAATTACAGCTGGGCAATTGACAGGACCACGAACGCAAACCAATGCTGACTACATTGCAAGAAAGGTTGAGGTTCAAAGCATGGGCGGTACGCCAAAGTAAGTAGACCGAAATCCATCAATATCTACTACTAATCATCCACCTTGAGATATCTATCCAGAACATCTCGCTGGTATTAAGTTGCGAGTCCCACCCATAGTGTAAACTCAATGCAACAGACAACTGCATTAAAAGAACTTTGCGTAAAGTAAACAATCCTTGCACCCGCGGGCAAAAGCACCGTTGTTTTCCCCCTTGTGGCAACAGCACATCCCCTAGACTCATGTTTCTGTCACTCAAGCTAGTCATCGAGGGGCATGAACCCACAATCGAGCATAACGTTCCCTCTTGGAGTCACTACCTACTACTTGGCCAAAGCAATAAATAACAACGGAGAACCTGCAAGAATTACTTATGAACTAAAATATAAAAGAGGTGAATCAAATATATTACTCAAGATCAATCTGAACATAATCTCATAATCCATCGGATCCCAGCAAACTCAACATAGCAACAACATAAGAATTACATAGGTGCCTCGATCATGTAGGGCAGCTCACGAGGACTAATTAGTGAAGCACAAGAACAGGAGGAGAACATCACATAGCTACTGGTCATGGACTCATGGTCCAAGGGAGACTACTCACGAGTCATCCGGGAGGCGTCCATGGTGGTGGAGAAGCTCTCGGTGGTGATCCTTCCCTCCGGCAGGGTGCCGGGAAGAGTTCTCCTGGTGCTCCCGATCTTGGAAGCGGCGGCGGCGGCGGAACAGAGATGGGATCGCGAAAAGAAGTCCTGTTTCAAGGGTTACGGGGAACCCTTTAAATATCTGCCAAAGTAGGGCACCGTGGGGCTCTCGGGGGGCCGAGGCGCCCCCCCGGCGCGGCCCAGGGGGGGGGGGGCGCCCACAGGGCGCCTGGAGCCCCTGTGGCCCCCCCAGGCTCCCCTTCGGAAGCAGTGTCGTTCCCGGAACGCTGATTTTTATATAATTTTTCTGTATTTTTCTGGGTAGTTCTCGAAACGTGAAAACGTGAAATACAAAAACAGCCGAAAACAGAAACTGGCACTGGGGTGCACTGGATTAGTAAGTTAGTCCAAATATGATCAAAAGTGTATGGAAGTGTATGAATATCATAGCAATATCACCCAAAAGTGGCATGGAGCAAGCAGAAATTATAGATACGTTTTGGACGTATCAACATCCCCAAGCTTAATTCCGGCTCGTCCTCGAGTAGGTAAATGATAACAAGAATAATTTTTGTGGTGACATGCTATTAACCATATAAGACTTTCTCATAGTCATATGAGAAAAGCTTACTGAGACAATGATTCTAAAGTAACTAAGTTGTCTCAAGAGAAAATCACAAATGACTGAAAGTTTTACAACATGAAACTGAAATATCAAAAAGATTTGCAATGAACATGATGTGCAAATATGATCAAGTGATATCTAGCTTGCCCCCTTTAGTGATGCAAAACATAAGTGCAGGGGCACCCTCAATGTTCAAGTGATGACTAGATACAATCATCTCAAAATAAACGATATCACAATCATGCAAAAGACAATGCTACTTTGGGAGAATGCACATTACACTCAGAATGACAATCATGCTCTCAGTAGTTGATGCTTGAAGTGCTAGAGCTTATTATTTTGAAACATGGAAGCAATTGTGTCAACGGTAGTAGTACTTCATATGTGTCATGCATAAAACATCTTATAAGTTGCAAGCCTCATGCATCGAATACCAATAGTGCTCGCTCCTTGTCCTAATTAGCTCGGATCCCCATGGGTTATCATTGCATTGCATATGTTTTAACCAAGTGTCACAAAGGGGTACCTCTATGCCACCTGTACAAAGGTCCAAGGAGATAGATCGCATTTGATTTCTCGTTTTTGATAGATCTCAACTTGAGGACATCCATACCGGGACAACTTAGAAAATAGATGATGGACTCCTCTTTAATGCGTAAGCATGTTCTCATGAGAGATTGAGGATTAAGGTCCAAGCTAAAACTTCCACCATGATGCATGGCTTTGGTTGGCGGCCCAATGTTCTTCTCTAACAATATGCATATTAATTCAACCCACGGTAAATCACCCTTACTTCAGACAAGACGAACATGCATAGCAACTCACATGATATTCAACAAAAGTGTGACAGTTGATGGCGTCCCCAGAAACATGGTTACCGCTCAGCAAGCAACTCATAAGAAATAAGATACATAGGCAACATATTCTTTACCACAAGAGTTTTTAGGCTACTTTCCCATGAGCTATGTATTGCATGGTTGATTTGCTTAGTGCAGGTGGAGGTTAGCAAAAGACTGGGAGCGACCAACTAAGAGAGCAATGACGGTCATAATCATGCAGAGCAACAAATCAATATTGAATCAAGCATGGTAGTTATATCGCTACTCAGAAACAAAAGATCATCAAGGCTTGACAAACTTTCTTTACAGTCTTGAATATGCGTGAGCATACGCCAAGTCAATCAAAATAAATTCTCGAAGGAAGATATTACTAAACCATACCACATCATAGGCAAACAAACCAAGTTGGTACTCCAATGACACATTGGGAACCCCCCAGCTATCTGAGATTAACCATAAGAAAACCTGAACTACTAAGCACCATCATGAAAATAGCATCTTTACCATAGACATATTAACCCATGTAACGGAAGCAAACTCTCTTAATAAGGTGATCATGGTAATTAAAGAGAGTTCAAACAACCAACTAAATAAAAGCTCTTTGAAAAGATAAGCATGAATACTAAGAGCAAAGCATGATAGTAGCTATTTAAAAGACAAAGAACACACACGGCATAGATAGGCATGAAAATTCCATGTAATGTTCTAGGTAGAGGTGGAGCGTGTTTCTCTCCCACATAAAGGAATGCTGGGTTCCGACTCATTATGAAAAACTAAAAACAAAACTAAAAGCAAGACGCTCCAAGCATAGCACATAACACATGAAGTGATAAAAATATAGCGGAACGAAAGACGAACTGATAATGTTGATGCAGAAGGGGATGCACGGGGGGCATCCCCAAGCTTAGATGCTTGAGTCTCCTTGAATATTTCTTGGGGGTGCACGGGGGCATCCCCAAGCTTGAGCGCTTGACACTCCTGAATCTTTTTATCATCTTCCCTCGCACACTTGAAAACTCCCTTCATACATAACTCATCATAATCTGATTAGCGAGGTTAGTACCCTTAATAAAATAATTATACCTTGCTGGAAATAAGGATATTCTTGAAGTTCTACTGTTTCTCAAGATTTCCAAAAGGTTTTTGCAAAGAAAAAGCAAGTTCTTAATTTGCAAAGTGAAGGTAAGGCAAAACAGGACAGAATCTGTGAAAAACAGAACAGCAGGCAGTAATTGACCTGTTCGGGATACTTCTGCAACTCAAATCAAAAAACTCAGAACTGACGCACGAAAGAAAATTACATAGAGAACGCTGTCGAAAAAATTCAGACCAAAAAGATGATCTGGTGATTTTATACGAATTTTTCTATCCAAGGACAGAATCTGTTTCCTGGACAGCACCTCACAACTTTTGAACTTTCTAGCAATCAGAGGCTATACTTGGCACAAATATGAAAAGCAAAGATACAATGATGATGCTACAGCAGTAAACAACATCAAGACACAACAAAAGCAAAAATTTTATTCATGTGGGCGGCCTCCCAAAAGCGCTTTCTTTATGCCTTTAAGCTAGGCATAATGCATAGATCAAGTTTTATCAAGAGTAAAGGAATAGCTAGCCCGTACAACGGACTCAAAAGGTAACTTGACCTTCTTACGAGGGAAGTGTTCCATCCCTTTCTTGAGAGGAAACTGAAATTTTATATTACCCTCTTTCATGTCAATGACAGCACCAACGGTGCGCAAAAAGGGACGTCCCAAAATAATTGGACAGGAAGGATCACATTCAATATCCATAATAGTGAAATCAACGGGCACATAATTATTATTGACAACAATAAGAACATCGTCGATCCTCCCCAAAGGTTTCTTTATGGAAGAATCAACGAGAACATCTCCAAAAGAACAAGAATCAAAGGATTTCAATTTAAGTATATCATATAGTCTTTTGGGCATAATAGAAGTACTAGCTACAATATCACATAAAGCAAAGCATGAGAAGTTATTTATCTTAATTTTAATCATAGAATCCCAACCATCTCCTATCTTTCTAGGTATGGAGGCTTCTACTCTGAGTTTCTCCTCCCTAGCTTTGATGAGAGCATTAGTGATATGCTTTGTGAAGGCAAGATTAAGCGTGCTAGTGTTGGGATCCTTAGCCATTCCTTGTAGAAAGGCGATAACTTCTGAAATACTACAATTATCAAAATCAATTTTATCATTAGTGGGAAGAATTGTAGTGTCATCCTCTTTGTTTAATTCGCTCTCTATTATAAGAGTTTGAACCTCTTCCCAAGTTTGGGGAAGCTCAGGAGCAATTTTAAACTGAGGCTTATACTTTTTTCCTGGAAGACCATGCCATGGGCATAACTCTCCATCATAACTAGTGTAATCACAAGGTTTATTTTTTTTGTAAATCCCGTCAGAGATAAGTGGGGCAATGGAAGTAGCGGTGTACCCCTCCCATTTAGTGTTTTTGGTAGAACCCATAATAGCAAGCAAGCAAGATAACTATTTTTGTGATTTTTGATAAAAGGAACTAAAGCAAAAATGAAAGGTAAACTAACAAGACTAAAAAGCAAAGGTAAAAGATAGCATGCAACTCCCCTATCCTGAAGAGTGGAGTCCCCGGCAACGGCGCCAGAAAATACTCCTTGATGGGCCTCGAACCCCTCGTTGGATTACCCCAAGTGGAAGGTGTAAGATGCAGTAAGTAGAAGTGTTTTCCCTTAGCAAAGATGCCAAGGATCGAATCCCCAGACACTACAGGAATCAGCTTCTTTGCCGACTGCCATGGCAGTCGGCAAAGGCATGAATGGCAGTCGGCAAAGCTCTTTGCCGACCGCTAGCAGTCGGCAAACAGTCCGGCTGAATTAGCGGCGGTAAAGGCCTTCTTTGCCGTCTGCTTCACAGAAGCAGTCGGCAAAGCTCTTTGCCGTCAGCCGTTTGCGGCCAGCAGACGGCAAAGAGCGTAGACGGCAGTGAGGTGAGGTGGGAGCCATTAGGGGTTAACGGCGTGCTTTGCCGACTGCTAGCAGTCGGCAAAGATAGCCTCTTTGCCGTCTGCCAGCAGTCGGCAAAGACCTTAGCCTCTTTGCCGTCTGCCAGCAGTCGGCAAAGACCTTAGCCTCTTTGTCGTCTGCCAGCTGACGGCAAAATGCCCAAATAGGCAACCCAGTGTTCCCAGGTTGCGCAGGTAGCTGCCACGTGGCCTTCTTTGCCGACTGCTAGCTGTCGGCAAAGCTCTTTGCCATCTGCTAGCAGTCGGCAAAGCTCTTTGCCGACTGCTAGCAGACGGCAAAGAGCCTATATAACCCCTGTTTTTAATTGAATTCATTCAATTTGACAGAAATTCATAGATATACACAGATAATACATATATACACAACAAGCATATCCAACAATATATTTCCACAAGTCCAACATATATCCATATGACATAAGAAGTTTCCAACAACATATCCATAGTGACATACACATCTCCCTCTCCTCTTCTTTATCTTCTTCTTCTTCTAACTAAGGTAGGTAAAAATGCCATTTTTTAGCATAGCTAGGTAAAAATGCTAACTAAGGTAGGTAGAAATTCACATCTCCCTAGGAGCAGAAGCAGGGATACGAGAGCACGCATGCATGCCTAGATCCTGCATGCCTTGCTTCTTCCAACTTCTCGTCCTAGAGCTCGCGTCGAAACATGAATGAAGGCCATAATCTGCATGTTATAAAACAAAATGGTTAGGAACAAAATAAAAGCACGTCTAACAACATGTTAACTTGTAGGCAGTCTTTGCATAAATAACAGTAGAACAACCTAAACGAGGCATAGTTATCAATGATACTAGTGACTGCCAACAATCTATAAATACTATATTAGTCAGAAACAACATCATAAAGATAACAGTGGGGATGCCACAGCTGAAAGGAGCAAGCTATTTTGTATTTGAGAAACTAGAAAAATGCACCAATAATTTCTCACAAGGTAACTGAATTTATGTGCACGCATTTAGACAGAAACAAGGGCTTGCACTATACACATTAACTAGAACATGATCGCAAGACACCAATATAAGCTAGAATCTACATGTACACATTAATTGTAATGTAGCATCACTAGCTCTGTTGTTAATGTTTGCATATATTACATCAGTAGTTGTCTGCCTAAGCAAACACGGAAGTACAACGCTTGAGATACAAGTATGCAGCAAGAACAACAGGCAATGTGATAATAGTATGAGCGCACTATAACTCTGAATTAATATGCACCTATGCGCATAAAAATTCAGCAAAGTGCTTTTAGAACCACTTTGCTGAATTAATATGCACCTTGCTGAATTTTTATGCACATAGGTCCATATAAATTCAGTTAAGTGCTTTTAGTTTTACTGAAAAATTCATTTAGTTTTACTCAAAAGTTCATTTACTAAATGGAGTACTCAAAAGTTCATTTTAATTAACTCAAAAGTTCATTCTGAAACGAGAAGAGAAGGAGCAAAAAGGTTTCATATAAATTTAATTAATGCAAAAGATTCATTTAGTTGTACTGAAAAGATCAATTCAGTTTTAACTAAACAGTATTTGTACACAGCAAAAAGATTCATTTACTCCTAGCACCAAGTCCTACTCCAAGAGCAAGTTTTAACTGAAGAGAGGAGAAGGAGTAGTTCTGCACCTGTGCTGTGCGGAACAGCAGCTGCTGAGGTGTTCAAGTCCATTATTAAAACACACTGAGCTTGCGCTAACTGCTAATTACTCCACTATCACTAATTAGTTCAGGGCTCCACTGTCACTAATTAGTTAAGGAGTAGTACTGATGAAGTACTATGGGAGTTCAGACATGCACTTGCCATAAAACCAGTATATTGCACAAACAACACTCGCAAATTGTCATAGGCTTTCTGTAACAGCCACTGTAATTTCATCGGTTATGACAAGAGCTGGTAGAACGATGGTTGTTTGCTTGGATCGCTGCACCAAAGATCGTTGAGGTCATAGTTAGTGAGGCAAGTAGCAGAAAAGAAGAGAAAATAAAATTTGAGAACAGCGACATATTATTTGAAAAATGATCTATCATCTTACTTGTCCCCACATGAAGATACTATGCTAGCCACCAGTGCATCGACCTCTTTGGGAATATCTAGTCATTTGTTCTGGAACCCAATTGCTCCAAAAACTTGCATTGGATTCAGCCTGCTCCAAAGTATAGGCAACATTTCTAATTCCCATAGATTATTCCAAAACTGAGACATCACACCTGATGCCAGCATTCAATTTTCTATCAGCACAAAATCATGGCAGGAAGAGGAGAAGACCAACATGACTTCAAAAAAAATAAAGAACTCACATTTCATTAGCTGGCTTATTACGCGGGACCTCTGGTGCTATCCACTCTAGCTGTTGGCCAACCGGAAATACAGTCATGATAAGTTATTTACAGAAGATACACACCAACTGAACAAGGAAAATGTAGGAGGCAATATGCCATTTGTCAAACGGAACCAATGAATCAGGAAATGATTCTAGATGAACAGATCAAAGTACTATAATCTTGCCATAACCACTGAAAAATGAACTCAACAACTTGGCTCCTAGCATTTCTTAGTGAAAACTAAGAAGGGTAAGCTGTAAATGTAACTGACATCAGTTATAATTAAGCAGAGTAGGGAAATTTCCTCGATGAAATGGGCTGGTACGTCCAGATGCAAGCAATTGTAATCAACAGCAAAAGTTAGATGTTCAAACAGAGGACGCCGATGACAGACTAATGGAACAATAAACTGAATGTAAATGAAATGGCATTAATTTTAAAGCAGAGCAGGGGGTTTCCTCAATTAAATGGGTCGGTGCGTTCAAATGCAAGCAACTGTAATCAACAAAAATTTATCAGCTATTTATTTTGTAACAACATACCTTCTCAATGAACTTCAGTGAACAGAGCACATTAGCAACGTCATATAATCTCCGGACTTTGGCTGTAGGAAAAACATAAGTAATACTCTTATTTTTTGTTTCGATTGGTATTCATACTGATACAGGCAAAGAATTACATAGAGGAAATAGTACAAATACTAACTTCTCATATTGGACTCCTCGACTCCTCGTGGCCTTCTCATTTTGCAGCTTCATCAAGTGAGATCATGCTTTGACCGCTGTCAAGATCAACGGCTCAGACGCGCCAGGAGACAGATCCGACGGACAATGAAGCACAAATCGGGGGAGTCTCCTGGGAGTGAGTTGGCCAGAATTGCTACTGGGCTTGGTTGCATTACCATCTGTAAACAATGCCAGTGAGGCTTCAGTGCTGCGAAGGGCTGCATTCTAATCGATGGCAAGCTTAAACAAGAAAGTCAGTTGAAGATTTACACCTTGGTGTTCATTATAAACAGAAAAGATCAGGTAATAAAGTTCAAAACTTCTAGTTAACATTTTAGAAGAAAAGGGCCTTAAGAGCCCTTTCACGCATATGTTGCACCAGTAATTATCCAATGCATCTAACAATGAGCTTTCTGGAAACTTGACGGTGTTTAGGAATTATACAATATTACAAGCCAAACAATGTAAGAATGCTCACTGCAGCTCGGAGATAACTAACAGTAAGTTGCAATTGTTCATGCCGTTTTTAACTACAAAAACACTCATCAGGCACAGGAATTAACCGCGAAGACCTCACTGCTATGGTCAAGGGAAGATTGTATTTAGATTAACAAAGTACACAATTTCATGATAGCTAATTCTCTCAAGCAATTGTTTCAGTCAAAGTTCAGTATGCACACAATTATGTTCAATTCACGCAAGATTTAGACAAAAAACAGACATATATTTATCGTAGTGGGGATGTCGGATTACTCACCGTCTACGAACTATGCCGAGCAGGGGTACCCGTGGACGGACGCGATGGCGCTCCTTGTTGCCGGATAGCGGTGGTAGTCGGCTGGGATTGGGGCGCACGCGGACGAGCCGTTCAGCCCCGTGCAGGCAGCCGTGAACACGCATCAGTCACCGGCCGCTCACGCCTCCTGAAGCCCCCAGCCGCCGGCCTTGAGATCCAGCTGCGCCGCCGCCAAGCTTGAGATCTAGCCACGTGCGTGCCTCCTGAAGCCCCCAGCCCACCGCCGGACTTGAGATCCAGCCGCACCGCCGCCGGCCTTGAGATCCAGCGCGCCGCCGCCTCAAACCCTTGCCCGCATCGCCTGAGGACACCCTCCGCAACGGCCGGCCGGCACACGTGAGTCGAAGCAGAGAGACGGATCTGGTCGGAGGGGATGGAGGAGCGGGACGAGGGGGTCACGTGGGTGTGCTGGGCACCGTCGAATCCGACCGGAGCTCGCCGGAATCGGCCGCCGTAGCTGCTCGCGCGGGGGAGAGGGAGAGACGAGCGGGAGAGAGAGAGAGAGGGGCGGAGCTTGGGGGAGTGTTGCACGCGGCCGGTGCTCGCCAGAACTGGCCGGCATGGGTGGTGGCGGCAGCAAGGAGATCATGGGGAGAGGAGCCGGGGTGGGGTGGACCGAGGGGTGGGGGTGAGTTC
>LR738714.1:94632479-94692947 GCA_902687465.1 Secale cereale | reverse complement strand
ATGAACCATGGAGAAGTTAGAATACAGTATATATAACACCAATATAAAATTATAATGAGTTCACAACAATACCTAAACAAGTTATTTGATTTATTACGCTAACGGATCTCACGAGTTTTCTGTTGAGTTTTGTGGTATGAAGTTTTCAAGTTTTGGGTAAAGATTTGATGGACTACGGAATAAGGAGTATCAAGAGCCTAAGCTTGGGGATGCCAAGGCACCCAAAGGTAATATTCAAGGACATCCAATCATCAAAGCTTAGGGATGCCCCGGATGGCATCCCCTCTTTTGTGTTCAATCCATCGATAAATTTACTTGAGGCTATATTTTTATTCACCACATGATATGTGTTTTTCTTGGAGCGTCTTGTATGAGTAGAGTCTTTGCTTTTTAGTTTTCCACAATAATCCTTGTTGTACAAACCTTTTGAGAGGTACACACATTAATTGTGAATTTATTAGAATACTCTTTGTGCTTCACTTATATCATTTGAGCTAGGATAGTTGCTCTAGTGCTTCACTTATATCTTTTTGAGCATAGCGGTGATCTTATTTTGAGGAAATCGATGAACTTTCATGCTTCACTTATATTATTCTGAGAGTCTCTAAACAGCATGGTAATTTTCTTGGGTTGTGAATTTAGTCTTAATATGATATGCATCCAAAGGGGATATAATAAAAACTTTCATAAAGAGCATTGAATATATGAGAAGTTTTATTCCTTACAATTGTTTTGAGATATTAAGATGGTGATATTGGAGTCATGTTAGTGAGTAATTGTGGATTGGTAGAAATACTTGTGTTAAAGTTTGTGATTCCCATAGCATGCACGTATGGTGAACCGTTATGTGATGAAGTCGGAGCATGATTTATTCTTTGATTGTCATCCTTTGTGTGGAGGTCAGGAGCGCGCGATGGTTAACTCCTACCAACCTCTTCCCTAGGAGCATGCGTGTAGTACTTTGTTTCAATGACTAATAATTTTTTGCAATAAGTATGTGAGTTCTTTATGACTAATGTTGAGTCCATGGATTATACACACTCTCACCCCTCCACCATTGCAAGCCTCTCTAGTGTCGCGCAACTTTCGTGGGTGCATTAAACCCAGCATTTACCCTTCCTCAAAACAACCACCATACCTACCTATTGTGGCATTTCCATAGACATTCTGAGATATATTGCCATGCTGTTGGAAATATGCCCTAGAGGCAATAATAAAATGGTTATTATTATATTTCCTTGTTCATGATAATCGTCTATTGTTCATGCTACAATTGTATTAACCGGAAACCGTAATAGATGTGTGAATACATAGACCACAACATGTCCCTAGTGAGCCTCTAGTTGACTAGCTTGTCGATCAATAGATGGTTGTGGTTTCCTGACCATGGACATTGGATGTCGTTGATAACGGGATCACATCATTAGGAGAATGATGTGATGGACAAGACCTAATCCTAAGCATAGCACAAGATCATGTAGTTCGTTTGCTAGAGCAACTCCTGGATACCGCATGAATGCATTGGGTGTATCAAATGTCACAATGTAATTGGGTGACTGTAAAGGTGCACTACAGATATCTCAGAAAGTGTCTATTGGGTTGGCACAAATCGAGACTGGGATTTGTCACTCCGTATTACGGAGAGGTATCTCTGGGTGCCCTCGGTAATGCATCATCATAATGAGCTCAATTTGACTAAGGAGTTAGTCACGGGATCATGTGTTATAGAACGAGTAAAGAGACTTGCCGGTAACGAGATTGAACAAGGTATGGGGATACCGACGATCGAATCTCGGGCAAGTAACATACGGATGGACAAAGGGAATTGTATACGAGATTGATTAAATCCCCGACATCGTGGTTCATCTGATGAGATCATCGTGGAATATGTGGGAGACAATATGGGTATCCAGATCCCACAATTGGTTATTGTCCGGAGAGGTGTCTCGGTCATGTTTGCGTGGTTCCCGAACCCGTAGCGTCTACACACTTAAGGTTCAGTCACACTAGAGATGTAATGGGAATTGTATGTGGTTACTGAAGGTTGTTCGGAGTCCCGGATGAAATCCCGAACGTAACGAGGAACTCTGGAATGGTCCGGAGGTGAAGATCGATATATTGGATGAAGGGTATTGGAGTCCGGAAGTGTTCCGGGGGTACCGGGCTATGGCCAGCATGGCCGAAAGGTGTTTCAGGGGCCCCGACAAGTGTTGCGGGGCCTCATGGGCCAAGAGGAGGGGGCAAACCAGCCCACTAAGGGGCTGTGCACCCCCCACACCCTTTCCCATGTAACCAGGAGAGGTGGGGCGCCCCATCTAGGGTTCCCTCTACCTGGCTTGGGGGCAAGTCACCCTAGGGTTTCCCTAGGGGGCGCCCCCATCTGCCTTGGCCGCCGCCCCCTAGATTGGATCTAGGGTGCCCCTCCTCCTCCCTTCCCCCTATATATAGAGAGGTATAGAGAGGGGCAGCCACACCCTTGGATACATCTCCATGCTACGGTGCTGCCCTTCTTCCCGTCCTACACCTCTTCCTCCTCCATAGTGCCTAGCGATGCTCTGTCGGAGAACCACGAGCTCCATCGCCACCACGCCGTCGTGTTGCGGGAGTTATCCCACAACTTCTTCTCCCCCCTTGCTAGATCAAGAAGGAGGAGATTTCCCCGGGCTGTACGTGTGTTGAACGCGGAAGCGCCGTCTGCTCGGCGCTAGATCGGATCTTTTGCGATTTGAATCGCCGAGAGTACGACTCCATCAACCGTATTCTTTGCAACGCTTCCGCTTAGCGATCTTCAAGGGTATGAAGATGCACTCCCTCTCACTCGTTGCTAGCATCTCCTAGATTGTTCTTGGTGACACGTAGGAAAATTTTGAATTATTACTACGTTCTCCAACACATGCAACTTCCACCGTTCCGCCATTATGAGTCTTTTCCTTGAGTTGTAAGTAAACAAAAGTGTGATGATCATCATTAGAGCATTGTCCCATGTGAGGAAAGGACGATAGAAGCTATGATTCCCTCACAAGTTGGGATGAGTCTCCGGGCTTTATAAAAAATAAAAGAGGCCAAAGAAGCCCAAATAAAATAAAAAAGGCCAAAGAAGCCTAATAAAAAATGGAAAAAACAAGAGAAAAGAGAGAAGGGACAATGTTACTATCCCTTTTCCACACTTGTGCTTTGGAATAGCACCATGTTCTTCATAATAGAGAGTCTCCTATTTTGTCACTTTCATATACTAGTGGGAATTTTTCATTATAGAACTTGGCTTGTATATTCCAATGATGGGCTTCCTCAAATTTCCCTAGGTCTTCATGAGCAAGCAAGCACTACAAAAAAAAATACACTTCCGTGATGATACGTGTTTGTCACATTAGGTCACATTTTCTGTCATGCATGTACATCCATGACAAATTTATGACAGAATCAAGATAGTCATACCTGTGCTGTCGTAGAAGTGTTCCATGACATTACCAAAATTATCATCACGGAAGTGTCCACTTCCATGACGATAAATCGCGCGTCACAGAAGTGCTTTCGTCAAGGGTGACCGACATGTGGCATCCACCGTAACGGAACGTCGTTAAGCTATCGGGTCCGGTTTTGGATCCGATAACCCGTTAACAGCCCCGACCAATGGGGATTTTCCATGTGTAAATCATCATTGGCTGGAGGAAACACGTGTCGGCTCACCGTTGCGACAGATGTCATCCTCTCATTGGACCCAAAGCGCCTATGATACGTCGACACGTGGCACGGCCCAACAGAGGCCCATTCCTGTGAAAAGGCTGGCCCATTTGACTTGGTCAAAAGGTGGCGGGCCGGCCCACGGCAAGCCCGTGAACGGCATGTTCGCATATAGCCCATTTACATCCCGCTAACCCAGGGCCCGTTTACGACCTATCCAAATTAGGCCCAATAGCGTCATGTGGGCCGTCCAATATAATTCCAGTCCGTTTTAACTTCCGGCCCATGTATGGACCATGACGTCTTTCGGCCCATATGAGGCCCTTATTACTCTCGGCCCATTAACGGCCCATGGTAAAATTGGTCCGTAATGAACAACGTATCACTTTATACCCATTATACTCTCGGCCCATTAACGACCCGTGGTAAAACTGGCCCGTAATGAATAGTGTATCACTTTATACCCATTAATGGCACGTGGTGAAACTGGGCACGGCCCAATAGAGGCCCATTCCTGTGAAAAGGCCGGCCCGTTTGACTTGGTCAAAAGGTGGCGGGCTGGCCCACGGCAAGCCTGTTAACGGCATGTTCGCATATAGCCCATTTACAGCCCGCTAACCCAGGGCCCGTTTACGACCTATCCGAATTAGGCCCAATAGCGTCATCTAGGCCGTCCAATATAATTCCAGCCCGTTTTAACTTCCAGCCCATGTATGGCCCATGACGTCTTTCGGCCCATATGAGGCCCTTAGTAATCCTCGGCCCATTAACGGCCCGTGGTTAAACTGAACCGTAATGAATAGTGTATTATTCAAACAGCAAGCACAACAAAATAAAACAAAATGACGCTCCAAGCAAAACACATATCATGTGGTGAATAAAAATATAGCCTCGAGTAAAGTTACCGATAGACGAAGACGGAAGAGGGGATGCCTTCCCGGGGTGTTGGGGATATAAGTATTTCATATGAACCGCCCAGGAGGGGCCGGGTTACCCTATGACGATTCATAACACCAGCCCAGAAGTACATTAAAGACATCGGCTTAGTTAAGGGCCCAAGGCCCACGGTGGCTTAAGGCCTGTAAGTATCAACCACCATGTATGTAACTTGTAGTGCAAGGCATGTAATATGAGTCACCGAGCCGGACACGATTGTATGAGCCGACCGGGACTTCGTAGGCCGCAGGGCATCAACCCGTGTATATAAGGGGGTGACTCGACAGCGGCTTAGGGCAAGAAATAAGAGATCGAGGGCTAGGCAAGCGCATCCGCAACCTAGCAATCGACACCCCAGCAATCCCAACCTAAACTGGAATAGGGTTTACCCTCACCACAGGGGCCGAACCAGTATAAACTCCCTGTGTCCTTTGTCTCGTTCTTAACTCCTTTAAGCTAAACATGTAGCTATGGCTCCACAATCAAGTCCTTACCTTAGGACATCTGCCGTGACACTTCCACGACAGTTGGCGCCCACCGTGGGGTCTGCGGCTGGCGGTTTTGAGTTCTTGAAGGGCAACTTCAAAGGGCTTAAGGGATACGCTGTGGGTCGGATGACTAAGATTCGTCGTGACAAGCTTTACATTGATGACGAGGGCTGGGGTCCCGAGGCCGGCTCAATTGAGTACGGGTACCGGGTCCCCTTTGGCGGAATTCACGTCTTCATCGGCAAGATCGGCGAACCGGGCCCTGAGCCGCTGAAAGATCGTGGATGTCGCCTAGAGGGGGGGGGGTGAATAGGCGCTTTAAAATAATTACGATTTACGCTTGAACAAATGCGGAATAAACCCAGCGGTTATTTTGTCAAGCACAAACCTACACCAACTAGGCTCACCTATGTGCACCAACAACTTATGCTAAGCAAGATAAACAACTAGATGATAACAAGATATATGAAAAGAAACAATATGGCAATCACAAAGTATAGTGCATAAGTAAAGGGCTCGGGTAAGAGATAACCGAGGCACGCGGAGACGACGATGTATCCCGAAGTTCACACCCTTGCGGATGCTAATCTCCGTTTGGAGCGGTGTGGAGGCACAATGCTCCCCAAGAAGCCACTAGGGCCACCGTAATCTCCTCACGCCCTCGCACAATGCAAGATGCCGTGATTCCACTAAGGGACCCTTGAGGGCGGTCACCGAACCCGTACAAATGGCAACCCTTGGGGGCGGTCACCGAACCCGCACACTTTGGCAACCTTTGGGGGCGGTCACCGGTACCCGTCAAATTGCTCGGGGCAATCTCCACAACCTAATTGGAGACCCCGACGCTTGCTTGGAGCTTTACACCACAATGATTGAGCTCCGAACAACACCAACCGTCTAGGGCGCCAAGGCACCCAAGAGGAACAAGCTCTAGGGTGCCCAAACACCCAAGAGTAATAAGCTTCTCAAACTTCACTTCCACGTATCACCGTGGAGAACTCAAACCGATGCACCAAATGCAATGTCAAGGGCACACGGAGTGCCCAAGTACTTCTCTCTCAAATCCCACCAAAGCAACTAATGCTAGGGAGGGAAAAGAGAGGAAGAACAAGAAGGAGAACACCAAGAACTCCAAGATCTAGATCCAAGGGGTTCCCCTCACCTAGAGGAGAAAGTGATTGGTGGAAATGTGGATCTAGATCTCCTCTCTCTTCCCCCCCCCCAAAACTAGCAAGAATCCATGGAGGGATTGAGAGATAGCAAGCTCGAAGAAGGTCAACAATGGGGGAAGAACACGAGCTCAAGAGATAAAGTTCAATGGGGAAGAAGACCCCCTTTTATAGGGGGGAGAAAATCCAACCGTTATCCCCACCAACCAGCCCGCAGCGAGCGGTACTACCGCTGGCTGCAGCGGTACTACCGCTTGGCCCAGCGGTACTACCGCTGGGACCAAGCACAACGCCGACGAGAGAAAAACAAAGAGAAAGAGCCCCGGAGCGGTACTAGAAGCGGTGGTTGGGCGGTACTACCGCGCCTACTGCCGCTCCTACTGCCGCCCAACCCGACACGAGAAGCGTCGGTCTCGAATCGAGGCGGCACTAGCACGGAACCGGAGCGGTACCACTGCATATAGCCATGGGCGGTACTACCGCTGTGAACCAGCGGTACTACCGCTTGTGGATATAAGCGGTACTACCGCTCTGGCCCAGCGGTACTACCGCAGGAGCAACAATAAAACCAAAACTACCATAACTTCTGCAAATGAGCTCCGAATTGAGCAAACTCAAGCTTGTTGGATAGGGGTGTTGGGGAACGTAGTATTTTAAAATTTTCCTACGATCACGCAAGATCTATCTACCAGATGCATAGCAATGAGAGGGGAGAGTGTGTCTACGTACCCTCGTAGACCGGGAGCGGAAGCGTCAAGTGACGCGGTTGATGTTGTCGAACTTCTTCGCGATCCAACCGATCAAGCACCGAACGTACGGCACCTCCGCGTTCAGCACACGTTCAGCTTGATGACGTCCCACGAGCTCTTGATACAGTTGAGCTTCACGGGAGAGTTTCGTCAGCACGACGGCGTGGTGACGGATATGATGTGTTCACCGGCGCAGGGCTTCGCCTAAGCTCCACGACGGTACGACCGAGGTGTGATTCTGTGGAAGGGGGCACCGCACACGGCTAAAACAATTCAACTTGTGTGTCTTTGGGTGCCCCCCTGCCCCCGTATATAAAGGAGCAGGGGAGGGAGGCCGGCCAACCTCTCCTGGTGCGGCTAGGGAGGGAGTCCTACTAGGAATAGGATTGCAATCCTATTCCTAGTAGGATTCACCGAAAGGAAGAAGGGGGAAAGGAATAGGAGAGGTGGCGCCCCCCCAATCCTAGTCCAACTAGGATTCCTAGGTGGGGGCGCCGGCCAGCCCTATGGGCTGCCTCTCTCTCACCCTTTAGGCCCACTATGGACCATCCCCTCTCGTAGGGGGTTCCGGTAACCCCCTCCGGCATTCCCGATAAATCCGAAACTTTTCCGGTATACTTCCGGTGTCCGAATATAGCCGTCCAATATATCAATCTTTATGTCTCGGACATTCCGAGACTCCTCGTCATGTCCGTGATCTCATCCGGGACTCCAAACTACCTTCGGTACATCAATACTCAAAAACTCATAATATCGATCGTCATCAAACGTTAAGCGTGCGGACCCTACGGGTTCGAGAACTATGTAGACATGACCGAGACTCATCTCTGGTCAATAACCAATAGCGGAACCTGGATGTTCATATTGGCTCCTACATATTCTACGAAGATCTTTTATCGGTCAGAACCGCATAACAACATACGTTGTTCCTTTTGTCAAACGGTATGTTACTTGCCCGAGATTCGATCGTCGGTATCTCTATACCTAGTTCAATCTCGTTACCGGCAAGTCTCTTTACTCGTTCCGTAACACATCATCTCGTGACTAACTCATTAGTCTTTTGCTTGCAAGGCTTATTGTGATGTGTGTTACCGAGAGGGCCCAGAGATACCTCTCCGACACTCGGAGTGACAAATCCTAATCTTGATCTATGCCAACACCACGAATACTTTCGGAGACACCTGTAGAGCATCTTTATGATCACCCAGTTACGTTGTGACGTTTGATAGCACACAAGGTGTTCCTACGGTATTCGGGAGTTGCATAATCTCATAGTCATAGGAACATGTATAAGTCATAAAGAAAGCAATAGCAGTTAAACTAAACGATCATAGTGCTATGCTAACGGATGGGTCTTGTACATCACATCATTCTCCTAATGATGTGATCCCGTTGATCAAATGACAACTCATGTCTATGGCTAGGAAACATAACCATCTTTGATCAATGAGCTAGTCTAGTAGAGGCATACTAGGGACATACTGTTTTGTCTATGTATCCACACATGTACTAAGTTTCCGGTTAATACAATTCTAGCATGAATAAAAGACATTTATCATGATATAAGGAAATACAAATAACATCTTTATTATTGCCTCTAGGGCATATTTCCTTCAGTCTCCCACTTGAACTAGAGTCAATAATCTAGATTACAAAGTGATGATCCTCACACCCATGGAGTCTTGGTGCTGATCATGTTTTGCCCGTGGAAGAGGCTTAGTCAACGGGTCTGCAACATTCAGATCCGTATGTATTTTGCAAATCTCTATGTCTCCCTCCTTGACTAGATCGTGGATGGAATTGAAGCGTCTTTTGATGTGCTTTGTTCTCTTGTGAAACCTGGATTCCTTCGCCAAGGCTATGGCTCCAGTGTTGTCATAAAAGATTTTCATTGGACCCGATGCACTAGGTACTACACCTAGATCGGATATGAACTCCTTCATCCAGACTCCTTCATTTGCTGCTTCCGAAGCAGCTATGTATTCCGCTTCACACGTAGATCCCGCCACGACACTCTGCTTGGAACTGCACCAGCTGACAGCTCCACCGTTCAATAAAAATACATATCCGGTTTGTGACTTTGAGTCATCCGGATCAGTGTCAAAGCTAGAATCGACGTAACCGTTTACGACGAGCTCTTTGTCACCTCCATATACGAGAAACATATCCTTTGTTCTTTTCAGATACTTTAGGATGTTTTTGACCGCTGTCCAGTGATCCACTCCTGGATTACTTTGGTACCTCCCTGCTAGACTTATAGCAAGGCACACATCAGGTCTGGTACACAGCATTGCATACATGATAGATCCTATGGCTGAGGCATAGGGAATGACTTTCATTTTCTCTCTATCTTCTGCAGTGGTCGGGCATTGAGTCTTACTCAACTTCATACCTTGTAAAACAGGCAAGAATCCTTTCTTTGACTGATCCATTTTGAACCTTTTCAAAATCTTATCAAGGTATGTGCTTTGTGAAAGTCCAATTAAGCGTCTTGATCTATCTCTATAGATCTTGATGCCTAATATGTAAGCAGCTTCTCCGAGGTCTTTCATTGAAAAACTTTTCAAGTATCCTTTTATGCTATCCAGAAATTCTATATCATTTCCAATTAACAATATGTCATCTACATATAATATTAGAAATGCTACAGAGCTCCCACTCACTTTCTTGTAAATACAGGCTTCTCCAAAAGTCTGTATAAAACCATATGCTTTGATCACCTCATCAAAGCGTATATTCCAACTCCGAGATGCTTGCACCAGTCCATAGATGGATCGCTGGAGTTTGCATACTTTGTTAGCACATTTTGGATTGACAAAACCTTCTGGTTGCATCATATACAACTCTTCTTTGAGATATCCATTTAGGAATGTAGTTTTGACATCCATTTGCCAGATTTCATAATCATAAAATGCGGCAATTGCTAACATGATTCGGACAGACTTAAGCATCGCTACAGGTGAGAAAGTCTCATCGTAGTCAACTCCTTGAACTTGTCGAAAACCTTTCGCAACAAGTCGAGCTTTGTAAACAGTAATATTACCGTCTGCGTCGGTCTTCCTCTTGAAGATCCATTTATTTTCGATGGCCTGCCGATCATCGGGCAAGTCAACCAAAGTCCACACTTTGTTCTCATACATGGATCCCATCTCAGATTTCATGGCTTCAAGCCATTTTGCGGAATCTGGGATCATCATCGCTACCTCATAGTTCGTAGTTTCATCATGGTCTAGTAACATGATTTCCAGAACTGGGTTGCCGTACCACTCTGGTGCGGAACATACTCTGGTTGATCTACGACGTTCAGTAAAAACTTGATCCGAAGTTTCATGATCATTATCATAAACTTCCTCACTAATTGGTGTAGGAATCACTGGAACAATTTCCTGTGATGTACTACTTTCCAATATGGGAGAAGGTACAATTACCTCATCAAGTTCTACTTTCCTCCCACTCACTTCTTTCGAGAGAAACTCTTTTTCTAGAAAGGATCCGTTCTTAGCAACGAATATTTTGCTATCGGATCTGTGATAGAAGGTGTACCCAACAGTCTCTTTTGGGTATCCTATGAAGACACATTTTTCCGACTTGGGATCGAGCTTATCAGGTTGAAGTGTTTTCACATAAGCATCGCAACCCCAAATTTTAAGAAACGACAACTTTGGTTTCTTGCCAAACCATAGTTCATAAGGCGTCATATCAACGGATTTAGATGGTGCCCTATTTAACATGAATGCAGCTGTCTCTAAAGCATAACCCCAAAACGATAGTGGTAAATCGGTAAGAGACATCATAGATCGCACCATATCCAATAAAGTACGGTTACGACGTTCGGACACACCATTACGTTGTGGTGTTCCAGGTGGCGTGAGTTGTGAAACTATTCCACATTGTTTCAAATGAAGACCAAACTCGTAACTCAAATATTCTCCTCCACGATCAGATCGTAGGAACTTTATTTTCTTGTTACGATGATTCTCTACTTCACTCTGAAATTCTTTGAACTTTTCAAATGTTTCAGACTTGTGTTTCATTAAGTAGATATACCCATATCTGCTCAAATCATCAGTGAAGGTCAGAAAATAACGATACCCACCGCGAGCATCAACACTCATTGGTCCACATACATCAGTATGTATGATTTCCAACAAATCTGTTGCTCGCTCCATAGTTCCGGAGAACGGATTTTTAGTCATCTTGCCCATGAGGCATGGTTCGCAAGCACCAAGTGATTCATAATCAAGTGATTCCAAAAGTCCATCTTTATGGAGTTTCTTCATGCGTTTTACACCAATATGACCTAAACGGCAGTGCCACAAATAAGTTGCACTATCATTATTAACCTTGCATCTTTTGGTTTCAATATTATGAATATGTGTATCACTACAATCGAGATCCAGTAAGAATAGACCACTCTTTAAGGGTGCATGACCATAAAAGATATTATTCATCAAAAATGAACAACCATTATTCTCTGATTTAAATGAATAACCGTCTCGCAATAAACAAGATCCAGATATAATGTTCATGCTCAACGCTGGCACCACATAACAATTATTTAGGTCTAAAACTAATCCCGAAGGTAGATGTAGAGGTAGCGTGCCGACGGCAATCACATCGACTTTGGAACCGTTTCCCACTCGCATCATCACCTCGTCCTTAGCTAATCTTCGTTTAATCCGTAGTCCATGTTTCGAGTTACAAATATTAGCAACCGAACCGGTATCAAATACCCAGGTACTACTACGAGCATTAGTAAGGTACACATCAATAACATGTATATCACATATACCTTTGTTCATCTTGCCATCCTTCTTATCCGCCAAATACTTGGGGCAGTTCCGCTTCCAGTGTCCAGTCCCCTTGCAGTAGAAGCACTCAGTTTCAGGCTTGGCTCCAGATTTGGGTTTCTTCGTTGAAGTAGCAACTGACTTGCTATTCTTTTTGAAGTTCCCTTTCTTTCCCTTGCCCTTTTTCTTGAAACTAGTGGTCTTGTTAACCATCAACACTTGATGCTCCTTTTTGATTTCTACCTCCGCAACTTTGAGCATAGCGAAGAGCTCGGGAATTGTCTTTTGCATCCCTTGCATGTTATAGTTCATCACGAAGCCTTTATAGCTTGGTGGCAGTGATTGAAGAACTCTATCAATAACACTATCCTCGTCAACTTTGCAACCAAGTTGAGTCATATGATTGTAGTACCCAGACATTCTGAGCAAGTGTTCACTGATAGAACTATTCTCCTCCATTTTGCAGCTGAAGAACTTATTGGAAATCTCATATTTCTCAATTCGGGCATTTGCTTGAAATATTAACTTCAACTCCTGGAACATTTCATATGCTCCATGACGTTCAAAACGTCGTTGAAGTCCCGGTTCTAAGCCGTAAAGCATGGCACACTGAACTATCGTGTAGTCATCAGACCGCGACTGCCAGACGTTCAAAGCGTCTGCATCAGCGGAAGGGGGCTTGTCACCTAGCGGTGCTTCAAGGACATAATTCTTCTGTGCAGCAATGAGGATAATCCTCAGGTTACGGACCCAGTCCGTGTAATTGCTACCATCATCTTTCAACTTAGCTTTCTCTAGGAAAGCATTAAAATTGAAAGGAACGGTAGCACGGGCCATTGATCTACAACGACATAGATATGCAAAACTATGAGGACTAAGTTCATGATAAATTAAAGTTCAATTTAATCATATTAATTTAAAGAACTCCCACTTAGATAGACATCCCTCTGGTCATCTAAATGATCACGTGATCCAAATCAACTAAACCATGTCCGATCATCACGTGAGATGGAGTAGTTTTCAATGGTGAACATCTTATGTTGATAATATCTACTATATGATTCACGCTCGACCTTTCGGTCTCCAGTGTTCCGAGGCCATATCTGTATATGCTAGGCTCGTCAAGTTTAACCCGAGTATTCTGCGTGTGCAAAACTGGCTTACACCCGTTGTATTTGAACGTAGAGCTTATCACACCCGATCATCACGTGGTGTCTCGGCACGACGAACTTTCGCAACGGTGCATACTCAGGGAGAACACTTATACCTTGAAATTTAGTAAGGGATCATCTTATAATGCTACCGTCGTTCTAAGCAAAATAAGAAGCATAATAAGATAAACATCACATGCAATCAAAATATGTGACATGATATGGCCATCATCATCTTGTGCTTTTGATCTCCATCTTCAAAGCACCGTCATGATCACCTTCGTCACCGGCTTGACACCTTGATCTTCATCGTAGCATCGTTGTCGTCTCACCAACTATTGCTTCCACGACTATCGCTACCGCTTAGTGATAAAGTAAAGCAATTACATGGCGATTGCATTTCATACAATAAAGCGACAACCATATGGCTCCTGCCAGTTGCCGATAACTTTACAAAACATGATCATCTCATACAAAACCGTATAACTCATCATGTCATGACCATATCACATCACAACATGCCCTGCAAAAACAAGTTAGACGTCCTCTACTTTGTTTGTTGCAAGTTTTACGTGGCTGCTACGGGCTTTAGCAAGAACCGTTCTTACCTACGCATACAAAACCACAACGATGTTTCGTCAAGTATGTGCTGTTTTAACCTTCACAAGGACCGGGCGTAGCCACACTTGATTCAGCTAAAGTGAGAGAGACAGACACCCGCCAGTCACCTTTAAGCAACGAGTGCTCGTAACGGTGAAACCAGTCTCGCGTAAGCGTACGCGTAATGTCGGTCCGGGCCGCTTCATCTCACAATACCGCCGAAGCAAAGTATGACATGCTAGTAAGCAGTATGACTAGTATCGTCCACAATCTCATTGTGTTCTACTCGTGCATATCATCTACGCATAGACCTGGCTCATGATGCCACTGTTGGGGAACGTAGTATTTTAAAATTTTCCTACGATCATGCAAGATCTATCTACCAGATGCATAGCAACGAGAGGGGAGAGTGTGTCTACGTACCCTCGTAGACCGGGAGCGGAAGCGTCAAGTGACGCGGTTGATGTTGTCGAACTTCTTCGCGATCCAACCGATCAAGCACCGAACGTACGGCACCTCCGCGTTCAGCACACGTTCAGCTTGATGACGTCCCACGAGCTCTTGATCCAGTTGAGCTTCACGGGAGAGTTTCGTCAGCACGACGGCGTGGTGACGGATATGATGTGTTCACCGGCGCAGGGCTTCGCCTAAGCTCCGCGACGGTACGACCGAGGTGTGATTCTGTGGAAGGGGGCACCGCACACGGCTAAACAATTCAACTTGTGTGTCTTTGGGTGCCCCCCTGCCCCCGTATATAAAGGAGCAAGGGAGGAGGGGCCGGCCAACCTCTATGGTGCGGCTAGGGAGGGGACTCCTACTAGGAATAGGATTGCAATCCTATTCCTAGTAGGATTCACCGAAAGGAAGAAGGGGGAAAGGATTAGGAGAGGTGGCGCCCCCCCAATCCTAGTCCAACTAGGATTCCTAGGTGGGGGCGCCGGCCAGCCCTATGGGCTGCCTCTCTCTCTAACCCTTTAGGCCCACTATGGACCATCCCCTCTCGTAGGGGGTTCCGGTAACCCCCTCCGGCATTCCCGATAAATCCGAAACTTTTCCGGTATACTTCCGGTGTCCGAATATAGCCGTCCAATATATCAATCTTTATGTCTCGGACATTCCGAGACTCCTCGTCATGTCCGTGATCTCATCCGGGACTCCGAACTACCTTCGGTACATCAATACTCAAAAACTCATAATACCGATCGTCATTAAACGTTAAGCGTGCGGACCCTACGGGTTCGAGAACTATGTAGACATGACCGAGACTCATCTCTGGTCAATAACCAATAGCGGAACCTGGATGTTCATATTGGCTCCTACATATTCTACGAAGATCTTTTATCGGTCAGAACCGCATAACAACATACGTTGTTCCTTTTGTCAAACGGTATGTTACTTGCCCGAGATTCGATCGTCGGTATCTTTATACCTAGTTCAATCTCGTTTACCGGCAAGTCTCTTTACTCGTTCCGTAACACATCATCTCGTGACTAACTCATTAGTCTTTTGCTTGCAAGGCTTATTGTGATGTGTGTTACCGAGAGGGCCCAGAGATACCTCTCCGACACTCGGAGTGACAAATCCTAATCTTGATCTATGCCAACACCATGAATACTTTCGAAGACATCTGTAGAGCATCTTTATGATCACCCAGTTACGTTGTGACGTTTGATAGCACACAAGGTGTTCCTACGGTATTCGGGAGTTGCATAATCTCATAGTCATAGGAACATGTATAAGTCATGAAGAAAGCAATAGCAGTTAAACTAAACGATCATAGTGCTATGCTAACGGATGGGTCTTGTCCATCACATCATTCTCCTAATGATGTGATCCCGTTGATCAAATGACAACTCATGTCTATGGCTAGGAAACATAACCATCTTTGATCAATGAGCTAGTCTAGTAGAGGCATACTAGGGACATACTGTTTTGTCTATGTATCCACACATGTACTAAGTTTCCGGTTAATACAATTCTAGCATGAATAAAAGACATTTATCATGATATAAGGAAATACAAATAACATCTTTATTATTGCCTCTAGGGCATATTTCCTTCAAGGGGAAGACGTGAAGCATCAAAACAGCCTAAGATATGCCTAAGATATGGAGGAATGAATCCTCCATCAGAGATGAACCGGCAAAACCTCCAACATCGAAAACATCATAGAAGATGCATGTGAACTCCGTTTTCGATGAACTCCAGCTTGTCATCAAGATGACCATAAGCTCTAAGACTCACAAGGAGAAGAACCAAATAAGAACCAATAAAGATGATGCAAGGATGCAACGGTTTGAGCTCTCTACGAACGATACAATCAAGCTACTCATCGAGAGCCCCCCCTTGATAGTACGGCAATCGATCCTATAACCCGGTCTCCCAACTACCACCATGAGACCGGTAAAATAGAAAACCTATCAAGGGCAAACCTTTGCTTTGCACATAGTCCACTTGAGTTGGATGATGACGATCTTGACTCCCTCAAGTTGGACCATCTTTCTTGATTGCGTTGGCTCGATGAATACTAGTAGATTGCTCCCCCATACTCCACTATGGGTGAGCCACTCTTCGGCACATCTTCACGAGTCCATTGTCACAACAATGGATGACAAGCTTCAAGCACTTGATCTCTTCGTGATGCTCCACTTGAACTTGCACACCGCAACCATACCATGGGATTGCTTGATCCCTCTCGGTACATCTTCTACACTTTGTGTGTTGATCAACTTGATTCATTCTTTGACTTAGTTTTGATCAACCTTGAATCTTTCCAACTCTCTTCATTTGGATGATGTCTTGAAGGTAAACATGAATGATCACAAACTCTTCTTCTTCAAGACATGCTAGCAATAAGCTCAACACCCACAAGACCAATCTTTGGATAATTCCTTAATAGCACCTTGGTCATCACAAACTCTCCTTGAAACCAACAAATGAACTCCAAGAAAAGCCTATGGACAAACCCTTCAAATATAACTCAAGGCAACCATTAGTCCATAGAGATTGTCATCAATTACCAAAACCAAACATGGGGGCACCGCATGTTCTTTCAGCCGCACATCTGCACCGACATCATCGAGCCGGCTCAGCGTGCGTGACCCGCCTGAGTTCGGCCCGCGAGGAAGTGTGCTTTCGTCAGATACATCCAGGGCACTAGAGGCTCCGGATCTTATGAAGAAACAGCTGTTCTCTCTGATGGTGAGTCATCTACACGTGAGACTAACTCCATGTATCGGATGCAGAGCGGACGGCTTGGGGGCTCGTCCGATGGCAACATTATTGCAGACTTCAGTGAGCCACCGAATATGGTGGCGATCTTCATGGCCGGCACCCAGACGGCTCTCAGTTCAACACTCGTAGGGACCATAACACCCGGCGCGACAACAGCTGCAGCAGGCGCGGACGGCTCAGCACACCCGCCGACTCAAGCTTTATCATATCTATTGGAGAATCTGGCGACTCTGATGGGAACGGAGGTTACTCCAGAAAATCAGGATCAACACAAGACGGCTGTGGATAAGTTGCGGCAAGAGATAACGCAAGTTAGGGAGGACATGGCAGCCGAGAATACTAGGATGGCTGAAGAACGGGCTGTTCTGGATGCCCGAGCCCAGCGGATTCGAGCGGAAGCTTTTCGGCTCTCGGTAGGATAGAACGCTGCTAATGAAGCCATGACGAGGAGAAAGCAACATAGTCGTCTTCCCTTTGTTTATGAGCCAAGGAATCTTTTCTTGGACGGGGCAGGGGTAGTGGGCCGCCGGTATTAAACCGGACGACAGAGGCACCCAGGACCGGCGGTCCGGTTCATCAGCGTACGACCGGGTCTCTGTATGCAGATCAGAACCGCCCGACCCCTCGATATCCTCCAGCACCGGCGGGTCACTACTCCAACCCTCTGGATAACATGATAACAGCAGCGTCAAGGCAGGCGGCTTTGCCAGTTGAAGGCGAAACTCCGATGGCAGTGGAAACCCGAAGACCTCAGGAGCTGCTTTAGACAGCACTACAACAGCATCAGGCTTATTCTTATAGTCGAGACCGAATTCATTCAACACCCCGTCCAAGTGCTAGCTACAACAGACATGTTGACTCGCCAGAGGTTTCAAGCGCGGAATGTCGTCGTGACTCGCCACGTGGATATCACCCGATGCGGCATGACGCCAGGGGACAGGATGTGCCGGTTCACGCGGCCGATCATCAGCCGGTGCCATATTACCCGGCAACGTCAGTGGAAACAGGTAGAACTTTCCGGGCATGGGGTGTGCCATGTCTGACGGCGGCTATAAGGAACGAATGGTTGCCTAAGGATTTTAAGGGGCCTCGCAAGGTGCCGAACTACATAGCAGATCAGCCCCCTGAGGCCTGGTTAGAGAGCTACAAGATGGCGATGGAGATGTTGGATGTTAGCGAAGCTACATGCGCTAAGTACTTCACCATGATGCTAGAAGGCACGGCTCGCAATTGGTTAAAATGATTACCCGTTAACTCCATCGGGTCATGGGCAAAATTGAAAACCAGGTTCATCAAGCACTTCAAGGACACGTGTACGCATCCCATGTCGATCATGGATCTAGACTCTTGTGTTCAGAACGAGGGTGAGTCAACAACTAGTTGGGTACGCCGGGTCTCAACCATCATGCACTCCTCAGATAAGATCAACGCCGAATCAGCAATAATCATGTTGGAGAAGAATTGCCGTTTCCCTCCACTCAAGTTGAAGCTAGGCCAGCTCAAGCGCCATTGTAATGATGTGGGGGAGCTCATGGCGGCTCTCGTCAAGTATGCCGACTCTGATAGTACCAAGGACCCCGAGTCTGAAGCAGACATGCCGGGAAAGGGAAAAAGGGTAATGACCCGGGAGGACAGCAGTATAACCCGGCCAATCAGCACAGTGGTAATAAGCACAAGGCTGATGCTTTTGTAGCTAATACAGGGGCACGGAATTTTAACCAGCGTCGTAAGGGGAGGCCACCTCCAAGGTACAATATCGATGAGGTGATGAATCAGCCGTGTCCGAAGCACGGGTTGGATGAAAAGCCGACCACCCATGCATGGAAGGATTGCAGCATCATGCGATCTTACAGGGAGTTCATCCAGAATGGCCAGGGACTGAACGACGGCTCAGGATCCGGTTCTCAGGGTCCGGGTCATGGAGGCGGTGGCTCCAGCTCTGACTTTCAGGGACAAGGCAGTCAAGGCGGTAACTATCAGCAGAACAACCAAGGGAACCAGCAGCAGTCCGGTTATCAGAGTAACCCAAAGCAGTCGAGCAATGGGCAATACCACGTGTTCACTACGAGTCTGTGCAAACGAGACCAGAAGCTCCATAAGAGGGCAGTGAATGGCGTTGAGCCGGTGGTGCCCCGTTACTTAAGATGGTCTGAGCAGCCCATTATGTGGAGCTGCGAAGATCACCCGCCCCGAGTTGATAATCCGGGTCAGCTGGCCCTAGTGTTGGCCCCTCAGGTCCGAGGGTATAAGTTCACCAAGGTTCTCATGGATGGAGGGAGCAACATCAATATTCTGTATTATAATACCTTCCGTCGTATGGGGTTAACTGATAAGAAGCTTAAACCGTCGAACACCGTTTTTCATGGAGTTGTGCCTGGTAAGTCGGCGTATCCAGTTGGTAAAATTGATCAGGAAGTAACCTTTGGAGATGAGTATGATGCCAGGACAGAAACCTTGACGTTTGAAGTTGTGCGGATCTACAGCCCGTACCATGCTTTGTTTGGCAGACCGGCTTATGCTAAGTTTATGGCAAGGCCATGTTATGTTTATCTGCAGCTCTAGATGCCGGGTCATAAGGGGAATATCACATTGCATGGGAGTCGCACCATAGCTTTGGAATGTGAAGAAGGTGATGCAGCTTATGCAGAGTCGGTTTGTGCCACAGAGGAGCTCAAGTTTTACAAAGATAATGTTGATCCGGTAGATATGACGTCTTTAAAGAATCCAACTACAGAGCATGATCCGTTGCTGAAGTTTAAGTCGGCAGATGACACCAAGATGGTAGATTTTGTTCCTGGCGACTCATCCAAGCAGTTCAGTATCAGTGCCAATCTGGATCCAAAATAGGAAAGCGTGCTCATTGAGTTCATCAGTGAGAACCGGGACATCTTTGCATGGAAGCCTTCAGACATGCCGGGTGTACCGAGAGAACTCGCTGAGCACACTATTAATATTGATCCGAAGTATAAGTCGGTCAGACAGTTTCTTCGCCGTTTTAATGAAGAGAGATGGAAGGCCATCAGTGAAGAGGTGGCCCGGCTCTTAGCGGCCGGGTTCATCATAGAAGTTTTTCATCCCGAGTGGTTGGCTAACCCGGTTTTAGTGCTTAAAAAGAATGGCACGTGGCGCATGTGTGTGTATTACACAGATTTAAACAAAGCTTGTCCAGCTGACCCGTTTGCCCTCCCTCGTATTGATCAGATCATTGATGCTACGACGGGTTGTGAGCGCTTGAGTTTTTTGGATGCATATTCTGGATATCATCTGATCAAAATGGCAGTTAAGGACCAGGAGAAGACGGCTTTCATCAATCCATTCGGAGCCTTCTGCTGTGTATCTATGCCTTTTGGGCTTAAGAGTGCCCAGGCGACTTACCAGAGGTGTGTACAGAACTGCCTGCATGGTCAGATTGGGCGCAATGTTCATGCTTATGTGGATGATATCGTGGTCAAGTCTAGGAAGAAGGAGACTCTAATTGATGACTTGAGGGAAACGTTTGACAATCTCCGGGTGTATAAGATGATGCTTAACCCGGCCAAGTGTGTTTTTGGTGTTCCAGCAGGCAAGCTTCTGGGCTTTCTAGTCTCTGAGAGAGGCATTGAAGCTAACCCGGAAAAGATCAAGGCCATCACCTCCCTGGCAGGACCAAAATGTATCAATGATGTCCAGCGTGTGGCAGGACGGATAGCGGCATTGAGCCTGTTTATAAGCCGCTTAGGTGAAAAGGCTATCCCTCTATACCAGATGATGAAAAAGACAGATGATTTCGTCTGGAGTGAAGCTACTGATGAAGCGTTCGAGGCACTCAAACAGCAATTGGCTGAGCCACAGGTTCTTGTGGCCCCCATTGACAAAGAGCCTTTGTTGTTATATGTTGCTGCAAACAGCCGGGCCGTCAGTGTGGCTATTATGGTGGAAAGAAAGAGGCTGGTAAAGAGCATCTAGTTCAAAGGCCGGTTTACAACATCAGTGAGGTCCTCATTGAGTCTAAACAGAGGTATCCACATTGGCATAAACTAGTTTACGGGGTCCTTATGGCGAGCCGGAAACTCAAGTAGTATTTCCTGGGTCATCCCATTATAGTCGTGAGTTCTGCTCCCTTGGGAGACATTATCCAGAATAGGGAAGCTACAGGACGAGTGGCCAAATGGGCCATTGAGCTTGGGCCTCATGATTTAAAATATATGCCTCGAACAGCCATCAAATCACAAGCGCTGGTGGATTTCATCAACGACTGGACATAACTACAGACGCCTGAAGAAAAGCCAGATAATACGTATTGGACGATTCACTTTGACGGGTCCAGGCAATTGGAGGGCTGGGGGGCTGGAGTTGTTTTAACTTCCCCACGCGGTGATAAGCTTTCTTATGTCCCCCGGCTCATGTTTCCATGTACTAATAATGCAGTTGAGTATGAAGCCTTGCTCCATGGCCTTTGGATGGCTAAAGAGATGAATTTAAGCCGGGTCAGATGTTTCGGCGACTCAGATTTGGTAGCTCAGCAGGTTTCTGGCAAATGGGACTCCAAGGATCCGCTCATGGCGGTTTATCGCCGAAAGGTTGATGCTATTGCAGGTCACTTTAAGGGTTACCAAGTTGAGCACATCGATCGAAGGAAGACGAGGCAACAGACGCCTTGAGCCGGTTAGGATCTCAGCATAAGCCGCTGCCACCCAATACCTTTTTAGGCGATTTGCTTAACCCGTCTGTCAAGTTGCCTATAGAGGAGGACCTCGCTATCCCTAACCCGGAGGTACAATTGGTGGCGGCTCTTCATGTCATACCAGATTGGACAGTCCCTTATTTGGCTTATATGACCCGGGGTGAGTTACCTGAGGATGAAATATTAGCCAGGCAGATAACCCGGTGGTCTAAGTCAATGACGATCGTCAATGGAGAATTGCATAACCGCAGTGTTTCAAGCGTGTTTCAACGCTGTGTCTCGCCTGAGGAAGGCTGCGAGATTCCACAAGAGATCCATGAGGGATATTGTGGTCACCATGCCAGTTCTAAATATCTGGTAGCGAAAGCTTTCCGTCCTAGATTTTACTGGTTAACGGCTCATGCTGATGCTGAGGACTTGGTCAGTAAATGTGACGGCTGTCAAAAATTTTCACGGGTGGCTCATGTTCTGGCTCAAGAGTTGAGGATGATCCCGATAACTTGGCCGTTTGCAACTTGGGGGCTTGATATGGTAGGACCTTTTAAAAGATCCAAGGATAAGAAAACCCACCTGTTGGTGGCAGTGGAAATATTCACCAAGTGGATCGAGGCAAAGCCAGTCAGCAAATGTGATGCAGAAACAACAGTGCAGTTCATCAAGAAGGTGATTTTCCGGTTTGGTTTCCCCCACAATATCATAACAGACAATGACACTAATTTGTCTAAGGGTGCTATGAAGGAGTTTTGCCAGCGTGAGCATATCCAGCTTGATGTATCCTCTGTGGCTCATCCCCAATCCAATGGCCAAGCAGAGTAGGCCAATCAAGAGATCTTACGAGGGATCAAACCCCGGCTCATGGTTCCTCTAAAGAGAACGCCGGGTTGTTGGGTGGAAGAGTTACCTTCCGTGTTGTGGAGCATTAATACTACACCCAACAGGTCTGCAGGATACACGCCCTTCTTCATGGTCTACGGAGCAGAGGCGGTTCTTCCTAGCGATATCCGTCATGACTCGCCCTGAGTGGTGGATTACGTGGAAGCTGACAATGAGACGGCATGACAGGATGCGTTGGATCGATTGGATGAAGAACGTGATCTTGCGGCGGCTCGATCGTATCAACAAGATTTACGACGATATCACAGCCGGCGGGTCAAGACCAGAACCTTTCAAGAACGCGACTTAGTTCTCCGGCTCATCCAATATCAGACTGACATGCATAAACTTTCGTCGCCTTGGGAAGGACCTTTTGTCGTCAGCAAGAATCTGCACAACGGGTCATACTACTTGATCGATATCCGAGAGCACAAGGACTCACACACGTCAGAAGAAGAGACTAATCGACCGTGGAATATTGCTCACCTCCGGCCTTACTATACTTAAGCCTTCAGCTCTCATGATGTAATTTGATGATGTAAATATCAGTACAATATAATAAAGTCGGCATCCCCGCCAATTCAGGGCCTCTGCCATTTTTTCAAAGTTGAGTCTCTATTATCATCATACATATCTTCTCAAGAAGCTTAGTACCCAAATCAAAGGGATCATGAAGAGTTGGATGCATAGCACAGCTCCAACATAAGCTCTTGATGAGAATAATCAGCAAGTATGTCACTTGGGGGCTTCCTGTTCAAACATAGGCGTATTCGACCAAAGAGAACACATCGTTACTACCCATTTGACCGGGTTATGTTCAAACATAGGCGTATTCGACAAAAGAGGACATAACCTGTGCGTCATCCTACCTGTGCCCAGCTGCTTCAACTCCATCAGGTCATCCTGATTGACCTGGTGAACTCTTGGCAATCAATCTTAATGGCGCATTCGACCAAGACTTGAGCTTGCTAAGGTTCAAACGTCGGCTGTCACTGCGAGAGCACGGTGCTACAGATAGTCAGGATAGATCTAGGCTCAAAATGCCGCCTTCCTTGAAACTTGGATAACTCGGCCTATGATGCAAGATGCAACTCTAACCCCGCGTACTCTAGGCAAGTCTATCTTTAAAAAAGACCTGCACTTGTCTAGGTTCAAATGTCGATTGGGTACTGTGAGAGCCGGCTCATAGCACGCACATATCTTCTAGGGGCCACCAAGGCTAGTTTCATTGAAGAAGAACCTTTGGCTTGGCGGCCTGCAAAAGCCTCGAGTATTTTTTGTTTGTTTTGTTTCTGTTTTTTCTTTGCTTACTTGAAAGTTTTCGTTTTGAAGTTGTGTTCTTTGCAAGATCGACCTAAATTTCTTCCCTTCATGGCTCATATTTGAAGCCTCTCCGGGTCTCTACAACCCAATCTACTGAACGACTCTCAGCCACCGGAGAATAACAACTTCATGGAATTATACCTTTACAGGGTTATGAACATATGGAGGCTGCTTAAGCCAGCAGTTCAAATTATGTATTCAGGAGGCGGTTTATATTGATCTGTGCGTGCCAATACCATCACAAGGATAAAATAAGGATTCCAACGTTTGGAGACTCATAATATCATCAAAAGACAAGCAGTGTGCACGACGACGCGACAGTTGGTACGATAAACCGGCAGGAAAAGTGTTTCGCTATCCTATTACAAAATGTTGTGAGCCAGACAAAAGTCCAAATATTTCTATCATAGGTACATGAGCCGCCCGACGGATCATTCTCCTTGGCCTTGCTACTTTGGTGATTCTGGGTCATCCGTCGCCGGTTCTACGTCCTCCACTGTTTGAAAATTCTACGCCAACCAGTCCAAGCCAGCCAGAGCTTCAAATTTAGCCGCCCCATCAATAAGGTCAGTGGTATCAATTTCACGGGCAAAGGTATGCTTACTAATTGGAGGAATACGATCCATCACTTTATAAGAAGGAGTGGACATCTTCTGATTTTGCGCATCATAAGCCAGCTGATATTTCGACAAATCCATTTCATTTGCAATCAACCTGGCCAATGGCCGGATGTCCTTGACACAAGCAGCGAAGTCTTTATGGTCAAAAGTTGAGCCATCTTCCTTCAAACTTGGATACCCAGTAGCCAGGTCGGACGTTTCCAGTTCAGGAAGCCATGCTTTAGCCCGGCTTAAGGCCATGACAGCACCGGCTCTCGCAGATGACCGCTTGATTTCGTCTATCCTAGCAGGCAGAACAGAGAGTCTTTGCAAGATATCTACAAAGAATGTTGGTGCTTGGCTGGACGGAGAGATAACAGCCAGAGCACGCTACGCCCCAGTGTACAATTGTTCCATGAGCGTATAGATGGCTTTTAGCTTCACAAGTGGATCTTTGCCAAGAATATTGCTTCTTTTGTCTACATAACAATTAAATTGATCAGTAACAGGTTAAGTTCTCTCAAGATTTTACAAGTTGAGTATGGCGGCTTACCAAATATGGCTGCAGTCATTTATGAGATATGGTGTTTTAAGCTGGAGAGCTCCGTTGTCACCGCTTCAAGAGATGTTTCGGCTTTTTCAGCCAGTTGCACTAAGGCAGCCCTTTCTTTAGTCCATGCAGATTCCTCAGACTTAAGTTTAGCCTTCAAGTCATTCACTTCAGACAAGCTAAATTGGAACTTGGATTCAGCTTTCTGAGTTTCTGATTCTTTGCGCTTAAGCCGTTCCCGAGCATCCTTCAGCTGTGTTTGTAATTCCGCAGTCGCTTCCTGAACAGGTAAAGTAAGCATGAGACAGATTAACTGTCGGTTTAATAAAGATTCAAGTCCCAAGCCTTTTGCAAGAAACAACACTTGACCCTTTGGGGCTAATGGAGGCTGAAGTTTTCTTTCTGAGCCGGATTCATGTTATTAAGTCTCAAGCACTTTGCAAGCAAGATCACTTGACCCTTTGGGGCTAATGGAGGCTGAAGTTTTCTTTCTGAGCAGAATCTATATTATTAAAGTCTCAAGCACTTTGCAAGAAAAAGTACTTGACCCTTGGGGGCTAATGGATGCGATTTTTTTCTTCTCAAGTTAATATATTCCTAAGCATAAAAGTCCCAAGCACTTTGCAAGCAATAGCACTTGGCACTTGGGGGCTAATGTACATCGCTTTTATATGTCAAGATAATTATGGTAGCTGATGACAACTTGGCTTCTACCACTGGTTTAAGGATGATGTGCATGCAAGTTATATGCAATATTAATAAGGACCGGCTCATTCAGCCTGATTAAGCCGGCCCTTGGGGGCTACATATGCAATGTTATTTAAGAAGGGATTTTTTGGTTAAGTGACATGCCGAACTAAAGTCTATAGAATATTCAGTTCTATCATATCCATTAGACTTGGGGGCTGGAAGGACAGTTAGAAATTGGTCAAAAACATTACCTCAAATTTTTGATGCATCTGCTTCACCATGTCAATTTCAAGATCACGATTACTATGAACCTGACCGAGAAAACCAGACAAGACTTCGCCCGTACTCAACTGTGTGTACTGTGACATGTCAAACCTCACGCGCCGATTTTCAACAACTTCTTGTTTGGCGGGGTGTTTGGCTAACACTATTGGGTTGCCCGGCTCTCTAAAACTAGTGCCAATAAATGTAACATCTTCAGACCGATCTTCTGCCGGTTAAGATGGGGCAGGCGGTTTGGCAGGTGCAGAATCAGCCTTGGCAGGAGCAGTGGTGGCATCGGGCACCTCAAGGGGAGCGTCATGAGTAACCTCTTCAATTGGCCTTTGAGCATCTGTTGCTGACGCCTGCAGTGCCGGTTCAATAATCTTGGGGTCAGCCGTCGGTTTAGTCGCCCTGGCCCTCTTAACAGGTTTTGCTTGGCCTCTGCATCAACAGCAGTAAGTCGTTGCAAGGTTATAAATATCTAAAAGTTGAAATGAACAAGGGAGAAGTCATTTACCCAGGAGCGGTCTTGAAAGCCGGAAGTTGACTCTTAGATGAATCGACGGAGGATGAACGAGAAGTTTCCTGTTAATTTGAATCAGACGAGTTCAGGGATTACTGAATAAGACCCATTGGCAGATAATGAGAGTTTATGAATGGAAGTACCTCATTCCGGCGTTTTCGTCGAGGCAGAGTATTGGGCAAGCCAGAGGACAATTCCTCTTCTCCGGAGTTTCGGGTCCGACGGCGGCTCTCGTGTTGCTGTTGCTTCAAAAGAAAGTGAGGATCTAAATGAGCTGAAGGGTGTGAAAAGCTTACTTTCCAGATAACTCGTTGAACTTTTTGTCTTGGCAAGGATTCTGAGCCGGAGGAAATAGTAATTACTTCTTCATCTACGGCCTCACTAGCCTCCGTGTCATCCTAGCAATAATCAGTGTCAATAAGATAGTTGAAATAAGAGCCAAGAGAGTCAAGGACTACCTCCGACTCAGTGCCATAGTTCAGTTCCAACAGACTAGAAGCACTAGTTTTCTTCTTAGTCTTCTTAACAGCTTTCTTGGCGGCTCTGGCTCTCTTGGCGGCTTCATGATCATAAGATTTCTTCCAGAAGGCCGACTTAGCCTGTGAGAGGCGGCGAATTTAACATTGGCAATGGAGCTGAATGATAAAACAGCAACAGTTAAAATTAAGAGTTACCTCCGGTGCCGGGTTAGATTTGCAGAAAGGCAACATGCCCACTTTGCTGCAGTCACACAAGGATTCATTTAAAATAGTTTTTGTCATATCTGTGATGACATTCACCTCCAGGTCCTCAGAACTATGGCGCAAAGGATCATTCTTCTCTCCAGTATATTCACACATTAAACCAGACCTACGTCTTAAAGGAATAATTCGCCAAGCAAGCTAGCACCGAGCTAAGTCAATTCCAGTTAAACCGTTTCCGAGAAGGGCCTTCACCTTTGAAAGAGTGGGGGCAATTGACTTGCGTTCTGAAGCGGTGAGCTTTTCAACAAGAGGGTGATTGGCGTCTAAACTTTGAGTACAGAGACCCGACAAAGGATGCTCATCAGCTAGAGAAGTATCTTTACAATAAAACCAAGTTTTGTTCCAATCTTTCAGATGACTTGGCAGACAGGCATAAGGAAAAATAGAGTATCTCCTTCTTTGGATAGAGACAACTCCAAGCTCTAGGCTAGGGCCATTGGTAAATTCATTCTGGCGGTTCAAGTAAAATAACTCCCTAAAAAGCAAGATGCTGGGTTCCTCTTGAAGATATACTTCACAAAAAACTTAAAAATTGCAGATATTTGACACGAAATTGGGTCCGATGTCTTGGGGATGGATCTGGAAGAAGTGCAGGACAACTCTGAAGAATTTACAGCTGGGTGGTGAGAAACCCCGGTTCATGTGGTCAGTAAAAACAATCACTTCATCATCTGTGGGTGTAGGTCTTTCTTCGCCCGGGTTAGGAGCACGGTAAGGCATAATTGGAGCATTAGGCAGATATCCGACTTTGACAAAGTCGGCAAGTGTAGCTTCAGTAACAATTGTGGGAACCCAGTTACATGTGGTGACTGTCTTTGGCGGCATTATGAACAAGCAGACCTGACAAGTGAAATTTTATTGCCGGTTCAGGAAAGTCGGAGATAAATTGCTACAAGGTCAGCATGGCGGCTTAAATGGGGCCTAATGGCATAAGAGTAGTCACAAGCTGGAAAATTAAGCCGCCATGGTAAATGCGAGTGTTCAGGAAAGCAAATTTTACTAAGTCTGGAAAAAACAGTTTTCATAGGTTGCGGTGGTAATTTTGGATCTATGGCTGCTCAGAAATCAAGATTAAATGACGAACAGGCAAAACTTGAGATCGATATGATGCAATTCTAAGAGACGAATCCAGTTATCCGCTGAGATGAGATTTACAGTATTGACTAAAGAGATACTATCAACATCAGCATACAAGGAGACATCAGGGTTCAGAAGAAGAAGCCATAGTTGCAGAAGAAGAAGATGAACTGTGAAGAACTTCACGGGAACCCTAATGGATCTGGGAGGAGAAGAACAGGAATGTACCTGAGCATGTAAGACGATAGCGGCGGCACGCGGAAGAGACCTGGTCACATTGGGTCGACGCGGCGGCTATTAGTGAAGATGAAGCAGAGGGCGACGGTGACGGCGGAGCTCGGTTACAGGGACGACGCGAGGAAGGAGACGGAGAGAAGGAGACGAAGGAGAGAATGGAAAGGGACCTTCGGCCCTATTTATAAGCTAAGTGGATAAAGGTCAGGTGCGAAAATCGAGGAGGCGAAAAAATAGGTAAATAACTATGCAGGCGCCTCGATTCTCGGAATACCAATAAATAGAGAAGATTTGTTTAAAATCTGGACCGTTTGCAAGTAAGTGACGTCACGGCGGGTTATCGTCATTTCAAAAGATGACGTCATGGCGGATCACTACCATTTTCAAAAAACAGAGATAACGGCGGTTTACAGTCTCTCACAAGAAGATGAAGAAAGATTGACATGAACAAGTTCAAGATCAACCTGGGGCCTAATGTTGGGAATATAAGTATTTCACCTGACCCGCCCAGGAGGGGCCGGGTTACCCTACGATGGTTCATAAGACCATCCCAGAAGTACATTAAAGACATCGGCTTAGTTAAGGGCCCAAGGCCCGTGACGTCTTAAGGCATGCAACTATTAACCGCCATGTATGTAACTTGTAGTGCAAGGCATGTAATATGAGTCACCGAGCTGGAAACGATTGTATGAGCCGGCCGGGACTCCGTAGGCCGCAGGGCGTCAACCCGTGTATATAAGGGGGCGACCCGGCAGCGGCTTAGGGCAAGAAACAAGAGATCGAGGGCTAGGCAAGCACATCCGCAACCTAGCAATTGACACCCCAGCAATCCCAACCTAAACTGGAGTAGGCTTTACCCTCACCGCAGGGGCCGAACCAGTATAAACTCCCCTTGTCCTTTGTCTCCTTCTTAACCCCTTTAAGCTAACCACGTCACTATGGCTCCACAATCAAGTCCTTACCTTAGGACATCTGCCGTGACACTTCCACGACACGGGGCATCCCCAAGCTTAGGCTTTTGGTTGTCCTTGAATTTTACCTTGGGGTGCCTTGGGTATCCCCAAGCTTAGGCTCTTACCACTCCTTATTCCATAGTCCATCGAATCTTTACCCAAAACTTGAAAACTTCACAACACAAAACTTAACAGAAAACCTCGTGAGCTCCGTTAGTATAAGAAAACAAACCACCACTTATGTACTGTTGTGAACTCATTCTTTATTCATATTGGTGTAATATCTACTGTATTCCAACTTATCTATGGTTCATACCCTCCGATACTACTCATAGATTCATCAAAATAAGCAAACAACACAGAGAAAACAGAATCTATCAAAAATAGAACAATCTGTAGCAATCTGTAACTTTCGAATACTTCTGTAACTCTAATTATTATGAAATAAATTGGTGGACCTGAGGAATTTGTTTATTAATCATCTGCAAAAATAATCAACTAAATATCACTCTCCAGTAAAAAAATGGTAGCTAATCTCGAGAGCGCAAAGTTTCTGTTTTTTATAGCATGATCGCATAAACTTCACACAAGTCTTCCCAAAGGTTCTACTTGGCACAAACACTAATTAAAACACAAAACCACATATAAACAGAAGCTAGATGCAATATTTATTTCTAAACAGAAGCAAAAACAAAGAACAAAAATAAAGTTGGGTTGCTTCCCAACAAGCGCTATTGTTTAAAGCCCCTAGCTAGG
This sequence comes from Secale cereale, assembly GCA_902687465.1. Lineage (NCBI taxonomy): Eukaryota > Viridiplantae > Streptophyta > Magnoliopsida > Poales > Poaceae > Secale > Secale cereale. Next base: position 94,662,901 of record LR738714.1, on the reverse strand, counting down.
CATGATGATTTCAATGATGCTCACATAAAAGATAAGAATTGAAACATAAAGAGAGCATCATGAAGAATATGACTAACACATTTAAGTCTAACCCACTTCCTATGCATAGGGATTTTGTGAGCAAACAACTTTTGGGAACAATAATCAACTAGCATAGGAAGGGAAAACGAGCATAACTCCAAGATTTTAAGCACATAGAGAGTAAACTTGATATTATTGCAATATGTAGAAGCATATGATCCTCTCTCATAATAATTTTCAGTAGCATCATGAATGAATTCAACCATATAACCAGCACATAAAGCATTCTTTTCATGATCTACTTGCATAGAAATTTGACTACTCTCCACATAAGCAAAATTCTTCTCATTCATAGTAGTAGGAGCAAATTCAACAAAATAACTATCATGTGAAGCATAATCCAATTGAAAATTAAAATCATGATGACAAGTTTCATGGTTATCTTTATTTTTTATAGCATACATGTCATCACAATAATCATCATAAATAGGAGGCATGCTTTCATCATAATAAATTTGCTCATCAAAACTTGGGGGACTAAGCATATCATCATCAAACATAGCATCCCCAAGCTTGTGGCTTTGCATATCATTAGCATTATGGGTATTCAAAGAATTCATACTAACAACATTGCAATCATGCTCATCATTCACATATTTTATGCCAAGCATTCTATGTAATTCTTCTTCTAGTACTTGAGCACAATTTTCCTTCCCATCATTTTCACGAAACATATTAAAAAGATGAAGCATATGAGGCAACCTTAATTCCATTTTTTTGTAGTTTTATTTTATAAACTAAATAGTGAAAAAACAAGAAACTAAAAGATTCGATTGCAAGATCTAAAGATATACCTTCAAGCACTCACCTCCCCGACAACGGCGCCAGAAATGAGCTTGATGTCTACTACACAACCTTCTTCTTGTAGACGTTGTTGGGCCTCCAAGTGCAGAGGTTTGTAGGAAAGTAGCAAATTTCCCTCAAGTGGATGACCTAAGGTTTATCAATCCATGGGAGGCGTAGGATGAAGATGGTCTCTCTCAAACAACCCTACAACCAAATAACAAAGATTGTCTTGTGTCCCCAACACACCCAATACAATGGTAAATTGTATAGGTGCACTAGTTCGGCGAAGAGATGGTGATACAAGTGCAATATGGATGGTAGATATAGGTTTTTGTAATCTGAAAATATAAGAACTGCAAGGTAACAAATGATAAAAGTGAGCATAAACGGTATTGCAATGCTAGGAAACAAGGCCTAGGGTTCATACTTTCACTAGTGAAAGTTCTCTCAACAATAATAAGATAACTGGATCATATAACTATCCCTCAACATGCAACAAAGAGTCACTCCAAAGTCACTAATAGCGGAGAACAAACGAAGAGATTATGGTAGGGTACGAAACCACCTCAAAGTTATCCTTTCTGATCGATCTATTCAAGAGTACCTCTACGGGCCGTTCGATCCGTCGATCGAGCTCACAGATTCGACTTCCGAGTGCGGGATCAGCGATCCCGCGACGGAAGTCCTCATGGTCGACTCACGCCGCAGTCCGCCAGGATTCCCTTGCGGTGGCGACGGCGGCAGCGGCAACGGTCATTCATTCGACCACGATGGGTACATTCTCCAACCCCTCACTGCCGAGCTGAGGGACGAGCTCTACCGCCGCAGTGAGGACGCACTCTTCACCCCCATCATGGGAGATACTCCTGAGGCTCGGGCCCTGAAGCCACGCGCCTGCCACCGTGGCTGAGTGCGCACGCCTGGATAATATCCAGCGCGCACACGACAAACGGGCCCGCCGATTGGTCCCCGAGTCTAGTCGACGGCCGCGGCAGTCGTTCCCGCGCGAGACTCAGGTGTTCCGTACGCCTGTCCAAAACCTCGAAGCCGCGGCTCGCATCGTGGAGTCAATTCAACCATCTCAGTCGGAGGCTAGGAGAGGCCTATAACAAATCTGGGCGCTGCTCCGAACTGCCAGAGAGCAGAATGCGGCTGTTTCTCAGTCGCACAACAGGATTCACAGCAGATCGGTGGTTGCAGACACCGTTTGGTCAACTCACAGTCCAAGATCGCCCCCGAGGCGTGAGGATCGTGGCCCACATCAAGACCGGCATCTGGGTCGGAATGATGAGCAGTATGACCATCGATCCGGTCACCACGACCGCCGTCGAGTGCCTACGCCTCCTCCGGGAAGCGGATCATTCTCGCCCAGGCGACACGAGGGTAGGCGCTTATGCGACGACGAGCGTAGAATTCCCCCAGATCCCCGGAGGCCCAACTTCGATGCAAGGTCTATTCTTGAGAAGGGGCTGGTCGACAGGAACAGAGCGTTCAGAGAAGAGCAAGGCAGATACCGTCCGAGTGGAAGCCGAGCGTCCGTCTCTGGACCCGAGTGCTTTAGTAGTGCCATCAGGGCCGATGAGATCCCCCCAAACTTCAGGTTGGCGGCGAGAGTAAATAAGTTCACCGGCGAGTCAAAACCAGACACCTGGCTCAAGGATTACCGAGTGGCTTTGCAGATCGGAGGTGGCAACGACGATGTAGCCATGAAACACCTTCCTCTGATGCTAGGCAGCTCGGCTCGGGCATGGCTGAATTAGTTGGCCCCTGGGAGCATATACAGTTGGGAAGAGCTGGCCTGAGTGTTTATTCAGACCTTCGAAGGTACCTACAAACAACCCGCGGGACTCGCGGAGTTGCAGCATTGCGTGCAGAAGCTGAATGAAACCTTGAGGGATTACATACAGAGATGGACCACCTTACACCACACGGTGGAGAATGTGTCCGAACACCAAGCAGTCTACGCCTTCAAAGAGGGCGTATGATACCGAGAGCTGAATCTGAAGTTTGGTCGAACGAGAGATATGTCCCTGCCCCGGATGATGGAGATAGCCAGTCGGTACGCTAACGGCGAAGAAGCCAATCGACTCTGTAGTGGCAAGAAACCAGTCGGACAATATGATCAGAACTCCAATCGGAAACCCAAGCGCAAGGCCGAGCCAGCCGCTCAGGGCGAAGCTGCAGTTGTCAACCAAGGGAAGGTCAAAGGAAAGCCCAAGGGGCCTTGGGTCCCCAAGAAAGTGAAAGATCAAGCTGGGAATGATGTACTCGACCAGCCGTGTCCTATCCACACGAAGAAAGACGAAGAGGGGAACTTGGTCTATCCCAAGCACACCACTCGACAGTGCCGGCTCCTGCTCCAGAGCTTCCAGAAAGAGCAGTCGACTGAGAAGGAAAAGGAATCAGAGGAGACCAAGGACAAAGAAGGGGATGGAGGTTACCCCCAGATCAACTCTACCCTAATGATTTTTGCCGACGTTGAAAGCAAGAGTCGAATGAAAGTAATCAACAGAGAAGTCAACATGGTTGCCCCGGCAACAACCACGTATCTGAAGTGGTCCAAGACCCCCATCACATTCGACCAGTCCGATCACCCTGCGCACATCGCTACCCCTGGGCAGCAGGCGCTGGTGGTCGACCCAGTGGTCGAGGGCACGCGTTTGACCAGGGTCCTGATGGATGGTGGAAGTGGCTTGAATATTCTGTATGTTGAAACCCTCCATGGGATGGGCATTCCGATGTCCAAGTTGAGCGAAAGCAACATGAGGTTCCACGGGGTCATCCCCGGGAAGATGGCCGACTCACTTGGCCAAATCTCACTTGACGTAGTCTTTGGCGACTCAAAGAATTACCGCAAAGAGAAGCTGACATTTGAAGTGGTGGACTTCAACAACGCCTATCATGCCATTCTGGGTAGGCCCGCCTACGCCAGATTCATGGCTCGACCGTGTTATGTATACCTCAAGCTGAAGATGGCAGACCCAACGGCGTTATAACCGTCATGGGGAACCATCAGAAAGCGGAAGAATGCTTCCAGAAAGGCTCGAAGATCGTTGATGAGCAGATGGCAGCAGTAGAGATGGAGGAGTACCAAAAGAACGTGGATCCGAGTGATTTGCTGCGGGCCAAGAAGCCGGCTTCCGAGTCAGCTTTTCAGTCGGCTGGGGAGACGAAGCCCATACACATTCACCCCACCGACCCCAATGCAGCACCGACCCACATCTCAACTACACTCGACAGCAAATAGGAAGAAGCGCTCATCCAGTTCCTCCGTGAGAACTGGGACATCTTCGCATGGAAACCATATAACATGCCAGGTGTACCTAGGGTACTGGCTGAGCACCGTTTACGAGTCGACCCAAAAATGAAACCCGTAAAGGAACATCTCCGTCGGTCCGCTGCGGAGAAGAGAAAGGCAATTGGCGAAGAGATGGCTCGGCTTCTGGAAGCTGAGTTCATCCGCGAGATCTACCACTCCGAGTGGCTTGCCAATGTGGTCATGGTCCCCAAGAAGGACAAGTCTCTCCGCATGTGCATCGATTTCAAGCATATCAATTGGGCCTGCCCGAAGGATCATTTTCCTCTCCCCCGCATCGATCAGATAGTCGACTCGATTGCGGGATGCGAGCGTTTGTCCTTTCTGGACGCGTATTCCGGGTATCATCAGATCTGACTCTTTAGACCCGATGAAATCAAGACAGCTTTCATCACCCCATTCGGGTGTTTCTGTTATGTCACCATGCCTTTCGGTCTCAAGAATGCCGGCGCTACCTTCATGCGCATGATTCAAAAGTGCCTCTTGAAACAAATCAGTCGGAACGTCGAAGCATACATGGATGACATCATGGTCAAGTCGCGCAACGGTTCCGACCTGCTGACTGACCTCGCTGAGACATTCGCAAATTTGAGAAGCTATGATATCAAGCTCAACCCGTCGAAGTGTACATTTGGAGTTCCGGGCGGCAAGTTACTCGGTTTCCTTGTTACCGAACGGGGAATCGAGCCAACCCAGAAAAGGTCGGTGCAATCCTCCGAATGAAACGCCCCGAGCATGTACATGACGTCCAGAAGCTAACTGGTTGCTTGGCCGCATTGAGTCGATTCATTTCTCGTCTCGGTGAGAAGGCATTACCTCTCTACCGACTGATGATGAAATCCGAAAAGTTCGAGTGGAATTATGAAGCTGAAGCAGTGTTTGAAGAGCTCAATGCCCTGCTGTCCACCCAGCCGGTGCTTGCCGCCCCAGTCAGCAAAGAGCCTCTCTTACTATACATTGCAGCCACTGGACAAGTTGTCAGCACTGTATTCACGGTCGAGCGGGAAGAAGAAGGCAAGGCCTACAAAGTCCAACGCCCAATCTATTACATTTCCGAAGTATTGACCCCCTCCAAGCAAAGATACCCGCATTACCAGAAGCTTGTGTATGGGATCTACTTGACCGCAAAGAAAGTTGCCCATTACTTCTCGGATCATACAATCTCAATCGTCAGCGACGCACCACTATCAGAAATCCTAAACAACCGAGACGCAATCGGTCGAGTGGCAAAATGGGCGATTGAACTCCTTCTGCTAGATATCAAGTTCGAAGCAAAGAAAGCTATCAAGTCTCAGGCAATAGCAGATTTTGTGGCCGAGTGGATCGAACAAGAGCTGCCGACTCAGATCCAGTCGGATCACTGGACTATGTTCTTTGATGGATCCAAGATGTTGAACGGATGCGGTGCAGGTGTGGTCCTGGTATCTCCCAAGGGCGACAAGCTCAATTACGTCCTTCAAATCCACTTTGACTCATCGAACAATGAAGCTGAATACGAAGCACTTTTGTACGGATTGCGTATGGCCATCTCACTCGGTGTCCGTCGCCTGATGGTCTACGGCGATTCAGACTTAGTGGTAAACCAAGTGATGAAGGAGTGGGACGTCAGAAGCCCGGCAATGACTAGTTATTGCAGTGCAGTGCGAAGGCTTGAAAATAAGTTTGAAGGTTTCGCGAAAACCAAGTGATGAAGGAGTGGGGCCATCACGTACCCAGAGCCAAGAATCAGCTTGCTGACGATCTCATGAAGATAGGGTCCACTCGGAAGCCTATACCCAAGAATGTATATTTGGAGCATCTGCACACCCCCTCAGTCAAAGAAGACCCCTCCACGGAGGAACCCCCACAGCCAGTTAGTGCATCTGATCCGACTGAAGTCGAAGTACCTATAGTGGTCGACCTGATCATGGAGATTTTGGTGATCACGCCCGAGTGGACTGTGCCATACATAGCGTATCTGCTCAGGCAAGAACTCCCGGAGGATGAAGAAGAAGCGCGACAGATTGTCTGTTGGTCCAAGGCTTTTACCGTCATTCAGGGTCAGCTCTACAGGGAGAGTGTCACAGGAGTCGCTCAGCGCTGCATCGCCCCAGAGGAGGGTCGACTGATTCTGAATGAAATTCACTTGGGGACTTGTGGCCACCATGCTTCCTCTCGGACTATAGTGTCCAAAGCGTACCGAGCTGGATTTTATTGGCCCCGAGCTAACGAGATGGCTAAAGATATCATGGACAAGTGCGAAGGCTGCCAGTTCTACTCCAACATGGCTCATAAACCGGCCTCCGCCATGAAGACCATTCTGTTAGTTTGGCCCTTTTCCGTTTGGGGGTTGGACATGGTCGGCCCCTTCAAAACTGGCAGAAGGGGATTCACTCACCTGCTCGTAGCAGTCGACAAGTTCACCAAGTGGATCAAAGCCAAGCCCATCAAAAACCTCGGTTCGAGCACCACCATCAGCTTCGTTAGGGGACTGATATTCAGATATGGGGTCCCTCACAGCATCATCACGGATAATGGCTCCAACTTTGACTCGGATGAATTCAGGGCTTTCTGTTCCTCCCAAGGCACACGAGTCGACTACGCCTCCGTAGCGCATCCGTAGTCGAATGGACAAGCAGAAAGAGCGAATGGTTTGATCCTACAAGGCCTGAAGCCGCAGCTTATGCGTGACCTCAAGCATGCCGCCGGAGCTTGGGTGACCGAACTACCGTCTGTCTTATGGGGTCTGAGGACAACTTCGAACCGGTCGACTGACCGTACCCCTTTCTTCATGGTCTATGGAGCCGAAGCCGTGCTGCCAAGTTGTCACACCCTAATTTGCATGACACATCACTTAAGCTAATAATCATGCTAAAATGTGGTTTGACAAAAACTTTTGAGTGTTTTTGACCTTGCTTGATTGGTTTTCTGGTTGCTATTTGCTAGTGCTCTAAAAATCAAATAAATCATCCAACTCTTGTACTTCATCTCCTTGATCCAAAACCTTTTTCCCAATGATCATGCCATGTGTATTGACCAGTATAGTATTTTCCTATAAAAATATTTTGGCCAAATAGTATTTTCTAAAATTAGTTTTCCAAAAACCCCCGAATTGAGGTTTGTACTGCAAGTACCTTATTCAGGGTGTGAAAAATCTTTCAAAAAGTATATTTGAATCCTATTAGGTATAGGACTCCCATAAACCACGAAATTATAATTTTAAAAGTTATTGTCCTATTTTATTTAAATGCTTTTTCTTTAGGCCAGAAATGGTCTTTAATAGGTTAAAATTATTTAACTATTTCAAAAATATTTGCCAAAATTCAGGGAAACTCATAGGACATATATTGTCCATATATAAGAGTTTCAACACATGGTCATGTTCAAAATATTGGGCAAATCCTTCCAAAACCCTTTCTGGATATTTCAAGCTTTTGAAATATTTACAAAGGAAATATTCTCTAAAAATTCCAGGGAAATTCTATCAAGTCAAATATGACATATTTGATGATCTTACAAAGCCTCATGCCTTGAAGATCAAGAAAACATCATCTAATCCCCTCAAAACCATTTTTGTCCATTTTGAAGTTTGAGCAACTTTACATTGCCAAACTTGTCCAAATGATCTCAAACTTGGTTCAGATGCTCAACTGATGTAAATATGCACCTATGCCAAGTGGCACAAGTATTGGAGAAGCATAACTTGATCTAAGTGCCCCAAAACCCTTTCTGACCAGATCCAAATTTGCACAACTCTACATTGCCAACTTTTTACTTGGGGCCTCAAATTTTGTGGACATTCTCACCACCCCAAATGATGACACTACACCAAGTGGTGCATCAAGGAGGGATGATTTGCTTAACCTAATATTAGAAAATCCATTTTTGTTGATTTCTAGGGTTCACCAAAGTTACATTGGCAAGTTTCTTCAAATGAGCTCAAACTTGGTGAAATACCCTATTTCTATATGCCATTTGATCCTGTTAAGTCTCATGTCAAGTTGAGTTAATTTGCTTGCCCAAATTTGCATCAAACACCTTATGCCATTTTACCAAAACCACTGTTTTGACCCCTTCCACTACTCCCCCTTGCCTCAAGTTTTTACCACAACTGCTCCTAGTCACCCTCTACCTACAGGAACTCCTTCTCCTCCACAGCTCAATGATTGAGGGGGGTAAAACCCCATTTAACATCCCTGGACCTCCATTTTCACCCTTGTCTCTCAGCACTCTCTCCTTCTAGAAGCTCACCAAGGCATCCAAGGCAACCACCCCTTTGTTTACTCCTCATCTGACCCCCTAGACACTATTGGCCACGCCCTGGGCGCCAAAGCGATGCCAATGGCAGCCATATGCGTGCTCTGGAGCGCGCTACAGTGCTCTGGCGCACTGTAGCCGCCCCCATCCCAATGCCCCGACAACCTCGGGCCTCCCCAGCATGTCCCCCGAGGTCGCCTCGACGTCTGGGACACGGCACATCGCCGGCCCCCACCTCACCCTCTCTCCTCTCCCCTCTGCGAGCTCGCCCGAGCATGGCCTGGACCGCGCCCATGGTGCACCGCGGCCACGCCCATTTAAGCCACCCTCCGAGTTTGCTCGCGCCTCTGCTGACCCCCCCTCTCTGTTGTGCATCTCCCAGACACCCTCGAGTCCTCTCACGTGCCCTCCTACCCCCTCCATGGCCGGAGTACCGCCGCCGACCGCCGCTCGGATTCGGGTACCTCGGCCCCTATTTCTTTCCCCTGACCACTCTGGTACTCCCTCACCACCACCTTGAGGCCTCTGCCGCTGCCATTATGCCCCCAGTACGCCATGTGCTCGAGGCCGATGCTGGCCGACGACCTCCCCCGCCGTCGCCTAAACCGTGGCAACTGGGCTGCTTCCCGACGCAAGAGGAGCACACCAGCAGGTGCTCCCCTCCTCCCTGGTCAGTCCGGTGGCCGGAGCGCCACCGGGGATGGCCCGAGCCGCCGGGGCGAGCATCGGCGCCGCTCGGCCGCTCCCTTCCCATCGCTCCCTTGCCTCAGGCGAGAGGTAGGGGACGACTGCCTGCCAGCTGGCAGGGGCCCTGCCTGTCAACGGCAGCTGCGGATGGGCCGACCCACCGGCCAGGTTAAGTGGAAGCAGGATCTGCTGCTTCCGCCTCCCCGAAAGGAAAACGTAATTTCGGTGGGCGTCTTCGACGTCTCCCCTCCCCTCCTGTGCAGCGAGGCAGCTGGGCCATGCCCAGTGCGCTCCGCCCCTAAGCCTCGCACAGGGCGCACAATAAGGTAGATGATCCTTTTCTTTTTCTTTTTCCAGTAAAAATTCAAAAATCTCCCAAATATTCAGATGAATTCCAAATTTGATGATTCAAATTTCTTGTAGTTTCTAAAATAATGATCTACCTGTTGGTGCAACATGCACATTTTTCAGAGACTTTTTCTTCACAAATATTATCAAAATGTCATTATTCCATTTCTGTGATGAACTTTAGAAAATCACAGAGAGCTCAAATTTGATCCAAATGCAATGGTTCAAATTCCTAGATGCTTGTAATATGAAAACTTAGTTTTGGAACATTTTTCCTAATACTTTCTGTACCCCATAAAATAATGAGCCATTTCTTCATATTTGTCAAATTTGCAAAATCCTAGGAAATTCATTTGAACTCCAAATCAAGTGAAACCAACTCCTAGATGATTCTAAAATCATTCCTTGTTAGATAGGTGCCTTTGACCATTTTTCAAAATAATTCTTCTATACACTTCTTGCAAATCCACAAATCCCTTGATTACCTCATATTGCAATGTTCCAAACCACCCATTGATCATACTCCAATGAAACCACCTTGGTCATTTTTCATATGACCAGAGGTATCCTAGAAAAGTCCAACTCCTATTTTTAGTGCACTTTTATTTTTGCCTTGTTGTATTGCTTATTATGATTGTTTCCATCGTTAGTTGACGAAATAAATGGAGTACTTGGAGATGGACCAGAAGGTTTGAAGACTCGGAAGGACAAGGCAAGAAGCCCTTTGACCATGTCTATGGAACCCTTTTTATGCATGTCATATAGCACCATAATGTTGTTGCTACGGAATCATGATGAGGTGGAACCACTTTGATGGTTTTCCACTGTACTTCCTCGTTGGTACTTGCATTGTGCATGACCCTACCTTCTTATGAGGGTTATGCCGGTGGGAGTAGAGAGATGTATGCTATAGTAGTTGGCTACGCAAAATGGGTCAGGGGTATGCATGGAAAGAAACAAGTGTGGTTTGACATACTTGCAAATAACCCAGTGGGTGCCACTAATGCCCCTGGGAGATGATGAGAAACTAGGGCACTACTTGGTAGAGAAGTAGTGTACCGAGGCTTGATGAAAGTGTTGTTTACAGAGATGGATTAGATTTATGTATGATTACCGTCCCAACCAAACATGTGCAACCACTCTACCCTTATATGGGAAAGGGCATTATTGATTACCTAGGTCGATACTAGCATGGTGCCCGCATTACTAGTGACGGGGGTGACATGAGGTCACTCTCGGGACGGGGTCGTGCTTGGATAGGCGGCCATGACTGTTTTCACAGGGCACTGAACACACCGTTGGTACCCCGTGTCAGTGGCATGTGAAGAATATGGGAGCAAGGCTCCACAATTTTTTAAGATGTGAAATGTTTGGCACGGGGCTGTTACCAATCGAGTGGACTCTGTGTTAGTGTCGTCTAGGGAAAGGTAATGACCGGGTGCTTCCCCCGAGTACTTGAGGTACCGCTGGATCGTGGGTGACACGAAAGCTTCCCGGATCTTGTGGGTAAAGTGTGCAACCTCTGCAGAGTGTAAAACTATTCGAATAGCCGTGTCCACGGTCAAAGACAGTTCGGTGGTGCTGCTTAGACTATGTCCTTAAGTTTCTGGAAAACAACACGTTTTGGTAAATCTGTTGATGTGATTGTGAGAAAGTCACGATGAGCGTGAGCAAGAGTTGCTCGTGACTCTTTCATGATGTTGATGTCTGTAACCTCCTGATACTTGTTGCAGATGCACGCATGCCCTTGTTATATGTTGATCATACTTGCATATGAAAAACTAGCTTTTCGCAAAACTGCCAATTTAGCAGTAGAGCCTTGCATAATTATTCTGTCATCACACTTGGGTTGCTTGCGAGTACATTCAAAGTACTCATTGGCTTGCCACTGGTTATTTTATTGGCCAGGCATGAAAGAACAGGATATGATGAATATTTCTTGGCGACGAACATGCGAGCTAGGACGCTTCCTAGTCAGAATGCCTGTAGGGCTAAGGCAGATGGCATGGGTCCAAGTTGTTATTGAAGATTTCCGCTGCAATGATATACTCAAGACTTGACCATAATGGTCCTATTTGTGTAATACGGTATGTATGGATGTAAGACTCTTGTTATTCAGCTTCTGTGTGTTCAATGAGCATTGATCTCTGGGATCACTGTACACGTGCATTCGGTGATCACGACTTATGAGTCGGGGTCCCCACACAAGTGATTTGTTGCACAATGCCCCCAGAGTGGAACTCTTCTCCGAAGCCGAGGCAGAGCAAGCCCGTCAAGATGCAGTCGACCTCTTGGAGGAAGAACGAGAGATGGCTCTGATCTGGTCGACCATCTATCAACAGGACATGCGCCGATTCCATGCTCGCAACATCCGAAGCCAAAAATTCCAAGAAGGAGACCTGGTTCTTCGAGTGCATCAGAAACGACCGCACAAGCTCGCCCCGGCTTGGGAAGGCCCCTTCATCGTTACCAAGGTACTGCACAATGGAGTGTATCACCTCTACAACGTCGCCAAGAAGAGAGATGAACCACGTTCGTGGTTCGTGGAACGCGGACCTGCTCCGCTCCTTCTATACTTAAAGCACTTGATCAGTCGAGTTGTAATAAAGATTTTCCAGTTTTGTTTCAAAGACAAGTTCTCAGAAATTCCTTAATGATTGTCGGTTTCTAAGATGCGGATCCTCAAATCCCGTAGTGGGTGCTTAGCCGCGAACCCGATTCGCCTAAGTTACAAAACCTACTCCGAGTGAAGAGCAACCCTCTCACTCGGGGGCTTAGCCGCGAACCTGATTCGCCTAAGTTACAAAACCTACTCCGAGTGAAGAGCAACCCTCTCACTCGGGGGCTTAGCTGCGAACCCGATTCGCCTAAGTTACAAAAACTACTCCGAGTGAAGAGCAACCCTCTCACTTAGGGGCTTAGCCGCGAACCCGATTCGCCTAAGTTACAAAAACTACTCCGAGTGAAGAGCAACCCTCTCACTCAGGGGCTTAACTGCGGTCCTCCGAGCTACGCCACAGGTACGACATGGCTCTGTCTTCCTGATGGGCCTCTAACCCCTCATTGGTTACCCCAAGTGGAAGGTGTAAGATGCAGTGTTGTGGAAGTTTTTCCCTTAGCAAAGATGCCAATGATCGAATCCCCAGAGACTCCTAGGTTCAACAAGTAGGTGTCAACTGCTAACGGCGCCAGATATTAGCAATCAACATGGACCTGCACACAGATACAAATAACTTTGCTCCCAACGAGTACAGAGAGGTTGTCATTCCCTCCGGCCTTGTAGTTCACAAAGGATTAAACGCAAATGATAGTAGTGATAGATAATGTTTTGCAATAGTAAGTAAAAGTGAAAAGTAAATAGCGGATGTGATCAATGATGGTAATATGGACCGGAGTCTCATGATGTTCACTAGTGATGTCTCTCTCCCAAAAGACGATAAAACAGCTATGCGAGGTAAACGAATTACAGCTGGACAATTGACAGGACCATGAACGCAAACCAATGCTGACTACATTGCAAGAAAGGTTGAGGTTCAAAGCATGGGCGGTACGCCAAAGTAAGTAGACCGAAATCCATCAATATCTACTACTAATCATCCACCTTGAGATATCTATCCAGAACATCTCGCTGGTATTAAGTTGCGAGTCCCACCCATAGTGTAAACTCAATGCAACAGACAACTGCATTAAAAGAACTTTGCGTAAAGTAAACAATCCTTGCACCCGCGGGCACAAGCACCGTTGTTTTCCCCTTGTGGCAACATCACATCTGAAAGTGCAACTAATCCCGGGTGGTTTTGGTAATTAATAACAACATATATATCATTGAACTAATATTTACTTGAGAATCATTTCAGAGAAGTTCGATGATATGGGTATGGAAATGTCTGAAGAAGTGGACCCCTCAAAATGCTAAGACAAGCATTGGCAAAAGCTCAAGACTCTATTTTTGGTTTAGTGATCAAAGATCACATTGAGTCCATAGGAAAAGCCAATACTATTAAAAGGGGATGAGGTTGTGTTAATGATCTGGTTGCTCAAGTGCTTGGTGATCTAGCTCCCTCAACTATCAGCACTCTTCACTACTTAACACACTCATAAGTAATCTCGGACAAACCGATTCTGCAAACTCAGTCCCACCGAGATGAACCACCTCAGTTATACTCCCAAACCCTAATTTCTCGGTCCATCCGATTTTGAGTTTCGGTCTCACCGAAAATGGACTGCCAACCTTCTGTAACCAATTGACATCACTTCGGAATATCCGAATTGTTATTTTCGGTCCCACCGAGATGGCAAGCTCCAACCTTTGACTCACTTCGGACACACCGAGATGGTATTTTCGGTCCCACCGAAAATCCCAACGTTCACTATATTTGAACTTTCGGTCTGACCGAGTTTTCACTTCGGTCTCACCGAGATTGGTCAAATGTGTGTGTAACGGTTGGATTTTGTGTGGAGGCTATATATACCCCTCCACCCCCTCTTCATTCGAGAAGAGAGCCATCAGAAAGTCTACCACTCCTACCATATACTTTCTGAGAAGTGAACCACCTACCCTTGTGTTGAGATCAAGCCATTCCATTCCTACCATATGAAACTTGATTTCTGGCCTTCCCAAGTTGCTTTCCACTCAAACCTTTCTTCCACCACAGCCATATCAGTGAGGAGAGTTGAGTGTTGGGGAGATTATCATCTGAAGCACAAGAGCAAGGAGTTCATCATCATCAACACCATCTATTACCTTTTGGAGGGTGGTGCCTCCTAGATTGGTTAGGTGTCGCTTGGGAGCCTACGTCTTTGAGATGTGGAGTTGAACCAAGAAGTTTGTAAGGGCAAGGAGATCGCCTACTTCGTGAAGATCTACCCCGAGTAAGGCTAGTCCTCCGTAGGCGTAGGCCATGATGGAATAGACAAGGTTGCTTCTTCGTGGACCCTTCGTGGGTGGAGCCCTCCGTGGACTCGCGCAGCCGTTACCCTCCGTGGGTTGAAGTCTCCATCAACGTGGATGTACGATAGCACCACCTATCGGAACCACGACAAAAATCTTCGTGTCACCAAACTGCGTTTGATCTTCTCCACCTCTCTTTTACATGTGCAATTTACTTTCCGCTGCTATTACTCTAGAATTGCATGTGTAGGGTGATACTTGAATTGATCTTAATTGTGAAACTGCCAAAAACTTTGCTTAATCAAAAGGCAGATTTTTATATTGTCAAGTAGTCTAATCACCCCCCCTCTAGACATACTTTCGATCCTACAAGTGGTATCAGAGCTTTGGTCTCCATTGTTTTGGTTTCCATTGCATTGGACTCCATAAGCTTGGTTTCACAACCTAGGAGAGTATGGCGTCTAGTGAGGGTAATTATCATAGAGGTCCTTACTTTGATGGTACAAATTTTGCTAGTTGGAAGCATAAAATGAAAATGCATATTCTTGGTCATAACCCAGCCGCATGGGGCATTATTTGTGTTGGTATGCAAGGTGATTTCTTTGAAGAAGGAAAAGTTCCGGATCGCGAAGCTACACCGGAAGAGTTGCGGATGTTGCAAAACAATGCTCAAGCTTGTGACATTCTCTTCAATGCTTTGTGTCCCGAAGAGTTCAACAAAATCAGCCGTCTTGAGAATGCTAAAGAGATTTGGGATACTTTGGTTGAAATGCACGAAGGTACTGAATCTGTGAAGGAATCAAAGCTAGATATTCTTCAAGGTCAACTTGACAAGTTCAAGATGAAGGATGGTGAAGGAGTCGCTGAAATGTACTCTAGGCTTGCTCTCATCACAAATGAGATTGCCGGCTTAGGAAGCGAAGAAATGACCGACCGATTCGTCATTAAGAAGATTCTCAGAGCTTTGGATGGAAAGTATGACACCGTGTGCACTTTGATCCAAATGATGCCAAACTACAAGACCCTCAAGCCAACTGAAGTCATTGGAAGAATTGTTGCTCATGAGATGACACTTAAGGATAAGGAAGAGCTTCACAACAAGTCAAGTGGTGCTTACAAAGCTACAAGTGATGCTCCTACTACCTCAAGTGACAAGCTAATTTCCAATGAAGAGATAAGCCTAATGGTCAAGAACTTCAACAAATTCTACAAGAATAGAGGCAAAGAAAGAAGCTCAAAGTCTAGATCATATGATGAAAAGAGATCTTCTAGTCGTTATCAAAACTGCTACAATTGTGGAAGACCCGGACACTTCTCAAATGAGTGTACGGCTCCCCACAAGAGAAGAGAAGAATCTCCAAGAAGAAGAGCAAGAGATGAGTCACCTCGGAGAGAGAGAAGGAGTAGAGATGATCGTTATGAACGAAGACCCTCTCGGAGAAGCAAGGATTCGGAGAGGAAAGACAAGTCATCAAGAAGCTACACAAGAAGAAGACATCAAGCTCATGTAGGTGAATGGGTCTCCGACTCCGACTCCGACAATCAATCCGATGGAAGCTATCACTCCGACTCCGACTATAGTCAAGATGAAGGTGTTGCCGGACTTGCACTCGTATCCTCCAACTCCAACTCCTATGACTTATTTGATTCACCAAATGAGGGAATTGGAAGATGCTTCATGGCTAAAGGTCCCAAGGTAACACACCCTGAATTCATTGACTTTGATAGTGATGAGGATGACTTACTTGGTGAAGATGAGCTCTTGCATGATAAATCTAGTGAGCTTAGTAATGATGAAAATGCTAGTAGTCTTTATAGTCGAGAAGAGTCGAATGACAATGCTATGAAGGAGATTGAGCGTCTAACTAAAGAACTAAACACTCTTAAGTTAGCTCATGAAACAACTCAAGAAGATCATAGAGAGCTCCTAAGATCTCATGAGAAGCTACGCTTCGAGAAGCTCACTCTAGAGCAAGAACATGAGTTTCTAAAAGCGATCAATGACGATCTTCGAAAGAAGAGTTCTTCATATCTTGCCAAACGACTTCTCTTGTCTAATTTCTTGCCACCTATTAAGACTAAGCATGACAAGCATAAGAAAAATTCTTCCTCTAGTAGTAACAATAACAATGTTAAATCCAATATTGTTGCTTCTAGTAGTTCTCTTGATTCCACTAACAATGTTTCAAGCCAAGTTACACTTGAGCAAGAAAATAGCTTATTGAAGGAAATCATAGCGAAAGGTGTCTACAAGAGTCTTGCCGGAAGCAAAAACTTTGAGGAGATTGTTCGCAAACAAGGAAGACACCGGAAGAATCAAGGGATTGGTTTTGAGCGAAAGTTCAACGCCGAAGGTGTTGAGTGGGAAGAAGGTCAATACCCTACTCCACAGTTTGTTTCACAAAAGGAGAAGTATGATCCTACTTCTTCCAATGTGGAACAAGCTCAAGATGACCTTCCACCACAAGACCACAAGCTAAAGGCCAAGGACAAGCTTCAAGAGGAGATTGATGCATTCATTGAAGCACCTCAAGCCATGGTCAAGTGGGTTCCCAAGGACACATCAAGTTCTACTTCGTCAAGCTCAACTACAACACCAAGGATTCCCATCAAGATGATGTGGATCCCAAAGAAGAAGAACTAGAAGGTTCTTGAGGGTGACTCCGCCAACAAACTTCACTCATATTCATTTTGGCAAGAACTTGTGCAAACAACTTCCACATCATGCACTAGTTCATGGAGTCACAAACCCTCTTGTTGGTAAGTCAAGGGACAAGGTAATCATTGCTTTCATGGACATCATCTTTTGTGAACTTCACTCTATGTCTATGGATATTCTTGTTTGTTCCTTGTGGGACTAACCCATGTAGGTATTGAAAGTGCCCTAATCCAAAGGATTGCTCCCAACTCTTGATGATCTACATCAACATTGAGCATCCACATCTTCAACATCTACATGAAGTCTTCTACGACAACCCAAGGTTAGTTTGACCCTTTAAAAGGGGTTCTCACATCTAGGGGGAGCTTTGCTCTAAAAATTGAGCTAAAGCATCTCCAAATGATGTGAACACATAAATGCTTTATGTAAAAGTGGTAACCCCACTTGTGCTTAAACGATGAGTATGACCTATGATCAAATGTTCTCATTTGGCTCCTAAGTCAATATACTCATATATAGATGACCTAGTCATCGACAAATTGTGTGCTAGTAGCTAGAGTGTTGGTTGTGCATGTTTGACACATATTTCAGTTGCTATCTTATTGTGTGAGCATGTAGAATGCATGATTTTATCCATTCAAGGACATCCATTTGTGGTTTTGATTGTTTTGATTTTTCTGGCCAAATGGATGGACAAGAATGCCTAAGCACCTTTCCCTAGCTATCTATGCTTTCTTGTCTCAAATTCTATTCATGCTCATATCACAACTTTGAACAAGTCTTTTTCGGACAGTCCGAGTGAGGAGCACTCGGAGCCACCGATTCGTCTAAGGCTGACTTCCAAAACCTTCTAAGTCCATTTCGGTCTGACCGGCTTCCCAATCTCGGTCCAACCGAAATGCTTAGACTGATCTAGGTTTCATCTTGGTGAAACCGAGTTCAAAATCTCGGTCTGACCGATATGCGTAACTGCACAGCAGTTATACATCTTGGTGACACCGAGTTTTTCAACTCGGTCCCACCGACAGCATGGGGTTATATATACCTGAGGGCTGCGCGCGATTTAATTCTTCAAACCGTTCGCCCCCGAGACCCCTGCTGCCGTCGCCCTGATCTACGGATCGTCGCCGTCGTCGCCTGTGCGCCCTCGCCGCAGGTCTCCGCCGCCGTCAACGGTAATCATCTCCACCGTTGCCGCCGTAGAGGGACACCACCAAGTTAGGGTGTGTCCCGATCCCTTTCGTGCTCCCCATCCGATTCTTGCACGATAGGCTTGCCATGATTCAATCCACGTTTGAGATATTCCCTATACATTAGTTCAGATCCTCTAGTTTCGAGCAAAATTCTTAGGTTTAGGTTTCCACGGAACGCATCTCGGTGAAGCCGATTTTGAAACTCGGAATGACCGATTTGGCCTCTGGCCATTGCACTGCATCATTCGGTTTAACCGAGTTGTGCCAATCGGAATGACCGAAACGTAGTTTCAGTGAAACCCTAAGTTATCGGTAGGACCGAAACCCATTTCGGTCTGACCGAAAGTGGTGTGTAGGTTTCTGTTGAACACTTCGGTTTCACCGAAACTTAAAATCGGTTTGACCGAAATACATTCTGTGAAAACTCAAAACTAAGTTTTGAACTCATTTTTTTTGCAAAACCTCTGCAGTTGTGATAACTCTTCTACTCTGCCTATACCTTATCTTTTCACAGGTTTTCAGCCATGTCAGATGTCAGTGACAGCCAGAACAGGTCTGAGTCACCTTTTGCTGAAACTCCAGAGGCAGATACAAGTCCTGCTAGCAGCTCCAGTGATGATGGTGAGAGGAGCACCCCTAGTGGTTTGCCTCCTGCAGCCACCAGAACCAGGAAGAAGAGAACTTCTGATGATGAGGACTCTGACTTTGTTGCTGAGGAAGTTACCTCCAAGCCAAAGAGGAATGTGGTTGCCAAAGAGCACCAAGGGCAGCAGTCAAGGAAAGGCACAAGCAAAGTAAAGCAGTCAGCAGTTGCAAAGAAGCTCAACTTGGAAGAGCCTGCTCCAAGCAAGGTGAAGAAGACTTCCAAAAGGAAGAGGGTAGTATATGCTGAACCTCAAGTTGATGCTGCAGAAGAAGAAGAAGAAGATGCACCCCAGCCTCCTCCTCAGAAAACTAAGTTCATGGGTGATGCTATTCGGGCTCAAGCCTCCTCTAAGCCCAAGAAGCCTGCTCAAGCCAAGGCAGCTCCAGTCAAGCCCAAGAGAACAACCAGAAGCATTCCAGCTTCTGAGAAGAACAAAGGTGAGATGCCACCTTCTGAATCAGATGAAGAGCATGTGTTGCTTAAGCTCCGTCCCAAGTTGCCACTCCACAATGATGCTCATCCTCAAGCTGAGGACATGAAGGCAAGGAAGGATAAAGGTCTCAGGCTATGGAGACAGTCTGATCCATATGCTGTAAGGAGAAGGACTGCTGTGGACCCCAGATTCCACACCAGAGAGCAGCAGGATTTCTATGAGATCGTGCTGATGGATAAGAAGCCCATTGTTGCTGACACCAGCTTGGAATGACGAGATGATCATGCAGTTCTACGCCACAGCCCACTTCTATCCTGATGGCAAGATCACCTGGATGACTGAAGGTCAAAGGTTTTCTTCGACTGTTGAAGAATGGGCAGAACTTCTGAACGCTCCAGTGCAGAGAGAGGACGACATTGATGTCTATGGGATTCCTAAGAAGAGTCATGATTCCATGAAGAACATGTACAAGGAGATCCCCGCTGCTGATTTGGAAGGATGGAAGCTTGGCTCAGTGTACTATCTCCAGGCAGGTCTGACCACCACTAACACTATTCTGAGGCATACATTGATGCCTAAGTCTGGAGACCACCGCATGATTCGAGGCTATTCTATCAACATGCTGCACATTCTCGATGAGAAGGCACCTTTCAAGGTGATGGACTTGATGGTAGAGACCATTAAGAGGACTGCAGCTGACCAGAAGAGGTCGTGTGGGTTTGCTCCGCAGATACAGATGCTCATCAACGCCAAGTTTGGCACGGGCAAATTCATGTTGGATAGGAAGCACTTGCCACTGCAGCCAGAGCATGAGGACAACGTAGTTGTGATGGATGAAGAGGATCCTACCTCAGTTGAAGGACAGGCCAAAATCGAAGCTGCGAAGAAGGCTAAAGCTGACAAAGAGGCAGCAGCAGCAGCAGCTAAGCCAAAGAGCTTTGGAGAACAAATTCTTGAAGCTACCCAGAGGATTGAACAACGCCTGGCCAGCATTGAGCAGTCTCAGGAGAGCCTAGAGAGGATTGTTGAGGACAAGATCCACGCTCTGGACGTGAAGCTGACTGAGATTCAGGTGTCTGTCAACAAGCTTGAGGCAGACATGGCGGAGACAAGGTAGGAGAGAGCAGAGCTTATGCAGGATGATCTAGTCCAGGACTCTCATCGTCAGACTGCTCCGGTTCCCAGAGGATCCAGATCTGCAGCTATCCCAGTGACTGACTCCAGGGCTACCACTTCAGCACCAGCTACAGCTCCAGCAGTTGCTCCAGCTCCAGCATCCACTCCTCCAGCGCAGACATCAGCAGAAGTCTTCGCCGATGCAGCTATCTCTACACCGACATCTACCCAGACGGGAGCCGCCAGCAGAGCCCGCAGTGACGCTTAGCTCTATACCTTTTCGAACTTTTTGGTAACTTGTTGCCAAAGGGGGAGAAATTGTTATAGATCATAGGGCTTCGAGAGAGAGAGTGCTCTTTCGTCTTTCATTCTTTTGCCGGTTTCTTTGAGATACTTTGGTTTCTTTTGGTTCTTGAAACTTTAAGTGTGCTTGCTACTACATTTGATGCTACCTTAATGAGTGCTTAGTCATACTATGCTTTAATGTGTGCTTAATGCTTATCATATGCTATTCCTTATTGTATGGCTATTTACTCTTGTCTTGGTGATTAAGTGCATGTTATTCATTCTTATCATTTTGTGCGCTCCACCAAGATGTATGTGACATGGAAGAGTGACCCATAATCCTAATCGATTGTGCATTTGCATTCAAACGCAAATTTTAAATAATGCACAAATTTAGGGGGAGCTCTTGTTTATCACATACTTCTCAAAGCGACGATATTATTCTTTGATTATATCCTCTGTCGAAGCTTTGATCTATATGCTGTCATCAATTACCAAAAAGGGGGAGATTGAAAGTGCAACTAATCCCTGGGTGGTTTTGGTAATTAATAACAACATATATATCATTGAACTAATATTTACTTGAGAATCATTTCAGAGAAGTTCGATGATATGGGTATGGAAATGTCTGAAGAAGTGGACCCCTCAAAATGCTAAGACAAGCATTGGCAAAAGCTCAAGACTCTATTTTTGGTTTAGTGATCAAAGATCACATTGAGTCCATAGGAAAAGCCAATACTATTAAAAGGGGATGAGGTTGTGTTAATGATCTGGTTGCTCAAGTGCTTGGTGATCTAGCTCCCTCAACTATCAGCACTCTTCACTACTTAACACACTCATAAGTAATCTCGGACAAACCGATTCTGCAAACTCAGTCCCACCGAGATGAACCACCTCAGTTATACTCCCAAACCCTAATTTCTCGGTCCATCCGATTTTGAGTTTCGGTCTCACCGAAAATGGACTGCCAACCTTCTGTAACCAATTGACATCACTTCGGAATATCCGAATTGTTATTTTCGGTCCCACCGAGATGGCAAGCTCCAACCTTTGACTCACTTCGGACACACCGAGATGGTATTTTCGGTCCCACCGAAAATCCCAACGTTCACTATATTTGAACTTTCGGTCTGACCGAGTTTTCACTTCGGTCTCACCGAGATTGGTCAAATGTGTGTGTAACGGTTGGATTTTGTGTGGAGGCTATATATACCCCTCCACCCCCTCTTCATTCGAGAAGAGAGCCATCAGAAAGTCTACCACTCCTACCATATACTTTCTGAGAAGTGAACCACCTAGCCTTGTGTTGAGATCAAGCCATTCCATTCCTACCATATGAAACTTGATTTCTAGCCTTCCCAAGTTGCTTTCCACTCAAACCTTTCTTCCACCACAACCATATCAGTGAGGAGAGTTGAGTGTTGGGGAGATTATCATCTGAAGCACAAGAGCAAGGAGTTCATCATCATCAACACCATCTATTACCTTTTGGAGGGTGGTGCCTCCTAGATTGGTTAGGTGTCGCTTGGGAGCCTCCGTCTTTGAGATGTGGAGTTGAACCAAGAAGTTTGTAAGGGCAAGGAGATCGCCTACTTCGTGAAGATCTACCCCGAGTAAGGCTAGTCCTCCGTGGGCGTAGGCCATGATGGAATAGACAAGGTTGCTTCTTCGTGGACCCTTCGTGGGTGGAGCCCTCCGTGGACTCGCGCAGCCGTTACCCTCCGTGGGTTGAAGTCTCCATCAACGTGGATGTACGATAGCACCACCTATCGGAACCACGACAAAAATCTTCGTGTCACCAAACTGCGTTTGATCTTCTCCACCTCTCTTTTACATGTGCAATTTACTTTCCGCTACTATTACTCTAGAATTGCATGTGTAGGGTGATACTTGAATTGATCTTAATTGTGAAACTGCCAAAAACTTTGCTTAATCAAAAGGCAGATTTTTATATTGTCAAGTAGTCTAATCACCCCCCCTCTAGACATACTTTCGATCCTACAACATCCCCTAGACTCATGTTTCTGTCACTCAAGCTAGTCATCGAGGGGCATGAACCCACAATCGAGCATAACGTTCCCTCTTGGAGTCACTACCTACTACTTGGCCAAAGAAATAAATAACAATGGAGAACATGCAAGAATTACTTATGAACATAAATATAAAAGAGGTACATCAAATATATTACTCAAGATCAATCTGAACATAGTCTCATAATCCATCGGATCCCAGCAAACTCAACATAGCAACAGCATAAGGATTACATATGTGCCTCGATCATGTAGGGCAGCTCACGAGGACTAATTAGTGAAGCACAAGAACGGGAGGAGAACATCACATAGCTACTGGTCATGGACTCATGGTCCAAGGGAGACTACTCACAACTCATCCGGGAGGCGTCCATGGTGGCGGAGAGGCTCCCGATGATGATCCTCCCCTCCGGCAGGGTACCGGGAAGGGTTCTCCTGGTGCTCCCGATCTTGGAAGCGGCGGCGGCGGAACAGAGATGAGATCGCGAAAAAGATTTCCCGTCCCGAGGGTTTCGAAGGAAGCTCTAAATATATGCCAAAGGGGGGCACCAGACGGGGCTCGGGGGGCCCAGGCGCCCCCCCCGGCACGGCCCAGGGGGGGCGCGCCGCCAGGGCGCCTGGAGCCCTGGTGGCCCCCCCCGGCTGTACTTCGGGCGCAAGGAAGTTTCCGGAACGCTGATTTTTTATATAATTTTTCTGGATTTTTCCTGGCAGTTCTCGTAACGTGAAAACCTGAAATACAAAAACTGCCGAAAACAGAAACTAGCACCGGGGTGCACTGGATTAGTAGGTTAGTCTAAATATGATCAAAAGTGTATGGAAGTGTATGAATATCATGGCAATATGACCCAAAAGTGGCATGGAGCAAGCAGAAATTATAGATACGTTTTGGACGTATCAACATCCCCAAGCTTAATTCCTGCTCGTCCTCGAGTAGGTAAATGATAACAAGAATAATTTCTGTGGTGACATGCTATTAACCATATAGGACCTTTTATAGTCATATCACAAAAGCTTACTGAGACAATGATTCTATAGTAATTAAGTTGCCTCATGAGAAAATCACAAATGACTGAAAGTTTTACAATATGAAACTGAAGCATCAAATAGATTTGCAATGAACATGGTGTGCAAATATGATAAAGTGATATCTAGCTTTCCCCCTTTAGTGAAGCAAAACATAAATGCAGGGGCACCTTCAAGGTTTAAGTGATGACTAGATACAATGATTTCAGAATAAACGATATTACAATCATGCAAAAGACAATGCTACTTTGGGATAATGCACATTACACTCAGAATGACAATCATGCTCTCAGTAGTTGGTGCTTGAAGAAAGAAGGTGGATTTTTTTTTAATTTGAAAACATAGAAGTAATTTTGTCAACGGTAGTAGTACTTCATATGTGTCATGCATAAGACATCCTATAAGTTGCAAGCCTCATGCATCGAATACCAATAGTGCTCGCACCTTGTCCTAATTAGCTCGGATTTCCATGGGTTATCATTGCATTACATATGTTTCAACCAAGTGTCACAAAGGGGTACCTCTATGCCACCTGTACAAAGGTCCAAGGAGATAAATCACATTTGATTTCTCGTTTTTGATAGATCTCAACTTGAGGACATCCATACCGGGACAACATAGAAAATAGATGATGGACTCCTCTTCAATGCATAAGCATATTCTCATAAGAGATTGAGGATTAATGTCCAAGCTAAAACTTCCACCATGATACATGGCTTTGGTTGGCGGCCCAATGTTCTTCTCTAACAATATGCATACTCATTCAACCCACGGTAAATCACCCTTACTTCAGACAAGACGAACATGCATAGCAACTCACATGATATTCAACAAAAGTGTGACAGTTGATGGCGTCCCCAGAAACATGGTTACCTCTCAGCAAGCAACTTATAAGAAATAAGATAAATAGGCAACATACTTTACCACAATAGTTTTTAAGCTACTTTCCCATGAGCTATATATTGCAAAGTTAGTTCGCTTAGTACAGGTGGAGGTTAGCAAAAGACTGGGAGCGACCAACTAAGAGAGCAATGACGGTCATAATCATGCAGAGCGACAAAGCAATATTGAATCAGGCATGGTAGTTATATCGCTACTCAGAAATAAAAGATCATCAAGGCTTGACAGACTTTCTTTACAGTCTTAAATATGCGTGAGCATACGCCAAGTCAATCAAAATAAATTCTCGAAGGAAGATATTACTAAACCATACCACATCATAGGCAAACAAATCATGTTGGTACTCCAATAACACATTGGGAACCCCCCAGCTATTTGAGACTAACCATAAGAAAACCTGAACTACTAAGCACCATCATGCAAGTAGCATCTTTATCGTAGACATATTAACCAATGCAACGGAAGCAAACTCTCTTAATAAGGTGAGCATGATAATTAAAGAGAGTTCAAGCAACCAACTAAACAAAAGCTCTTTGAAAAGATAAGCATGAATACTAAGAGCAGTGCATGATAGTAGCTATTAAAAGACAAAGAACACACACATCATAGATAGACATGAAAATTCTATGTTATGTTCTAGGTAGAAGTGGAGCGTGTTTCTCTCCCACATAAAGAACGCTGAGTTCCGACTCGTTATGAAAAACTAAAAAGAAAACTAAAAGCAAGACGCTCCAAGCATAGCACATAACACATGAAGTGATAAAAATATAGTGGAACGAAAGACGAACTGATAATGTTGATGGAGAAGGGGATGCACGGGGGCATCCCCAAGCTTAGACGCTTGAGTCTCCTTGAATATTTCTTGGGGGTGCACGGGGGCATCCCCAAGCTTGGGCGCTTGACACTCCTGAATCTTTTTATCATCTTCCCTCGCACACTTGAAAACTCCCTTCATACATAACTCATCATAATCTGATTAGCGAGGTTAGTACCCTTAATAAAATAATTGCACCTTGCTGGAAATAAGGATATTCTTGAAGTTCTACTGTTTATCATGATTGCAAAAAGGTTTTTCCAAAGAAAAAGCAAGCTCTTGATTTGCAAAATGAAGGAAAGGCAAAACAGGACAGAATCTGTGAAAAACAGAACAGCAGGTAGTTATTGATCTGTTCGGGGTACTTCTGCAACTCAAATCAAAAAACTCAGAACAGACGCACGAAAGACAATTATATAGAGAACGCTGTCGAAACAATTCAGACCAAAAAGATGATCTGGTGATTTTATACGAATTTTTCTATCCAAGGACAGAATCTGTTTCCTGGACAGCACCTCACAACTTTTGAACTTTCTAGCAATCAGAGGCTATACTTGGCACAAATATGAAAAGCAAAGATACAATGATGATGCTACAGCAGTAAACAACATAAATACACAACAAAAGCAAAAAATTTATTCATGTGGGCTGCCTCCCAAAAGCGCTTTCTTTTATGCCTTTAAGCTAGGCATAATGCAAATAGATCAAGTTTTATCAAGAGTAAAAGAATAGCTAGCCCGTACAACGGACTCAAAAGGTAACTTGATCTTCTTACGAGGGCAGTGTTCCATCCCTTTCTTGAGAGGAAACTGAAATTTTATATTACCCTCCTTCATGTCAATGATAGCACCAACGGTGCGTAAAAAGGGATGTCCCAAAATAATTGGACAAGAAGGATCACATTCAATATCCATGATAGTAAAATCAACGGGCACATAATTATCATTGACAACAATAAGAACATCGTCGATCCTCCCCAAAGGTTTCTTTATGGAAGAATCAACGAGACGAACACCAAAAGAACAAGAATCAAAAGGTTTCAATTTAAGCATATCATATATTCTTTTGGGCATAACAGAGGTACTAGCACCAACATCACATAATGCATAACAAGAGAAGTCATTCAATTTAATTTTTATCATAGGATCCCAACCATCTTCTAGCTTTCTAGGTATGGAGGCTTCTACTCTAAGTTTCTCCTCCCTAGCTTTGATAAGAGCATTAGTGATATGCTCTGTGAAGGCAAGGTTAAGCGTGCTAGTGCGGGGATCGCTAGACATCTTGTGAAGGAAATCAATAACTTCGGTAAGAGTGCAATTATCAAAATCAAGGTCATTAGCATCAAGTAAAGTGGTAGTGGTGTCCTTAAGGTTCACTTGTTTGGTAGTTTCTATAGTCATAGCATCACCATTAATAGGTCCAATGGGACCAGGAGTACATTGGGTGCTAAGAGTTTGAACATCCTCAACAACTTGGATAGTAGCAACAGTGTGGTGGGTAGGAAGGCTCTTAATTCTATCCTCTTCCTCCCTTAGGGATGCAACCACTTCGGGTTTAGCTGCCATTTGGTTTATCAAAGTGGCTTGTGTGTGGGACATATTGGAAACTTGGGTCTCAGTGATAGTGAGTCTAGTCTGGAGGTTAGAAATCTCAATATTTATGTTTTCTAATCGTCTACTAATGTCTTGCAAGATAGCAGTATGCTCATTTAATTGCCTCGAGAAGGTTTTGTTTTGTTCATATTGGGTGTGCATGTAATTCTTAGTGGCCTTCTCTATTTCTAGCAGTTTCTAATAGCCAGGCAAATCTCTATCTTTTTGGATGGAGTTCTTGGTACTAGGATAAGCATTGTTGTTCCCATAAGAATTAGAGGGGAACGGTCTAGGATTACTACCAAAGTTACTCCTATAAGCATCAGCAATCACAGAATCTAAAGGATCATAACGAGGATCAACAGAAGATTGCTTCGAAAGTAGAGACATGATCAAGTCAGCTTTTTTATTAAGGGAGGAAATCTCCTCGACAGAGTTTACCTTCCTACCTGTTGGAGCGAGTTCGGTGTGCCATTGGGAATAGTTGGTCATCATCTCATCGAGAAGCTTCGTGGCAGCACCAAGTGTAGTTGACATAAAAGTTCCTCCCGCGGCTGAATCTATCAAGTTCCGCGAGGTAAAGTTCAAGCCTGCATAAAAAGTTTGGATAACCATCCAAGTAGTCAAACCGTGAGTAGGGCAGTTCTTGATAAGAGATTTCATACGTTCCCAAGCTTGGGCAACGTGTTCATTATCCAATTGTTTAAAATTCATTATGTTACTTCTAAGTTGGATAATTTTAGCAGGTGGATAGTATTTTCCGATAAAAGCATCTTTGCACTTGTCCCATGAATCTATGCTATTTCTAGGCAAAGACTGAAACCAAATTTTAGCTCCTCCTCTCAAGGAGAAAGGAAAAAGCTTAAGTTTAACAATATTACCATCTATTTCTTGGTACTTTTGCATATCACAAAGTTCAACAAAGTTGTTTAAGTGTAAAGCAGCATCATCTCCAGCACCGGAGAATTGATCTCTCATGACTAAGTTTAGTAAAGCAGGTTTAATTTCATATGAAGGTGCTGAAGTGGCAGGTGTAGTGATAGGTGTGCTGATAAAGTCATCGTTGTTGTGACTAGTGAAGTCACACAACTTGGTGTTCTCGCTGGAACCCATAGTAGCAAGCAAGCAAGATAACTATTTTTGTAATTTTCGATAAAAGGTACTAAAGCAAAAACTGAAAGGTAAACTAACAAGACTAAAAAGCAAAGGTAAAAGATAGCGTGCAACTCCCCTATCCTGAAGAGTGGAGTCCCCGGCAACGGCGCCAGAAAAACTCCTTGATGGGCCTCTAACCCCTCGTTGGTTACCCCAAGTGGAAGGTGTAAGATGCAGTGTTGTGGAAGTTTTTCCCTTAGCAAAGATGCCAAGGATCGAATCCCCAGAGACTCCTAGGTTCAACAAGTAGGTGTCAACTGCTAACGGCGCCAGATATTAGCAATCAACGTGGACCTGCACACAGATACAAATAACTTTGCTCCCAACGATTACAGAGAGGTTGTCAATCCCTGCGGCCTTGTAGTTCACAAAGGATTAAACGCAAATGATAGTAGTGATAGATAATGTTTTGCAATAGTAAGTAAAAGTGAAAAGTAAATAGCGGATGTGATCAATGATGGTAATATGGACCGGAGTCTCATGATGTTCACTAGTGATGTCTCTCTCCCAAAAGACGATAAAACAACTATGTGAGGTAAACGAATTACAGTTGGGCAATTGACAGGACCACGAACGCAAACCAATGCTGACTACATTGCAAGAAAGGTTGAGGTTCAAAGCATGGGCGGTACGCCAAAGTATGTAGACCGAAATCCATCAATATCTACTACTAATCATCCACCTTGAGATATCTATCCAGAACATCTCGCTGGTATTAAGTTGCGAGTCCCACCCATAGTGTAAACTCAATGCAACAGACAACTGCATTAAAAGAAATTTGCGTAAAGTAAACAATCCTTGCACCCGCGGGCACAAGCACCGTTGTTTTCCCCCTTGTGGCAACAGCACATCCCCTAGACTCATGTTTCTGTCACTCAAGCTAGTCATCGAGGGGCATGAACCCACAATCGAGCATAACGTTCCCTCTTGGAGTCACTACCTACTACTTGGCCAAAGCAATAAATAACAACGGAGAACATGCAAGAATTACTTATGAACATAAATATAAAAGAGGTAGATCAAATATATTACTCAAGATCAATCTGAACATAGTCTCATAATCCATCGGGTCCCAGCAAACTCAACATAGCAACAACATAAGGATTACATATGTGCCTCGATCATGTAGGGCAGCTCACGAGGACTAATTAGTGAAGCACAAGAACGGGAGGAGAACATCACATAGCTACTGGTCATGGACTCATGGTCCAAGGGAGACTACTCACAACTCATCCGGGAGGCGTCCATGGTGGTGGAGAGGCTCCCGATGATGATCCTCCCCTCCGGCAGGGTACCGGGAAGGGTTCTCCTGGTGCTCCTGATCTTGGAAGCGGCGGCGGCGGCAGAACAGAGATGAGATCGCGAAAAAGATTTCCCGTCCCGAGGGTTTCGAAGGAAGCTCTAAATATATGCCAAAGGGGGGCACCAGACGGGGCTCGGGGGGCCCAGGCGCCCCCCCGGCACGGCCCAGGGGGGGCGCGCCGCCAGGGCGCCTGGAGCCCTGGTGGCCCCCCCCAGCTGTACTTCGGGCGCAAGGAAGTTTCCGGAACGCTGATTTTTTATATAATTTTTCTGGATTTTTCCTGGCAGTTCTCGTAACGTGAAAACCTGAAATACAAAAACTGCCGAAAACAGAAACTGGCACCGGGGTGCACTGGATTAGTAGGTTAGTCCAAATTTGATCAAAAGTGTATGGAAGTGTATGAATATCATGGCAATATCACCCAAAAGTGGCATGGAGCAAGCAGAAATTATAGATACGTTTTGGACGTATCACTTCCAAGCTCCGCCACAAGTACAATGTAGCTCGTAATCACCTAAGTTACAAAAACTACTCCGAGTGAAGAGCAACCCTCTCACTCGGAGGCTTAGCTGCGGTCCTCCAAGCTACGCCACAAGTATAACGTGGCTCTGTCTCCCGAGCTCCGCCACAGGTACAACGTAGCTCGTAATCGCCTAAGTTACAAAAACTACTCCGAGTGAAGAGCAACCCTCTCACTCGGGGGCTTAGCTGCGGTCCTCCGAGCTACGCCACAAGTACAACGTGGCTCTGTCTTCCGAGCTCCGCCACAAGTACAACATAGCTCGTAATCGCCTAAGTTACAAAAACCACTCCGAGTGAAGAGCAACCCTCTCACTCGGGGGCTTAGCTGCGGTCCTCCGAGCTACGCCACAAGTACAACGTGGCTCTGTCTTTCGAGCTCCGCCACAAGTACAACGTAGCTTGT
>LR738714.1:94583183-94632215 GCA_902687465.1 Secale cereale | reverse complement strand
CCTCCGAGCTCCTCCACAAGTACAACGTAGCTCGTAATCGCCTAAGTTACAAAAAACTACTCCGAGTGAAGAGCAAACCTCTCACTCGGGGGCTTAGCTGCGACCCTGTAATCGCCCAAGTTACAAAAAACCACTCTGAGTGAAGAGCAACCCTCTCACTCGGGGGCTTAGCTGCGGTCCTCCGAGCTATGCCACAAGTACAAACGTGGTTCTGTCTTCCGAGCTCCGTCACAAGTACAACGTAGCTCGTAATTACCTAAGTTACAAAAACCATTCCGAGTGAAGAGCAACCCTCTTACTCGGGGGCTTAGCTGCGGTCCTCCGAGCTGCGCCACAAGTTCAACGTGGCTCTGTCTTCCGAGCTACGCCACAAGTACAACGTCACCATCAAGTGGTTCGACCATCAGAGCCATGCCATAGAAATGACGTCGACTCAAAATCCAAAAGATCAGAAAGAGTCGGAAGCAAAACAAGCAAATGCAAAAGGAATTGAATCCAGATAAAGCCCCGCAAGATTCGGGCAGGAGTACTTGGGCATCAAGCCCATGAGAGTTTAATGGTTACAGGATCACTCGGCATTCCGAGGCAAATTAAATCGAAGTATCAAAGTTTATTCACTCCCCAGGAGGAGGTGGGCTCGCAGGCGCAACGAACTCATCCAAGTCGATCCCGTAGGCGATGCAGGTAGCAGCCTCCAAGAAAGTCTCCATGAACGACTGGAACTGGAGCTCCCTCGTGTTGGCGACCTTGAGCGCAACCAGCCTCTTCTCCTTCACCTCCTTGCAATGCACCCGAACCAGAGACATGTTGGAAATATGCCCTGGAGGGAATAATAAAATGGTTATTATTATATTTCCTTGTTCATGATAATTGTCTATTGTTCATGCCTTAATTGTATTATCCGGAAACATTGATACATGTGTGAATACATAGACCACAACGTGTCCCTAGTAAGCCTCTAGTTGACTAGCTCGTTGATCAACAGATGGTTACGGTTTCCTGACCATGGACATTGGATGTCATTGATAACGGGATCACATCATTAGGAGAATGATGTGATGGACAAGACCCAATCCTAAGCCTAGCACAAGATCGTGTAGTTCGTATGCTAAAGCTTTTCCAATGTCAAGTAACTTTTCCTTAGACCATGAGATTGTGCAACTCCGGATACTGTAGGAATGCTTTGGGTGTGCCGAACGTCACAACGTAACTGGGTGGCTATAAAGGTGCACTACGGGTATCTCCAAAAGTGTCTGTTGGGTTGGCACGAATCGAGACTGGGATTTGTCACTCCGTGTGACGGAGAGGTACCTCTGGGCCCACTCGGTAGGACATCATCATAATGAGCTCAATGTGATCAAAGAGTTGTTCACAGGATGATGTGTTACGGGAACAAGTAAAGAGACTTGCCGGTAATGAGATTGAACAAGGTATCGGTATACCGACGATCGAATCTCGGGCAAGTATCGTACCGATAGGCAAAGGGAATTGCGTACAGGATTGATTGAATCCTCAACATCGTGGTTCATCCGATGAGATCATCGAGGAGCATGTGGGAGCCAACATGGGTATCCAGATCCCGCTGTTGGTTATTGATCGGAGAGTCGTCTCGGTCATGTCTGCGTGTCTCCCGAACCCGTAGGGTCTACACACTTAAGGTTCGGTGATGCTAGGGTTGTAGATATATTAGTATGCGGTAACCCGAAAGTTGTTCGGAGTCCCGGATGAGATCCCGGACATCACGAGGAGTTCCGGAGGTGAAGATTTGTATATAGGAAGTCCAGTTTCGGCCACCGGGAAAGTTTCGGGGGTCAACGGTATTGTAGCGGGACCACCGGAAGGGTCCCGGGGGTCCATCGGGTGGGGCCACCTATCCCGGAGGGCCCCATGGGCTGAAGTGGGAAGGGAACCAACCCCTGGTGGGGTGCGCCCCCCATGGGCCTCCCCCTGCGCCTAGGGTTGGAAACCCTGGGGGTGGGGGGCGCCCCACCTAACTTGGGGGGCAAGTCCCCCCTTGGCCGCCGCCCCCTAGAGATTGGATCTCTAGGGGGCGGCGCCCCCCAGGGCCCCTATATAAAGAGGGCGGGAGGAAGGGCTGCGCACCCCAAGCCCCTGGCGCCTCCCTCTTCCTCCCGCAACACCTCTCCCTCTCGCCGAGCTTGGCGAAGCCCTGTCGAGATCCCCGCTGTTTCCACCAACACGCCGTCATGCTGCTGGATCTCCATCAACCTCTCCTCCCCCTTGCTGGATCAAGAAGGAGGAGACGTCTCTCCCAACCATAAGTGTGTTGAACGTGGAGGTGCCGTCCGTTTGGCGCTTGGTCATCGGTGATTTGGATCACGGCGAGTACGACTCCATCAACCCCGTTCTCTTGAACGCTTCCGCGCACGATCTACAAGGGTATGTAGATGCACTCCCCTCTCCCTCATTACTAGATGACTCCATAGATTGATCTTGGTGATGCATAGAAAATTTTAAAATTCTGCTACGTTCCCCAACAGTGGCATCATGAGCTAGGTCTATGCGTAGTATCTTGCACGAGTAGAACACAAAGTAGTTGTGGGCGTAGATCATGTCAATTTACTTGCCGCTACTAGTCTTATCTTGATTCGGCGGCATCGTGGGATGAAGCAGCCCGGACCGACCTTACACGTACGCTTACGTGAGACAGGTTCCACCGACTGACATGCACTAGTTGCATAAGGTGGCTAGCGGGTGTCTGTCTCTCCCACTTTAGTCGGACCGGATTCGATGAAAATGTTTCTTATGAAGGGTAAATAGAAATTGGCATATCACGTTGTGGTTTTGGCGTAGGTAAGAAACGTTCTTGCTAGAAACCTATAGCAGCCACATAAAAACTTGCAACAACAATTAGAGGACGTCTAACTTGTTCTTGCAGCATGTGCCGTGTGATGTGATATGGCCAAAAGGATGTGATGAATGATATATATGTGATGTATAAGATTGATCATGTTCTTGTAATAGGAATCACAACTTGCATGTCGATGAATATGACAACCGGCAGGAGCCATAAGAGTTGTCTTAATTTTATTGTATGACCTGCGAGTCATTGAAAATGCCATGTAATTACTTTACTTTATTGCTAACCGTCAGCCATAGTAGTAGAAGTAATGTTTGGCGAGACGACTTCATGAAGACACGATGATGGAGATCATGGTGTCATGCCGGTGACGATGATGATCATGGAGCCCCGAAGATGAAGATCAAAAGGAGCAAAATGATATTGGCCATATCATGTCACTATTTGATTGCATGTGATGTTTATCATGTTTTTACATCTTATTTGCTTAGAACGACGGTAGTAAATAAGATGATCTCTCACTATAATTTCAAGAATTGTATTTCCCCTAACTGTGCACCGTTGCTAAGGTTCGTTGTTCCGAAGCACCACGTGATGATCGGGTGTGATAGGCTCTAACGTTCGCATACAACGGGTGTAAGCCAAATTTACACACGCAATACACTTAGGGTTCACTTGACAAGCCTAGCATGTACAGACATGGCCTCGGAACACGGAAGACCGAAAGGTCAAACATGAGTCGTATAGAAGATACGATCAACATGAAGATGTTCACCGTTGATGACTAGTCCGTCTCACGTGATGATCGGACACGTCCTAGTCGATTCGGATCATGTATCACTTAGATGACTAGAGAGATGTCTATCTGAGTGGGAGTTCATTAAATTTGTTTAGATGAACTTAATTGTCATGAACATAGTCTAAAATCTTTACAATATGTCTTGTAGATCCAATGGCCCACGCTAATGCTGCCCTCAACTTCAACGCGTTCCTAGAGAAAACCAAGCTGAAAGACGATGATAGCAACTATACGGATTGGGTCCGTAACTTGAGCATCATCCTCATATCCTCATAGCTGCCAAGAAAGCATATGTCCTTGAAGCACCACTAGGTGATGCACCCGTTTTCCCAGCAGCCCAAGACGTTATGAACGCCTGACAGTCACGTAGTGATGATTACTCCCTGGTTCAGTGCGGCATGCTTTACAGCTTAGAATCGGGGCTCCAAAAGCGTTTTGAGCAGCACGGAGCATATGAGATGTTCCAAGAGCTGAAAATGGTTTTCCAAGCTCATGCCCAAGTCGAGAGATATGACGTCTCCGACAGCTTCTATAGTTGTAAGATGGAGGAGAATAGTTCTGTCAGCGAGCATATACTCAAATTGTCTGGGTTGCACAATCGCTTGTCTCAGTTGGGAATTAATCTCCCAGATTAAGCGGTCGTTGACAGAATCCTTCAGTCGCTCCCACCTAGCTACAAGAGCTTCGTGATGAACTTCAATATGCAAGGGATGGAGAAGTCCATTCCCGAGGTGTATTCAATGCTGAAATCAGCGGAGGTGGAGATCAAGAAAGAACATCAAGTGTTGATGGTGAATAAAACCACTAAGTTCAAGAAAGGCAAGGGTAAGAAGAACTTCAAGAAGGACGTCAAAGGAGTTGCCGCGCCTGGTAAGCCAGTTGCCGGGAAGAAGCCAAAGAATGGACCCAAGCCTGAGACTGAGTGCTTTTATTGCAAGGGAACGAGTCACTGGAAGCAGAACTACCCCAAATACTTAGCAGATAAGAAGGCTGGCAACGTCAAAGGTATATGTGATATACATGTTATTGATGTGTACCTTACCAACGCTCGTAGTAGCTCCTGGGTATTTGATACCGGTGCAGTTGCTCACATTTGTAACTCAAAGCAGGAGCTACATAATAAGCGGAGACTGGCGAAGGACGAGGTGACGATGCACGTCGGGAATGGTTCCAAGGTCGATGTGATCGCCATCGGCACGCTACCTCTACATCTACCTTCGGGATTAGTTTTAAACCTCAATAATTGTTATTTAGTACCAACTTTGAGCATGAACATTGTATCTGGATCTCGTTTAATGCGAGATGGCTACTCATTTAAATCCGAGACTAATGGTTGTTCTATTTATATGGGAGAGATGTTTTATGGTCATGCCCCACTGGTCAATGGTTTATTCTTAATGAAGCTCGAACGTGATGTTACACATATTCAAAGTGTGAATGCCAAAAGATGTAAGGTTGATAATGATAGTCCCACATACTTGTGGCACTGCCGCCTTGGTCATATTGGTGTCAAACGTATGAAGAAGCTCCATGCGGATGGACTTTTGGAGTCTCTTGGTTATGAATCATTTGACACATGCGAACCATGCCTTTTGGGCAAGATGACCAAGACTCCGTTCTCCGGAACAATGGAGCGAGCAACCAACTTATTGGAAATCATACATACCGATGTGTGCGGTCCAATGAGTATTGAAGCTCGCGATGGCTATCGTTATGTTCTCACCCTCATAGATGACTTAAGTAGATATGGGTATGTCTACTTGATGAAACACAAGGTTGATACCTTTGAAAAGTTCAAGGAATTTCAGAATGAGGTTGAGAACCAACGTAACAGAAAAATAAAGTTCTTACGATCGGATCGTGGAGGAGAATATTTAAGTCACGAATTTGGCATGCACCTAAAGAACTGTGGAATTGTTTCACAATTGACGCCGCCTGGAACACCTCAGCGTAATGCTGTGTCCGAATGTCGTAATCGTACTCTGTTGGACATGGTGCGATCTATGATGTCTCTTACCGACTTACCGCTATCTTTTTGGGGTTATGCTTTAGAGACTGCCGCATTCACTTTAAATAGGGCACCATCAAAATCCGTTGAGAAGACTCCGTATGAACTTTTGTTTGGGAAGAAACCTAAGTTGACGTTTCTAAAGGTTTGGGGATGCGATGCTTATGTCAAGAAACTTCAACCTAAAAAGCTTGAACCGAAATCGGAGAAATGCGTCTTCATAGGATACCCTAAGGAAACTATTGGGTACACCTTCTACCTCAGATCCGAAGGCAAGGTCTTCGTTGCCAAGAATGGATCCTTTCTGGAGAAAGAGTTTCTCTCGAAAGAAGTGAGTGGGAAGAAAGTGGAACTTGATGAGGTGACAGTCACCCCTTCCAAACCAGAAAGTAGCACAGTGCGGGAAGATGTTCCTGTGGTGCCTGCACCGACTAGGGAGGAAGTTAATGATAATGATCATGAAGCTTTAGATCAAGTTACTGCTGAACTTCGTAGGTCCACAAGGACACGTTCTGCACCAGAGTGGTACGGCAACCCTGTCTTGGAAATCATGTTGTTAGACAACGATGAACCTTCGAACTATGAAGAAGCGATGGCAGGCCCGGATTCTAACAAATGGCTTGAAGCCATGAAATCTGAGATAGGATCCATGTATGATAACAAAGTATGGACTTTGGTGGACTTGCCCGATGATCGGCATGCCATAGAAAATAAATGGATCTTTAAGATGAAGACTGACGCGGATGGTAATGTGACCATCTATAAGGCTCGACTTGTCGCTAACGGTTGATAACCCTCAACCGTAAGGGATCGAGATAGTCTTCGCGGGTAAGAATAAACCAATTTATTGATTCGACACATGGGGAGCCAAAGAGTATTTATAAGCTTTGACAGTTGAGTTGTCAATTCAACCGCACCTGAAGTATACTTACTTGCAACAAAAAATAAGTGGTAACAGTGATATGATAGTGATGATAGTGATAGTAAAAGCAAACAGCAAAAGTAAATAGCAAGAGTAAATAGCAAGAGTAAATAGCAAAAGTAGCGACTAGTAACCAGCAGGATTTAAAACACTGTAGGCTAGGGAGACGGATGGTTGGGCGCTGCATGGATGAGATATATCATGATTCTAACTTGGGGCAAGGCACACGGAAAAGTAATGATCATCTAGGCAAATATCAAACATTAGGCATGTATCCCGTAGGTAGTTGTACGTGCTTGCAATAAGAACTTGCACAACATCTTTTGTCCTACCATCCCGCTACGAACGGGGCCAAAAGGAACTTATGGAGATTAAGGTGCTCCTGTCAAAGAGCACCGGAACAAAGCAATGAACTCAATGGATACATGTAATCCTCAAACTACGGACCATCCCCTTTGGTGTCCCAAGCTGTCACTTTTGGGATCGCCGGTTCTGAACCGTAATAGGTGCAAACAACTCATAGATAGGATCAAGAACACAAATATATTCATGCAAACACATATGGTTCAGATCTGAAATCATGGCACTAAGGCCCTATGTGACAAGCATTAAGAATAACAAGTTGAAGCAAAGATGATAAACACCATAGTAGATGATAGGCAACATGCCCCCAACGATCTGACAAACTATTACATGATCTAACTCATCCAATCCCTACCACCCCCTTCGCCTACAGCAGGGGATTACTCACACATGGAAGGAGAAGTCATGGAGGGATGATGGAGTGGTGATGATGATGACGATGGCGACGATCTCCCCTCTCCGGAGGCCAATTCAGCCTCCAGATTAGCCCTCCCGAAGAAGAACAGAGGGTGGCGGCGGCTCCGCGACGAAAACTGGGAAAAGAACTTCTGATCTGGGATTTCTCCGTCACGAGCTAAAATACGAGTCAAAGTAGGGCACCAGGGGAGGTGGGGCCCACCCAGGCGACCCCCCGGCGCGGCCAGGGGGTGGGCCGTGCCACCAGGGTGCCTGGGGCCCCCTGGCCCCCCTCTGGCCCCTCTTCTGGCTCCGGGTTCCTTCGGGTGCGTGGATTTTCAGTGATTTTTCGTGGAATTTTCTGAGATACCTAAAAATCCGTTTTCCTGCACACAATAAAACCATACAGGCAGCTCTGCTGAAAACAGCGTCAGTCCGGGTTAGTTTAGTTCAAATCATGCAAGAATGAGGTCAAAACAATATCAAAAGTGTTTGGAAAAGTAGATACGTTTGAGACGTATCAACTCCCCCAAGCTTAGCATATTGCTTGTCCTCAAGCAATTCAGTTCAACGAACTGGACGCGACAAAGAAAACTTTGACAAACTCTTTTGTTTCATTAGATGTATATAAGCATGTACTACGAAAAGAGTCTAGCAAGTATTGAAACAGTACTATGAGGACAATGCACGGAGCAATCCTTCTTTCAAGTGACCAATCACAAATACTTAAAAGTAAATAATATATTACTGAAAATCAAGACAAGATTACATTGCACATAGCTTGAGCATATTAGGGTGGTATCTCGCTAGCCTCCATGAGTGAAGCAAAACATAAATGCAGAAACTCCTCCAGAGTTTTAAAGGAGACTAGAACTAAGAATTTCAGAATAAATCATATCACAAGCATGCAGAAGACAATGTAATACTTTGGGACAATGCACATTACTCTCAGAATGACAATTATGCTCTCGTAGTTGGTGCTTTGAAGAAAGAAGGTGGAGACTCTCGAACCGTGGCTTTTGTTGGCAAGGTTGAAAACCCGTGGTCGGAAACAAAAACTAAACATGTACCAGAGCTCTTGGTTTTAAAAACAGAGGTAAAAACGTTTTTGAGAGGTGCATATTTCGTCAACGAATGCTAGCAGATAACTCAATCACTTCTTGAGCTGGACAAGTCTCGAGGAACGGCTCCCGCATGAGGACGATCACATCCTCTTAATCTCCTTTGTTTATCACTGCCAAAGTTTTCTGATTTCTCATGAACAAAGCGTGAAGGAGGGTTTGTTTGTTGTATTATCTTTTATGAGCCGGGCGCACTCTATGCCAGTTCCTTCTCGTATTAGGGGTTTGCACATTAGACATGCAATCCAGGGGTGAAACTTGTCCAACTTAAAAAGATCATGAATTAACTACTACTTCCTCATGAGCTAAAACATAGGCACAAAAAGAAAAATGCTTTTGATTAATTTTGAGATGGTACCCGAAAGTCTTCGTTAGGAATGGCAGGTAAATACCATGTATAGGAAGGTATGGTGGACTCATATGGCACAACAGGTTTTTAGGATTTTGGATGCACAAGCAGTCAGTCCGCTTAGTATAGGTGGAGGTTAGCAAAAGACTGGGAAGCAACCAACTAGAGAGCAATAACGGCCATAATCATGCAGAGCGACAAAGCAACATTGAATCGGGCATGAAAGTGATATAACTATTCTGAAACTCAAAGATCATCAAGGCAGAGCAGACTTTTTAGTCTTAAACATGTGTAAACATGTGCCAAGTCAATCCAAAAATTCTCTAAAGGGAAATACCACCTTAGTATACCAGACTATGAACAGTGCAATGCATGTAGATCATTTCAATAACACATTATGTACTCTAGTTATTCGAGACTAGCCACAAGGAAAGCATGAACCACTGGAAGAGCATTGTAAACATAGCACTATGTCGCTACAAGCTGGTCTCTAGATCATAAGTACAGGCATATGTACAAAAGTAGAAACAAGAAGAGTTCATACCGGTCTTCCTTGTTGCTTCCCTTCAGTCGACCTTCGTCATTACTGCCTTGTCACTTGCACGATCGAACGTAGGAAATATAATTAAATGCCATCACGGA
Organism: Secale cereale; assembly: GCA_902687465.1. Taxonomy (NCBI): domain Eukaryota; kingdom Viridiplantae; phylum Streptophyta; class Magnoliopsida; order Poales; family Poaceae; genus Secale; species Secale cereale. The sequence goes on along the minus strand of LR738714.1, from coordinate 94,622,794 downwards.
CTCGAGCTGAACTCTGAAAACAAAGCAAACTAAAGAGAAAAGGAAATCTTTTTGGATTATTTCAAAGGTTGAACGGAAGCAAAAGAAAGAGAAAATCTTTTTGTTGTTTTTGCAAAGAGAGAAATAAAGAAGAACGGGCAAAAACTTCGAAAAGATCAAAGCGAATAAAATGGATAATACAATGGAAAAGTGAGAGGGGCACGTACTCCCCCAAGCTTAGGCTTTTGGCCTAAGTTGGTAGTAGCTACTGCCCCCAGGAGCCTCCTGCTCCGGGGGAACAGTGGTGAGTCCAAGGGTCGTAGAAGGATGCTGGCGCGTATACCGAACTCCTCGGAGTCTCCCACGAGGAAGGGTCCGTACGCCAAGCAGAGGAAGACCCTTCACCAAACTCGGTGGCGGTTTCTCCCTGAAAAGGTGGTAACTCACCGTGCTCCTCCTCGTCGGGCACAACCCCCTCCATGGGGTTATGAAACTGATGCTGGGCCATGAACTCATCGAACTGGATAACATCAAAGGACCATCCGTTCCTGCGAGAAAAATCAAACAAAAGAGGTGCAGGTAGATGGATCTCGCGTTCCGCGGTAGTTCCGAAACGCAAGATATAAACAAGATTATCAAGCTCAGAAGCCATGGTAACAAACTTATGCCTTTTCATAGCAGCAAGATCAAAGCTTAAATAAGTAAAAGGATTATCATCAGGGTGTGGGGTGCCTCCAAGATGTTCTAAGATAAGTGTGGCATAAACTTCACCATATAAGTCCCCCTTGTTACCGTTCATAGCAAGGCGTCGAGCAATTAAGGCACCCAGATTATAATAAGATCTCCCTGAGAGGGCTGCTGCCATGATAGCAATATCTGGCGCAGAAGTGTTGCTCGTGTTGTTACGAGCTAACACCCCTCTAGCAACATAATATGCAAAATACCTGAGGTGAGGGAATAAGATGCTGGAGATCTTCGACCGATGAATATCCCTCGTACCCATGCTACAGAGAGAGTTGAAGACGGTTTTCAACTCGGAGGGTTGAGTGGTCATCCTAGCCGTCCTCCCAACGTTTGGCACACCTATTATTTCACAAAACTTTCCCAAAGTCATGGTGATAAGATCATTGTAAATTTTAAACTCAATAGCACCTGAATAAGGATTCTATCTAAATCTGTTAATGAAACTGGAGGTGAGTTTTTGATACTGAGTAACACGACACGTGACGAGCCGTGTCAGACCTGCATTAGCACAAAGATTATAAAACTCATCCTTGATTCCCGCAGCTTCAAGGAATTCATCACATGGAAACGTCATTGCACGTGCTGGACTTGTGTCTTCCAACAACTCCAGGGGCACATGATCTTCATTATAGCTCACCCTAGCAGTCGAGGGTGAAGCTGCGGCTCTAGTAACTCGATCGGAGTGTGCGGGCCTCCTCATCTCAAGCCACCCTTTTGCCCTTCCTAACAAACTCATTTCTGCAATTTTTGACAATTTACGAAAACGAGGATTAAAACAAGGTGAGTTAAGGAAAACTACTAAACTCACTTGCCCAAGGCATAAACTTGCATCAAAACTTGGAAAATAACTTTCTACACATGCATGCAAGCTCTATACAGCACCAAGAACCACTAAATACTCACAAATGAAGCCACCAATCAGAAATCTAATTGGAGGGGTGGAGGAGTCACATACCAGGGAGTATTTGTTCAAAATCTCAGCTCAAATGATGGGCTGTAGAGAGAGATCGAAGAATCGCCTCCAAGGACAGCAAGAACACAAGAACAAGTGCAGAACTCGCGTTTTTGGAGAAAAAGAGAGAGGGAGGAAGAAGACATACCTGGAGGGGGGCCTTGTGGGCCCCAGGCGCCCTGTGGGCGCGGCCAGGGGGCAGGCCGCGCCAGCTGGCCGCCTGGGCCTCTGGTGGGTCCCCCTGGCTGGCTCCAGGCCCCTCTGGGTCACTCCCGACGTGGAAATTTTTATTTTTATTTTTCTGGAATTTTTCCGAAAACTTCACTGTTGAAAATTTTTCGAAGTTCAAAAAGCTGCGAAACTCTCTGAAAACTTGAAGCAGTGAGTAGTATTGTGAAGCTTCAAAACATAAACACTTGGTACAACAAGTAGAACAAAAACTAAAAACAAATGAAAACATAACAAGCTCAACTTTTTTATCTATATAAAACATGTTTACTAGTAAGGTTGATCAAGTCTTACCAACAAACAGGCGATATATAGAGCAAAAAGTCTCACCTCTTACGAAGTAATCACTGAACCTTTACTTTGATGGACATTGTCCCCACCATGATAGTTTTGTATTTGTGAGGCACATGTAGTGGACAGTCCCATTCTCCAATCTTCACGGTCTCGATATTTTCTATAGAGTTGAGGCCATGCCTCCTGTCGGTCTTCTTTGGAAAATATACCGTGTGTTCTTTATCATTCACATTGAAGGTAACCTTTCCTTTATTGCAATCAATAATAGCACCTGCGGTGTTAAGAAAAGGTCTACCAAGAATAATGGACATGCTCCCATCCTCGGGCATGTCAAGCACAACAAAATCAGTAAGAATCAAACAATTAGCAACTTCTACGGGAACATCCTCACAAATACCTATCGGAACAACGGTTGACTTGTCAGCCATCTGAAGGGAGATATCTGTAGGAATTAGTTTCTCTAAACAAAGCCTCTTGTAAAGATAGAGAGGCATAACACTCACTCCTGCTCCAAGATCACATAAAGCAGTTTTGACATAATTATTCTTTCTGGAGCAAGGAATGGTGGGTATACTTGGATCACCGAGCTTCTCAGGAATCTTGCCACTGAAAGAGTAGTTAGCAAGCATAGTAGATATTGCCTCATTAGGAACTTTTCTTTTATTAGTGACAATATCTTTCATATATTTTGAATAAGGAGGTAACTTAATAGCATCAGTCAAAGGAATTTGAAGAAAAAGAGGTTTAATCCACTCACAGAAGTTATTGTAATGCTCTTCTTCTTTAGATTTGATGGACTTACCTGGAAAGGGCATGGGTTTCTGTACCCATGGTTCTCTTTACTTCCCATGTTTTCTTGCGATGAAGTCTTGTTTAGTGTACCTCTTACGTTTGTCAGGTGCTTCTTCTTCTCGAACTTCAGGCGGATCATTCTTCTCATTATCCTTACCTTCAGGTTCAGCACCGTCTTCAGTCTCAGCATCGGAGATAGATACGCTGTTGGGATCAGCAGTTGGCTCTTCATCTATAATAGGATCATTAGAATTGTTAGTCTCCTTATGTTTCTTCTTCTTCTTTGGAGAGCCAACAATTTCTTCTTCCTGCATTTGAGAATCTTGCTCGATTCTCCTCGGATGCCCCTCTGGATAAAGAGGATCTTGAGTGCTAGTTCCTCCTCGGGTCTTAATCCCGAAAGCCTGCAAATCATCTTGTTTGGCATTGTTAGCAAGCAAATATTTTTGCACATTAGAAATTTGGTCAAGCTGAGTTTGAACCATATGAAAATGTTTCACAAGACATTGAACATCATTAACCGTTCTACCTAGAACATCAAGCAAACTTTTGATAGCAAGGGAATTATCATGCAACTGACTTAGTATCCTCTCATTAAAATGATTTTGTTTCATAATAAAATTATCAAACTCATCTAAACATTGATCAGGAGGCTTACCATGAGGGATGTCACTTGCATTGAAATCTAAAAGAGAGTGTACCTCTACCATAGGAGGGTGAGTGGTAGGCTCACACAGCTTCTCAATAGGGGGTAGATTCTTCACGTCTTCAGCTTTAATACCTTTCTCTTTAATAGACTTCTTTGCTTCTCGCATATCTTCGGGGCTTAGAACAAACATGCCCCTCTTCTTTGGTGGTGGAGGTGGTTCAGGGACGGACCAATCTTCATGGTTTTTGGCAATCCTGCCCATCAAATCTTCTGCATCTTTCGGCGTTCTTTTCCTGAAAACACAACCAGCACAACTATCCAAATAGGACCTGGATTCATCAGTTAGACCAGCATAGAATATATCGATTAATTCGTTCTTAGGGACTTCATGTCCTGGTCTAGCCCGAATCAGACCGCAATACCTCCCCCAAGCTTTAGGGAGGGACTCATCCTGCAACTGTTTAAAGTTATAAATTCTTTGTAAAGCAGCATGTTGCATGTGAGCAGGAAAGTACTTATCAACAAAAGAGTGAGCTAAGTCTTGAGGACTCTTAATGGAACCGCATGGGAGTGAATCATACCATGCTTTAGCACCTTCCTTCAAGGAGAAAGGAAGAAGCTTGGTCACATAAAAGTATCGTATCTTCTCATCTGTGGTAAACAGGCCACCCAACTCACCGAGTTTAGTCAGGTGTGCAATAGCATCATCATTTTCTCTGCCATAAAAGGGGCCAGCTTCAACCTTAGGTATAAGTGAAAGATCAACAGAGAAATCATAATCAGGATCATCAATGCATATAGGAGATGTAGCAAATTCAGGATCAGGAACGGTTTTGTTCTTCAAAGAGTGTTTTTCAAACAGTTTCTTAATAACTTCAGGGTCAGAGCCAGAAAACTCTGTCAGTTCCCTGCATAAATCTTCATCAAGCATATAGTAATCATCATCAAGGAGTCTCTCCTTGAGTTTACTCAAATCAGGATAATCATAAGTTTCACCAATAGGGTAGCGAGTAACAGGAATTTCAATTCCAGACTTTTTAGCAACAGCAGCGATCTGTTTCTCAAGAGCATAACCAAGGGAACTAATATCATCAACAGTAGTAGAAGCATCATCAAGAGTATCGGACATAGTAACAGGTTCAGTAGGAGCATCATGTGGTGGCGGTGAGGCAAACTTACTCATAACAGAAGGTGAATCAAGTGTAGCACTAATGCTCAGAACAGTACCTCTTCTTGTAGTGGATAGTAAGATCGGAACCTTGGGGTCTCCTTTCTTACCCATAGCGTATGAAGTGCAGCAGGTAGGATACTTCAAGTAGACTTGTAAATATTGCTATGCTCCTCGGCAACGGCGCCAGAAAACGGTACTTGATAACCTCAACCGTAAGGGATCGAGATAGTCTTCGCGGGTAAGAATAACCCAATTTATTGATTCGACATACGGGGAGCCAAAGAGTATTTATAAGCTTTGACAGTTGAGTTGCCAAATCAACCGCACCTGAAATATACTTACTTGCAACAAAAGATAAGTGGTAACAGTGATATGATAGTGATGATAGTGATAGTAAAAGCAAACAGCAAAAGTAAATAGCAAGAGTAAATAGCAAGAGTAAATAGCAAGAGTAAATAGCAAAAGTAGCGACTAGTAACCAGCAGGATTTAAAACACTGTAGGCTAGGGAGACGGATGGTTGGGCGCTGCATGGATGAGATATATCATGATTCTAACTTGGGGCAAGGCACACGGAAAAGTAATGATCATCTAGGCAAATATCAAACATTAGGCATGTATCTCGTAGGTAGTTGTACGTGCTTGCAATAAGAACTTGCACAACATCTTTTGTCCTACCATCCCGCTACGAACGGGGCCAAAAGGAACTTATGGAGATTAAGGTGCTCATATCAAAGAGCATCGGAACAAAGCAATGAACTCAATGGATACATGTAATCCTCAAACTACGGACCATCCCATTTGGTGTCCCAAGCTGTCACTTTTGGGATCGCCGGTTCCGAACCGTAATAGGTGCAAACAACTCATAGATAGGATCAAGAACACAAATATATTCATGCAAACACATATGGTTCAGATCTGAAATCATGGCACTCGGGCCCTAAGTGACAAGCATTAAGAATAACAAGTTGAAGCAAAGATGATAAACACCATAGTAGATGATAAGCAACATGCCCCCAACGATCTGACAAACTATTACATGATCTAACTCATCCAATCCCTACCATCCCCTTCGCCTACAGCAGGGGATTACTCACACATGGAAGGAGAAGTCATGGAGGGATGATGGAGTGGTGATGATGATGACGATGGCGACGATCTCCCCTCTCTGGAGGCCAATTCAGCCTCCAGATTAGCCCTCCCGAAGACGAACAGAGGGTGGCGGCGGCTCCGCGACGAAAACTGGGAAAATAACTTCTGATCTGGGATTTCTCCGTCACGAGCTAAAATACGAATCAAAGTAGGGCACCAGGGGAGGTGGGGCCCACCCAGGCAACCCCCCGGCGCGGCCAGGGGGTGGGCCGCGCCACCAGGGTGCCTGGGGCCCCCTGGCCCCCCTCTGGCCCCTCTTCTGGCTCCGGGTTCCTTCGGGTGCGTGGATTTTCTATGATTTTTCGTGGAATTTTCTGAGATACCTAAAAATCCGTTTTCCTGCACACAATAAAACCATACAGGCAGCTCTGCTGAAAACAGCGTCAGTCCGGGTTAGTTTAGTTCAAATCATGCAAGAATGAGGTCAAAACAATATCAAAAGTGTTTGGAAAAGTAGATACGTTTGAGACGTATCAACGGTTATCGACAAGTTCAAGGAATTGACTACGACGAGACTTTCTCTCCCGTAGCGATGCTGAAGTCCGTCCGAATCATGTTAGCAATTGCCGCATTATATGATTATGAGATATGGCAAATGGACATCAAAACGGCATTCCTTAATGGCTTCCTCAAGGAAGAACTGTATATGATGCAGCCGGAAGGTTTTGTCGATCTTGAGAATGCTAACAAGGTATGCAAGCTCCAGCGCTCAATCTATGGGCTGGTGCAAGCATCTCGGAGTTGGAACATTCGCTTTGATGAGGTGATCAAAGCGTTTGGGTTTATACAGACTTGGGGGGAAGCCTGTATTTACAAGAAAGTGAGTGGGAACTCTGTAGCATTTCTCATATTATATGTGGATGATATATTGCTGATGGGAAATGATGTTGAACTCTTGGAAAGCGTAAAGGCCTACTTGAATAAGTGTTTTTCAATGAAGGACCTTGGAGAAGCTTCTTACATATTAGGCATCAAGATCTATAGAGATAGATCGAGACGCCTCATTGGTCTTTCACAAAGCACATACCTTGACAAGATATTGAAGAAGTTCAATATGGATCAGTCCAAGAAAGGGTTCTTGCCTGTATTGCAAGGTATGAGATTGAGCACAGCTCAATGCCCGACCTCGGCAGAAGATAGAGAAAAGATGAGTGTCATCCCCTATGCCTCGGCCATAGGTTCTATTATGTAAGCCATGCTGTGTACCAGACCTGATGTGAACCTTGCCATAAGTTTGGTGGGGAGGTACGAAAGTGATCCCGGTATGGAACACCAGACATCGATCAAGAACATCCTGAAGTACCTGAAAAGGACCAAGGACATGTTTCTCGTTTATGGACGTGACGAAGAGCTCGTCGTAAAGGGTTACGTCGATGCTAGCTTCGACACAGATCTGGATGACTCCAAGTCACAAACCGGATACGTGTATATTTTGAATGGAGGGGCAGTCAGCTGGTGTAGTTGCAAGCAAAGCGTCATGGCGGCATCTACATGTGAAGCGAAGTACATAGCTGCTTCCGAAGCAGCGCATGAAGGAGTCTGGATGAAAAAGTTCATCACTGACCTAGGAGTTATTCCGAGCGCGTCGGGCCCGATGACTCTCTTCTGTGACAACACTGGAGCTATTGCCATTGCAAAGGAGCCCAGGTTTCACAAGAAGACCAAGCACATCAAGCGCCGTTTCAACTCCATCCGGAATTATATTCAAGATGGAGACATAGATATTTGTAAAGTGCATACGGATCTGAATATCGCAGATCCGTTGACTAAACCTCTTCCACGAGCAAAACATGATCAACACCAGAACGCTATGGGTGTTCGATTCATCACAATGTAACTAGATTATTGACTCTAGTGCAAGTGGAAGACTGTTGGAAATATGCCCTAGAGGCAATAATAAAATGGTTATTATTATATTTCCTTGTTCATGATAATTGTCTATTGTTCATGCTTTAATTGTATTATCCGGAAACAGTGATACATGTGTGAATACATAAACCACAACGAGTCCCTAGTAAGCCTCTAGTTGACTAGCTCGTTGATCAACAGATGGTTACGGTTTCCTAACCATGGACATTGGATGTCACTAATAACGGGATCACATCATTAGGAGAATGACGTGATGGACAAGACCCAATCCTAAGCCTAGCACAAGATCGTGTAGTTCGTATGCTAAATCTTTTCCAATGTCAAGTAACTTTTCCTTAGACCATGAGATTGTGCAACTCCCGGATACTGTAGGAATGCTTTGGGTGTGCCAAACGTCACAACGTAACTGGGTGGCTATAAAGGTGCACTATGGGTATCTCCGAAAGTGTCTGTTGGGTTGGCACGAATCGAGACTTGGATTTGTCACTCCGTGTGAAGGAGAGGTACCTCTGGGCCCACTCGGTAGGACATCATCATAATGAGCTCAATGTGATCAAAGAGGTGTTCACGGGATGATGTTTTACGGGAACGAGTAACGAGACTTGCCGGTAACGAGATTGAACAAGGTATCGGTATATCGACGATCGAATCTCGGGAAAGTATCGTACCGATAGACAAAGAGAATTGCGTACGGGATTGATTGAATCCTCGACATCATAATTTATCCGATGAGATCATCGAGGAGCATGTGGGAGCCAACATGGGTATCCAGATCCCGCTGTTGGTTATTGACCGGAGAGTCGTCTCGGTCATGTTTGTGTGTCTCCCGAACCCGTAGGGTCTACACACTTAAGGTTCGATGACGCTAGGGTTGTAGAGATATTAGTATGCGGTAACCCAAAAGTTGTTCTGAGTCCCGGATGAGATCCTGGACATCACGAGGAGTTCTGGAATGGTCCGGAGGTGAAGATTTGTATATAGGAAGTCCAGTTTCGGCCACCGGGAAAGTTTCGGGGGTCACCGGTATTCTACCTGGACCACCGGAAGGGTCCCGGGGGTCCACTGGGTGGGGCCACCTATCTCGGAGGGCCCCATGGGCTTAAGTGGGAAGGGAACCAGCCCCTGGTGGGCTGGTGCGCCCCCCATGGACCTCCTCCTGCGCCTAGGGTTGGAAACCCTGGGGGTGGGGGCGCCCCACCTAATTTGGGGAGCAAGTCCCCCCCCCCCTTGGTCGCCGCCGCCCCTAGAGATTGGATCTCTAGGGGCCGGCGCCCCCACAGGGCCCCTAGATAAAGAGGGGGGGGGGGGCGGAGGGCTGCGCACCCCAAGCCCCTGGCGCCTCCCACTTCCCCCCGCAACCCCTCTCCCTCTCGCTGAGCTTGGCGAAGCCCTGCCGGGATCCCCGCTGTTTCCACCATCACGCCGTCGTGCTGCTGGATCTCCATCAACCTCTCCTCCCCCTTGATGGATCAAGAAGGAGCAGTCGTCTCTCCCAACCGTATGTGTGTTGAACACGGAGGTGTCGTCCGTTCGGCGCTTGGTCATCGGTGATTTGGATCACGACGAGTACGACTCCATCAACCCCGTTCTCTTGAACGCTTCCGCGCGTGATCTACATGGGTATGTAGATGCACTCCCCTCTCCCTCGTTTCTAGATGACTCCATAGATTGATCTTGGTGATGCGTAGAAAATTTTAAAATCTGCCACGTTCTGATACGTCCAAAACGTATCTATAATTTCTGCTTGCTCCATGCCACTTTTGGGTGATATTGCTATGATATTTATACACTTCCATACACTTTTGATCATATTTGGACTAACCTACTAATCCAGTGCACCCCGGTGCCAGTTTCTGTTTTCGGCTGTTTTTGTATTTCAGGTTTTCACGTTACGAGAACTGCCAGGAAAAATCCAGAAAAATTATATAAAAAATCAGCGTTCCGGAAAATTCCTTGCGCCCGAAGGACAGCCGGGGGGGGGGCACCAGGGCTCCAGGCGCCCTGGCGGCGCGCCCCCCCTGGGCCGCGCCGGGGGGGCGCCTAGGCCCCCCGAGCCCCGTGTGGTGCCCCCCTTTGGCATATATTTAGAGCGTCCTTCGAAACCCTCGGGACGGAAATTCTTTTTCGTGATCTCATCTCTGTTCCGCCGCCGCCGCCGCTTCCAAGATCAGGAGCACCAGGAGAACTCTTCCCGGCACCCTGCCGGAGGGGAGGATCACCATCGGGAGCCTCTCCACCACCATGGACGCCTCCCAGATGAGTTGTGAGTAGTCTCCCTTGGACCATGAGTCCATGACCAGTAGCTATGTGATGTTCTCCTCCCGTTCTTGTGCTTCACTGATTAGTCCTCGTGAGCTGCCCTACATGATCGAGGCACATATGTAATCCTTATGCTGTTGCTATGTTGAGTTTGTTGGGATCCGATGGATTATGAGATTATGTTCAGATTGATCTTGAGTAATATATTTGATCTACCTCTTTTATATTTATGTTCATAAGTAATTCTTGCATGTTCTCCGTTGTTATTTATTGCTTTTGCCAAGTAGTAGGTAGTGACTCCAAGAGGGAACGTTATGCTCGATTGTGGGTTCATGCCCCTCGATGACTAGCTTGAGTGACAGAAACATGAGTCTAGGGGATGTGCTGTTGCCACAAGGGGGAAAACAACGGTGCTTGTGTCCGCGGGTGCAAGGATTGTTTACTTTAAGCAAAGTTCTATAAATGCAGTTGTCTGTTGCATTGAGTTTACACTATGGGTGGGGTTCGCAACTTAATATCAGCGAGATGTTCTGGATAGATATCTCAAGGTGGATGATTAGTAGTAGATATTGATGGATTTCGGTCTACTTACTTTGGCGTACCGCCCATGCTTTGAACCTCAACCTTTCTTGCAATGTAGTCAGCATTGGTTTGCGTTCGTGGTCCTGTCAATTGCCCAGCTGTAATTCATTTACCTCACATAGCTGTTTTATCGTCTTTTGGGAGAGAGACATCACTAGTGAACATCATGAGACTCCGGTCCATATTACCATCATTGATCACATCCGCTATTTACTTTTTGCTATCATTTACTATTGCAAACATTATCTATCACTACTATCATTTGCATTTAATCCTTTGTGAACTACAAGGCCGGAGGGATTGACAACCTCTCTGTACTCGTTGGGAGCAAAGTTATTTGTATCTGTGTGCAGGTCCACGTTGATTGCTAATATCTGGCGCCGTTAGCAGTTGACACCTACTTGTTGAACCTAGGAGTCTCTGGGGATTCGATCCTTGGCATCTTTGCTAAGGGAAAAACTTCCACAACACTACATCTCACACCTTCCACTTGGGGTAACCAACGAGGGGTTAGAGGCCCATCAAGGAGTTTTTCTGGCGCCGTTGCCGGGGACTCCACTCTTCAGGATAGGGGAGTTGCATGCTATCTTTTACCTTTGCTTTTTAGTCTTGTTAGTTTACCTTTCAGTTTTTGCTTTAGTATCTTTTATCGAAAATCACAAAAATAATTATCTTGCTTGCTTGCTACTATGGGTTCCACCGACAACACCAAGTTGTGTGACTTCACTAGTCACAACAACGATGACTTTATCAGCACACCTATCACTACACCTGCCACTTCAGCACCTTCATATGAACTTAAACCTGCTTTACTGAACCTAGTCATGAGAGAACAATTCTCCGGTGCTGGAGATGATGCTGCTTTACACTTAAACAACTTTGTTGAACTTTGTGATATGCAAAAGTACCAAGAAATAGATGGTAATATTGTTAAGCTTAAGCTTTTTCCTTTCTCCTTGAGAGGTGGAGCTAAAATTTGGTTTCAGTCTTTGCCTAGAAATAGCATAGATTCATGGGACAAGTGCAAAGATGCTTTTATCGGAAAATACTATCCACCTGCTAAAATTATCCAACTTAGAAGTAACATAATGAATTTTAAACAATTGGATAATGAACATGTTGCCCAAGCTTGGGAACGTATGAAATCTCTTATCAAGAACTTCCCTACTCATGGTTTGACTACTTGGATGGTTATCCAAACTTTTTATGCAGGCTTGAACTTTACCTCGCGGAACTTGTTAGATTCGGCCGCGGGAGGAACTTTTATGTCAACTACACTTCGTGCTGCCACGAAGCTTCTCGATCAGATGATGACCAACTATTCCCAATGGCACACCGAACGCGCTCCAACAGGTAGGAAGGTAAACTCTGTCGAGGAGATTTCCTCCTTAAATGAAAAAGTTGACTTGATCATGTCTCTACTTTCGAAGCAATCCTCTGTTGATCCTCGTGATGTTCCTTTAAATTCTTTGATTGCTCAAGAACAAGTAGATGTTAACTTTATCTGTAGAAACAATTTTAATAACAATGCTTATAGGAGTAACTTTGGTAACAATCCTAGACCGTTCCCCTCTAATACTTATGGGAACAACAATGCTTATCCTAGTACCAAGAACTCCACTACTGAACTAGAGACTATGCTTAAAGATTTCATCACTACCCAAAAAGCCTTTAATAAAAGTGTAGAAGAAAAACTACATAAACTAGATGATCTTTCTTTTAAGGTAGACCATTTAGCAAATGAGGTAAAATTGCTAAAAATTAAAACTTCTCCTCTTGAGGAGAGGGAAGTCACTCCTATAAATGCTATTCAAGTGCAAATTAATGAAAACATTAGGATGATGGCTAAACTTAAAGAGAGATGGGCTAGAGAAAGGGAGGAAGAAGATATAATTAAGAGCCTTCCTACCCACCACACTGTTGCTACTATCCAAGTTGTTGAGGATATCCAAACTCTTAGCACCCAATGTACTCCTGGTCCCATTGGACCTATTAATGGTGATGCTATGACTATAGAAACTACCAAACAAGTGAACCTTAAGGACACCACTACCACTTTACTTGATGCTCGTGCCTTGATTTTGATAATTGCATTCTTACCGAAGTTATTGATTTCCTTCACAAGATGTCTAGAGACCCCCGCACTAGCACGCTTAATCTTGCCTTCACGGAGCATATTACTAATGCTCTCATCAAAGCTAGGGAGGAGAAACTTAGAGTAGAAGCCTCCATACCTAGAAAGCTGGAAGATGGTTGGGATCCTATGATAAAAATTAAATTGAATGACTTCTCTTGTTACGCATTATGTGATGTTGATGCTAGTACTTCTATTATGCCCAAAGGACTATATGATATGCGTAAATTGAAACCTTTTGATTCTTGTTCTTTTGGTGTTCGTCTCGTTGATTCTTCCAGAAAGAAACCTTTGGGGAGGATCGACGATGTTCTTATCGTTGTCAATGATAATTATGTTCCCGTTGATTTTACTATTATGGATATTGAATGTGATCCTTCATGTCCAATTATTTTGGGACGTCCCTTTTTACGCACCGTTGGTGCTATCATTGACATGAAAGAGGGTAATATAAAATTTCAGTTTCCTCTCAAGAAAGGGATGGTACACTTCCCTCGAAAGAAGATCAAGTTACCTTTTGAGTCCATTGTACGGGCTAGCTATTCTTTTACTCTTGATAAAACTTGATCTCTATGCATTATGCCTAGCTTAAAGGCATAAAAGAAAGCGCTTTTGGGAGACAGCCCACATGAATATATTTTTTGCTTTTGTTGTGTCTTGATGTTGTTTACTACAGTAGCATCATCATTGTATCTTTGCTTTTCATATTTGTGCCAAGTATAGCCTCTGATTGCTAGAAAGTTCAAAAGTTGTGAGGTGCTGTCCAGGAAACAGATTCTGTCCTTGGATAGAAAAATTCGTATAAAATCACCAGATCATCTTTTTGGTCTGAATTTTTTCGACAGCATTCTCTATATAATTTTCTTTCGTGCGTCTGTTCTGAGTTTTTTGATTTGAGTTGCAGAAGTGCCCCGAACAGATCAATTACTACCTGCTGTTCTGTTTTTCACAGATTCTGTCCTGTTTTGCCTTTCCTTCATTTTGCAAATCAAGAGCTTGCTTTTTCTTTGCAAAAAACCTTTTGGCAATCTTGAGAAACAGTAGAACTTCAAGAATATCCTTATTTCCAGCAAGGTGCAATTATTTTATTAAGGGTACTAACCTCGCTAATCAGATTATGATGAGTTATGTATGAAGGGAGTTTTCAAGTGTGCGAGGGAAGATGATAAAAAGATTCAGGAGTGTCAAGCGCTCAAGCTTGGGGATGCCCCCGTGCACCCCCAAGAAATATTCAAGGAGACTCAAGCGTCTAAGCTTGGGGATGCCCCCGTGCATCCCCTTCTCCATCAACATTATCAGTTCGTCTTTCGTTCCGCTATATTTTTATCACTTCATGTGTTATGTGCTATGCTTGGAGCGTCTTGTTTTTAGTTTTCTTTTTAGTTTTTCATAACGAGTCGGAACTCAGCTTTCTTTATGTGGGAGAGAAACACGCTCCACTTCTACCTAGAACATAACATAGAATTTTCATGTCTATCTTTGATGTGTGTGTTCTTTGTCTTTTAATAGCTACTATCATGTTCTGCTCTTAGTATTCATGCTTATCTTTTCAAAGAGCTTTTGTCTAGTTGGTTGCTTGAACTCTCTTTAATTACCATGCTCACCTTATTAAGAGAGTTTGCTTCCGTTGCATTGGTTAATATGTCTATGATAAAGATGCTACGTGCATAATGGTGCTTAGTAGTTCATGTTTTCTTATGGTTAGTCTCAAATAGCTGGGGGGTTCCCAATGTGTTATTGGAGTACCAACATGATTTGTTTGCCTATGATGTGGTATGGTTTAGTAATATCTTCCTTCGAGAATTTATTTTGATTGACTTGGCGTATGCTCACGCATATTTAAGACTGTAAAGAAAGTATGTCAAGCCTTGATGATCTTTTATTTCTGAGTAGCGATATAACTTCCATGCCTGATTCAATGTTGCTTTGTCGCTCTGCATGATTATGACCGTCATTGCTCTCTTAGTTGGTCGCTCCCAGTCTTTTGCTAACCTCCACCTGTACTAAGCAGACTAACTTTGCAATACATAGCTCATGGGAAAGTAGCTTAAAAACTATTGTGGTAAAGAATATGTTGCCTATGTATCTTATTTCTTATAAGTTGCTTGCTGAGCGGTAACCATGTTTCTGGGGACGCCATCAACTATTACACTTTTGTTGAATATCATGTGAGTTGCTATGCATGTTCGTCTTGTCTGAAGTAAGGGTGATTTGCCGTGGGTTGAATGAGTATGCATATTGTTAGAGAAGAACATTGGGCCGCCAACCAAAGCCATGCATCATGGTGGAAGTTTTAGCTTGGACATTAATCCTCAATCTCTTATGAGAATATGCTTATGCATTGAAGAAGAGTCCATTATCTATTTTCTATGTTGTCCCGGTATGGATGTCCTCAAGTTGAGATCTATCAAAAACGAGAAATCAAATGCGATTTATCTCCTTGGACCTTTGTACAGGTGGCATAGAGGTACCCCTTTGTGACACTTGGTTGAAACATATGTAATGCAATGATAACCCATGGAAATCCGAGCTAATTAGGACAAGGTGCGAGCACTATTGGTATTCGATGCATGAGGCTTGCAACTTATAGGATGTCTTATGCATGACACATATGAAGTACTACTACCGTTGACAAAATTGCTTCTATGTTTTCAAAATAAAAAAAGCTCTAGCACATAACCATTCTTTTACTTTTTGAGTTTCCACCTTCCTTCTTCAAGCACCAACTACTGAGAGCATGATTGTCATTCTGAGTGTAATGTGCATTGTCCCAAAGTAGCATTGTCTTTTGCATGATTGTGATATCGTTTATTCTGAAATCATTGTATCTAGTCATCACTTAAACCTCGGAGGTGCCCCTGCATTTATGTTTTGCTTCACTAAAGGGGGCAAGCTAGATATCACTTTATCATATTTGCAGTTCATGTTCATTGCAAATCTATTTGATGCTTCAATGTCATGTTGTAAAACTTTCAGTCATTTGTGATTTTCACATGAGGCAACTTAATTACTATAGAATCATTGTCTCAGTAAGCTTTTGTCATATGACTATAAAAAGTCCTATATGGTTAATAGCATGTCACCACAGAAATTATTCTTGTTATCATTTACCTACTCGAGGACGAGCAGGAATTAAGCTTGGTGATGTTGATACGTCCAAAACGTATCTATAATTTCTGCTTGCTCCATGCCACTTTTGGGTGATATTTCTATGATATTTATACACTTCCATACACTTTTGATCATATTTGGACTAACCTACTAATCCAGTGCACCCCGGTGCCTGTTTCTGTTTTTGGCTGTTTTTGTATTTCAGGTTTTCACGTTACGAGAACTGCCAGGAAAAATCCAGAAAAATTATATAAAAAATCAGCGTTCCGGAAACTTCCTTGCGCCCAAAGGACAGCCGGAGGGGGGGGGGGGCACCAGGGCTCCAGGCGCCATGGCGGCGCCCCGCCCTGGGCCGCGCCGGGGGGGCGCCTGGGCCCCCCGAGCCCCGTCTGGTGCCCCCTTCGGCATATATTTAGAGCGTCCTTCGAAACCCTCGGGACGGAAACTCTTTTTCGCGATCTCATCTCTGTTCCGCCGCCGCCGCCGCTTCCAAGATCGGGAGCACCAGGAGAACTCTTCCCGGCACCCTGCCGGAGGGGAGGATCACCATCGGGAGCCTCTCCACCACCATGGATGCCTCCCAGATGAGTTGTGAGTAGTCTCCCTTGGACCATGAGTCCATGACCAGTAGCTATGTGATGTTCTCCTCCCGTTCTTGTGCTTCACTGATTAGTCCTCGTGAGCTGCCCTACATGATCAGGCACATATGTAATCCTTATGCTGTTGCTATGTTGAGTTTGCTGGGATCCGATGGATTATGAGATTATGTTCAGATTGATCTTGAATAATATATTTGAGCTACCTCTTTTATATTTATGTTCATAAGTAATTCTTGCATGTTCTCCGTTGTTATTTATTGCTTTGGCCAAGTAGTAGGTAGTGACTCCAAGAGGGAACGTTATGCTCGATTGTGGGTTCATGCCCCTCGATGACTAGCTTGAGTGACAGAAACATGAGTCTAGGGGATGTGCTGTTACCACAAGGGGGAAAACAACGGTGCTTGTGCCCGCGGGTGCAAGGATTGTTTACTTTACGCAAAGTTCTTAAAATGCAGTTGTCTGTTGCATTGAGTTTACACTATGGGTGGGGTTCGCAACTTAATACCAGCGAGATGTTCTGGATATATATCTCAAGGTGGATGATTAGTAGTAGATATTGATGGATTTCGGGCTACTTACTTTGGCGTACCGCCCATGCTTTGAACCTCAACCTTTCTTGCAATGTAGTCAGCATTGGTTTGCGTTCGTGGTCCTGTCAATTGCCCAGCTGTAATTCGTTTACCTCACATAGCTGTTTTATCGTCTTTTGGGAGAGAGACATCACTAGTGAACATCATGAGACTCCGGTCCATATTACCATCATTGGTCACATCCGCTATTTACTTTTCGCTATTATTTACTATTGCAAACATTATCTATCACTACTATCATTTGTGTTTAATCCTTTGTGAACTACAAGGCCGGAGGGATTGACAACCTCTCTGTACTCGTTGGGAGCAAAGTTATTTGTATCTGTGTGCAGGTCCACGTTGATTGCTAGTATCTGGCGCCGTTAGCAGTTGACACCTACTTGTTGAACTAGGAGTCTCTGGGGATTCGATCCTTGGCATCTTTGCTAAGGGAAAAACTTCCACAACACTGCATCTCACACCTTCCACTTGGGGTAACCAACGAGGGGTTGGAGGCCCATCACGTTCCCCAACAAGATAGTGCTACGTCGGCTCCACAATGGGCAGATGACTTATTCCACTCCTGCACTCTACCGGGGATCTCATTGAGTCAAGTCATCAGGGACTCGAGGTCGTTCTCTTGCACGACTCCCCTCCAGAGTGCAGCGTCGATCCGGGACATCACTGCTTTCAGTCGACCAAGATAGCCTGTGGCACTGGTAAGGCGTGACTCCAACCTCAAGATGTTCATAGCAGCTTCATCCTTGACAATGGAATTGGCGGGGTCTAGACGAGTCTCTATCCGCCCAGTCTCCTCCCCGAAATCGCGGCAGAACTCTCCGCACAAGAGGACACGACAAGTTAGCAAGCAAGTTAGTCGACCACCTTGACTTAGTCCAAGCGAAAGAGGCATACCTTCAAGCACGAGATACCACTTCTTGGTGAGTTCACACAGATAAGCCTCCAGCTCATTCTTCTTCTGGAAGAGGCCCTCGTACTTCTCATTCAGGGCGTTCTTAGCCCCCTTCAGTCGAGTCACTTCCTGGTTGGCTGCGTTGAGGGAGCCCTTCAGCCTGGTGATCTCTGCTTCGAGTGTGCCGACTGAAGCCAGCTTCTGCTCCGCCAGTTCGGTCTTCTCCTGCGCCCTCTGCTGCGCTGCCGCCAGGTCAAGGTCCTTCTGCTCCAGGGCTTCCTTCATTTGATCTACAAGAGACGTTACTAGACAGATGAACATAAGGATTCACATGACATATTTATCAAAGATCAGTCGACAAGTTGTTCGCTTTAATTACCAGCCGCTTCGTCTCGAGTCTTCTTCAAATGGTCCTGAGCCAGTTGCAAGTCAAGATTGAGCTGGTCCTGCTTCTTCTCAAGATCCACAAACTTGGCTCCGAACTCACAAGATCTCTGCATCGACACAACAAATCGGAATTCTAAGACTATAGTCGAGTCAAACACTCAACCGCAGTCTCGGGGACTACACCCAGTGGGTGCACTAAGCGTGCCCCCACTGGTTCTCACTCGTCTAGATCAGTCTGACCAGAGCTCAAAAAAGGGGAAGGTTCTGTTCTCAGACCATGGCCGACTACCAGCAGTCGACCACGGTCTCGGGGACTACACCAAGTGGGTGCACTAAGCGTGCCCCCACTGGTTCTCCCTCGGCCGGGTCAGTCCTGCGCGAGTAAGAAAGGTTCGAAACAAATGGACATGACACATTCTAAAGACGACGATCGACTAACTTCAGTCGACCATGGCCTCGGGGACTACACCCATTGGGCGCACTAAGCGTGCCCCCACTGGTACAATCGGTTGGACTACAAAAGCTAACGCTACAAGAGAAGACACCCGGTGGGTGTGGGTGTGTGACATCATCTCACGAACAAGGCAGTAAAATTTTCAAATTGAAGACTACACTAACACAACAGACCAGTCGGAAGAAACAAACCTGGACATTGGTCCGAAGAGCTGAGCTAGCGTTGTGAGCAGCCATGCTAGCCTCATACGCCGCTTTCGTCCTCTCCATCATCAATCCCGCCTGACGAACGGCTTCTTGGGCCGCACTCACGGGGTCCTCCGGGACGTGATGGGTGGAGAAGAGAACAAACGGCGGAGAAGGCACTGGGTCGACGGACGGATCAGTCGACGAAGAGGGGCGGACAGTCGACAGAGGGACAACGAAGGAGACCGTGGTCTGGGCCACATCCCCCTGTTGCTGGGCCTCAGAGCCAGAGGGTGTCTTCCGACCCCTCCTTCCTGTGCCTCGTCGAGTCACTCCTGCACGCTCCTCATCGTCGTCATTGTCGTCATCAGAGAGCTCTATGACATGGCGCGGCACTTCAGAAGACAACCACGAAGTTCAGTCGACCATTAGTTAAAACAGACAAAAAGCAAAGTGCAATCTACAACCCGCACCTGCGCGAGACGTAGCGGCATCAGCGGTCTCCTCGTCGTCTCGACCCTTCCCGATATCCATCGAGGTCGCAGAAGCGGCAACGCTGAAGATTTCATTGAAAGTGAGTCGATGAAGAAAAAGTTGATCTCCGAAGAGCGGGGAGAAATGAAGCGGAATCAACACTTACGTGAAGGCGATTGGGACGTCCACCTTGATCTTGGGCAGGGCCTTCCGAGGCTTGACGGCGGTGACCTTAGGCTGCTTTGGTGCCTTTTCAGTCGGGTCCGGAGTGGCCGTGCGAGACCGCTTCTGCACTTGGGAGCTGGAGGGGCCCGCCCTGGAGCGCACGGCCTCTGGGTCGTGCTTCTCCTTGGAGCGCTTTTCGCCGCGGGGAGGTGACTCGACCTCCTCACCGCTACTAGAATCTTCGCTCTCCTCTCCAGTCTCCTCGTCGGACTTCCAGTCAGAAGCCTTGCCCACACCTTCCTCGCCCTCCTGGACCTAATCCCCATTGGGCACCGAAAACATTTTGGTATAGATCTGCAGAAAAGAAGACACATCAAACATCAGTTGGATTCATCAGACATCCACAAACAAGAAACACAAAAATCACTCAAAAGTCAAGGCCAGACCTTGTCAGGTAGGTGGTCTGCGTCGAATGGGGGAACTCTTCCGAGCCCCCTGGGGTTGTCCATGTTCCCCATGATGCACTTCAGACACTGCGCCACCGTTTTCGCAGCGGCCTCCTCTGGGTGGACCCGAGACGAGTCGTCGACGCTGAAATACAGCCACACCGGATGTGCTCGAGCTTGGAGAGGCTGGATCCTCCTCATAAGGAACACCTCAAGCAGATCCAACCTCGTAATGCCGTCGCGGACCAAATGGACCACCCGCTCCACCAGCATGTCTACCTCCACCCTTTCAGCCCGACTCACAAGCAACGACGGTGGCTGGCTGACTCGACCAAAAGAAAAGGGAGGAAGACCAGTTGACTGACCCGGAGTCGGAATGTCCCTACAGTAGAACCAAGTCGACTGCCAGCCCCGAACCGACTCTGGATGGATCATGGCAGAAAAAACACTCCTATTTCTAAGCTGGATACCCAGTCCGCCGCACATCTGGATGACGTGCCTCTTTTCGTCGCTCGGGTTCGCTTTCTTGATGGTTTGAGAACGACAAGTGAAGATGTGCTGGAACAAACCCCAGTGCGGTCGGCAGCCGAGGAAGTTCTCGCACATCGAAATGAATGCAGCCAAGAAAGTGATGGAGTTGGGTGTGAAGTGGTGCAGCTGGGCGCCGTAAAAAGCTAAGAAAGCACGGAAGAAAGGGTGCGGAGGCAAGGAGAAACCTCGCTCGACGTGGGTCGCGAGGAGAACGCACTCGCCCTCCCGCAGCTGAGGCTCGAGCTCGTCCCCCGGCAACCGCCAGGAGTCACGGGCGACCAGGCCCTCCTCCTCCAACTCCTCCATGTCATCCACCATCATGGTGGACCTGATCCAGTCCCCCTGGATCCAGCCAGGTGGGAGCCCGGACCTCGATGATGACCCCCCGCGGTTGGACCGCTTCGCTTTCCCCATCGCCGCCGCCTTCTTCGAGCGCTCCAGCGCCGCGGTCTTGTCCTTGCCCATGGCAAGCGAGCCAGCGTTAGCCGAGGAGAGGGAGATAGAGACAGAGGCGCGACGGAGGAACGAAGACGAAGAAACAGAGAATGGGCGCACAGTGCACTCGCCTCGGCCGCGGGGCGCATTTATAGCGCAGCGGTCGAGTGGCTGACTGGTGGCCCCGAGCTATCCCGTCAAATCCCGCAACAGGCGCACACGCGATACGTGCGAAAAAGGTGGCACGGAGATTGAGGCGTCCTGGGCATATCCGATCCGATTGCCGCGGCGCGACCCGTCCCGCGCGTTTCCCCAAATTTCGAAATCCCGCAAAATCCGGAGACCAGAGAGCAGCCAATCCCGCCGAAAGCTGCGCGCCCGAACGGCGCTCGGGGCCGCGCGCAAGGTTCAGTCGACGGTCAACACGAACAGGTACACTCTACGGTTCCTGAATCGATTAAGGTGGCCGAGTCGAGGTTGAAGAGTCGGCCTGGCTCGCGAGCTCAAAGAAGATCACCCCAGAGACATCGAACCCGAGCTGAAGCCAACTTCAACACTCTCCTGTGCCCGAGCCTCAATCCATTCGGGGGCTACTGATGATGTTACAGACCTAGGGTAGGGTCACAGGCCTGACCCAGACACCCCACCCAAGGTCACTACCCCAATAGCTCAAAAGACAAATCAAAGGCAACAAGAACAGTCGACTAACACGGCCCAAGGGGAATCCACTCGACTGTACACCCCCGTTCAGACGACTCAACTTCACTCGACCCTTCCAGGACACTCGACCCATGAAGGTCAAAGGTCCCTTAGGACAACAACGGTCCGGCATTCACTCCGCAACAATGAATGCCTTTATCACTCTTTACTGCATGCGTTATCAGTAACGCCTGCCTTTATGTACATTGAACCCTTTGTAACGTGGGGCATGGCTGGGGTCCTGGCGCACTATATAAGCCACCCCCTCCTCCAGTACAAGGGTTCGCACCCCCTGTAACTCAAACACCCCTATACATTCTAGTCGACCGCCTCCGGGCACCGAGACGTAGGGCTTTTACTTCCTCCGAGAAGGGCCTGAACTCGTAAACATCTTGCGTACAATCTCACCATAGCTACGGCCTTGCCTCCTCTTACGTACCCCCTACTCGTACTGTCAGACTTAGAACCACGACAAATAACACCTTAAGATACAAATCAACCAAAATCCTAATGTCACCTAGATACTCCATTGTCACCTCAAGTATCCGTGGGCATGATTATACGATATGCATCACAAAATCTCAGATTCATCTAGTCAACCAACACAAAGAACTTCAAAGAGTGCCCCAAAGTTTCCACCGGATAGTCAAGACGAAAACGTGTGCCAACCCCTATGCACAGATTCCCAAGGTCACGGAACCCGCAAGTTGATCACCAAAACATACATCAAGTGAATCAATAGAATACCCATTGTCACCACGGGTATCCCATGCAAGACATACATCAAGTGTTCTCAAATCCTTAAAGACTCAATCCGATAAGATAACTACAAAGGGAAAACTCAATCCATTACCAGAAAGTAGAGGGGGAGAAACATCATAAGATCCAACTATAATAGCAAAGCTCGCGATATATCAAGATCGTCCCATCTCAAGAACATGAGAGAGAAATCAAACACATAGCTACTGGTACATAACCTCAGCCTCGAGGGTGGACTACTCCCTCCTCATCATGGAGAGAGCCGACATGATGAAGATGGCCACCGGAGAGGGATTCCCCCTCCGGCAGGGTGCCGGAACAGGGTCTAGATTGGTTTTCGGTGGCAACATAGGCTTTCGGCGGCGGAACTCCCGATCTAGGTTTTTTTCCGGAGGTTTCTGTATTTATAGGATTTTTTGGCGTAGGGCACAAGTCAGGGGGGTCTCCAGGCTGTCCACGAGATAGGGGGCGCACCCAGGGGTGGGTGCGCCCCCACCCTCGTGGGAAGCTTGAGACTCTTCTAGCCCAACTCTTTTGCTCCGGGGGCTTCTTTTGGTCCATAAAAAATCATCAAAAATTGGCACGTCAATTGGACTCCGTTTGGTATTCCTTTTCTGTAAAACTCAAAAACTAGGGAAAAACAGAAACGGGCACTAGGCTCTGTGTTAATAGGTTAGTCCCAAAAATCATATAAAAGTGTATATAAAAGCCCATTAAACATCCAAAACAGAATACATAATAGCATGGAACAATCAAAAATTGTAGATACGTTGGAGACGTATCAAGCATCCCCAAGCTTAATTCCTGCTCGTCCTCGAGTAGGTAAGTGATAAAAACAGAATTTTTTATGTGGAATGCTAACCAACTTAATTCTCAATGTAATTTCTTTATTGTGGCATGAATGTTCAGATCCGAAAGATTCAAGACAAAAGTCTATATTGACATAAGAATAATAAAATTTCAAGCATACTAACAAAGCAATCATGTCTTCTCAAAACAACATGGCCAAAGATAGTTATCCCTACAAAATCATATAGTATGGCTATGCTCCCTCTTCATCACACAAAATATTTAAATCATGCACAACCCCGGTTTCAACCAAGCAATTTTTTCAAACTCAAAATTTTTCAAACCTTTCAACTTTCACGCAATACATGAGCGTGAGCCATGGATATAGCACTATAGGTGGAATAGAGTGGTGGTTGTGGAGAAGACCAACAGGAGGAAGATAGTCTCACATCAACTAGGCGTATTAATGGGCTATGGAGATGCCTATCAATAGATATCAATGTGAGTGAGTAGGGATTGCTATGCAATGGATGCACTAGAGCTATAAGTGTATGAAAGCTCAAACGAAACAAAGTGGGTTGTGCATCCAACTTGCTTGCTCATGAAGACCTAGGGCATTTGAGGAAGCCCGTCATTGGAATATACAAGCCAAGTTCTATAATGAAAATTCCCACTAGTATATGAAAGTGACAAAACAAGAGACTCTCTATCATGAAGATTACGGTGCTACTTTGAAGCATAAGTGTGGAAAAGGATAGTAGCATTGTCCCTTCTCTCTTTTCTCTCATTTTTTTGGAGGGAGCTTTTCTCTTCTTTTTTTGGCCCCCCTCTCTTTTTTTGGGCCATCTCCTTTTTTTATTTGGCCTTTCTCAAATGGGACAATGCTCTAATAATGAAGATCATCACACTTTTATTTACTTACAACTCGAAGCTAGAACAAAATATGACTCTATGTGAATGCCTCCGGCGGTGTATCGGGATGTGCAATGAATCAAGAGTTACATGTATGGATGAACTGTGAATGGTGGCTTTGACACAAATACGATGTCAACTACATTATCATGCATGGCAATATGACAATATGAAGCGTGTCATAATAAACGGAACGATGGAAAGTTGCATGGCAATATATCGCGGAATGGCTCTGGAAATGCCATTATAGGTAGGTATGGTGGCTGTTTTGAGGAAGGTATATGGTAAGTGTATGGCACCGGCGAAAGTCGCGCGGTACAAGAGAGGCTAGCAATGGTGGAAGGGTGAGAGTGCTTATAATTCATGGACTCAATATTAGTCATAAAGAACTCATACACTTATTGCAAAAAGCTACAAGTCACCAAAACAGAATATTTAATGCATGCTCCTAGGGGAAGAGTTGGTAGAAGTTAACCATCGCGCGATCCCGACCTCGACACAAAGGATGACAATCAATAAATACCTCATGCTCTAACTTCGCCACATAGCGGTTCACCATACGCGCATGCTACGGGAATCACAAACTTTAACACAAGTATTTCTTGAATTCATAATTACCCCACTAATATAACTCTAATATCTCCATCCTCATATCTCAAAACAATCATCAAGTATCAAACTTCTCCTATCATTCAATGCACTTTATGTGAAAGTTTTTATAATATCCATCTTAGATGCCTATCATATTAGGACTAGATTTATAACCAAAGCCAATTACCATGCTGGTCTAAAAGACTCTCAAAATAATATAAGTGAAGCATGAGAGTTCATCTATTTCTACAAAATAAAACCACCGCCATGCTCTAAAAAGATATAAGTGAAGCACTAGAGCAAATGACAAACTACTCCAAAAGATATAAGTGAAGATCAATGAGTAGTTGAATAATTATGTAACTATGTGAAGACTCTCTAACATTTAAGAATTTAAGATCTTGGGATATTATTCAAACATCAGGGAAAACAAAATGACGCTCCAAGCAAAACACATATCATGTGGTGAATAAAAATATAGCCTCGAGTAAAGTTACCGATAGACGAAGACGAAAGAGGGGATGCCTACCCGGGGCATCCCCAAGCTTAGGCTTTTGGTTGTACTTGAATTTTACCTTGGGGTGCCTTGGGTATCCCCAAGCTTAGGCTCTTGCCACTCCTTATTCCATAGTCCATCGAATCTTTACCCAAAACTTGAAAACATCACAACACAAAACTTAACAGAAAACCTCGTGAGCTCCGTTAGTATAAGAAAACAAACCACCACTTAGGTACTGTTGAGAACTCATTCTTTATTCATATTGGTGTAATATCTACTGTATTCCAACTTATCTATAGTTCATGCCCTCCGATACTACACATAGATTCATCAAAATAAGCAAACAACACATAGAAAACATAATCTGTCAAAAACAGAACAGTCTGTAGCAATCCGTAACTTTCGAATACTTCTGTAACTCTAAAAATTCTGAAATAAATTGGTGGACCTGAGTAATTTGTCTATTAATCATCTGCACAAATAATCAACTAAAATCACTCTCCAGTAAAAAATGGTAGCTAATCTCGCGAGCGCAAAGTTTCTGTTTTTTACTACATGATCGCATAAACTTCACACAAGTCTTCCCAAAGGTTCTACTTGGCACAAACACTAATTAAAACACAAAACCACATCTAAACAAAAGCTAGATGCAATATTTATTCCTAAACAGAAGCAAAAACAAAGAACAAAAATAAAGTTGGGTTGCCCCCAAACAAGCGCTATCGTTTAACACCCCTAGCTAGGCATGATGATTTCAATGATGCTCGCATAAAAGATAAGAATTGAAACATAAAGAGAGAATCATGAAGAACATGACTAGCACATTTAAGTCTAACCCACTTCCTATGCATATGGATTTTGTGAGCAAACAACTTATGGGAACGATAATCAACTAGCATAGGAAGGGAAAACGAGCATAACTCCAAGATTTTAAGCACATAGAGAGGAAACTTGATATTATTGCAATATGTAGAAGCATATGATACTCTCTCATAATAATTTTCAGTAGAATCATGAATGAATTCAACCATATAACCAGCACATAAATCATTCTTTTCATGATCTACTTGCATAGAAATTTTACTACCCTCCACATAAGCAAAATTCTTCTCATTCATAGTAGTGGGACCAAACTCAAGAAAATAACTATCATGTGAAGCATAATCCAATTGAAAATTAAAACCATGATGACAAGTTTCATGGTTATCTTTATTTTTTATAGCTTACATGTCATCACAATAATCATCATAAATAGGAGGCATGCCTTCATCATAATAAATTTGCTCATCAAAACTTGGGGGACTAAGCATATCATCATCAAACATAGCATCCCCAAGCTTGTGGCTTTGCATATCATTAGCATTATGGGTATTCAAAGAATTCGTACTAACAACATTCCAATCATGCTCATCATTCACATATTTTATGCCAAGCATTCTATGTAATTCTTCTTCTAGTACTTGAGCACAGTTTTCCTTCCCATCATTTTCACGAAAGATATTAAAAAGATTAAGCATATGACAAAACCTTAATTCCATTTTTTGTAGTTTTCTTTTATAAACTAAACTAGTGATAAAACAAGAAACTAAAAGATCCGATTGAAAGATATAAAGATATACATTCAAGCACTCACCTCCCCGGCAACGGCGCCAGAAAAGAGCTTGATGTCTACTACACAACCTTCTTCTTGTAGACGTTGTTGGGCCTCCAAGTGCAGAGGTTTGTAGGACAGTAGCAAATTTCCCTCAAGTGGATGACCTAAGGTTTATCAATCCGTGGTAGGCGCGGGATGAAGATGGTCTCTCTCAAACAACCCTGCAACCAAATAACAAAGAGTCTCTTGTGTTTCCAACACACCCAATACAATGGTAAATTGTATAGGTGCACTAGTTCGGCGAAGAGATGGTGATACAAGTGCAATATGGATGGTAGATATAGGTTTTTGTAATCTGAAAAATATAAAAACAACAAGGTAACTAATGATAAAATTAGGCATAAACGGTATGGCAATGCTAGGAAACAAGGCCTAGGGTTCATACTTTCACTAGTGCAAGTTCTCTCAACAATAATAACATAACTGGATCATATAACTATCCCTCAACATGCAACAAAGAGTCACTCCAAAGTCACTAATAGCGGAGAACAAACAAAGAGATTATGGTAGGGTACGAAACCATCTCAAAGTTATCCTTTCTGATCGATCTATTCAGGAGTCCGTAGTAAAATAACACGAAGCTATTCTTTCCATTCGATCTATCCTAGAGTTCGTACTAGAATAACACCTTAAGATACAAATCAACCAAAACCCTAGTGTCACCTAGATAATCCATTGTCACCTCAAGTATTCGTGGGCATGATTATACGATATGCATCATACAATCTCAGATTCATCTATTCAACCAACACAAAGAACTTCAAAGAGTGCCCCAAAGTTTCTACTGGAGAGTCAAGACGAAAACGTGTGCCAACCCCTATGCATAGATTCCCAAGGTCACGGAACCCGCAAGTTGATCGGCAAAACATACATCAAGTGAATCAATAGAATACCCCATTGTCACCACGGGTATCCCATGCAAGACATACATCAAGTGTTCTCAAATCCTTAAAGACTCAATCCGATAAGATAACTTCAAATGGAAAACTCAATCCATTACAAGAAAGTAGAGGGCGAGAAACATCATAAGATCCAACTATAATAGAAAAGCTCGCGATACATCAAGATCGTGCCATCTCAAGAACAGGAGAGAGAGAGAGAGAGAGAGAGAGAGAGAGAGATCAAACACATAACTACTGGTACATACCCTCAGCCCCGAGGGTGGACTACTCCTTCCTCGCCATGGAGAGCGCCGACATGATGAAGATGGCCACCAGAGAGGGATTCACCCTCCGGCAGGGTGCCGGAACAGGGTCTAGATTGGTTTTCGGTGGCAACAGAGGCTTTCAGCGGCGGAACTCCAGACCAAGGTTATTTTCCGGAGGTTTCTGTATTTATAGGATTTTTTGGCGTAGGACACGAGTCAGGGGGGTCTCCGGGCTGTCCACGAGATAGGGGGCGTGCCCCCACCCTCGTTGGCAGGCCGAGACTCTTCTCGCCCAACTCTTTTACTCCGGTGGCTTCTTTTGGTCTATAAAAAATCATCAAAAGTTGGCACGTCAATTGGATTCCGTTTGGTATTCCTTTTCTGTAAAACTCAAAAACAAGGAAAAAACAGAAACTGGCACTGAGCTCTGCGTTAATAGGTTAGTCCCAAAAATCATATAAAAGTGTATATAAAAGCCCATTAAACATCCAAAATAGAATATATAATAGCATGGAACAATAAAAAATTATAGATACATTGGAGACGTATCAAGCATCCCCAAGCTTAATTCCTGCTCGTCCTCGAGTAGGTAAATGATAAAAATAGAATTTTTGATGTGGAATGCTAACCAACATAATTCTCAATGTAATATCTTTATTTTGGCATGAATGTTCAGATCTGAAAGATTCAAGACAAAGGTCTATACTGACATAAGAATAGTAATACTTCAAGTATACCGACAAAGCAATCGTGTCTTCTCAAAATAACATGGCCAAAGAAACTTATCCCTTCAAAATCATATAGCCTGGCTATGCTCCCTCTTCGTCGCACAAAATATTTAAATCATGCACAACCACGGTTTTAGCCAAGCAATTATTTCATACTCAAATTTTTTCAAACCTTTCAGCTTTCACGCAATACATGAGCGTGAGCCATGGATATAGCACTATAGGTGGAATAGAGTGGTGGTTGTGGAGAAGACAAAAAGGAGGAAGATAGTCTCACATCAACTAGGCGTATTAATGGGCTATGGATATGCCCATCAATATATATCAATGTGAGTGAGTAGGGATTGCCATGCAACGGATGCACTAGAGCTATAAGTGTATGAAAGCTCAAAAGAAACAAAGTGGGTTGTGCATCCAACTTGCTTGCTCATGAAGACCTAGGGCATTTGAGGAAGCCCATCATTGGAATATACAAGCCAAGTTCAATAATGAAAATTCCCACTAGTATATGAAAGTGACAAAACAAGAGACTCTCTATCATGAAGATTATGATGCTACTTTGAAGCACAAGTGCGGAAAAGGATAGTAGCATTGTCCCTTCTCTCTTTTCTCTCATTTTTTGGAGGGGGCTTTTCTATTTTTTTAGGCCCCCTCTTTTCTTTGGCCCAGCTCCTTTTTTTGGCCTTTCTCACACGGGACAATGCTCTAATAATGAAGATCATCACTCTTTTATTTACCTACAACTCAAAGATTACAACTCAAAGCTAGAACAAAATATGACTCTATGTGAATGCCTCTGGCGGTGTACTGGGATGTGCAATGAATCAAGAGTGACATGTATGAATGAATTGTGAATGGTGGCTT
Source organism: Secale cereale (assembly GCA_902687465.1). Taxonomy (NCBI): domain Eukaryota; kingdom Viridiplantae; phylum Streptophyta; class Magnoliopsida; order Poales; family Poaceae; genus Secale; species Secale cereale. The sequence continues at coordinate 94,593,079 of LR738714.1, read as the reverse complement.
TGCCAGAAATACGATGTCAACTACATGATCATGCATGGCAATATGAAGCGTGTCATAATAACGGAACGGTGGAAAGTTGCATGGCAATATATCTCGGAATGGCTATCGAAATGCCATTATAGGTAGGTGTGGTGGCTGTTTTGAGGAAGGTATATGGTGGGTGTAAGGTACCGGCGAAAGTCGCGCGGTACAAGAGAGGCTAGCAATTGTGGAAGGGTGAGAGTACGTATAATCCATGGACTCAACATTAGTCATAAAGAGCTCATATACTTATTGCAAAAATCTACAAGTCATCAAAACAGAATGTTTAACGCATGCTCCTAGGGGAAGGGTTGGTAGGAGTTAACCATCGCGTGATTCCGACCTCCACACAAAGGATGACAATCAATAAATACCTCATGCTCTAACTTCGTCACATAGCGGTTTACCATATGTGCATGCTACTGGAATCACAAACTTTAACACAAGTATTTCTTGAATCCATAATTACCCCACTAGTATAAATCTAATATCACCATCCTCATATCTCAAAATAATCATCAAGTATCAAACTTATCCTATCATTCAATGCACTTTATGTGAAAGTTTTTATTATACCCATCTTGGATTCCTATCATATTAGGACTTGTTTTATACCCAAAGCCAATTACCATGCTGTTCTAAAAGACTCTCAAAATAATATAAGTGAAGCAAGAGAGTTCATCTATTTCTACAAAATAAAACCACCGCCATGCTCTAAAAAGATATAAGTGAAGCACTAGAGCAAATGACAAACTACTCCAAAAGATATAAGTGAAGATCAATGAGTAGTTGGATAATTATGTAACTATGTGAAGACTCTCTAACATTTAAGAATTTAATATCTTGGTATATTATTCAAACAGCAAGCAAATCAAAATAAAACAAAATGACGCTCCAAGAAAAACACATATCATGTGGTGAATAAAAATATAGCCTTGAGTAAAGTTACCGATAGACGAAGACGAAAGAGGGGATGCCTTCCCGGGGCATCCCCAAGCTTTGGCTTTTGGTTATCCTTGAATTTTACCTTGGGGTGCCTTGGGTATCCCCAAGCTTAGGCTCGCCACTCCATATCCCATAGTCCATCGAATCTTTACCCAAAACTTGAAAACTTCACAACACAAAACTTAACAGAAAACCTCGTGAGCTCCGTTAGTATAAGAAAACAAACCACCACTTATGTACTGTTGTGAACTCATTCTTTATTCGTATTGGTGTAATATCTACTGTATTCCAACTTATCTATGGTTCATACCCTCCGCTACTACTCATAGATTCATCAGAATAAGCAAACAACACATAGAAAACCGAATCTGTCAAAAACAGAATAGTCTGTAGCAATCTGTAACTTTCGAATACTTCTGTAACTCTAAAAATTCTGAAATAAATTGGTGGACCTGAGGAATTTGTCTATTAATCATCTGCAAAAATAATCAACTAAAAATCACTCTCCAGTAAAAACTGGTAGCTAATCTTGTGAGCGCAAAGTTTCAGTTTTTTACTGCATGATCGCATAAACTTCACACAAGTCTTCCCAAAGGTTCTACTTGGCACAACCACTAAATTAAACACAAAACCACATCTAAACAGAAGCTTGATGCAATATTTATTCCTAAACATAAGCAAAAACAAAGAACAAAAATAAATTTGCGTTGCCTGCTAACAAGCGCTATCGTTTAACGCCCCTAGCTTGGCATGATGATTTCTATGATGCTCGCATAAAAGATAAGAATTGAAACACAAAGAGAGCATCATGAAGATTATGACTAGCACATTTAAGTCTGACCCACTTCCTATGGATAGGGATATTTTGAGCAAACAACTTATGGGAACGATAATCAACTAGCATAGGAAGGGAAAACGAGCATAACTCCAAGATTTTAAGCACATAGAGAGGAAACTTGATATTATTGCAATATGTAGAAGCATATGATACTCTCTCATAATAATTTTCAGTAGCATCATGAATGAATTCAACCATATAACCAGCACATAAAGCATTCTTTTCATGATCTACTTGCATAGAAATTTTACTACTCTCCACATAATCAAAATTCTTCTCATTCATAGTAGTGGGAGCAAACTCAACAAAATAACTATCATGTGAAGCATAATCCAATTGAAAATTAAAATCACGATGACAAGTTTCATGGTTATCTTTATTTTTTATGGCATACATGTCATCACAATAATCATCATAAATAGGAGGCATGCTATCATCATAATAAATTTGCTCATCAAAACTTGGGGGACTAAACATATCATCATCAAACATAGCATCCCCAAGCTCGTGGCTTTGCATATCATTAGCATTATGGGTATTCAAAGAATTCATACTAACAACATTGCAATCATGCTCATCATTCACATATTTTATGCCAAGCATTTTATGTAATTCTTCTTCTAGTACTTGAGCACATTTTTCCTTCCCATCATTTTCACGAAAGATATTAAAAAGATTAAGCATACGAGGAAACCTTAATTCCATTTTTTGTAGTTTTCTTTTATAAACTAAACTAGTGATAAAACAAGAAACTAAAAGATTCGATTGCAAGATCTAAAGATATACCTTCAAGCACTCACCTCCCCGGCAACGGCGCTAGAAAAGAGCTTGATGTCTACTACACAACCTTCTTCTTGTAGACATTGTTGGGCCTCCAAGTGCAGAGGTTTGTAGGACAGTAGCAAATTTCCCTCAAGTGGATGACCTAAGGTTTATCAATCCGTGGGAGGCGTAGGATGAAGATGGTCTCTCTCAAACAACCCTGCAACCAAATAACAAAGAGTGTCTTGTGTCCCCAACACACCCAATACAATGGTAAATTGTATAGGTGCACTAGTTCGGCGAAGAGATGGTGATACAAGTGCAATATGGATGGTAGATATAGGTTTTTGTAATCTGAAAATATAAAACAGCGAGGTAACTAATGATAAAAGTGGGCATAAACGGTATGGCAATGTTAGGATCATATAACATAACTGGATAACATAACTGGATCATATAACGGTATGGCAATGTTAGCAGCCTAGGGTTCATACTTTCACTAGTGCAAGTTCTCACAACAAGAATAACATAACTGGATCATATAACTATCCATCAACATCCAACAAAGAGTCATTCCAAAGTCACTAATAACAGAGAACAAATGAAGAGATTATGGTAGGGTACGAAACCACCTCAAAGTTATCATTTCTGATCGATCTATTCAAGAGTCTGTAGTAAAATAACACGAAGCTATTCTTTCCGTTCGATCTATCCTAGAGTTCATACTAGAATAACACCTTAAGATACAAATCAACCAAAACCCTAATGTCACCTAGATACTCCATTGTCACCTCAAGTATCCGTGGGCATGATTATACGATATGCATCACACAATCTCAGATTCATCTATTCAACCAACACAAAGAACTTCAAAGAGTGCCCCAAAGTTTCTACCAGAGAGTCAAGACAAAAACGTGTGCGAACCCCTATGCATAGATTTCCAAGGTCACGGAACCCGCAAGTTGATCACCAAAACATACATCAAGTGAATCAATAGAATACCCCATTGTCACCACGAGTATCCCATGCAAGACATACATCAAGTGTTCTCAAATCCTTAATGACTCAATCCGGTAAGATAACTTCAAAGGGAAAACTCAATCCATTACAAGAAAGTAGAGGGGGAGAAACATCATAAGATCCATCTATAAAAGCAAAGCTCGCGATACATCAAGATCGTGCCATCTCAAGAACATGAGAGAAAGAGATCAGACACATAGCTACTGGTACATACCCTCAACCCCGAAGGTGGACTACTCCCTCCTCGTCATGGGGAGCGCAGGGATGATGAAGATGGCCATCGGAGAGGGATTCCCCCACTGGCAGGGTGCCGGAATAGGGTCTAGATTTGTTTTCGGTGGAAACAGAGGCTTTCGGCGGCAGAACTCCCGGTCTAGGTTATTTCTAGAGGTTTCTGTATTTATAGGATTTTTTTGGCATCGGGCACAAGTCAGGGGGTCTCCGGGCTGTCCACGAGATAGGGGGCGCGCCCAGGGGTGGTGGGCACGCCCCCACCCTCGTGGGCAGCCCGAGACTCTTCTGGCCTAACTCTTTTACTCCGGGGGCTCCTTTTGGTCCATAAAAAATCATCAAAAATTGGTACGTCAATTGGACTCCGTTTGGTATTCCTTTTCTGTAAAACTCAAAAACAAGGAAAAAACAGAAACTGGCACTGGGCTCTGGGTTAATAGGTTAGCTCCAAAAATCATATAAAAGTGTATATAAAAGCCCATTAAACATCCAAAACAGAATATATAATATTATGGAATAATAAAAAATTATAGATACGTTGGAGACGTATCATTGGCATAGATCGAGAATATGATTTGTCACTCCGAGTGTCGGAGAGGTATCTCTGGGCCCTCTCAGTAATACACATCGTAATAAGCCTTGCAAGCAAACGACTAATGAGTTAGTCATGAGATGATGTATTATGGAATGAGTAAAGAGACTTGCCAGTAACGAGATTGAACTAGGTATGATGATACCGACGATCGAATCTCGGGCAAGTAACATAACGATGACAAAGGGAACAACATATGTTGTTATGCGGTTTGACCGATAAAGATCTTGGTAGAATATGTAGGAACCAATATGAGCATCCAGGTTCCGCTATTGGTTATTGACTGGAGATGAGTCTTGGTCATTTCTACATAGTTCTCAAACCCGTAGGGTCCGCACGCTTAACGTTCGATGACGATCGGTATTATGAGTTTATGTGTTTTGATGTACCAAAGGTTGTTCGGAGTCCCACATGAGATCACGGACATGACGAGGAGTCTCGAAATAGTCGAGACGTAAAGATTGATATATCAGACTATTATATTCGGACACCGGAAGTGTTCCGGAGAAATTTCGGATAAAACCGGAGTGCCCGGGTTACCGGAACCCCCCGGGGGAACTAATGGGCCACATGGGCCTTAGTGGAGAGAGAGAGAGGGGCGGCTAGGGCAGGCTGTGTGCCCCCTCCCCCTTGGGTCCTAATTGGACTAAGGAAGGGGGGCGGCACCCCCCTTTCCTTCTCCCTCTCCCTCTCCTTCCTTCCCCCTCTATCCCTCTTGGTGGACTCCTACTAGGAATAGGATTCCTATTCCTAGTAGGACTCCCCTTGTGGGACGCGCCCTAGGAGGGCCGGCCGGCATCCCCTTGCTCCTTTACATACGGGGGCAGGGGCCAGGGGGCACCCTAAAACACACAAGTTGACAATTGTTTTAGCCGTGTGCAGTGCCTCCCTCCACTGTTACACACCTCGGCCATATTGTCGCAGTGCTTAGGCGAAGCCGTGCGTCGGTAGCTTCATCAACATCGTCACCATGCCGTCGTGCTGACGAAACTCTCCCCCGGCCTCAACTGGATCAAGAGTTCGAGGGACGTCACCGAGCTGAACGTGTGCAGATCACGGAGGTGTCGTGCGTTCGGTGCTTGATCGGTTGGATCGCGAAGATGTTCGACTACATCAACCGCGTTGCTAAACGCTTTCGCTTTCGGTCTACGAGGGTACGTGGACACAATCTCCCCGCTCGTTGCTATGCTTCTCCTAGATAGATCTTGCGTGATCGTAGGATGTTTTTTGAAATACTACGTTCCCCAACAGAAATTTGGTTGGTATTGGGTGATTTTAACTATATCGGTTGTCCTCACAGCAGAAACAGGGAGCGAGGCAACATTAAGGACATGTTATTGCTTAATCAAGCTATGAACAATCAAGCATTGGTTAAGATTCCCCTTAAAGGCAAAATTTTCACTTGGAGCAACATGTAGGATGCCCCTTTGCTGGAAATACTGTACTGGTGTTTTACCTCCGAAGCCCGGACTCTTACTTTTCCCTCCACCATGGCCATTCCTCTTGCCAGAACTAAATCAGACCACATACATGTTCTTATTAAGGTTGGGACCTCAATACCAAAAGCACAACTGTTTTGGTTTGAAAACTTCTGGCTCCACCAGTCCAAATTCAAAGAGGTGGTCAAATAAATTTGGGATCAAGATGTGAATGAAGTGGATAGTGTTAAATGCATAGCAGCCGAGTAACTAGCTTGTAGGAAACCATTAAGGACACATGATTCTTTGTTATGATGTAATGGAGGAATATGAGGATTTGACTATTTAATAATTTAATGGAAGTAAAATCCTCATTGAACATTTGAGGAAGATTAATGAGAAACAGAGAATTTATTGGAAGCAGAGGGCTACCATCAGAAACAATGGAAGAGGCAAACACTAAATATTTCCAAGCAAAAGCTACTATCAAGTACAAATTTAATCACATTTCCATGTTGAAATATGAAGGTGATCAAGAACACCATGAGCACCAAGCCAAAGCTGCTATTCTCTTCAGGGCTTTCAAAAAAAGTTGAGGGAAAAGTACAAAACCTGACAACCCTATACTTTACCATACCCTGCTAGGACAACAATTGGATTTGTCTGAATTAGAAACCCATTCACCAACGAGGAAATTGATGATGTGATTAAAAATATGCCAGCAAACAAATCTCATGGACCTGATGGCTTTAATACAACTTTTATCAAATCTTGTTGGGATATAGTGGCACCTGATTTTACAGACTCATTGATGATTTCCACAAGGGGAAAGTCAACATACAGAGCATAAACTATTCATTCATCTCCCTAATACCCAAAAAGGATGTTGTTGTTCACCCCCAATGACTTCAGGCCCATCTCACTCTCAAATTGCACCCTGAAGATCATCACCAAGCTATTGGCAAACTGATTACGGAAAGTTATCCTCTCTTTGGTTCACCATAATTAGTACGGTTTCCTGTCCAATAGATGCATCCATGACTGCTTAGCCTGGTCCTATGAATATATTCACCAATGCTACCAATCAAACAAAGAAATTGTGCTTTTGAAGTTGGATTTTGAAAAGGCATTTGACATGCTCAACCATGACACCATCATTGAGATCTTGCAAGCTAAATAATTTGGGAGTAAGTGGATTAAGATGATTTACAACACATGGTTCTCATCTGTCTTACTTAAAGGTGTGCGTGGAAAACAATTCATGTGCAGAAGTGGTGTGAGAGAGTGTGATCCTGTGTCACCTCTCATCTTTGTACTAGCATCAAATCTCCTCCAAACTATGATGAATGAAGCCATGCAAAATTATCTGGTGTTATCCCCTTTGATGCACCAATCAAGCCCAAACTATCCTATTATTCAGTATGCTGATGATACCATCCTAGTGGCCAATGCAGATGTTACTCAACTGAACAACATAAAAAAATATGTTGTTGCACTATGTTGCCTATACTGGCCTAAAAGTGAACTACATCAAGTTAACCATGATCTCCATATAAATACCAATGAAAAGACGCAAAGACTTTCTGCATTATTGGGATGTCAAATTGGTACTCTTCCTCAACCATATCCGGGCCTTTCTCTCAGTCTTAGCAAACCAATAAGTGAGGATTACCTGCCTTTGCTTAAGAGGGTGTAAAACATAATATTGGATTGCTCTAGTTTTACTATCCATTGGGGACAAACTAACCCTTATTAAATCAGTATTCTCCACTCTGCCCATATTCTTCATGTGCTCTCTCAAGATTCCAGTAACTGTGGTTAACCAGCTCAATATATATATCTTAGAAAATGCTTTTGGTGGAAATATGGTACTCAAGAGAGAGGGGATGCACTGATTGCATGCACAAAGAAAGCCAACCAAAGGAAAATGTGGGGTTGGGCATTTTGGATACCGAGACCCACAACCAAGTTGTACTCATGAAACACATTCATAAGTTTCTCAATAGAGTAAATATACCATGGGTCAGCATCATTTGGGAAACTTAATATTCCAACACATTATCAGGGGAGAGATTGGTAGGGTATTTTTGGTGGAAATCATTACTTACGCTCCTGCCCATCTACAAGGAGTTTGCTATTTGCAAAGCAAAGTCAGAAAATGCAACCCTACTTTGTACTGACTATTGGTGGGACCAACCACTGCTCACAAAATTTCCTGAGCTTAGGCCTTCCACTATGTGGGCCAAAAAACGACACCAAATTCAATTTTGAGGTATTTGGCGTCGATGCCCTACGTTTCCCATCCGGTGCTGTAAAATACTTCCAGGGCATCGGAGCACCTACATGCACTGATGCCAAATTCATCAAGCCAATAAAAAAATGATTTCATGATCTATCTCTCATTCTTCTCCGTTGCATTGCATGCCTCCAACGCTCGATTCCAAAGGCCCTCGATCACCACCTCCAGCCATGACCTCCACCTTTGGACGCGAGCTCGGCCAGTCTGCGTACCACCTCCGTGTGGCTGGACATCATCTACTCTGGCCGCGAGCTCGGCCTGCCCCCGAGCTCCGCCCTTGGACACGAGACCGGCCAGCCCACATAGCACAACACCGGCAACCTCCGTTGCGAGCTCGTCCGCTCCAACCCGTTCGATGTCCTCCACTGCAAGGTAGTGCTGCTCGCGACCTCCACTCACTCCAGCCCGTAGTCTTCCTTTGCCCAGGCTCCACGAGGTTTTCTGATTTGGATTGGATAGACAAAGAGGATGTTTTTGGAGGAGAGTGCAAACTCGGTCAAGGCACTCTCGCCTGATTGTTTTTGTACGTAGGGCCCATTCTTTTAGAACGAGCGGTGACCTATGCTGTGAGGCCGGTGCCTTAAAAAGTTTATTTGGCATCCATGGTGATGTGGCACCTTTTTCCGCAATTTAGCACCGGTAACATAGTGGAGGGCCTTAGTTCCTACTCCATGAACAACACCGTGGCATTGCATTAGATTATCAGTTCACAGGAGCTGTCAGAGCATTTTCACGCTCCAATATCTCAGCAAGCATTTCAATAGTATAATCTCCTTCAAGAGCACCTGCTAGAGAGACCGGCCATTAATGCCACAGATGAATGGATAGTGCAAGGATCAACCAGAGGATACTCTTCCCTCAAAATGCATCATCATATGATGGGGCCTAGTACAATACACTCTATTCAACCACATCTTAAAAACATCTTGTAGATTGAGGCACAAGATCTTCCTCTAGCTCCTTCTACATGACAGGATCAACACAAGGAATCTACTCAATAGAAAATCCATGCACCTCGACAATTATAACTATGTCCTATGTGCAGAAATACAGAAGAAACACATCTTCACCTCTTCTGGAATTGCCCATTTACCCTACAATGCTGTGACAGCATCATGCCACTTAGACAAAGAGGCATATCAGTATTTGATGAATTCCAACTTGCCATACTTCATCTGCCAAAAGATGCTGCATTGGACATTTTAATGATGGGATGCCGGGGAATTTGGTCCATAAGAAATGACAAGATCTTCAGATCAGCCGCTCCGCACGTTCAGGGCTGGATGCATTACTTACAGGAAGGACTGTGGGCTACTCAGATCAAAGCAAAGCAAAACAAAGCAGAAAACATTCGTAGTTGGGTAGAGCAGAACCTATTAACATGGTGTCGATGTTTTGTGAAACTGGCATATGTTGAAGCTTTCTTTTTGTTATTGCTTTGTTTATGGGTCAAAAGAAAAAACAAATCATCATCACCCACCATCACCTTGGCCCGTATATCAAATGAGGTAGAGCAATGGGTACCGACAAGGGCTAAACATTTGGGTAACAGGATTGCTAAATCTCAGTCGACAAAGAGTTAACCAAGTCTTAGTCGATGCTATACTAACGAGATCTTACATGGAGATCCATGCAAAGTTTTCATTTTTATTTTCTGTTTCTTCTTTTTTGTATGTTATACCATTTGACTGAGACTTGGTTAAATCTCAGTCGGGCCGACTGGGATCTAGACACACCTTTGGGGATAATTTTTTTTTAAATTTTCACCGG
>LR738714.1:94390780-94576409 GCA_902687465.1 Secale cereale | reverse complement strand
GCAACATCAGTTAACGTATATTTCACGGGAGCGAGGACCAAGTGTGTGTCATTTTATGTGGGGTCTGGGCTGTGTGATCGAAATGAAACGCAAAGAAGCGTGGCGAACATGGCCGCAAGATAGGATCAGTAAAGTGGAGACTGGATGTAGCGATGGACCTGATTGCGTCCGAAGCGGAGAAATGTAACAAGGTCCACCGCTATGCAAGATAATAGGGTTAGGGGAGTATCATATACTAGTATCATGCATATGATATTATTGTATGATACTACTTCCGTAATGCATAGTATCATAAGTTAGTATCTTATGATACTACTTCCGTAACACATACTCCCGCTTTATGTTCCCAAGCGGTGTCCTCCATCACACTTCTCATCGTATCTCCAAGCACTCTTCATAGCCTAAACAAGATTGAAACAGCTTTTCTGGTCCGGGGTGGACAAGAGGACGGGTTCCAAATGCAAGGTTAATTGGGATACGGTATGTAGGCCGAAGGAGTACAGTGGCCTCGGGGTGCTTAATACCGGTAAATTTGTACGGGCTCTAAGATTTCGATGGCCTTGGTATGAGTGGAAGCAACCTCACAGATTATGGGTGAGATTTGGCAATCCTTGCATGGAGGATGATCTCAACTTCTTCTATGCCTCCACTACCATCCCTGTGGGGAACGGAGCCAAAACCCCTTTTTGGGACTTCCCTTGGCTGCTCGGGCGGAAACCCAAGGACATTGCACCGCTTATCTATGAGGCCTCGAGAAGAAAGAACTGGAAGGTGAGGGAGGCTCTAAACGGCAATGTTTGGATCTTAAAAGTTAGCCACACGATTGTTGTCTCCGGTGAACACATTCGAGAATTCTTCACTCTTTGGATGCTGGTCAACAAGGTTCATCTTGATGAGTAGATTGAGGATGATATATCTTGGAAGCACTCGAATGACGGGATCTACACGGCGGCCACCGCATATAAGGCCCAGTTCCTTGGGCTAACTCTCTCCCCTAGGGACCACATGGTTTGGAAGGCTTGCCCCCCCCCCCCCTAAGGATTTTTTTTGTTTGGTTGGCCATTCAAGATAGGATCTGGGCCGTCGATTGCTTGGAGCGACGGGGTTGGGAAAACTGTGGGATATGCCCTCTCTGCTCGAGGGAGCAAGAAACTGGTACACATATCTTCTTCAAGTGCCACTACATGCTCCGGCTTTCGAGGACTATCATCGAAAAGCTTGGCATTGCTCACATCGACACCACCGATTGGCACATTCACGATTCCGTACACGATTGGTGGGATAAGAGAACCGACAATCACATCCTCAACCGGAGTGCTATGACCTCCCTCACTATGCTTGTCTCCTGGACCATCTGGAATGAGCGAAATGCCAGGGTGTTCCGCCACAAGAGCAGGCCGGCCCCCTATCCTTCTCAGCACCATTTTGGAGGAGGCAAAGCTCTGGATCACCGCTGGTGCAAAAAGACTAGGGGTCATTTTTTTACGTGAGTAATTGTCATGCCGTGTATGTGAGTGTTGTAAAACTCTTAACCTTGTTCCTCCCTTATTTAATAGACGAGGCAAATATTTTGCGTCCGTTTCAAAAAAAGTTAGTATCTTAGGTTGCCTTATTAATTGACATGCATGACACAAAGTAGTACAACATTTAATATGATACGGTATCATGATATGATACCACAACCTCATTTTTATCATTTAACTGTGTGTCACATCATCTAAAAAGAATAGTTGGCATGCATGATACACTTATGATACTTCCATTACGACTAGTCTTAGAGTGTCCCGATCTTTTGATGAGATAATACCTATTGATTTTTGTGAAGCCGATTTTCACGATCAACTTACAACGTGACGTTGCGTCTTAACAATCACTAAACAAACTCTGAGAGGTTATTGACCATGTGGAGAATGACCAACCTGACCATGAAGGACTAATTGATCCTTGCATGAAACAAGCAAGGAAGTAAGAATTATTGATGAAAGTGGGGTTTCAAAAATCAGTCTTGGATACAAACAAAATATGCCAAGTTACAACTATAGCCAACTTTTAACTAAACAAAATATAAATATAAACGATCCTATGTGGGGAACAAAGGGATTGGTTATACATGAGTTGTCGTTAGTGACGGGCAAGGTGTGGAAACCACCACTATTAATCTTGCAAGATACCAGTGGCGGGCGGCCAAGAATACCACCACTGGTATTTTTTTTGAGTGAATCTCGCCACTTTATTGAATAGTGATGTTCATAGGTACACGACTTGAAGGAAATATGCCCTAGAGGCAATAATAAATATGTTATTTGTATTTCCTTATATCATGATAAATGTCTTTTATTCATGCTAGAATTGTATTAACCGGAAACTTAGTACATGTGTGAATACATAGACAAAACAGTATGTCCCTAGTATGTCTCTACTAGACTAGCTCATTGATCAAAGATGGTTATGTTTCCTAGCCATAGACATGAGTTGTCATTTGATCAACGGGATCACATCATTAGGAGAATGATGTGATGTACAAGACCCATCCGTTAGCATAGCACTATGATCGTTTAGTTTAACTGCTATTGCTTTCTTCATGACTTATACATGTTCCTATGACTATGAGATTATGCAACTCCCGAATACCGTAGGAACACCTTGTGTGCTATCAAACGTCACAACGTAACTGGGTGATCATAAAGATGCTCTACAGGTGTCTCCGAAAGTATTCGTGGTGTTGGCATAGATCAAGATTAGGATTTGTCACTCCGAGTGTCGGAGAGGTATCTCTGGGCCCTCTCGGTAACACACATCACAATAAGCCTTGCAAGCAAAAGACTAATGAGTTAGTCACGAGATGATGTGTTACGGAACGAGTAAAGAGACTTGCCGGTAACGAGATTGAACTAGGTATAGAGATACCGACGATCGAATCTCGGGCAAGTAACATACCGTTTGACAAAAGGAACAACGTATGTAGTTATGCGGTTCTGACCGATAAAAGATCTTCGTAGAATATGTAGGAGCCAATATGAACATCCAGGTTCCGCTATTGGTTATTGACCCGAGATGAGTCTCGGTCATGTCTACATAGTTCTCGAACCCGTAGGGTCCGCACGCTTAACGTTTGATGACGATCGGTATTATGAGTTTATGAGTATTGATGTACCGAAGGTAGTTCGGAGTCCCGGATGAGATCACGGACATGACGAGGAGTCTCGGAATGTCCGAGACATAAAGATTGATATATTGGACGGCTATATTCGGACACCGGAAGTATACAGGAAAAGTTTCGGATTTATCGAGATTGCCGAAGGGGGTTACCGGAACCTCCTACGAAGGGGGATGGTCCATAATGGGCCTTGTGGAAAGGAGAGAGGCAGCCCATAGGGCTGGCCGGCACCCCACCTAGTTCCTAGTTGGACTAGGATTGGTGGGAGGCGCCACCTCTTCCTTTTCCTACTCCATCTCTTCCTTCTTTGGTGATTCCTACTAGGAATAGGATTGCAATCCTATTCCTAGTAGGACTCCTTCCCTAGCCGCACCAGGAAGGGCCGGCCGGCCTCCCTCCCCTGCTCCTTTATATACGGGGGCAGGGGGGCACCCAAAGACACACAAGTTGAATTGTTTTAGCCGTGTGCGGTGCCCCCCTCCACAGAATCACACCTCGGTCATACTGTCGCGGAGCTTAGGCGAAGCCCTGCGCCGGTGAACACATCATATCCGTCACCACGCCGTCGTGCTGACGAAACTCTCCTGTGAAGCTCAACTGGATCAAGAGCTCGTGGGACGTCATCAAGCTGAACGTGTGCTGAACGCGGAGGTGCCGTACGTTCGGTGCTTGATCGGTTGGATCGCGAAGAAGTTCGACAACATCAACCGCGTCACTTGACGCTTCCGCTCCCGGTCTACGAGGGTACGTAGACACACTCTTCCCTCTCGTTGCTATGCATCTGGTAGATAGATCTTGCGTGATCGTAGGAAAATTTTAAAATACTACGTTCCCCAACAGTGGCATCATGAGCCAGGTCTATGCGTAGATGATATGCACGAGTAGAACACAATGAGTCGTGGGCGATACTAGTCATACTGCTTACCAGCATGTCATACTTTGCTTCGGCGGTATTGTGAGATGAAGCGGCCCGGACCGACATTACGCGTACGCTTACGCGAGACTGGTTTCACCGTTACGAGCACTCGTTGCTTAAAGGTGACTGGCGGGTGTCTGTCTCTCTCACTTTAGCTGAATCAAGTGTGGCTACGCCCGGTCCTTGTGAAGGTTAAAACAGCACATACTTGACGAAACATCGTTGTGGTTTTGTATGCGTAGGTAAGAACGGTTCTTGCTAAAGCCCGTAGCAGCCACGTAAAACTTGCAACAACAAAGTAGAGGACGTCTAACTTGTTGTTGCAGGGCATGTTGTGATGTGATATGGTCAAGACATGATGAGTTATACGGTTTTGTATGAGATGATCATGTTTTTGTAAAGTTATCGGCAACTGGCAGGAGCCATATGGTTGTCGCTTTATTGTATGAAATGCAATCACCATGTAATTGCTTTACTTTATCACTAAACGGTAGCGATAGTCGTAGAAGCAATAGTTGGCGAGACAACAACGATGCTACGATGGAGATCAAGGTGTCATGCCGGTGACGAAGGTGATCATGACGGTGCTTTAAAGATGGAGATCAAAAGCACAAGATGATGATGGCCATATCATGTCACATATTTTGATTGCATGTGATGTTTATCTTATTATGCTTCTTATTTTGCTTAGAACGACGGTAGCATTATAAGATGATCCCTTACTAAATTTCAAGGTATAAGTGTTCTCCCTGAGTATGCACCGTTGCGAAAGTTCGTCGTGCCGAGACACCACGTGATGATCGGGTGTGATAAGCTCTACGTTCAAATACAACGGGTGTAAGCCAGTTTTGCACACGCAGAATACTCGGGTTAAACTTGACGAGCCTAGCATATACAGATATGGCCTCGGAACACTGGAGACCGAAAGGTCGAGCGTGAATCATATAGTAGATATGATCAACATAAGATGTTCACCATTGAAACTACTCCATCTCATGTGATGATCGGACATGGTTTAGTTGATTTGGATCACGTGATCATTTAGATGACCAGAGGGATGTCTATCTAAGTGGGAGTTCTTTAAATTAATATGATTAAATTGAACTTTAATTTATCATGAACTTAGTCCTGGTAGTATTAGCATATCTATGTTGTAGATCAATAGCTCGCGATGTTGCTCCCCGTTTATTTTTCATATGTTCCTAGAGAAAACCAAGTTGAAAGATGTTAGTAGCAATGATGCGGAATTGTTCCGTGATCTGAGGATTATCCTCATTGCTGCACAGAAGAATTATGTCCTTGATGCACCGCTAGGTGACAGACCTATTGCAGGAGCAGATGTAGACGTTATGAACGTTTTGACAAAAGCTCGATATGATGACTACTTGATAGTTTAAGTGCACCATGCTTTATGGCTTAGAACCGGGACTTCAAAAACGTTTTGAACGCGATGGAGCATATAAGATGTTCCAAGAGTTGAAATTAGTATTTCATACTCATGCCCGTGTCGAGAGGTATAAGACCTCTGACAGTACTTTGCCTACAAGATGGAGGAGAATAGCTCAACCAGTGAGCATGTGCTCAGATTGTCTGGGTACTACAATTACTTTAATCAAGTGGGAGTTAATCTTCCAGATAAGATAGTAATTGACAAAGTTCTCTAGATACTATCACCAAGTTATTAGAACTTCGTGATGAACTATAATATGCAAGGGATGACGAAAGGAATTCCCAGCTCTTCGCGATACTGAAGTAGGCAAAGGTAGAAATCATGAAAAAGCATCAAGTGTTGATGGTTAACAAGACCACTTGTTTCAAGTAAAGGTCAAAGGGATAGCAGGGGAACTTCAAGAAGAATGACAAGCAAGTTGTCACTCCCGTGAAGAAACCCAAAGCTAAATTCAAGCCTGAAACAAGTGCTTATACTGCAAAGGAAATGGTCACTAAAAGTGGAACTGCCCTAGATACTTGGCGGATAAGGAGGATGGCAAAGTGAACAAAGGTATATTTGATATACAGATTATTAATGTGTATTTTACTAGTGTTCATAGCAACCCCTCGGTATTTGATATTGGTTCAGTTGCTAAAGAGTAGTAACTCGAAGTGGGAGTTGCATAATGAACATAAACTAGTTAAAGGATGAAGTGACGATGTGTATTGGAAGCAGTTCCAAGATTGATATGATCATCATCGCACAGTCCCTATACTTTCGGGATTAGTGTTGAACCTAAATAACTGTTATTTGGTGTTTGTGTTGAGCATGAATGTGATTTGATCATGTTTATTGCAACACGGTTATTCATGTAAGTTAGAGAATAATTGTTGTTCTGTTTACATGAATAAAACCTTCTATGGTCATACACCCAATGAAAATAGTTTGTTGGATCTCGATCGTGTGATACACATATTCATAATATTGAAGCCAAAAGATGCAAGGTTAATAATGATAGTGCAACTTATTTGTGGCACTGCCGTTTAGGTCATATTGGTGTAAAACGCATGAAGAAACTCCATAATGATGGACTTTTGGAATCACTTGATTATGAATCACTTGGTGCTTGCGAACCATACCTCATGGGCAAGATGACTAAAACTCCGTTCTCCGGAACTATGGAGCGAGCAACATATTTGTTGGAAATCATACATACTGATGTATGCGGACCAATGATTGTTGAAGCTCGCGGCGGGTATCGTTATTTTCTGACCTTCACTGATGATTTGAGCAGATATAGGTATATCTACTTAATGAAGCACAAGTCTGAAACATTTGAAAAGTTCAAAGAATTTCAGAGTGAAGTAGAGAATCATCGTAACAAGAAAATAAAGTTTCTACGATCTGATGGTGGAGGAAAATATTTGAGTTACGAGTTTGGTCTTCATTTGAAACAATGTGGAATAGTTTCACAGCTCACGCCACCCGGAACACCACAGCATAATGGTGTGTCCGAACGTCGTAAACCGTACTTTATTGGATATTGTGCGATCTATGATGTCTCTTACCGATTTACCACTATCGTTTTGGGTCATGCATTAGAGACAGCTGCATTCACGTTAAATAGGGCACCATCTAAATCCGTTGATACGACACCTTATGAACTATGGTTTGGCAAGAAACCAAAGTTGTCGTTTCTTAAAGTTTGGGGCTGCGATGCTTATGTGAAAACACTTCAACCTGATAAGCTCGAACCCAAGTCGGAAAAATGTGTCTTCATAGGATACCCAAAAGAGACTGTTGGGTACACCTTCTATCACAGATCCGAAGGCAAAATATTCATTGCTAAGAACGGATCCTTTCTAGAAAAAGAGTTTCTCTCGAAAGAAGTGAGTGGGAGGAAAGTAGAACTTGATGAGGTAATTGTACCTTCTCCCGGATTGGAAAATAGTACATCACAGGAAATTGTTCCAGTGATTCCTACACCAATTAGTGAGGAAGTTAATGATAATGATCATGAAACTTCGGATCAAGTTTCTACTAAACGTCGTAGATCAACCAGAGTACGTTCCGCACCAGAGTGGTACGGCAACCCAGTTCTGGAAATCATGTTACTAGACCATGATGAACCTACGAACTATGAGGAAGCGACGATGAGCCCAGATTCCGCAAAATGGCTTGAAGCCATGAAATCTGAGATGGGATCCATGTATGAGAACAAAGTGTGGACTTTGGTTGACTTGCCCGATGATCGGCAAGCCATCGAAAATAAATGGATCTTCAAGAGGAAGACCGACGCAGACGGTAATATTACTGTTTACAAAGCTCGACTTGTTGCGAAAGGTTTTCGACAAGTTCAAGGAGTTGACTACGATGAGACTTTCTCACCTGTAGCGATGCTTAAGTCTGTCCGAATCATGTTAGCAATTGCCGCATTTTATGATTATGAAATCTGGCAAATGGATGTCAAAACTGCATTCCTAAATGGATATCTCAAAGAAGAGTTGTATATGATGCAACCAGAAGGTTTTGTCGATCCAAAAGGTGCTGACAAAGTATGCAAGCTCCAACGATCCATCTATGGACTGGTGCAAGCATCTCAGAGTTGGAATATACGCTTTGATGAGGTGATCAAAGCATATGGTTTTATACAGACTTTTGGAGAAGCCTGTATTTACAAGAAAGTGAGTGGTAGCTCTGTAGCATTTCTAATATTATATGTAGATGCCATATTGTTGATTGGAAATGATATAGAATTTCTGGATAGCATAAAAGGATACTTGAATAAAAGTTTTTCGATGAAAGACCTCGGAGAAGCTGCTTATATATTAGGCATCAAAATCTATAGAGATAGATCAAGACGCTTAATTGGGCTTTCACAAAGCACATACCTTGATAAGATTTTGAAGAAATTCAAAATGGATCAGTCAAAGAAAGGGTTCTTGCCTGTTTTACAAGGTATGAAGTTGAGTAAGACTCAATGCCCGACCACTGCAGAAAAATATAGAGAGAATGAAAGTCATTCCCTATGCCTCACCCATAGGTTCTATAAAGTATGCCATGCTGTGTACAAAACACGTTGTGTACCTTGCCATGAGTTTGACAGGGAAGTACAATAGTGATCCAGGAGTAGATCACTGTACAGCGGTCAAAATTATCCTTAGTAACTGGATAACTAAGGAAATGTTTCTCGATTATGGAGGCGATAAAGAGTTCGTCGTAAAGGGTTACGCCGATGCATGATTTGACACCAAATCCAGATGACTCTAAGTATCAATCTGGATGCGTATTGAAAGTGGGAGCAATTAGCTAGAGTAGCTCTATGCAGAGCATTGTAGACATAGAAATTTGCAAAAATACATACGGATCTGAATGTGACAGACCCGTTGACTAAAACATCTCTCACAAGCAAAACATGATCACACCTTATTACTCTTGGGTATTAATCACATAGCGATGTGAACTAGATTATTGACTCTAGTAAACCCTTTGGGTGTTGGTCACATGGCGATGTGAACTATGGGTGTTATTCACATAATGATGTGAACTATCGGTATTAAATCACATGGCGATGTGACCTAGATTATTGACTCTAGTGCAAGTGGGAGACTGAAGGAAATATGCCCTAGAGGCAATAATAAATATGTTATTTGTATTTCCTTATATCATGATAAATGTCTTTTATTCATGCTAGAATTGTATTAACCGGAAACTTAGTACATGTGTGAATACATAGACAAAACAGTATGTCCCTAGTATGCCTCTACTAGACTAGCTCATTGATCAAAGATGGTTATGTTTCCTAGCCATAGACATGAGTTGTCATTTGATCAACGGGATCACATCATTAGGAGAATGATGTGATGGACAAGACCCATCCGTTAGCATAGCACTATGATCGTTTAGTTTAACTGCTATTGCTTTCTTCATGACTTATACATGTTCCTATGACTATGAGATTATGCAACTCCCGAATACCGTAGGAACACCTTGTGTGCTATCAAACGTCACAACGTAACTGGGTGATCATAAAGATGCTCTACAGGTGTCTCCGAAAGTATTCGTGGTGTTGGCATAGATCAAGATTAGGATTTGTCACTCCGAGTGTCGGAGAGGTATCTCTGGGCCCTCTCGGTAACACACATCACAATAAGCCTTGCAAGCAAAAGACTAATGAGTTAGTCACGAGATGATGTGTTACGGAACGAGTAAAGAGCCTTGCCGGTAACGAGATTGAACTAGGTATAGAGATACCGACGATCGAATCTCGGGCAAGTAACATACCGTTTGACAAAAGGAACAACGTATGTAGTTATGCGGTTCTGACCGATAAAAGATCTTCGTAGAATATGTAGGAGCCAATATGAACATCCAGGTTCCGCTATTGGTTATTGACCGGAGATGAGTCTCGGTCATGTCTACATAGTTCTCGAACCCGTAGGGTCCGCACGCTTAACGTTTGATGACGATCGGTATTATGAGTTTATGAGTATTGATGTACCAAAGGTAGTTCGGAGTCCCGGATGAGATCACGGACATGACGAGGAGTCTCGGAATGTCCGAGACATAAAGATTGATATATTGGACGGCTATATTCGGACACCGGAAGTATACCGGAAAAGTTTCGGATTTATCGGGATTGCCGAAGGGGGTTACCGGAACCTCCTACGAAGGGGGATGGTCCATAGTGGGCCTTGTGGAAAGGAGAGAGGCAGCCCATAGGGCTGGCCGGCGCCCCACCTAGTTCCTAGTTGGACTAGGATTGGTGGGAGGTGCCACCTCTTCCTTTTCCTACTCCATCTCTTCCTTCTTTGGTGATTCCTACTAGGAATAGGATTGCAATCCTATTCCTAGTAGGACTCCTTCCCTAGCCGCACCAGGAAGGGCCGGCCGGCCTCCCTCCCCTGCTCCTTTATATACGGGGGCAGGGGGGCACCCAAAGACACACAAGTTGAATTGTTTTAGCCGTGTGCGGTGCCCCCCTCCACAGAATCACACCTCGGTCATACCGTCGCGGAGCTTAGGCGAAGCCCTGCGCCGGTGAACACATCATATCCGTCACCACGCCGTCGTGCTGACGAAACTCTCCCGTGAAGCTCAACTGGATCAAGAGCTCGTGGGACGTCATCAAGCTAAACGTGTGCTGATCGCGGAGGTGCCGTACGTTCGGTGCTTGATCGGTTGGATCGCGAAGAAGTTCGACAACATCAACCGCGTCACTTGACGCTACCGCTCCCGGTCTACGAGGGTACGTAGACACACTCTTCCCTCTCGTTGCTATGCATCTGGTAGATAGATCTTGCGTGATCGTAGGAAAATTTTAAAATACTACGTTCCCCAACACGACTTGGGTCATGGGACTGCCCAGCCAAACATGTCGTCCTAAACCTAGCTTACAAGCCATTTTGACGAGATTATGAGCTTCAAAGTTGTGATACCTAGACTCGTGCACAAAATTACATAAAAGGAAGTTGTCTCTAAGCTCTTCTATCTCATGGATGATCGCCAAGTGGTGTCCTCCCGTGCCAGACTTGATATCATTCACGACACTTTTGCAGTCCGACGCCAGCATCAGGCTTTGAATGTTAAGATCATCTGCTACGGCTAGGCCTTCCCTGCATGCAAAAGTTGTTGTTGTCTAGCCTACTCATTGAACTACGGCGATCACCGGAGACAAGGAAGAAACAAGAGAGAGAGGGCACGAGATTTCCCGGAGCACAAACGCCTCCGGCCGCACGAACAACCCCTTGTATTTCCGGCAAGCACAAACTCTGCCACACACACCACCCCACGCGAGCACACATACACTCCGAGAGGCTACTCTCTCTGGCTCGACTGATTACAAGCATCACACACACGTATATATAGTCCGGCCACCATACGGGCCACTAACAGCACCTACTCACACCCACTAACAACCCTGGAAAATCTTCACCATGACGCGACCATGCATGCACCAACAGCACGTCGGGCCATGCAGCCACGAAGCACAGCACCCACGCATATCCAACCTGGTGATCCGGTCCTCTCGCACGCCGAGCAACCTGCTCCTCCGCTATACCTGGTCACCATCATGCATCCGATGTGCTCACTGCAACTAACCACCATCGCTGCATGACCTACCCACTTGATGGACACGGACATGAGCTCGGACTCACGCGCCATCCACGCACACATGCACGCGACTGACCCTGGCACACACGCCATGATACACTCATGGTTTATTTCATAACATACTCTCCCTAAACCACCACGACGTCGTCATCGGAGTTGGTGTAGCTCCCATCGTCAACGTCGCCACAACCGTGACCCAGCCCACGGACCCGACCTGGCGCACCGACGCTGGTCGCACCGCCACGGACCCGACCTGGCGCACTGACGCGGGTCCCATCGTGCTCCATCACGTCTCTGGCGACATACGGCAAGCTCCTCCTCTGCCGGCAACACACGCCTGACGTCCCTAGGCGCCCCGCACGTCCCGCGTGCACCCGACGCGCCCGACGAGCCCGACCGCACAAGTGCGCCCCACACGTCCCGCGCGCACCCAACGCGCCCGACTGCACCAGACGCTATCCGCGCGCCGCCTCCGCGTCTGCCATGGCAGCCGCCAGCGGCAAACGCCGGAAGGATGTAGCCGAACTCGAGCACGGACTCGAGCACAACGGCGACATATGCCTCCTCCCAAGGTCAACCGCATGCTCGTACGCGCGCCCGCGGTCCCGACGCGCCCGAGGCATCCAGTGCGCACCCATAACACGCATCGGTCACGCCCGGCTCGCCGCCACGTCTTATTGCCCTGCACCGCTGCGGCCTCAACAGCAGCGCAGCACCTCCCTACCGCCATGCCGATGTGTGTCGTTGAAGCCACCACCACGCATGTCCTCCGCGGCCTCCTCACCGTGCCGCTGCAGCCACCGCGGTCTCCTCGCCACGCCGCGCACCTCCATAGACCGACACATGGCCCGGAGCATCGCGCAGACGCCGTCGAACTCCGCCACCACCAGCACGCCTCCGACAAGGAGAACGATGCCCAAGATGAACCAGCTCATGATACCAAATGTTGTTGTCTAGCCTATTGACTGAACCACGGCGATCACCGGAGACAAGGAAGAAACAAGAGAGAGAGAGGACACAAAATTTCCCGGCGCACAAATGCCTCCAGCCGCATGAACAACCCCTTGTATTTCCGGCGAGCTCGAACTCTGCCACACACACACCACCCCACGCCGAGCACACATACACTCCGAGAGGCTACATCTCTCTCTGGCTCGACTGATTACAAGCATCACAAGCACGTATATATAGTCCGGCCACCATACCGGCTACTAACAGCACCTACGCACGCCCACTAACAACCTTGGAAAATCTCCACCATGACGCGACCATGCATGCACCAACAACATGTCGGGCCATGCAGCCACGAAGCACAACACCCACGCATATCCATCCTGGTGATCCGGTCCTCTCACACGGCGAGCAACCTGCTCCTCCGCTATACCTGGTCACCATCATGCATCCGATGCACTCGCTGCAACTAACCACCATCGCCGCATGACCTACCCACTTGATGGACAAGGACATGAGCTCGGACTCACGTGCCATCCAAGCACACATGCACGCGACTGACCCTGGCACACACGCCATGATACACTCATGGTTTATTTCCTAACAAAAGTTTCTAGCATCACAGGATCAGTAACTTCCCAGTACACCATGGTTGACAATCCCATGTACGCCCCAGCATGGTCTCGGCAAACTGCTGCCACTGCTCCACCTTGCATGTGTCGTTCCATAGCCCCGTCAAAATTGGTTTTCAACGAGTTGCCCGGGGGTGGTAGCCAAGTCTTTAGAGCAGGCGTGGTCTACACTACCGGTGAATCTCTAGTCACCATCTGTGGTAGCTGCTCCAGCTCATTGAGATAAGAATTGACAAAAGAGAAGATGTGGTGTGGGCTCTGGAAAATAGCTTCATGTATAGCTTTCCTCCTAGCATACCATATGGACCAGAGTGTTACCACCATCCTAGTGAAATTCTTTTGATCAAGCCTATCATGCATCTCGAATAGCCAACTCCTTGCACTAGTTTGTGTGATCCCAACCATGCTCTCGACAAGTGACTCGTCGGTGAGCGCCCAGGTACATCTCGCCATAGTGCAAGATATTAAAGCATGGCGCCGTGAATCCTCACAGCCACAGAGTGGGCAAACATCTCGAGTTGACATATTACGGCGCTTAAGAACATCTGTGGTTGGCCGGGAATGACGAGCCAACCTCCAAACAAGCACTTTAACCTTCGAAGGGATCTTCAAATTCCATAGTGATGTCAAGGATTTCTCTTCCCGCTTCCCACTTGATGAGCCACTCCGACCTTCCAACCAGTTCTCCCGCTGGATTTTTGGTGTTATTAGAAACTTATATGCTGAGGTAACAGTGAAACGCCCCTTACTATATGGGTGCCAAGCCCAGAAGTTGTTGACATTACTAGTGCACACTGGAAGCTTCAGAATAGACTCAGCATCGATCGGTAGAAAAGTAGCTCGGATTAGAGGTTCATTCCATGTCGCCATTGCTGGCAGCAAAAGTTTAGACACCAAAGTTGGTGGGTCAGAAACTCGTGAGACCATGGGTCGAAGTGACGCCTCCTTGGGTATCCAATTGTCATCCCAGATGTGAGTCGTTTGGCCATTGCCGATGCGCCTTATAATACCATGTTCCATAATATCTCTACCTTCCAAAATCACCTGCCAAATCTGAGATGGGCGAGTGCCCAGTTCCGCATAAAGGAACGAAGTATCGGGAAAATAGGATGCTTTTAAGATACGTGCACTCAAAGAGAATGGTTCTTGCAAAATAGGTCACGCCTGACGAGCTAGAAGTGCAGGGTTAAAGAGCTCTAAGTCTCTGAAACCAAGGCCTCCAAGGTACTTGGGTCTTGTCATAATTTCCCAGGATACCCAGGCAAGTTCCCCTTACCTTGTTTGCGGCCCCACCAAAACTTTCTAATGAGGGAGTTGATATGGTCACATAAACCTCGGGGTAGCTTAAAGCAAAACATCGAGTAAACCGGGATCGCTTGAGCTACTGATTTTATGAGCACTTCCTTGCCACCGGCAGACAAACATTTGCCCATCCATCCTTTCACCTTGTCCCACACCCGGTCACTCAGGTGCTTAAAAGTTCCCTTCTTTGAGTGTCCCACATCAGTAGGCACTCCCAAATATTTATCACTTAAAGATTCATTAGGAACTTGCAAACAGCCCTTCACAACATCTCTCACAATTTGTGGGAACCCCTTTCTAAAGAAAACTGAGGATTTACCTCTGTTTATTCTCTGTCCCGAAGCCATGCAATAAGTATCCAAAAGGTGTGACACCTCCTCTGCTCCATCAATACTTGCCCTAAAAAACAGCAGGTTGTCATCCGCCAATAAAAGATGGTTCACCGGCGGAGCCGATGGTGACACCTTAATGCCGCCAAGTTGGGATGACTGATTTTGAGAATTTAAAAGGCACAAAAGGCCCTCTGTTGCTAACAAGAAACGGTATGGAGAGATGGGATCTCCCTGTCGAATACCACGTGTGGGTTTAAACTCCTCCAATTTGTTTCCATTGAAGATAATAGATAAAGAAACTGTACTCACCATGTTCATAACAATAGTAACCCATGGTGCAGCAAACCCCAGTTTCCTCATAATTGCTTCGAGATAGCTCCACTCCACCCTATCGTATGCTTTCATCATGTCAAGATTAAGGGCACAATGGGTTTTCTTTTTAGACTTATTTCTCTTCATGAAGTGCAAACATTCATAAGCTGAGATTATATTATCCGTGATAAGCCTCCTTGGTACAAACGTTGACTGCTCCTCAGGTATGATGTGCGGTAAGATCTCCTTTAGGCGGTTAGCAAGTACCTTCGAGGCTATCTTGTAGAAAACAATGCATAAACTTATAGGATGAAACTGCGACAATAAGGTAGGGTTAGATACCTTCGGAATTAGTACTAGCATCGACTCATTAAGGCATGATGGGTCTTCCTCTCCCTAACAATAGCCAGAACAGATTTCGTAACAGCCTCACCACAAATATCCTAGTGCCACTGAAAAAAGTGTGCTGGAAATCTATCAAGCACGGGGGCTTTGGTTGGGAACATTTGAAAGAGCGCCCTCTTTACCTCATCTACCCTATATGGTGAAGGAAATATGCCCTAGAGGCAATAACAAAGTTATTATTTATTTTCTTATATCATGATAAATGTTTATTATTCATGCTAGAATTGTATTAACTGGAAACTTAGTACATGTGTGAATACATAGACAAAACAGAGTGTCCCTAGTATGCCTCTACTAGACTAGCTCATTGATCAAAGATGGTTATGTTTCCTAGCCATAGACATGAGTTGTCATTTGATCAACGGGGTCACATCATTAGGAGAATGATGTGATGGACAAGACCCATCCGTTAGCTTAGCAACTTGATCGTTTAGTTTTATTGCTATTGCTTTCTTCATGACTTATACATGTTCCTATGACTATGAGATTATGCAACTCCCGAATACCGGAGGAACACTTTGTGTGCTACCAAACGTCACAACGTAACTGGGTGATTATAAAGGTACTCTACAGGTGTCTCCGAAGGTACTTGTTGGGTTGGCGTATTTCGAGATTAGGATTTGTCACTCCGATTGTCGGAGAGGTATCTCTGGGCCCACTCGGTAATGCACATCACTATAAGCCTTGCAAGCATTGCAGCTAATGAGTTAGTTGCAGGATGATGTATTATGGAACGAGTAAAGAGACTTGCCGGTAACGAGATTGAATTAGGTATTGAGATACCGACGATCGAATCTCGGGCTAGTAACATACCGATGACAAAGGGAACAACGTATGTTGTTATGCGGTTTGACCGATAAAGATCTTCGTAGAATATGTGGGAGCCAATATGAGCATCCAGGTTCCGCTATTGGTTATTGACCGAAGACGTGTCTCGGTCATGTCTACATAGTTCTCGAAACCGTAGGGTCCGCACGCTTAAGGTTTCGATGACAGTTTTATTATGAGTTTATGAGTTTTGATGTACCGAAGGAGTTCGGAGTCCCGGATGAGATCGGGGACATGACGAGGAGTCTCGAAATGGTCGAGACGTAAAAATTGATATATTGGACGACTATATTCGGACATCGGAAAGGTTCCGAGTGATTCGGGTATTTTCGGAGTACCGGGGAGTTACGGGAATAGAGGAGAGAGGCCAAAAGGAAGGAGGCGCGTGGCCCCCTTCTGGTCCGAATTGGACAAGGGGTGCAGCCTCCTTTTCCTTCTCCCTCTCCCCCTCTTTCCTTCTCTCCTACTCCGGAAAGGAAAGGGGAATCCTACTAGGACTTGGGAGTCCTAGTAGGACTCCCCACACTTGGCGCGCCCCTTCTAGGGCCGGCCTCTCCCTCCCTCCTTTATATACGGGGGCAGGGGGGCACCTCTAGAGACAACAGTTGATCTCTTGATCTCTTAGCCGTGTGCGGTGCCCCCCTCCACCACAGTTCTCCTCGATAATATTGTAGCGGTGCTTAGGCGAAGCCCTGCGACGGTAGAACATCAAGATCGTCACCACACCGTCGTGCTGACGGAACTCTTCCTCGACACTCGGCTGGATCGGAGTTCGAGGGACGTCATCGAGCTGAATGTGTGCTAGAACTCGGAGGTGCCGTAGTTTCGGTGCTTGATCGGTCGGGCCGTGAAGACGTACGACTACATCAACCGCGTTGTTCTAACGCTTCCGCTTTCGGTCTACGAGGGTACGTAGACACACTCTCCCCTCTCATTGCTATGCATCTGGTAGATAGATCTTGCGTGATCGTAGGAAAATTTTAAAATACTACGTTCCCCAACAGTGGTATCAGAGCCAGGTTTATGCGTAGATGATATGCATGAGTAGAACACAATGAGTTGTGGGCGATACTAGTCATACTGCTTACCAGCATGTCATACTTTGCTTCGGCGGTATTGTGAGATGAAGCGGCCCGGACCGACATTACGCGTACGCTTACGCGAGACTGGTTTCACCGTTAAGAGCACTCGTTGCTTAAAGGTGACTGGCGGGTGTCTGTCTCTCTCACTTTAGCTGAATCAAGTGTGGCTACGCCCGGTCCTTGTGAAGGTTAAAACAGCACATACTTGACGAAACATCGTTGTGGTTTTGTATGCGTAGGTAAGAACGGTTCTTGCTAAGCCCGTAGCAGCCACGTAAAACTTGCAACAACAAAGTAGAGGACGTCTAACTTGTTTTTGCAGGGCATGTTGTGATGTGATATGGTCAAGACATGATGAGTTATACGGTTTTGTATGAGATGATCAAGTTTTGTAATGTTATCGGCAACTGGCAGGAGCCATATGGTTGTCGCTTTATTGTATGAAATGCAATCGCCATGTAATTGCTTTACTTTATCACTAAGCGGTAGCGATAGTCGTAGAAGCAATAGTTGGCGAGACGACAACAATGCTACGATGGAGATCAAGGTGTTGTGCCGGTGACGAAGGTGATCATGACGGTGCTTTGGAGATGGAGATCAAAAGCACAAGATGATGATGGCCATATCATGTCACATATTTTGATTGCATGTGATGTTTATTTTATTATGCTTCTTATTTTGCTTAGAACGACGGTAGCATTATAAGATGATCCCTTACTAAATTTCAAGGTATAAGTGTTCTCCCTAAGTATGCACCGTTGCGAAAGTTCGTCGTGCCGAGACACCACGTGATGATCGGGTGTGATAAGCTCTACGTTCAAATACAACGGGTGTAAGCCAGTTTTGCACACGCAGAATACTCGGGTTAAACTTGACGAGCCTAGCATATGCAGATATGGCCTCGGAACACTGGAGACCGAAAGGTCGAGCGTGAATCATATAGTAGATATGATCAACATAAGATGTTCACCATTGAAACTACTCCATCTCACGTGATGATCGGACATGGTTTAGTTGATTTGGATCACGTGATCATTTAGATGACCGGAGGGATGTCTATCTAAGTGGGAGTTCTTTAGTAATATGATTAACTGAACTTTAATTTATCATGAACTTAGTCCTGGTAGTATTAGCATATCTATGTTGTAGATCAATAGCTCGTGATGTTGCTCCCCGTTTATTTTTTATATGTTCCTAGAGAAAACTAAGTTGAAAGATGTTAGTAGCAATGATGCGGAATTGTTCCGTGATCTGAGGATTATCCTCATTGCTGCACAGAGAATTATGTCATTGATGCACCGCTAGGTGACAGACCTATTGCAGGAGCAGATGTAGACGTTATGAACGTTTTGACAAAAGCTCGGTATGATGACTACTTGATAGTTTAAGTGCACCATGCTTTACGGCTTAGAACCGGGACTTCAAAAACGTTTTTAACGCCACGGAGCATATAAGATGTTCCAAGAGTTGAAATTAGTATTTCATACTCATGCCCGTGTCGAGAGGTATAAGACTTCTGACAGTACATTGCCTACAAGATGGAGGAGAATAGCTCAACAAGTGAGCATGTGCTCAGATTGTCTGGGTACTACAATTACTTGAATCAAGTGGGAGTTAATCTTCCAGATAAGATAGTAATTGACAAAGTTCTCTAGTCACTATCACCAAGTTAGTAGAACTTTGTGATGAACTATAATATGTAAGGGATGACGAAAGGAATTCCCGAGCTCTTCGCGATGCTGAAGTCGGCGAAGGTAGAGATCATGAAAAAGCATCAAGTGTTGATGGTTAACAAGACCACTTGTTTCAAGTAAAGGGCAAAGGGATAGAAGGGGAACTTCAAGAAGAATGACAAGCAAGTTGTCACTCCCGTGAAGAAACCCAAAGCTAAAACTCAAGCCTGAAACTAAGTGCTTCTACTGCAAAGGAAATGGTCACTAGAAGTGGAACTGCCCTAGATACTTGGCGGATAAGAAGGATGGCAAAGTGAACAAAGGTATATTTTGATATACAGATTATTGATGTGTACTTTACTAGTGTTCATAGCAACCCCTGGGTATTTGATACCGTTTCAGTTGCTAAAATTAGTAACTCGAAACGAGAATTGCAGAATGAACAGAGACTAGTTAAAGGTGAAGTGACGATGTGTGTTGGAAGTGGTTCCAAGATTGATACATCATCGCACACTCCCTATACTTTCGGGATTAGTGTAAAACCTAAATAAATGTTATTTGGCATTTGCGTTGAGCATGATTATTATTTGATCATATTTGTTGCAATACGGTTATTCATTTAAAGTCATAGAATAATTGTTATTTTGTTTACATGAATAAAACCTTCGATGGTCATACACCCAATGAAAATAGTTTGTTGGATCTCGATCGTGGTGATACACATATTCATAATATTGAAGCCAAAAGATGCAAGGTTAATAATGATAGTGCAACTTATTTGTGGCACTGCCGTTTAGGTCATATTGGTGTAAAGCGCATGAAGAAACTCCATAGTGATGGACTTTTGGAATCACTTGATTATGAATCACTTGGTGCTTGCGAACCATGCCTCATGGGCAAGATGACTAAAACTCCGTTCTCCGGATTATGGAGCGAGCAACAGACTTGTTGGAAATCATACATACTGATGTATGTGGGCCAATGAGTGTTGAAGCTCGCGGCGGGTATCATTATTTTCTGACCTTCACTGATGATTTGAGCAGATATGGGTATATCTACTTAATGAAGCACAAGTCTGAAACATTTGAAAAGTTCAAAGAATTTCAGAGTGAAGTGGAGAATCATCGTAACAAGAAAATAAGAGTTTCTACGATATGATCGTAGAGGTAAAATATTTGAGTTAGCGAGTTTGGCCTTCAGTAAAAACAATGTGAAATAGTTTCACTACTCACGCCACCTGGAACACCACAGTGTAGTGGTGTGTCCGAACGTCATAACCGTACTTTATTAGATATGGTGCGATCTATGATGTCTCTTATCGATTTACCACTATCGTTTTGGGTTATGCATCAGAGACAGCTGCATTCACGTTCAATAGGGCAATATCTAAATCCGTTGAGACGACACCTTACGAACTGTGGTTTGGCAAGAAACCAAAGTTGTCGTTTCTTGAAGTTTGGGGCTATGATGCTTATGTGAAAAAGTTTCAACCTGATAAGCTCGAACCCAAGTCGGAGAAATGTGACTTCATAGGATACCCAAAGGAAACTATTTGGTATACCTTCTATCACAGATCCGAAGGCAAGTTATTCGTTGCTAAGAATGGATCCTTTCTAGAGAAGGAGTTTCTCTCGAAAGAAGTGAGTGGGAGGAAAGTGGAACTTGATGAGGTAATTGTACCTTCTCCCGAATTGGAAAGTAGTACATCACAGAAACTAGTTTCAGTGATTCCTACACCAGTTAGTGAGGAAGCTAATGATGATGATCATGAAACTTCGGATCAAGTTACTACTAAACTTCGTAGATCAACCAGAGTACGTTCCGCGCCAGAGTGGTACGGTAACCCAGTTCTGGAAATCATGTTACTAGACCATGATGAACCTACGAACTATGAGGAAGCGATGATGAGCCCAGATTCCGCAAAATGGCTTGAGGCCATGAAATCTGAGATGTGATCCATGTATGAGAACAAAGTATGGACTTTGGTTGACTTGCCCGATGATCGGCAAGCCATTGAAAATAAATGGATCTTTAAGAGGAAGACTGACGCCGATGGTAATGTTACTGTCTACAAAGCTCGACTTGTTGCAAAAGGTTTTTCAACAAGTTCAAGGTGTTGACTACGATGAGATTTTCTCACCCGTAGCGATGCTTAAGTCTGTCCGAATCATGTTAGCAATTGCCGCATTTTATGAAATCTGGCAAATGGATAACAAAACTGCAGTCTTTAATGGATTTATTGAAGAAGAATTGTATATGATGCAACCAGAAGGTTTTGTCAATCCTAAAGGTGCTAACAAAATGTGCAAGCTCCAGCGGTCCATCTATGGACTGGTGCAAGCATCTCGGAGTTGGAATATACGCTTTGATGAGGTGATCAAAGCATATAGATTTATACAGACTTGCGGTGAAGCCTGTATTTACAAGAAGTGAGTGGGAGCACTACAACCTTTCTGATGAATATATGTGAATGACATATTGTTGATCGGAAATGATGTAGAATTTTCTGGAAAGCATAAAGGAGTGTTTGAAAGGAGTTTTTCAAAGAAAGACCTCGGTGAAGCTGCTTACATATTGGGCATCAAGATCTATAGAGATAGATCAAGACGCTTGATAAGACTTTCGATGAGTACATACCTTGATAAGATTTTGAAGTAGTTCAAAATGGATCAGTCAAAGAAGGAGTTCTTTCCTGACTTGTAAGGTGTGAAGTTGAGTAAGACTCAAAGCCAGACCACGGCAGAAAAATATAGAGAGAATGAAAGTCATTCCCTATGCCTCAGCCATATGTTCTATAAAGTATGCCATGCTGTGTAGCAAACATGTTGTGTACCTTGCCATGAGTTTGACAAGGAGGTACAATAGTGATCCAGGAGTAGATCACTGTACAGCGGTCAAAATTATCCTTAGTTACTGGATGACTAAGGAAATGTTTCTCGATTATGGAGGTGATAAAGAGTTCGTCGTAAAGAGTTACGCCGATGCAAGCTTTGACACTAATCCAGGTGACTCTAAGTATCAATATGGATGCGTATTAAAAGTGGGAGCAATTAGCTAGAGTAGCTCCATGCAGAGCATTGTAGACATAGAAATTTGCAAAATACATACGGATCTGAATATAACAGACCCGCTGACTAAACTTCTCTCACGAAGCAAAACATGATCACACCTTAGTACTCTTTGGGTGTTAATCACATGGCGATGTGAACTAGATTGTTGACTCTAGTAAACCCTTTTGGGTATTGGTCGCATGGCGATGAGAACTATGGGTGTTAGTCACATGGTGATGTGAACTATTGGTGTTAATCACATGGTGATGTGATCTAGATTATTGACTAGAGTGCAAGTGGGAGACTGAAGGAAATATGCCCTAGAGGCAATAACAAAGTTATTATTTATTTGCTTATATCATGATAAATGTTTATTATTCATGCTAGAATTGTATTAACTGGAAACTTAGTACATGTGTGAATACATAGACAAAACAGAGTGTCCCTAGAATGCCTCTACTAGACTAGCTCATTGATCAAAGATGGTTATGTTTCCTAGCCATAGACATGAGTTGTCATTTGATCAACGGGGTCACATCATTAGGAGAATGATGTGATGGACAAGACCCATCCGTTAGCTTAGCAACTTGATCGTTTAGTTTTATTGCTATTGCTTTCTTCATGACTTATACATGTTCCTATGACTATGAGATTATGCAACTCCCGAATACCGGAGGAACACTTTGTGTGCTACCAAACGTCACAACGTAACTGGGTGATTATAAAGGTACTCTACAGGTGTCTCCGAAGGTACTTGTTGGGTTGGCGTATTTCGAGATTCGGATTTGTCACTCCGATTGTCGGAGAGGTATCTCTGGGCCCACTCGGTAATGCACATCACTATAAGCCTTGCAAGCATTGCAGCTAATGAGTTAGTTGCAGGATGATGTATTATGGAACGAGTAAAGAGACTTGCCGGTAACGAGATTGAACTAGGTATTGAGATACCGACGATCGAATCTCGGGCTAGTAACATACCGATGACAAAGGGAACAACGTATGTTGTTATGCGGTTTGACCGATAAAGATCTTCATAGAATATGTGGGAGCCAATATGAGCATCCAGGTTCCGCTATTGGTTATTGACCGGAGACGTGTCTCGGTCATGTCTACATAGTTCTCGAACCCGTAGGGTCCGCACGCTTAAGGTTTCGATGACAGTTTTATTATGAGTTTATGAGTTTTGATGTACCGAAGGAGTTCGGAGTCCCGGATGAGATCGGGGACATGACGAGGAGTCTCGAAATGGTCGAGACGTAAAAATCGATATATTGGACGACTATATTCGGACATCGGAAAGGTTCCGAGTGATTCGGGTATTTTCGGAGTACCGGGGAGTTACGGGAATAGAGGAGAGAGGCCAAAAGGAAGGAGGCGTGTGGCCCCCTTCTGGTCCGAATTGGACAAGGGGTGCAGCCTCCTTTTCCTTCTCCCTCTCCCCCTCTTTCCTTCTCTCCTACTCCGGAAAGGAAAGGGGAATCCTACTAGGACTTGGGAGTCCTAGTAGGACTCCCCACACTTGGCGCGCCCCTTCTAGGGCCGGCCTCTCCCTCCCTCCTTTATATACGGGGGCAGGGGGGCACCTCTAGAGACAACAGTTGATCTCTTGATCTCTTAGCCGTGTGCGGTGCCCCCCTCCACCACAGTTCTCCTCGATAATATTGTAGCGGTGCTTAGGCGAAGCCCTGCGACGGTAGAACATCAAGATCGTCACCACACCGTCGTGCTGACGGAACTCTTCCTCGACACTCGGCTGGATCGGAGTTCGAGGGACGTCATCGAGCTGAACGTGTGCTAGAACTCGGAGGTGCCGTAGTTTCGGTGCTTGATCGGTCGGGCCGTGAAGACATACGACTACATCAACCGCGTTGTTCTAACGCTTCTGCTTTCGGTCTACGAGGGTACGTAGACACACTCTCCCCTCTATCTTGCGTGATCGTAGGAAAATTTTAAAATACTACGTTCCCCAACATATGGTGCCATCAAGATCTCATTCATTGCAGGTGTTACCTTTGCTGGTACATGCTGCAATACATCCTGCACCCCTTGTACTCCACAGAAGTGTAGAGAGTCTTATAGAACTCCAAAGCTAACGGTTGCATTTCTGTTAAGGCATCTGATAGCTGACCATCAGGTTTTTGCAAGGCCTTTATCAAGTTTTTCCTGCGACGCATTGAAGCACGTAGGTGGAAAAAATGTGTATTGTGGTCGCCAGCCGAGAGCCACTCGACTCGTGATCTTTGCCTCCACATCATCTCCTCCCGCATGTAAAGTTCAATCAAATGATCATTAACCTTGATTTCAACATGACTTGGCCCGACCCTTGCATTGTCACTCCTTAATCTGTCCAGCTGTCGCTTCAAGGTTTGTATCTCAGCACGAACACTACTGAAAGTAGCTTTACTCCAGTCACCAAGGTTTTCAGCAAGCGACGTCAGTTTTGCTCGCACATCGCTCGCCGTTAGATACTGACCACTCACCTCCCATGCAGATTGCACAGTCGGGATCAAGTCTGCATGAGTATCCCACATTGTCTCATAGCGAAATAGCTTCGTTGTCTTGGTTGTTTTACGTGGATTCAGCTTAAGTAAGATTGGCGAGTGATCAGACGTAGCCGTTGTTAAGTGCTCAACTGTGGCCAGTGGGAATAGCTCGCACCATTCAACCGATCCCAAAGCTTTGTCAAGTCTCTCCCTAGTGAAAGATCCCCCTTACACCTTCTTCTCGAACGTCCAGCTCCTCCCTTGGTAGCCGAGGTCTACTAGGCCGCAAGCATCAACCGCATCTCGAAAACCATTTATCCGGGTTTGGCTTCTCTAGCCAATACTATCATGCTCGTCATATCTCAGAACCTCATTGCAATCTCCCATGTAGACCCATGGAATATCGTGTACCAATGCCAAGTTCCTCATTGTATCCCAAGTTCTGTGACGAAGGTGGGTTTGGGCTTCGCCATAGAAACACGAAAGCCATCATGGGGTACCACCCAATTCAGAAATTTTAACATCTATATGATACTGAGAATAACCCAAACGCTCGATCTTTATTTCATTATTCCAAAACAAAGCTAAGCTACCACTTCTACCGGTGGCATCAACAACAAAAGAAAATTCATAACCTAAAACACTTGCTAGATTTTCAGCCCTCTCTCCACTGATTTGTGTTTCTACTATGCAAAGAACTTTAGGGGCAAACTTTGTCGCGATCTCACGAAGCTCTTGAACTGTCGAGGCGTTGCCAACCCCGCGACAGTTCTAGATGATCAGACTCATTGCATCCGGCAGTCCTCCACCGGGGAGGCCATCGATCTAGCATCACACTTCGTCCCTCCATTCTTGTTCTTCAGTGCAACAAGGTTTGTGTTCTTCTGCGGTCACCACCTTTGGTTGCTTTGGGTCCTGTTTAGGAGGCGGGCTAACAGGAACCACAAGTACTCCCGTCCATTCCCTCCTGACTGGAACTAGCTCCATACCTGCAGCCGACGGTCCCCCCTTGGGGTCCAGCACGTCATCAGAGGACCTTTTTCTGCCATGGTCCAGGTCCTCCCTGTCATCGTCCTCCCCACGTTTCTGTGCCGCCCAGTCCTCATCATTCTCGTCTTCTCTTGGTTCTCCTCCAGAGGATCCGGACTTCTTCCCACGACGTCTTCGAGTCCCCCAGCTGGTAGTTGCCGGCGCTCGCAAGTTCTTGAAAACCAGCGCAGATGGAGGGTGAACCACGTCACCATGCTCCTTGAACCCGTGCCCCATCATACTGCAAACTTGGCAGCAATCCAGGAGGCGCTCATACCTCACAACAAATATTTCTCGCTGTCCACCTCTAACAATGGAAGTAGCTTTCTTCAGAGGTTTGCGAACATCCAATCTGACTCTCACTCTATGAAAATTCCCCTCGAAATCAAAAGATGAGGGTTCAGCTTCCACAAACTCTCCAAACTTGGAGGCTAGAGCCTTCACTTTTCCATGGTAGGCCGGCGGAAGATCGATGATCCTTGCCCAGATCTCAAACATGAACAGCTCGATGGAGGATGTTTTTGAGTAGCCATCATATGGGGCAATAATCACTGGGTTACCCCTAAAGTGCCAAGGGCCTCCCTGGGTGACTTTCTCCCAATAACCAAGATAATCAAACTGCATGATGAACAAGTTCTCCTATAGGGTTTTAATCTTTACTGTCCTCGCCAAGTCCCACGCAGAGCGCATGTTATGGAAGAACCAGTAATTGCTAAAGTCCTTGTCCATGTGAACCCTCACCAGAATCATCCACTCGAGACTCACCTCTGCCGAAGCATCCTCCTCATCAAAAACTACATCATCAAGATCATCCTCCTTCAGCGTGAGTTCCTGCATCAAATCATCTAGCTCTCCCTTGCCCTTGTCGGTAGAAGATGACCCCTTGCTGCGATTTGCCATGATCCGATCTTCAGAGTAACACCCCTCGACTTTCCCCAGGACAGGAGTCCTTAACCAAGGCCGGGCAGCGGTCTCGCGACCACCCCGTCGTCAGCCCGAGCCAAAAGACCCCGATCGTAGGGAGAGGAGGGAGATTGCTTTGTCAACATCGCCAATGGCGGCGAGAGGAAGAGTAACCCTAGCGAGAGGGAAAAACTCATACGAGGAGGCAGGTGGGTCAATAGAGGTGTCGTGTAACCACCACTGGTAATAAGGTCCCAGGTTGCCCATAGGTTGCCCATGGGCCAAACTTTCCACCGGCGAAAACTTACTCGTGACTGCCATTGGGTCTATAGTAGCAGCACAAACTTTTTTCATGAACCCCCACTAGTAATATTGGCTCCGATTTGCCCAACTAGTAGCGAGGCAAGCCCCATTAGTGGGGAGCAACTAGTTAACGAGCGCTCCTTCGGGAGCCTCGCAACGATCAACACCATTTGGCACGCTCTCAGCCATTCGCCACGTGTCGAGCTATGGGCTCTTCCTCTGGATTTTGTTTTTTTTTTCATTTGCGTTTTCGGTTTTTGAAACGGGGTTTTTCGACGTTTTGGTTTTCCACCGGTCTTCTTCGATAAAAAATCGATTTTTTTTTTTGCAAAAAATAGGCTTTTTCGCGAGAGTCACGGTTTTGTTTCCGCGAGAGGCACGGTTTTGCTTTCGCGAGAGTCACGGTCGCGCCTCTGGGAAATGGGAAAAAACATGTTTTCTGTTTTTTTTCCTTTCGCGAGAGTTGCGGTTTTGCTTCCGCGGGAGGCACGGTTGTGCTTTCACGAGAGTCATGGCCGTGCCTCTCGGAAACGAAAAAAACACGTTTTATTTTTTTTTTTCTTTTGCGGGAGTCACGCTTTTGCTTCTGCGAGAGGCACGGTTGTGCTTTCGCGAGAGTCACAACCGCGCCTCTCGGAAACGAAAAAAATGTGTTTTTTATTTTTCTTTTTTTTGTGAGAGTCACGGTTTTGCTTCCGTGAGAGGCACGGTTGTGCTTTTGCGAGAGTCACGGCCGTGCCTCCTCGGAAACGACAAAAAAACGCGTTTTCTCTTCTTTTTTTCTTCCGCTAGAGGCATGGTTTTGCTTCCGCCACAGGCACGGTTGTGATTTCGCGAGAGGCATGGGTGTGCCTCTTTCGGAAAGGGAAAAAACCAGTGCTCCCGGTTCAATTTTTTTCGTCCGGTTTTTTCGTGAAAAAAAGTTCATCAAAACCTATCAACATGGGATCTAGTTTTGAAGATCTCGATGCGAGGAATCCAACGGTGAAAGCGGTTCGAGATTTGGACGTATGGTTTAAGAGATAAAACATTTTAAATAAACGGATCTACGAAAAAAGGGAAAATTCTTAGGTTGCGACAAGTGGCGCACAAGCACCGCACCACTTGTCGCAACCTGAGGGTTTAGGATGATCTTTGTAACGAGTACTTCTGAATTAGTGATTTCGCCATTAGTGGTGCTCCCTTAGGGCCGCCAACCATTGATATAATATGTCGGTATTTTGTAGTGGTTTTGTACATTTTGTTTTTATAGTGTTTTGTGTGTTATGGTATTGTATGAAAACTAATGTGAATTTTATAGGTATCATTATTTCATATATTTCAGGCATTTTATGAACAAAAATTTATTTTATTGAATATAATTCAAATTTGAACTGCAAGTACATTTATTTATTTATTTTAAAATTAGAAGAAATATTATAATTAAAGTAGTTGGCATATATTTTGGTCTTGTGAAACAAATGTTTGGTAAATTTAAACATGTATATGTGAAAATTAAAACACAAACTAAATTCAACGTTAATGGTTGTGAATTTTCGGAAAATTTAAATATTTTATGAAAACTATAAACCATTATATGTTTTTCATTATATCACATGCAGAGTATGTAGTTATTTTTGAAAGATTCAAAAGTCTATGACGCAGATTGCTTACAAACTGAAGAGATGTCGATGCACGCACGCAGATCTCAAACATGTAGTTTTTTAGTGCATATGTGACCTGAATAGATACTCAAGAACGTAATCTTTGCACCGACTTTGGGGAATATTTTAATGTACATGTAGTTCAAATTTGATTTGTGTCCATTAAATTGATAAAATGCACTAAATGCCCTAAATATATTAAATTGACCAGAAAAGTCTCAATTTTGAACATGAATCTTGCAATGGTGTATCTTAAACATTGAAAAAATTCAAGGAAAAATGATGTAAAAATGAGTACCCCTTCAAACCCAACACTTTCCCATAAAAAATATGATTCTTCGTTGAAGTGTTTTAAGTTTCTAAAGGAAGCAAATCACAACTTTTGTGTAACTCTGTCAAATTTTTACCACACCTTCTAGGGGTCGTACCATGACATGATGCCAAGTTTCATATTGTTAGATTCCATTTACACTGTTTTGATATCAAAATTCCTTCAGATCCACTAAATACCTAGAAATTCATTTAATGCCCTCAAAATAGAAAATTAACCCAAAGTGCCAAAGATTTAGACAAAAATTATAATTGTGTGCCTTCAACCCTATATATGTTTAACTATAAATATATCCCTTAAATAATAAAACCCAAATATTACAATAAAACTGCAAAAAATAGGAGTGGGGGGGGGGGGCTCAAAATGGCCGGCCCCTAGAAATGAATAGAAGTGGCGGGCCTTAGGCGGCTCCCCGCTAGTAAGTTGTACCCTTTACCTCCTCGCCCACACGATACATGGGTCTCACCCTAAAATAAGCTGGCGCATCACCTATAGAAGACTTCAGACGAAAATTATGAACTGATGTCTTGTAAATTTTGTCAAAATTTTCATATATCAATATGGCGGCTTGATACGTCTCCAATGTATCTGTAATTTTTGATTGTTCCTTGTTATTATATATTCTGTTTTGGATGTTTCATAAGCTTTATTGTACACTTTTATATTATTTTTGGGACTAACCTACTAACCCAAGGCCCAGTGCAAATTGCTGTTTTTTTGCCTATTTCAGTGTTCCGCAGAAAATGGATATCAAACGGAGTCCAAACGGAATGAAACCATCGGGAGAGTTATTTTTCGAACCGTATCTACCCAAAAGACTTAGAGTACACGCGAGGGAACGAGAGAGGTGGCCACGAGGGGGCAGGGCGTGCCCAGGGGGGCAGGCGCGCCCCCCACCCTCGTGGGCCCCCTCTAGCTCCCCCGGTGTCCTCCTTCCTCCTATATATATCCTTGTACCCTGAAAACATCGAAGTGCTACTTCTCGAGCTTGCGTTGTATTCCCTCGAAGAGGAAAGGGTGATGCAGCACAATAGCGTAAGTATTTCCCTCAGTTTTTGAGAACTAAGGTATCAATTCAATAGGAGACCACGCACGAGTCCCACGCACCTGCACAAACAAATAAGAACTTCGCAGCCAATGCGTTAAGGGGTTGTAAATCCCTTTACGGTCACTTATGAAAGTGAGATCTGATAGGGATGATAATTTGATATTTTTGGTATTTTTGGATATAAGAACAGAAAGTAAAAGAGGAAAAGTAAAGTAGATTGTAGATTGATATGTTGAGAATAGACCCCGGGGCCATAGTTTTCTCTAGTGGCTTCTCTCATGATATTGATATTCTACGGCGGGTAAACAAATTACTGTCGAGCAACTGATAGAAAAGCGAATAATTATGAGACTATCTAGGCATGATCATTATATATAGGCATCACGTCCGAGACAAGTAGACCGAAACGATTCTGCATCTACTACTATTACTCCACACATCGACCGCTATCTAGCATGCATTTAGAGTATTAAGTTCATAAGAACAGAGTAACGCCTTAAGCAAGATGACATGATGTAGAGGGATAAACTCAAACATAGTGATATAAACCCCATCTCTTTATCCTCGATGGCAACAATACAATACGTGCCTTGCTGCCTCTACTGTCACTAGGAAAGGACACTGCAAGATTGAACTGATAACCCACAAGTGTAGGGGATCGCAACAGTTTTCGAGGGTAAAGTA
Organism: Secale cereale; assembly: GCA_902687465.1. NCBI lineage: Eukaryota > Viridiplantae > Streptophyta > Magnoliopsida > Poales > Poaceae > Secale > Secale cereale. Next base: position 94,545,799 of record LR738714.1, on the reverse strand, counting down.
TTCAACCCAAATTTATTGATTCGACATAAGGGGAGCCAAAGAATACTATTAAGTATTAGCAGCTGAGTTGTCAATTCAACCACACCAGGAAACTTAGTATCTGCAGCAAGATAGTTTAGTAGCAAAGTAATATGATAGTGGCAGTAGCAGCAATAAAAGTAAAGATAGTGTTTTTGTAGTTTTTGTGATAGTAGCAGCGGAAAAGTAAATAAGCAACTAGCAATATAGGTAAAGCTCGTAGGCATTGGATCGGTGATGGGAAATTACGTCAGATGTAATTCATCATGTAGAAGTTATAACCTAGGGTGACACAGAACTAGCTCCAGTTCATCAATGCAATGTAGGCATGTATTCCGAATATAGTCATACGTGCTTATGGAAAAGAACTTGCATGACATCTTTTGTCCTACCCTCCCGTGGCAGCGGGCTCCTATTGGAAACTAAGGGATATTAAGGCCTCCTTTTAATAGAGTACCGGACCAAAGCATTAACACATAGTGAATACATGAACTCCTCAAACTATGGTCATCACCGGGAGTGGTCCCGATTATTGTCACTTCGGGGTTGCCGGATCATAACACATAGTAGGTGACTATAGACTTGCAAGATAGGATCAATAATACACATATATTCATGGAAACATAATAGGTTCAGATCTGAAATCATGGCACTCGGGCCCTAGTGACAAGCATTAAGCATAGCAAAGTCATAGCAACATCAATCTCAGAACATAGTGGATACTAGGGATCAAACCCTAACAAAACTAACTCGATTACATGATAGATCCCATCCAACCCATCACCGTCCAGCAAGCCTATGATGGAATTACTCACACACATCGGTGAGCATCATGGAATTGGTGATGGAGGAAGGTTGATGATGACGATGGCGACGATCTCCACTCTCCGGAGCCCCGAACGAACTCTAGATCAGCCCTCCCGAGAGAGATCAGGGCTTGGCGGCGGCTCCATCTCGTAAAGCGTGATAATTCCTTCTCCCTGATTTTTTTCTCCACGAAACGGAATATATAGGACCTAGGGATACGTCGGTGGAGCATCGGGGGGCCCTCGAGGCAGGGGGCGCGCCCCCCACCCTCGAGGACAGGTGTGGGCCCCCGGTGCAGATCTTCTTGCAGATATTTTTTATATTTTTTGAAATAATTCTCCGTTGATTTTCAGGCAATTCCAAGAACTTTTTATTCTGCACAAAAATAACACCATGGCAATTCTGCTGAAAACAGCGTCAGTTCGGGTTAGTTCCATTCAAATCATGCAAGTTAGAGTCCAAAACAAGGGCAAAAGGGTTTGGAAAAGTAGATACGTTGGAGACGTATCAACTCCCCTAAGCTTAAACCTTTGCTTGTCCTCAAGCAATTCATTTGATAAACTGAAAGTGATAAAGAAAAACTTTGACAAACTCTGTTTGCTCTTGTTGTTGTAAATATGTAAGCCATCATTCAGGTTTTCAACAAGATCATGAACCACATTCACAATAACTTTCAGGTCTCAAGATTACTCACATCAATGGCATAATCAACTAGCGAGCAATAATAATAAACCTCGGATGACAACACTTCTCAAATCAATCATGATATGATATAACAGGATGGTATCTCGCTAGCCCTTTCTGAGACCGCAAAACATAAATGCAGATCACCTTTAAAGATCAAGGACTGACTAGACATTGTAATTCATGGTAAAAGAGATCCAGTCATGATCACACTCAATGCAAATTAATAGTAATACATGCAATGACAGAGGTGCTCTCCTACTGGTGCTTTTTGATAAGAGGATTATGACTCTGCATAAAAGTAAATAGATAGGCCCTTCGCAGAGGGAAGCAGGGATTTGTAGAGGTGCCAGAGCTCGATTTTTAAATAGAGATTGAATAACGTTTTGAGCGGCATAATTTCATTGTCAACATAACAACCAAGAATCTCAATATCTCCCATGCTACGCACATTATAGGCGGTTCTCAAATAGAATGGTAAAGTTTATACTCCCCCAACCACCAACAAGCACACTCCACGGCTAGCCGAATCCACGGGTTACCGTCCAAACAAGCAACAGCCTTGGGGGAGTTTTGTTTAATTATTATGATTTTAAGCATGGGACTGGGCATCCCGGTTACCAGCCATTTTCTCGTGAATGATGAGCGGAGTCCACTCATCGTGAGAATAACCCACCTAGCATGGAAGATATAGACAGCCCTAGTTGATACATGAGCTATTCGAGCACACAAAACATAATTTCATTTGAAGGTTTAGAGTTTGGCACATACAAATTTACTTGGAACGGCAGGTAAATACTGCATATAGGAAGGTATGGTGGACTCATGTGGAATAACTTTGGGGTTTATGGAAGTGGATGCACAAGCAGTATTCCCGCTTAGTACAGGTGAAGGCTAGAAAGAGACTGAGAAGCGACCAACTAGAGAGCAACAACGGTCATGAACATGCATTAAAATTAATCAACAATGAATGCAAGCATGAGTAGGATATAAATCACCATGAACATAAATACCGTGAAGGCTATGTTGATTTGTTTCAACTACATGCGTGAACATGTGCAAAGTCAAGTCACTTAAATCGTTCAGAGGAGGATACCACCCATCATACCACATCACAACCATTTTAATATCATGTTTGCATGCAAGATAGACCATTATAAACTCTCAGCTAATTAAGCATGGCATAAGCAGCTATGATCTCTAATTGTCATTGCAAACATGTTTCATTCATAACAAGCTGAATCCAGAATGATGAGCAATCGTATTTACAAAAACAAAAGAGGTCGAGTTCATACCAGCTTTTCTCATCTCAATTAGGTCATCATATATCATCCTTATTGCCTTTCACTCGCACGACCGAACGGTGTGGAAAATACTAATAGTGCACGTGCATTGGACTAAGCTGGAATCTACAGGCATTTAATACAAGAGAGAAGACAAGGTAATATGGCTCAAGGTTAAATCAACAACAAAGCATATGAGAGCCACTAAGCATTTTCAATCATGGTCTTCTACTCTTAACCCCTAAAGAAAAGAAAAGAAACTATTTACACGGGAAAGCTCCCAACAAGCAAAAGAAGAACGGGAAATCTTTTTGGGTTTTGATTTTTAGTTACTACTACAAGCAAAGAAAGTAAACTAGCTGGAAGCTACAACTAATATTTTTTTGTTTTTCTGGGTTTTTCTAGCACACAAGAAAAAGACTAAGAAAAAGAAATTGAAACTAAGCATGGATGGTACAGTGAAAGAGTGTGAGCACTGACAACTAGAATAGGTGTGAACATGAAAGTAAGTCGGTGAGAAACACGTACTCTCCCAAGCTTAGGCTTTTGGCCTAAGTTGGTCTATGGCCAGTACTGGCCATACGGATATCCAAAGTTGTAGTTGGGGTCGTACTGAGATGCAGCAGATGCTGCCTGCTGAGCTGCAGCTCGAAGGCGGGCTGCCTCTGTCATGTTATAATGGGCATTTGCCTCCTCCATAGTTATAGTGTATCTTCCCTTTTCCTGAAAGTTAAACAAAGTAGGGGTAGGAAGAACAATAGGGATGACATGCTGCTGGTTAAAGATTAGTCGATATTTGAGAGTTTGATTATCCCACTCGATAAACCGGTGACTAGCCATAGCATTACAGTCTAAATAAGCAGCAGGTAAAGGTTCATCATAAGGGTGCACAGACACACCAAGATAGCGGGCTATGCGAGTAGCATAGATCCCACCAAATAAATCTCCATACAAACCATTATGGTGTAGTCTATGTGCAACAATTGCTCCTAAATTATATTGCCTATCACCTAGTACAGCACTCCTGAGAATGCTAAGATCAGGGACACACATGTGACAGGCTTCATCTTTACCATTTATGCATCTACCAATAAAGAGAGCAAAGTAATGAATGGCAGGAAAATGTATGCTCCCCGTGGTGGCTTGTGTGATGTCCCTGGATTCTCCCACTGTAATACTAGCAAGGAATTCTCTAAATTCAGATTTACGAGGATCACTCATACTGCCCCACTGTGGGAGCTTTCAGGCAATATTAAAGTCCTCTAAGTCCATGGTATAAGATTTATCATAAAGGTCAAACAGGACAGTGTGAGAATTACGTGAAGATGAAAATTTAAACCTTCTCACGAAGCTATCAGTTAAGCCACGGTATTGGAGAAACTTATCTTGCATGAAGTCCTCGAGGTTAGCATTACACACATATGCATAAAATTCATCTTTAATGCCCGCTTGATTCATAAATTCATCTGACGGCCATTCACAAGGCCGCACATCCGCGTCCCTCGGTGGTTCATCGTCCGGCTCACGGAACGCGAGCCTCGGTTCGTGCTTCCTTGAAGGACCACCTTGGAAGTTTTTCCTAGACATTTTTCTAAAATTTTCTGAAATTTTAGTAACTCACAATAAAGGTTAACCAAACTCAACAAGATTGATAGCAACAACTCCTACAAGTGCCTAGAGGCTATATCATGCATTAGAACTACTTGGGACCAAGAAAAATTGACATGCAAGCTCAAGAACAAGGTGACCACAGCAGCACAAATTTGCAACAAATAAATCACTAGAACAAAAACTAATTTGACCAATGGAGGAGTCACATACCAAGGAACAATCTCCCCAAACAGTTTGGTGAATGGTGCTTTGAGCAAGGAGATAAAAAATGACAGCAAAATGAGCTAGAACTCGGGTTTGAGCTGGTTGGGGATTTTTTTGGGAGGAATAAGAAGAGCATGGGTGAAAGGATAAGTGGAGGGGGGCCACGTAGGGCCCTCGAGGCAGGGGGACGCGCCCTGGGTAGGGGGGCGCGCCCTGTGCCCTCGAGGCCACGTGCTGGCTCCCCTCGCTATGTGTTCAGTGCCATATTTTCATGAATATTCTAGAAAAAAAAAATCATATTTCATTTTCATGGCATTTGGAGAACTTTTATTTTCGGGATATTTTTTTATTGCACGGATAAGTCTAGAAATAGATAGACAATGCTATTTTTGTTTTATTTAACCTAATTAATAGAAAGTAAAAGGGGAGTACAGAAGGTTGTGCTATCTAGATTCACCTATCCCATGTTCATCAAAAGGAATCCATTAACAAGGTTGATCAGGTCTTGTTAATAAACTCTTTTCGAGTAACATGAAACCGGAGAATTTTCGAATAACACTAGGTTACCTCACTGGGGATATGTATGTCCCCGACAATAAGAATGTCATATGCCTTCTTGATAGTAGGAATAGGAAACTCAAAACCTCCAATAGTAATAGTTGAAGTTTTTCCAATATAATTGATACTATGGACCTGAGGTTGTTTCCTCGGAAAGTGTACCGTATGCTCATTACCATTGACATGAAAAGTGACATTGCCTTTGTTGCAATCAATAACAGCCCCTGCAGTATTCAGAAAAGGTCTACCAAGAATAATAGACATACTATCATCCTTGGGAATATCAAGTATAACAAAGTCCGTTAGAATAGTAACATTTACAACTACAACAGGCACATCCTCACAAATACTGACAGGTATAATAGTTGATTTATCAGCCATTTGGAGAGATATTTCAGTAGGTGTCAACTTACTCAAGTCAAGTCTACGATATAAAGAGAGAGGCATGACACTAACACCAGCTCCAAGATCACACAAAGCAGTTTTAACATAGTTCCTCTTAATGGAGCAAGGTATAGTAGGTACTCCTGGATCTCCTAATTTCTTAGGCATTCCACCCTCAAAAGTGTAATTGGCAAGCATGGTGGATATTTCTACTTCAGGTGTCTTTCTTTTGTTGGTAATAATATCTTTCATATACTTGGCATAAGGATTTGTTTTAAGCACATCAGTCAAATGCATACGCAAAAAGATAGGTCTAATCATTTCAGCAAAGCGCTCAAAATATTCATCATCCTTTTTCTTGGATGGTTTTGGAGGAAAAGGCATGGGTTTCTGAACCCATGGTTCTCTTTCCCTACCATGCTTCCTAGCAACAAAGTCTCTCTTATCATAACACTGATTCTTTGATTGTGGGTTATCAAGATCAACAGCAGGTTCAATCTCTACATCATTATCATTGCTAGGTTGAGCATCATCATGAACATCATCATTAATATTATCACTAGGTTCATGTTCATTACTAGATTGTGTCTCAGCATCGGAAACAGATATATCATTGGGATTCTCAGGTGGGTGAGCTACAGGTTCACTAGAAGCATGCAAAGTTCTATCATTTTTCTTTTTCTTCTTCTTAGAAGAACTAGGTGCATCTAAATTAGCTCTCTGAGAATCTTGCTCAATTCTCTTAGGGTGGCCTTCTGGAACAGAGGTTCCTGAGTCATTTTACCACCTCTAGTTGCAACTCTAACAACATAGTCATTATTTTTACTATTTAATTCATTGAGCAAATCATTCTGAGCCTTAAGTACTTGTTCTAGTTGAGTGGTGACCATGGAAGCATGTTTACTAATAAGTTTCAGCTCACTTTTAGCACTAGACAGATAATCACTCAAGCGTTCAATCATATGAGCATTGTGTTGTAATTGCCTACCAACATAAGCATTGAAGTTTTCTTGTTTCACAATGAAATTATCAAACTCATCTAGGCATTGGCTAGCAGACTTATAACGAGGAATATCACTTTCATCAAATCTATAAAGAGAATTTACCTTTACTACCTGTGTCGGGTTATCAAGACCATGTATTTCTTTAATAGGCGGTAAATTCTTAACACCTTCAGCTTTAATACCTTTTTCTTTCATAGATTTCTTTGCCTCTTGCATGTCTTCAGGATTGAGAAATGGAACACCTCTTTTCTTCGGAGTTGGCTTAGGGGCTGGTTCAGGAAGTGTCCAATTATTTTCATTGGCTAGCATATTATTCAATAGTAGTTCAGCTTGTTCAATTGTTCTTTCCCTGAAAACACAACCAGCACAACTATCCAGGTGGTCTCTGGAAGCATCGGTTAGTCCATTATAAAAGACATCAAGTATATCATGCATCTCAAGAGGATGATCAGGCAAAGCATTAAGTAACTGGAGAAGTCTTCCCCAAGCTTGTGGCAGACTCTCTTCTTCAGTTTGAGCAAAGTTATATATTTCCCATAAGGCAGCTTGTTTCTTATGAGCGGGAAAATATTTAGCAGAGAAGTAATATATCATATCCTGGGGATTACGCACACAACCAGGATCAAGAGATTTAAACCAAGTCTTAGCATCACCCTTTAAACGAGAACGGAAATAGCTTAAGGATATAGTAGTAGTGAATCTTTTCATCATTGGTAAACAGGGTGGCTATATCATTCAACTTGGTAAGATGTGCCACAACAGTTTCAGACTCATAGCAATGGAAAGGATCAGATTCAACCAAAGTAATTAACTCATGATCAACAGAGAATTCATAATCCTTATCAGTGACACAGATAGGTGAAGTAGCAAAAGCAGGATCATGTTTCATTCTAGCATTCAAGGACTTTTCTTTTAGCTTAGCTAATAACTTCTTAAGACCATATCTATCATTGCAAGCAAGAAAGTCTCTAGCAGTTTCTTCATCCATAACATAACCCTCAGGCACAATAGGCAATTCATATCTATTGGGAGTAGTTTCATCATCACTTTCATAAATATCATCAACATTTGCACTCTCCATAACCTTAGCAATTTGTTCATCTAGAAATTCACCTAGTGGCACAGTATCAGGCATAGAGGTAGTTTCATCGTACATAGCAGAAGTAGCATCATCAAGAACATATGACATATCAGATTCAATAGCAGAAGTAGGTGTCGCAAGTTTACTCATAACAGAAGGAGAATCAAGTGCAAAGCTAGATGGCAGTTCCTTACCTCCCCTCGTAGTTGAGGGTAAGATCTTGGTTTTTGAGTCCTTCAAATTCTTTATAGTGATAAGCAGATATAAATCCCAACTGACTTAAAGAATAGAGCTATGCTCCCCGGCAACAGGATCCAAAGAATACTCTTAAGTATTAGCAGCTGAGTTGTCAATTCAACCACACGTGGAAACTTAGTATCTGCAGCAAGATAGTTTAGTAGCAAAGAAATATGATAGTGGCGGTAGCAGCAATAAAAGTAAAAATAGTGTTTTTGTGGTTTTTGTGATAGTAGCAGCGGAAAAGTAAATAAGAAACTAGCAATATAGGTAAATCTCGTTGGCGTTGGATCGGTGATGGGAAATTAGGTCGGATGCAATTCATCATGTAGAAGTTATAACCTAGGGTGAGACAGAACTAGCTCCAGTTCATCAATGCAATGTAGGCATGTATTCCAAGTATAGTCATACGTGCTTATGGAAAAGAACTTGCATGACACCTTTTGTCATACCCTCCCATGGCAGCGGGGTCCTATTGGAAACTAAGGGATATTAAGACCTCCTTTTAATAGAGTATCGGACCAAAGCATTAACACATAGTGAATACATGAACTCCTCAAACTATGTTCATCACCGGGAGTGGTCCCGATTATTGTCACTTCGGGGGTGCCGGATCATAACACATAGTAGGTGACTATAGACTTACAAGATAGGATCAAGAACACTCATATATTCATGGAAACATAATAGGTTCAGATATGAAATCATGGCACTCGGGCCCTAGTGACAAGCATTAAGCATAGCAAAGTCATAGCAACATCAATCTCAAAACATAGTGGATACTAGGGATCAAACCCTAACAAAACTAACTCGATTCCATGATAGATCCCATCCAACCCATCACCGTCCAGCAAGCCTACGATGGAATTACTCACACACGGCGGTGAGCATCATGGAATTGGTGATGGAGGAAGGTTGATGATGACGATGGCGACGATCTCCACTCTCCGGAGCCCCGAACGGACTCCAGATCAGCCCTCCCGGGAGAGATTAGGGCTTGGCGGCGGCTCCGTCTTAGGCAAGATCTCATCCTTCGGCGAATCTAGGGGCTCAGAAGAGTGCTCCCTACGACGGGAAATCGGGGTCCAAAGACTATCTCTTCGACGACGTGGACACGGGGAGGTGATCCGACAAGAGAGATGCAGAAGAATATGCCCTCCTCAACGGGTCAAGCCCTCGCTCAGAACTAAATCATCCTGCGGCACTCACTGCATGAGCTCACAGGGCAAGATGAAGAGAAGAAGAAAGGCTAAAGAGATCGTCAACTTCACCTTGGCATGACGTGATAATTCCTTCTCCCTGATTTTTTTCTCCACAAAACGGAATATATAGGACCCGGGGATATGTCGGTGGAGCATCGGGGGGCCCTCGAGGCAGGGGGCACGCCCTGGGAAGGGGGCGCGCCCCCCACCCTCGAGGACAAGGTGTGGGCCCCCCGGTGTAGATCTTCTTGTAGATATTTTTTATATTTTCTGAAATAATTCTCCGTTGATTTTCAGGCGATTCCGTGAACTTTTTATTCTACATAAAAACAACACAATGGCAATTCTTCTGAAAATAGCATCAGTCCGGGTTAGTTCCATTCAAACCATGCAAGTTAGAGTCCAAAACAAGGGCAAAAGGGTTTGGAAAAGTTGATACGTTGGAGACGTATCATGAACCCAAAGCCAAGCACTTCTCCCATTGCAAGAACTATAGATCTAGTAGGCCAAACCAAACCAATAATTCGAAGAGACTTGCAAGGATATTATAATCATATATAAAGAGTTCTAGAAAAGAACCAAATATTTCTCATAGATAATGTTTTTCATAAACCCACAATTCATCGGATCTCGACAAACACACCACAAAAAGAGATTACATCGAATAGATCTCCTCGAAGACCGAGGAGAACTTGGTATTGAGATCCAAATAGAGGGAAGAAGCCATCTAGATACTAGCTATGGACCCGAAGGTCTGTGGTAAACTACTCACAACTCATGGTGAGGCGATGATGATGATGTAGAATAGCTCCGTGGAAGAACCCCCTCCGGCGGAGCTCCGGAACAGGCCCCAAGATGGGATCTCACGGGAATAGAAGGTTGATACGTCACCAACGTATCTATAATTTTTGATTGTTCCATGCTATTATATTATCCTTCTAGGATGTCGTATGGGCTTTATTATACACTTTTATATGATTTTTGGGACTAACCTATTAACCCAGAGCCCAATGCCAGTTTCTGATTTTTCCTTGTTTTTGAGTTTCGCAGAAAAGGAATATCAAACGGAGTCCAATTGACGAGCCAATTTTTTATGATTTTTTCTGGACCAAAAGAAGCCCCCGAAGCAAAAGAGGTGGGCCAGGAGAGCCACGGGCTGCCCTTGAGGGTGGAGGGCGCGCCCTGGGAAGGCGATTGGGCCCTCCTATCTCGAGGACAGCCCATAGCTCCCCTTTACTTGGCCCCGACTCCAAAAATTCCTATAAATACTGAAACCTTCGGAAATTAACCTAGATCGCGAGTTCCTCCGCCGAAAGCCTCTGTAGCCACCGAAAACCAATCTACAGCCGTTCTGGCACCCTGCCGGAGGGGGGAATCCCTCTTCGGTGGCTATCTTTATCATCCCGGCGCTCTCCATGATGAGGAGGGAGTAGTCCACCCTCGGGGCTGAGGGTATGTATCAGTAGCTATGTGTTTCATCTCTCTCTCTCTCTCTCGTGTTCTTGAGATGGCACGATCTTGATGTATCGTGAGCTTTGCTATCCTAGTTGGATCTTCTTCTCCCCCTCTACTCTCTTGTAATGGATTGATTTTTCCCTTTGAAGTTATCTTATCGGATTGAGTCTTTAAGGATTTGAGAACACTCGATGTATGTCTTGCACGTGTTTATCTGTGGTGACAATGGGATATGATGTGATCCACTTGATGTATGTTTTGGTGATCAACTTGCGGGTTCCGTGACTTTGGGAATCTATGCATAGGGGTTGGCACACGTTTTCGTCGTGACTCTCCGGTAGAAACTTTGGGGCACTCTTTGAAGTTCTATGTGTTGGTTTAATAGATGTTTCTGAGATTGTGTGATGCATATCGTATAACCATGCCACGGATACTTGAGGTGACAATGGTGTATCTAGGTGACATTAGGGTTTTGGTTGATTTGTGTCTTAAGGTGTGATTCTTGTACGAACTCTATGATAGATTGAACGTCACGACGGACTCTTGAATAGATAGATCAGAAAGAATAACTTTGAGGTGGTTTCGTACCCTACCATAATCTCTTCGTTTGTTCTCCGCTATTAGTTACTTTGGAGTGACTCTTTGTTGCATGTTGAGGGCTAGTAATATGATCCAATTATGTTATCCTTGTTGAGAGAACTTGCACTAGTGAAAGTGTGAACCCTAGGCCTTCTATTCTATCATTGCAACACCATTTATGCTCACGTTTACCACTTGCTACCTTACTGTTTTTATATTTTCCTATTACAAAAACCTATATCTACCATCCATATTGCACTTGTATCACCATCTTTTTGCTGAACTAGTGCACCTATACAATTTACCATTGTATTGGGTGTGTTGGCGACACAAGAGACTCTTTGTTATTTGGTTGCAGGGTTGCTTGAGAGAGACCATCTTCATCCTACGCCTCCCACGGAATGATAAACCTTAGGTCATCCACTTGAGGGAAATTTGCTACTGTCCTACAAACATCTGCACTTGCAGGCCCAACAACGTCTACAAGAAGAAGGGTGCGTAGTAGACATCAAGCTCTTTTCTGGCGCCGTTGCCGGGGAGGTTAGTGCTTGAAGGTATGTCTTTAGATCTTGCAAACGAATCTTTTAGTTTCTTGTTTTATCACTAGTTTCGTTTATAAAAGAAAACTACAAAAAAAATGGAATTAAGGTTACCTCATATGCTTCATCTTTTTTATATCTATCATGAAAATGATGGGAAGAAAAATTGTGCTCAAGTGCTAGAAGAAGAATTACATAGAATGCTTGGCATCAAATATATGCATGATGAGCATGATTGCAATGTTGTTAGTGTGAATCCTTGGAATATCCATGATGCTAATGATATGCAAAGCCACAAGCTTGGGGAAGCTATGTTTGATGAAGATGATATTTTTAGTCCCCCAAGTTTTGATGATAATATTTATTATGATGAAAGCATGCCTCCTATTATGATGATTATATTTATGAAAGTAGATTTGGAGAGGTCATGACTTTATTTAGTGATGAATCCACTATTTCGGAAGAGGTTCCAATTGATTATGAGAACAAAGTTGCTATCTATAATGATTATTGTGATGACTTGTATGCTATTAAGAATAATGATAACCATGAAACTTGTCATCATGATTTTAGTTTTCAATTGGATTATGCTTCACATGATAGTTATTTTGTTGAGTTTGCTCCCACTACTATGAATGAGAAGAATTTTGCTTATGGTGGGAGTAGTAAATTTTCTATGCAAGTATATCATGAAAAGAATGCTTTATGTGCTGGTTATATTTTTGAATCCATTCATGATGCTACTGAAAATTATTATGAGGGAGGAACATATGCTTATAGGAATTGCAATAATATCAAGTTTCCTCTCTATGTGCTTAAAGTTTTGAAGTTATGCTTGTTTTGCCTTCCTATGCTAGTTGATTATCGTCCCCATAAGTTGTTTGCTTACAAAACACCTATGCATAGGAAGTGGGTCAGACTTAAATGTGCTAGTCATATTCTTCATGATGCTCTCTTTATGTTTCAACTCTTATCTTTTATGTGAGCATCATCATGCCTAGCTAGGGGCGTAAAACGATAGCGCTTGTTGGGAGGCAACCCAATTTTATATTTATTTTTTGTTGCTGTTAGGGAATAAATATTGCATCTAGGCTCTGATTAGATGTGGTTTCATGTTTTGTTTAGTGTTTGTGCCAAGTAGAACCTTTGGGAAGACTTGTGTGAAGTTTATATGATCTTGCTGCGAAAAAACAGAATCGTTAGCGCTCGCTAAACTAGTCGTGGGATTTTACTGGAGCGTGCTTTTTAGTTGATTCTTTTTGAAGATCATTGGTAGAAAAATTGCGCAAGTTTACCAATTTAGTTTGAAGTTTTTTGGAGTTCCAGAAGTAGGCGAATCCCGCAGATTACTACAGAATGTTCTGTCTTTGACAGATTCTGTTTTTCCTGTGTTGTTTGCTTATTCCGATGCATCTGTGAATAGTATTGGAGGATATGAACCATAGAGGAGTTGGAGTAAAGTAGGTTTAACACCAATATAAACAAAGAATGAATTCATTGCTATACCTTTGAGTAGTGGTTTGCTATCTTATACTAACGGAGCTCACGAGAATTTTTGTCTAAGTTTTGTGTTGTGAAGTTTTCAAGTTTTGAGTATTGCTTTGATGGACTATGGAACAAGGAGTAGCAAAGGCCTAAGCTTTGGGATGCCCATGGAACCCCAAGTAAATTCAAGATAATCAAAAGCCTAAGCTTGGGGATGCCCCGGGAAGGTATCCCCTCTTTCGTCTTCATCCATCGGTAACTATACTCGGAGCTATATTTTTATTCACCACATGATATGTGTTTTGCTTGGAGCGTCGATTTAGATGATTTTTTTTTGCTTGCTGTTTGAATAATATCCCAAGATATGAAATTATTAAATGTTAGAGAGTCTTCACATAGTTACATAATTATTCAACTACTCATTGATCTTCACTTATATCTTTCGGAGTAGTTTGTTATTGCTCTAGTGCTTCACTTATATCTTTTAGAGCACGGCGGTGGTTTTATTTTAAAGAAATAGATGAACTCTAGTGATTCACTTATATCCTTTTGAGAGTCTATCAAAACAGCATGGTAATGTGTTTAGGCTATAAAATTAGTCTTCACATGATAGACATCCAATATCAATGTATTAAAAACTTCCACACTAAGTGCATTGAATATGATGAGAAGTTGGATGCTTGATAAATGTTTTGAGATATGAGGATAGTGATATTAGAGTCATGCTAGTGGAGTTATTATGAAATTGAGAAATACTTGTGTTAAGGTTAGTGATTCCCGTATCATGCACGTATGCTGAACCGCTATGTGACGAAGTTAGAGCATGAGGTATTTGTAGAGTGCCAACCTTTGTGCGGAGGTCGGGGGCGCGCGATGGTCAACTCCTACCAACCTCCCCCCTAGGAGCATGCGTTGATTACTTTTTTTTTGATGACTCTTAAATTTTTGCAATAAGTATATGAGTTCTTATGACTAATGTTGAGTCCATGGATTATACGCACTCTCACCATTCCACCATTGCTAGCCTCTCTTGTACCGCGCAACTTTCGCTGGTGCCATAAACCCACTATATATCCTTCCTCAAAACAGCCACCATATTGTTCCACAAAACGGACACCATACCTACCTATCATGGCATTTCCATAGTCATTCCGAGATATATTGCCATGCAACTTTCAACTGTTCCGTTCATATGACACGCATCATATTGTCATATTGTCATGCATGATCATGTAGTTGACATCATATTTGTGGCAAAGCCACCATGCATAATTTTTCATACATGTAACCCTTGATTCATTGCATATCCCGGTACACCACCGGAGGCATTCATATAGAGTCATACTTGTTCTAGTATCAAGTTGTAATATCGAGTTGTAAATCAATAAAAGTGTGATGATCATCATTATTAGAGCATTGTCCCGTGTGAGGAAACAGAAAAAAAGATAAAGATAAAGGCCAAATAAAAAAAGGGATGGCCCAAAAAAATATAGAGAGGAGCTAAAAAAAGAGAAGCCCCTCCAAAAAAATGAGAGAAAAGAGAGAAGGGACAATTGCTACTATCTTTTTCCACACTTGTGCTTCAAAGTAGCACCATGTTCTTCATTGTAGAGAGTCTCATGTTTAGTCACTTTCATATACTAGTGGGAATTTTCAATATAGAACTTGGCTTGTATATTCCAACGATGGGCTTCCTGAAATGCCCTAGGTCTTCGTGAGCAAGCAAGTTGGATGCACACCCACTTAGTTTTTTTGTTGAGCTTTCATACATTTTTAGCTCTAGTGCATCCGTTGCATGGCAATCCCTACTCACTCACATTGATATCAATTGATGGGCATCTCCATAGCCCGTTGATACACCTAGTCGATGTGAGACTATCTTCCTCCTTTTTGTCTTCTCCACAACCACCTCTATTCCACCCATAGTGCTATGTCCATGGCTCATGCTCATGTATTACGTGAAAGTTGAAAGTTTTGAAAAGATAGAGCATGAAAACAAATGTTTGGCTGAAATCGGAGTTATGCATGATATGAATATTTTGTGTGATAACAAGGGAGCATAGCCAACACGATATGATTCTGTAGGGATAACTTTCTTTAGCCATAGTATTTTGAGAAGACATAATTGCTTTGTTAATATTGCTTGAAGTATTGTTATTTCTTATGTCAATATAGACTTTTATCTTGAATCCTTCAGATCTGAACATTCATGCCACAATTAAGAGAATTACATTGAAAATCTATATTGGTTAGCATTCCACATCAAAAATTCTTTCTTTATCATTTACCTACTCGAGGACGAGCAGGAATTATGCTTGGAGATGCTGATACGTCTCCAACGTATCTACAATTTTTTATTGTTCCATGCTATTATATTATCCTTGTAGGATGTCTTATGGGCTTTATTATACACTTTTATATGATTTTTGGGACTAACCTATTAACCCAGAGCCCGGTGCCAGTTTCTATTTTTTCCTTGTTTTTGAGTTTCGCAGAAAACGAATATCAAACGGAGTCCAATTGATGAGCCAATTTTTTATGATTTTTCTGGACCAAAAGAAGCCCCCGAAGCAAAAGAGGCGGGCCAGGAGAGCCACGGGCTGCCTTCAAGGGTGGAGGGCGCGCCCTAGGAAGGCGGTTGGGCCCTCCTATCTCGAGGACGACCCGTGGCTCCCCTTTACTTGGCCCCGACTCCAAAAATTCCTATAAATACTGAAACCTTCGGAAATTAAGCTAGATCGGGAGTTCCACCGCCGAAAGCCTCTGTAGCCACCGAAAACCAATCTACAGCCGTTCTAGCACCCTGCCGGAGGGGGGAATGCCTCTCCGGTGGCTATCTTCATAATCCCGTCGCTCTCCATGATGAGGAGGGAGTAGTCCACCCTCGGGGCTGAGGGTATGTATCAGTAGCTATGTGTTTGATCTCTCTCTCTCTCTCTCTCTCTCTCTCATGTTCTTGAGATGGCACAATCTTGATGTATCGTGAGCTTTGCTATTTTAGTTGGATCTTCTTCTCCCCCTCTACTCTCTTGTAATGGATTGAGTTTTCCCTTTGAAGTTATCTTATCGGATTGTGTCTTTAAGGATTTGAGAACACTTGATGTATGTCTTGCACGTGTTTATCTGTGGTGACAATGGGATATCATGTGATCCACTTGATGTATGTATTGGTGATCAACTTGTGGGTTCTGTGACCTTGGGAATCTATGCATAGGGGTTGGCACACGTTTTCGTCTTGACTCTCCGGTAGAAACGTTGGGGCACTCTTTGAAGTTCTATGTGTTGGTTGAATAGATGTTTCTGAGATTGTGTGATGCATATCGTATAACCATGCCCACGGATACTTGAGGTGACAATGGAGTATCTAGGTGACATTAGGGTTTTGGTTGATTTGTGTCTTAAGGTGTTATTCTAGTACGAACTCTATGATAGATTGAACATTACGACCGACTCTTAAATAGATAGATCAGAAAGAATAACTCTGATGTGATTTCGTACCCTACCATAATCTCTTCGTTTGTTCTCTGCTATTAGTTACTTTGGAGTGACTCTTTGTTGCATGTTGAGGGCTAGTAATATGATCCAATTATGTTATCCTTGTTATCCTTCAAGTCCTATTATTCTTGGTAGACCTTTCCTTAGAACGGTTGGTGCAATTATTGATATGAAGGAAGGAAACATTAGATTCCAATTTCCGTTAAGGAAAGGCATGTAACACTTTCCTAGAAAGAAAATCAAATTACCATATGAATCTATCATAAGAGCCACTTATGGATTGCCTTCCATAGATGACAATACCTAGATCTATCTTGTATCGTGCCTAGCTAGGGGCGTAAAACGATAGCGCTTGTTGGGAGGCAACCCAATTTTATGTTTTTTGCTTTTGTTGCTGTTAGGGAATAAATTTTGCATTTAGCCTCTGATTAGATGTGTTTTCATGTTTTGTTTAGTGTTTGTGCCAAGTAGAACCTTTGGTAAGACTTATGTGAAGTTTATTTGATTTTGCTGTGGAAAAACAGAATCGTTAGCGCTCGCTAAAGTAGCCTTCAGATTTTACTGGAGCGTGATTTTTAGTTGATTCTTTTTGCTCCTGATTTGTAGACAAATGGCAAAAATTGAAAAATTTACTTTGAATTTTTTGGAGTTCCATAAGTAGGCGAACCCAGCAGATTACTACAGACTGTTCTGTTTTTGACAGATTCTGTTTTTCGTGTGTTGTTTGCTTATTCCGATACATCTATGAGTAATATTGGAGGATATGAACCATAGAAAACTTGGAGTGCAGTAGGTTTAACACCAATATAAACAATGAATGAATTCTTTGCTGTACCTTTGAGTGATGGTTTGCTTTCTCTTACTAACGGAGCTCACGAGAATTTTTGTCTAAGTTTTGTGTTGTGAAGTTTTCAAGTTTTGAGTATTGCTTTGATGGACTATGGAACAAGGAGTAGCAAAGGCCTAAGCTTGGGGATGCCCATGGCACCCCAATTAAATTCAAGATAATAAAAAGCCTAAGCTTGGGGATGCCCCGGGAAGGCATCCCCTCTTTCGTCTTCATCCATCGGTAACTATACTTGGAGCTATATTTTTATTCGCAACATGCTATGTGTTTTGCTTGGAGCGTCCTGTATAATTTGAGTCTTTGCTTGTTAGTTTTCCACAATCATTCTTGCTGGACACACCTATTTGAGAGAGTTAAATATGGCCTAGAAATTGTTAGAACACTCTATGTGCTTCGCTTATATCTTTTGAGTTGAATAGTTTTGTTCTAGTGCTTCACTTATATCTTTTAGAGCATGGTGGTGGTAATATTTTGTAGAAATTGTTGAACTCTCATGCTTCAATTAGATCTGTTTTGAGAGTCTATTAAAACGGCATGGTAAAGTGTTTAGGCTAAAGAAACTAGTCTTCACATGATAAACATCCAATGTCAATGTAGTAAAAATATTCACATCAAGTGCATTGAATAGAAAGAGATGTTGAATGCTTGATAATTGTTTCGAGACATGAGGATAGTGATATTAAAGTCATGCTAGTGGAGTGATTATGAAATTGAGAAATATTTGTGTTAAGGTTAGTGATTCCCGTAGCATGCACGTATGTGAACCCTTTTGTGACTAAGTTAAAGCATGAGATATTTGTAGAGTGTCAACCTTTGTGTGGAGGTTGGGGGCGCGCGATGGTTAACTCCTACCAACCTCCCCCCTAGGGGCAAGCATTGATTGCTTTGTTTTCATGATACGTAAATTTTTGCAATAAGTATATGAGTTCTTATGACTAATGTTGAGTCCATGGATTATACGCACTCTCACCCTTCCACCATTCCTAGCCTCTCTTGTACCAGGCAACTTTCGCCGGTGCCTTAAACCCACTATATATCCTTCCTCAAAACAGCCACCATATTGTTCCTCAAAACAGCCACCATATTGTTCCTCAAAACAGCCACCATACCTACCTATCATGGCATTTACATAGCCATTCCGAGATATATTTCCATGCAACTTTCCACCGTACCGTTTATATGACACGCATCATATTGTCATATTGCCATGCATGATCTTGTAGTTGACATAGTATTCGTGGCAAGGCCACCATGCATAATCTTTTCATACATGTCACTCTTGTTTCATTGCACGTACCGGTACACCGCCGGAGGCATTCACATAGAGTCATACTTTGTTGTTGTAGTATCAAGTTGTAATATTGTGTTGTAATGAAAGTGTGATGATCATCATTTTTAGAGCATTGTCCCATGGGAGGAAAGGCTGAATCTATAAAGCACCTCCGCAAAAAAAAGAGAAAGGCCAAAGAAAAAAAGAAAGGCCCAAAAAAAGAAAAAAAAGGAAGAAAAAGAAAAAAAGGGACAATTTCTACTATCTTTTTCCACACTTGTGCTTCAAAGTAGCACCATGTTCTTCATTGTAGAGAGTTTCATGCTTAGTCACTTTCATATACTAGTGGGAATTTTCGTTATAGAACTTGGCTTGTATATTCCAACGATGGGCTTCCTCAAATGCCCTAGGTCTTCATGAGCAAGCAAGTTGGATGCACACCCACTAGTTTCTTTTGTTGACCTTTCATACATATTTAGCTCTAGTGCCTCTGTTGCATGGCAATCCCTACTCACTCACATTGATATCTATTGATGGGCATCTCCATAGCCCATTGATACGCCTAGTCGATGTGAAACTATCTCCCTCTTTTTGTCTTCTCCACAACCACCTCTATTCCACCCATAGTGCTATGTCCATGGCTCATGCTCATGTATTGCGTGAAAGTTGAAAGTTTTGAAAAGATAGAGCATGAAAACAAATGTTTGGCTGAAATCGGGGTTGTGCATGATATGAATATTTTGTGTGATAACAAGGGAGCATAGCCAACACGATATGATTTTGTAGGGATAACTTTCTTTAGCCATAGTATTTTGAGAAGACATGATTGCTTTGTTAATATTGCTTGAAGTATTGTTATTTCTTATGTCAATATAGACTTTTATCTTGAATCCTTCAGATCTGAACATTCATGCCACAATTAAGAGAATTACATTGAAAATCTATATTGGTTAGCATTCCACATAAAAAATTCTT
Organism: Secale cereale; assembly: GCA_902687465.1. Lineage (NCBI taxonomy): Eukaryota > Viridiplantae > Streptophyta > Magnoliopsida > Poales > Poaceae > Secale > Secale cereale. Next base: position 94,526,081 of record LR738714.1, on the reverse strand, counting down.
TCTTTATCATTTACCTACTCGAGGACGAGCGGGAATTAAGCTTGGGGATGCTTGATAAGTCTCCTATCTATAATTTTTTATTGTTCCATGCTATTATTTATGAAGTCTTGGATGTTTAATGGGCTTTATCATTCACTTTTATATCATTTTTGGGACTAACCTACTAACCCAAAGGCCCAGTCCAGATTGTTGTTTTTTGCCTATTTCAGGGTTTTGCAGAAAAGGAATATCAAACGGAGTCCAAATGGAATGAAACCTTCGCGAGAGATATTTTTGGAGGAAATCACGCATGAAAGACTTCGGGGCCAAGCCAGGGGACAGAGGGGCCACCCTCGAGGGAAGGGGCGCGCCCCCCTTCCCAGGGCGCGCCCCCTGCCTCGAGGGCAGTCCGTGTGGCCCCAGGTGCCCCCTTCTTCCTATATATACCTACGTACCCAAGAAACTCCATACGCAGAGAGAAAACCCTAATTCCACCGTCTTAGCTGCTGTTCCCGTGGAGATCCCATCTTGGAGCCTGTTCCGGGAGGGGGATCCATCACGGAGGCCTTCATCATCATCATCATCGCCCTCACCATGAGTTGTGAGTAGTTTACCACAGACCTTCGGTCCCATAGCTTGTATCTAGATGGCTTCTTCTCTCTCTCTGGATCTCAATACAAAGTTCTCCTCGATCTTCAAGGAGATCTATTCGATGTTTGCAGTGTGTTTGTCGAGATCCGATGAATGGTGAGTTTATGATCAAGGTTATCTATGAAAGATATTTGGTTCTTCTCTGAACTTTTTATGTGTGCTCATAATATCCTTGCAAGTCTCTTCGAATTATTGGTTTGGTTTGGCCTACTAGATCTATAGTTCTTGCAATGGGAGAAGTGCTTGGCTTTGGGTTCAATCTTGCAGTGTCCTTTCATAGTGACAGTAGGGACAGCAAGGCACATATTGCATTGTTGCCATCGAGGATAAAAAGATGGGGTTTTCATAATATTGCTTGAGTTTATCCCTCTACATCATGTCATCTTTCTTAAGCGTTACTCTGTTCTTATGAACTCAATACACTAGATGCATGCTAGATAGCGGTCGATGTGTGGAGTAATAGTAGTAGATCCAGGTAGGAGTCGGTCTACTTGTCTCGGACGTGATGCCTATATACAATGATCATTCCTAGATAGTCTCATAATTATTTGCTTTTCTATCAATTGCTCGACAGTAATTTGTTTACCCGCCGTAGAACACCCTATCATGAGAGAAGCCACTAGAGAAAACTATGGCCCCCGGGTCTATCTTTATCATATTACTTTCCTGTCAACTAGCCAATTTCTGTCGCCGTTGTTTATTTGCTTTCTTTACTTTCCGTTTCTATATCAAAAATACCAAAAAATACTATCTTATCATCTCTATCAAATCTCACTTTCGTAAGTGACCGTAAAGGGATTGACAACCCCTTATCGTGTTGGCTGCGAAGTTCTTATTTGTTTGTGCAGGTGCGAGGGACTCGCGCGTGGTCTCCTACTGGATTGATACCTTTGTTCTCAAAAACTGATGGAAATACTTACGCTAGTGTGCTGCATCACCCTTTCCTCTTCGAGGGAATACAACGCAAGCTCGAGAAGTAGCAGAGCGCGGCAACATCGTTCACTACCAACTCTCGGGCGAAGGTAGTAACATCGCCCTGGCATGCATACGGCTTGGGGTTCAACATCCATCTTTGCACCGAATGCTTCTAGGGTGTCCGCAACCTTATTGTAACATATCTAGGATAATACATAATTTAAACATTAAAAATAATGTATTATGAGATACAATTTTAAACATTAAAAATAATGTATTATGAGATATATTTTAATCTCTCGGACTGATGTGATGGCTCTCATCTCATCAACCCTTGTGCATCTATTTCAATTATGATTCTCGTCATGCCCCTGTTTTGAGCTGCTTGGATTGCTTGTACGCATGCCTCCGCCTCCACCTGCATAGCATCCCAAAGGTACCACATTTTCCTGCTCTGAGCCCACCACATCACCCATCTTATCCTGGATGACAAAACCCTAGTCGCCTTCTCTCGCTTCCGGCAAGAAAGTAACATCAATATTGGTCTTAAGCATGTCATCAACAGGAGGCTCCCATTGTGTTCTCAGCACCATATAGAAAGCTTATATTCTTTTCACCAAAAATAGTTCATAGTCTCCTGTAGTCCTTGTTGGGATTCGCCAACATGATGGATCACATCAAATCACGGCTAACCCGTGAACACAAAAACTTTAGCTAAAAGCACGTGTCATGCCTCTCTTCTCTTTCCGACTCGAAAGCTAACCTGAACCTATACGAACACGGAGTCCTACCCGGACTCAACTCAATTAGTTGTTCTAACACGTACTACTCGCCTTTTAAAGATTTCAATATGAACTATCTACCAATATATAGACGTATTTTAAAGTGTATATTCATTTATTTATTTCTATATGTAGTTTATATTAAAATCTTTAAAAAGATTTATATTAAGGAACGAAGGGAGTACACTCTTTGGTATACACGGCTACCAACCATACTAGGACACAGACTCACCTAGAAAACTAGCCACGGCTAGATACTAATCGATGGAGATTACACAAGCAATCTCTCCTTAATCTCGATCCTTTTATCTCCATGCTTCTATTCGATCTTGACTCATTGACAATTCATTCTTTGTCAACTCATCTGCTTGCACCATAACAAATTAAATTATTGGCTAGATTTATTTTCAACAATCTTCCCTTCAATTTTGACTTGGCGAACTTACAAATCACCTCAAATATGTCTTGGGCTACGCAGCCTCACCAGCATCCTTGTGGAACACACCACCCGGTGGAGTGCACTATCCACCCTAGTGAGAAACATGTTGGCTCTTTGTGGATCACGCCACCCCACAGACTACACAACCCACTCCAGCCTCATGTAAGAGCATGGTTAATAGTATAGTCAGCTGCTGGCTATAAGCCAGTGCCATGTCATCTGCAGCCCATCTTATAGCATGTACAACAGTAGATCAAAAGAATATACTACCTTTTTATTATGTGGCCCACCTTTCATTCTCATAAAGTGCCTATGAGCACGTGCTAGAGCTGGCTCTTCATGAAGAGTCCGCTTACCTTCTCTCTCCTCTTCTTTTTCCTCCAACTAAGCAGAAATATACTAGTTTATTCCTTATAGCCCGCTGACTCAGCTTTATTGTACTTGCTCTAAAGACATGGACTCATTAGAGCATGGCCAATAACATAGTCGGGTCTTGGCTATATACTAATGCCATGTCACTTAAAGCCTTCTTAAAACCAACTAGTATAAGAGCATGGTCAATAGTATAGCCGGCTGTTGGCTATATAAACATGACATGTCATCTAGAATTAGCATTATTAACTACTAATACAATAGAATTGGCTATATGGTTTCACCTTTTTCTCACTTTCTCTCCGTCTCTTTCCTCCCATTAAATGCATTTACCTAGGAGCACACATAGAGGCTGGCTCTCGCATGAGAACCCACTCCACCACTTTTTTGTTGTCTCTCTTCTCCACATAGGAAAAAATGACATGTAAGCGGGCTTATAGCCCACTATTGTACTTGCTCTTAGATTGACTATAAGCTAGCTATTAAATTGAATGTACCAATTAATGCTTGCATGCAAAGGAAGGCAATGAAACACCTCTGAATGGAAGAGAGGAATTAACGCGAGCCTTTTAGCTCTCATGCCGTTGCATGCAACTTCCCTTTTCTCGTTTGTTGTGTTGTAGCCGGGCGACTAACGAAGCACCCGCTGCCTTCTCTTTCATCATTTCTCTCTCCTCCACCTAGGATTAGGGGTGGGCATTCGGTTTATATGGTTAATTCAGTTCGGTTTATTCGGGTTTCTAGAATTTCGATTTCTGAAAAATGACAACCGAAATAATCATGATAATAATTGCCACCGAACCTTATTAACCAAAATATATCGGTTCGGTTTGTTCGGTTAACCAAAAAACCAAAATACATGTGCACCACCATCAGTTGAAGCAACGTATCATGTAACTATTTATTATACTTTCTACAAACATAGCCGTCAATCATCTAAAAAAATAGCTACCAATTAGTATTTGCATGCATTATATCCTATAATGTATGCACTAGACCCATGCTCTTGTGATTACATGAATCTATGTATAATTTCCAAAGCGATACAGAACTAGCTAGCGACTTAGATAAATTAGCTATCTTATTGTGCTTGTGTGGAGAGAAACAAGGGTAGTGGACTCATAATTCGGTTAGTTCGGTGTATACGGTTTTTCTAAATCAAAAACTGATTTAAAATTAAACACCAAATAATTTATATTTTTCAAACCAAACCGAATAACCAAAAACCGATTTAGCCTATATTTCGGTTAAGATGGTTTGATTCGGTTTTAAATTTCGGTTTTCGGTTTGAAAGTACCCACCCCTAACTAGGATTTTGATGACCTGTGATGTCTTATAGCCTGCTGACTGTATAGTACTCCCTCCGTTCTAAAATAGATGACCCAACTTTGTACTAAAGTTAGTACAAAGTTGAGTCATCTATTTTGGAACGGAGGGAGTATTATACTTGCTCTTAAAGAGATTCACCTTCCCCAGTTTACGGCCCCACATAATTGAACGTGATCCTCGCGTTGAGACACATACTTCCTCTGTACCGCTGCAATAGGCACGTTACGAAAACCAAATAATCTCAAAAGTCTTAGGCGTGGGGCATTAACTACTCACATCGTTCCTTGTTCTTGCCACAGAAAAAGAAATTAGCCAATAAGAGACATGAGGCATGTCTACATTCAATGACTTGATATCACTTAGCACAACGTAGTGTTGTATTAGTTAACAAATAAACATTAAGTTATCTCATTTGTTTTCCTGCCTTAGTCGCGGTGCACTGGTACGAAGAGAGTAGATGACACGGGCAAGCTTCATCTTCAACGCATCTTCACAGAGACAAGCACTTGGTCATGACAACGACCAGTCGCGCTAATTCAGACGACTCCTCGACTCATATATCTCCCGCAAACGATGATCTTGACGACTTTCTGGCACCGCACCTCAACAACATCTCTCCCGTCATTGATCTCCTTCCACCGCCTTATCGATGATAGCCTGATGTCTCCCTCCTTATCATTCCGCGCAACGATGATTTCCTGATCATCCTCGTCTGTCCGCGAATCCCAACGAACCTTGTGATTTAGTAATCTCATCCACCTTGAGTTTCTTTTCCCAGCGTTTACCTTACTCCCTCCATTTAAATATACAAGGCCACAAACTTTAAATATAGGTAACAACGTAAAATCTAATACATGTTTTGTAACCCAACTTTTTCCTCATTTACTGTGATCGTTAATAATGACACTCAGCTATAGTAAATGCATAAAATAAAACTGAATAGATGAAGTTGCTGAGTGTCATTATGACTGCATGCATGCAAATATTAAACAAGTTGCTAGTATGAGAAAATATCATTAACTTTTGCCTCGATTATAGTTGATGACCTTCTATAGATGCAAAATATATATTTTAGAACTCGTAAAAAAAGTATAATTCACACTGGCCTTGTATAAATAAATGAAGGGTCCATGGTAACGAGATACGTAAAATTTGCTTTGAAACATCCCAACTGAGTAGGCAATGCAGGAACTTCTGCATTCCAGTACATTCAACACTTTTTCCCCCTCTCCTCATTCTTATTCAGACTTTCCCAAATCTTACGCAACCCAATACATAGAATTTAGGTTCTTTATAATGCTGATGTTTGGTTAATGCACACTGAGCTCATTCGGAGTTTTGACGGAAGGAATAAATATCTTGCCCCATCCCATCCAGGTGGACGTGGCGTGTGGTGGACGGCAAATGGCACGATCGCCAATATTTAACTTAGAGTATCAGTTATTAAATCGTTTATTACACACAACAGGTCAATACATGATGATTATGCGGAGTGCAATGTAGAACGATGGGTACGTGCAGCTTACAATTCCGGTCGTTTCGACACATGAAAGAGGGAAAAAAGCGAGGTAGAAACGTGAATCTTGTTTACCTCTTGCTCATCAAAATTGTACTGTCAATGTGTGTACTGTACTAGTAGCATATTTCTGGCACTAGCTTTCTCTTTCTTCTTCTTTTTTTGACAGAATTCTCTTTCTTCTTTTTTGTGGCACTAGCTTTCTCTATCTTATAATGAAATTGGTCTCATCCGGTTGGAATCTTCTTTTATTTGTTTGTGCTACACAACACACCCATGGTTATATAGATGACTCCTTCGACTCCCCTTTCCCCTGGTCGCTCACTCGAGTTGAACCACGTGATTCGGCGACTGATTGAGACCGAGCGACCCTTACTGTTACACACCCAACTTTCATGGAAGGTGTATGTAGCAAGTTGTTTAGCCAATGATCCTAAAAAAATGTTTAGCCAATGAGCAACTTGCATCCGGTTAGGGCTCCCATTAGCCCTAGTTTTATTGTTGTTTGGTCATAGCAAAACGGCGGTGCGTTGCAACAGAAGAAAATAAAATCATAATCTTCCATAGGCATGATCACATTTTGGTGCATCACCGAGATACACTATCCCTCTCAGTTTCGTGAATCATGAACAATTTTTTAAAATCATGGACATTTTTTTAACTCGTGAGCATATCCGAAATCGTGAATATTTTTACAGATTTAAGATTTTTTTTCTAAAAGCATGAACATTATTTGACTTCGTGAACAGTTTATACTCTTTGCAAACATTTTTTGAAAAAACTGTGAATATTTTTAAAAACTGAATACGCAAACATTTTTTTTGGAAACTGATGGAACAATTTTCAGAACTCATGAACATACTTTTAATTTAAAGAACATTTTTTCAAATGCATGATATGTTTTTTGAATTAGTGAACATTATTAATCAATAAACTATTTTTTAAGTCATGACAATTTTTAATTTCTAGGATACTTTTCAATTCACGAACATTTTTTGAATTGCCAAATTTTTGTTCAATTTCATTAACGTTGTTTAGTACAAATGTTTTTCAAAAATCATGAATATGTTTTGATTTCTCGAACATTTGTTTTCAAAATTTCGAACATTTTTAAAAGTCATGAACATTTTCTAAATTCACAAACATTTATGAATTATTGAACATTATTTTAAAATTCTCATTTTTTTTATTTTTGGACTTGTTTGAAGTCCTAATTTATTTAAAGTAGACAAAAAGAAAGACGAAAATGGAAAACAAAAACTAAAAAAAGAAATTTAAAACCAACTGCCTGGACATGGGCCGACCCAAACAGGCGCATTGTATCTTCTCCCAGCGCACAAAACACAATATAAAAGGTTCCTACTGCATGGGCCGGCCCATGTGGGGTTTCCGTTGTGTGATTTTTTTTTTCACTTATAGGTGACACGGTGGTAATATTTTGCAACTTTGAAGGCAATTTCGATGACGTACTACCAGAAGCAATAACCCTTTATTATTTGGTACAAATTTAGATAGATGATGTGGTATGTTGTGGCGCGAAAAACTTAGCATGCTTATCCTGGTCCTTGACCATTGGTAGTCTAGATTTTTCTTTCCTTTTTGGGAAGGAGATTGAACCCCGGCCTTTGTATCAAGTGATGCACACATCTATTTTTATTATATTATTCATAAATGCCTTAAAAGATAAAAGGTTGATCCTTTCGAATTCACCTTATGGGCCACAAACGTCGCTCCACCTTCACGGCCATTTGCTTTGACCCTACGCACATCATCTCAAACCGGAGAACCGGTCGAGTAGACCATTGGCGCACACCACATGTGTGATAGAGGCGAAGGTGCCCCAATGTTTCGATGAGATAGCTATCATTTTGTGTGGGAGTCGACCTTAACGATACGACTACGATCATGCGAGACGTCGCGCCTTAACAATCGTTAAACAACTTCTAAGGGGTTATTGACCACGCTGGAGCACGATCAACCTCACCACGAGGGTCTATTTCCTGCGAGCAAACGAAGAACAAGCAAGAAATTGAGATTGCAATCTAGATATTGCGAATATAACAGGAAAACTTTATTGATGAAAGTGGGGTTCTGTGACGCCTTGATCTGGTCGTTGAACACAAACGAAGTACGTGAAGTTGCAGCTATGGTGAACTTCTAATCTGAACAAAACACAAAGCCTAAACGACGCCCTAAGTGTTGTATATATGGAGGAAGAGGGGGGGATTTCGTGGCCCTTGGAGAAGAGGTCTGAAACCAACCCTAACTCTTGTTTTCCCACACATACGGACTCTAAAAACAACCTATACTCAAGTATTTCGAAATTACATGGGTCTGGCCTAATAATACGGTGACGTGGCACCTATAATAGCCTCTGGACAAAATTTATGAAATGACATCTTGTATATTTCGTCCAAGGCTTCACGCACTCATTATGGTGCTTCAAAGTCGTGAAATCATCACTCGTAACTCCGATCTTGTTCCCCTTGCGCATGCCATCATCTCCATGCTTGATCTTGCTCCAATGTTCATCCTTCTTGTCCAAGCTAGGCCCTTCATTTGCAAGCAAGACAAATGTATCCAATTTAGGCAGCATCATATTCTCATGAACATTAGAATCATTACCAAGAAAGAAAAGTACCTAGTAATTTAATTGGCGTGCACGAGCTCTAGTAATTAGTCCAGTATGTATAGCAGCAGGGGTTGTGGGTGTAACAATGGTATTGATGTCGTCATCATCCTCCCCTTCTTGAAGTGAAGTCGTCCTCGACAGAAGCTCATCTTCCACACCCAAATAAGGCTTTAAATCTGCAATGTTAAAAGTGGGACTAACCCGAAAATCTACAGGCAGCTCAAGTTTATATGCATTATCATTTATTTTCTCTAGCACCTTAAAAGGACCATAAACACATGGCATTAGCTTTGATTTGCGCAAATTAGGAAACCTATCCTTACACAAATGTTAGCAAACAAGATCTCCTGGCGCAAAGACAACATTTTTTCTACCTTTATCTCCAGCAAGTTTATATTTAGCATTCATGCGCTCAATATTTTTTGCTTAGTTAACTCATGCATTTTTAAGATCAATTCAGCACGTTATTTAGCATCAAAATTAACCTTTTCCGAAAATGGAAGAGGCAACAAATCAATAGGTGCACGCGGTAAGAAACCATATACAGTTTCAAAAGGGCACATCTTAGTAGAAGAATGCAGCGAACGATTAAGCAAATGCAATATGAGGCAAGCATTCTTCCCACATTTTCTTGTTATTCTTCAAAACAGCCCTAAGCATAGTAGGCAAAGTTCTATTGACTACTTCAGTTTGTCCATCAGTTTGGGGGTGACAAGTAGTACTAAAAAGCAGTTTAGTCCCCAACTTAGCCCATAAACATCTCCAAAAGTGGCTAAAAATTTAGTATCACGATCTAAAACAATAGTATCTGGCACACCATGCAAGCGAATAATTTCACGAAAGAACAAATCATCAACATTAGCAGCATCATCGCTTTTACGACATGGTATAAAGCGTGCCATTTTTGAGAACCTATCCACGATAACAAATATGCTATCCCTCCCCTTTTTTGTTCGAGGTAAAGCCAAAACAAAGTCCATAGAAATATCCTCCCATGGAACACTAGGTACATGCAAAGGGATATATAAACCATGAGGATTGAATAGTGACTTAGCTTTTTTACATGTAGTGCAGCGAGCAACAAAGCGCTCAACATCCCGTCTCATCTTTGGCCAAAAGAAATGTGTAGCAAGTACATCCTCCGTCTTCTTCAAGCCAAAGTGTCCCATTAATCCTCCTCCATGCGCCTCCTGCAACAACAAAATAAGAACGGAGCTAGCCGGAATGCATAGCTTGTTAGCATGAAACACAAATCTATCATTAACGAAGAACTTGTTCCATGTTCTCCCTTCTTTACAATTCTGCTATACATCTTTATATTCAGGATCATGCATATATTGATCTTTGATGGTCTCCAAACCAAATATTTTAAAGTCAAGTTGTGAAAGCATAGTATAACTTCGAGACAATGCATCAACAATAACATTTTATTTACCCTTCTTGTGTTTAATGACATAAGGGAAAGTATCTACGAATTCAACCCATTTAGCATGTCTATGGTTCAGTTTTTCTTGAAATTTAATCTTCAAAGATTCATGATCAGAATGTATAACAAATTCTTTGGGTCATAAATAATGTTGCCATGTTTCCAAAGTCCGAACGAGAGCATATAATTCCTTATCATAAGTAGAATATTTCAGACTAGGCCCACTCAATTTTTCAGAAAAGTATGCAACATGTTTACCATCTTGTAGTAACACACCTCCTAATCCAATTCCACTAGCATCACATTCAAGCTCAGAAGTCTTATTAAAAACAGGAAGTTGGAGTAAAGGAGCATGTGTCAACTTATCTTTCAACGTCGTGAAGGCTTCTTCTTGTGTGGTACCCCAAACAAAAGGTGCATCCTTCTTCGTAAGCTCATTGAGAGGTGCAGCAATGGTGTTGAAATCTCTCACAAAACGCCTATAGAAACCAACGAGGCCAAGAAAACTCCTCACTTGTGTGACTGTTTTGGGCTGCAACCAACTCTCAATAGCTTCAATCTTGGTTTTATCAACTTCAACTCCCTGCGGAGTAACAACATAGCCAAGAAAATATACTTGGTCGGTGCAAAAGGTGCACTTCCCAAGGTTACCAAACAAACATGCAGCACGTAGCGCAATAAAAATAGCACATAAATGTTCCAAATGTTCATCCAAAGATCTGCTATAAATCAGTATATCATCAAAGTAGACTACCACAAAGCATCCAATGAAAGCACATAAAACTTCATTCATTAATCTCATGAAAGTGCTAGGTGCATTAGTTAACCCAAAAGGCATGACTAACCACTCATGTAAGCCAAACTTAGTTTTAAATGATGTTTTCCATTCATCTCCCAATTTCATACAAATTTGATGGTATCCACTACACAAATCAACTTTGGACAATATTGTAGAGCCACTCAATTCATCAAGCATATCATCTAACCTAGGAATAGGATGACGATAATGAATAGTAATATTATTAATGCCTCTACAATCAACACACATACGCGGTGTATCATACTTTTTTGGAACCAGTATAATAGGAACATCACAAGGACTAAGAGATTCGCGTATATAACCTTTGTCGAGTAGCTCCTGTACTTGATGCATAATCTCTTTCGTCTCCTCCGGATTGGTATGGTATGGTGCATGGTTGGGTAGCGATGCATCGGGAATTAAATCAATTTGATGCTCAATCCCTCAAATAGGTGGTAATCTCGATGGCACGTCTTGTGGAAAGACGTCAGTGAACTCCTGCAAAATGTTAGTGACAGCAGGAGGCAAAGAGGAAGGCACATCCTCGAAAAATAATGCCTCTTTGCACACAAAAGCATAGCAAACAAATTTGCTGAAATCTAGAGTATCAGTATCAGATTTAGTGGCAAGTAAACATCCACTCTTCAATTTTATTTCAGACGCAACATGAGATGATGGTTTGTTATTATGCTTCATTTGTTGCTCAAAGTCTTTTGCTACAATCTGATTTTCACTCTTGTTTTGCTCCTGTTTTGCTTTACTAGCTTGATTAATATCAACTTTCAAAATGGAATCAGGAGTCATAGGAAGCAAAATAATATGTTTATCCTTATGAACAAGAGTATACTGATTGTTTCTACCATGGTGCACATAATTCTTATAAAATTGCCATGGTCTACCACGTAATAAGGAACATGCTTGCATGGGTACCACATCACAATCAACATAATCAGCATATGTAGCTATACTAAAATGCACACGGATAGTACGTGTTACCTTAACCTTGCCGCTGTTGTTGAACCATTGGATTTAGTAAGGATGTGGATGTGGTCTTGTGGTGAGAGACAACTTCTCCACCATCTCCATGCTAGCCAAGTTGTTGCAGCTCCCTCCATCTATGATGACGCGAACAGAACGTTCCTTCAGAACTCCCTTTGTATGGAACAAATTATGTCTCTGATTTTGCTTAGCTTGTGTGATGTCCACACTCAAAACACGTTGAGCTACTAAACTTTCATACATGTCGGCATCTTCAGCAACCATGTATTGCGTCTCATGATCAGAATCATCTCCACCATGTTCTTCACTTGTAATAAGAGCCAAATTCTCCTCATCATAGTCACTAGCGGACTCATACCCACCATCCTCAGTACCAATCATAACATGCTTAGACTGGCATTCTCTCGCATAATGACCGCTACCCTTACAATGACGACAAATAATATCATGTGTGTGCCCTGTTGATGACATGGATGAAGAAGAGCTATGTGCAGGCCCGTTCAGTGTGCTTTTGGCAGATAGTGGAGGCAGTGCATGCTTTCTTGTATCATGGCTGGAGGTATCACGACTGGAGGTGGCAGCTGACGGAGGTGCCGGTGTAGCAGCACGTATGGAAGTAGAAGATGCATGCGGTATCCATAATGAAGTTCGACCTAGAGAAAAATTAGTCCGCTCCAATGTGTGTCGATCCTGCACTTCTCGTTCAGCTTTGCAAGCAAGATGGAATAAACGAGTGATATTGTTATATTCCTTATATTCTAAGATGGTCTGAATCTCTCTATTTAAACCACCAATAAAACAAGCAAGCATAGCTTCATTATACTCAATAATACCACATCTAGTCATGCTAGTTTATAATTCCTGATAATATTCATCTACAAAAATATGTCTTGTCTTAAGCGCTGCAATTTTTGAAGTAATTCTCGTTGATAATATGGTGGAACCCAACGAGTACGCATAGCAGTTTTCAAAGCAGCCCAATTAGCTGGAATAGGATATAATCTACAATGTTCAGATCACCAAACAGAAGTAAAACTAGTGCATTCACAAACAACAACAGCGACACGCCTATCCTCAGGATATTGTAAGCATGTGAAACGTTGTTCAGTTTCTGACTCCCAAGTGAGATAGACATCAAGAATGTATCTACCCTCGAACGGTGGAATATTCAACTTTAGTTTAGGGATGTGGTGTTTCTCTCGTACCTGAGGTTGTGGTGCATCCCTACCATTGCAATGATATGCATGAGGATGACCTGGTGGTAGTGGTGCTGGTGGTTCCACGTAGTTCTGATATTGATCAACCTCATCCTCGTAATAGTCTGCCTCAGCAGCAGCAGCCACAGAAGCATCAATAGTAGGTGCGGCAGCACCAGGAATTTGGCCGGACCCAAGGGGAATCCGATGCGCTCGTCTTACTATATCGCGACGTGAAGGTGGTTGTTGATGTTGTTGCAACATTGCAACAGAGACGGCTGGTGTTTTCGGTAGACACGCGAGTACTTCATCGAACTTGGCGTCCAACTTGCTGTTAATTGTCTTCTCAATGTCATCAATTATCTCTAGTGCCTTTCCAAAGGTTGCCATCACGTCTTCCACCTGTTGACCCACCATTTGCTACAATTTATCATGAAGCTCCTTCTTCATCATTTTCTCCCAGTCAATCTCGTCGGCTTGTGATCCTACCATGGTTAGTAGCTATAGAAACCCACAAATATGATCCTACAGACTACTAGAAAGTGGTAGTGTTGGGGTGTCACAAATCCGTCAAGCAAATATCAAATTCTTAACTGTTCTTACCCAGCAGCGGGTGGTGATCGACAACATGGTAGTCAAAACTCTCAAAGATTTGATAAAGCGATTACCAAGGAGAGTCAAACGCACGATGTAGATGTATGTGGAGCTGGGATGGCTTATGATATGGTAGCAAATATGTCAGCAATAGTCAATTAAGAGATGCAACATTGAATAAACGCTCAACGACGGTACTGTGCTGGTCCTAGGCTAGACCGTGCTAGAGACGCGAGCCTAGAACACTAACAAAAATAATGGTGCTGCACGTAAACAAGGGAGGAGCACACTCTGAATCTCTCATTTTTTCACTTTTTTGCACTTTTTGTCCTCTCGTTTTTCCTCCGCAACAATTTTTTCGAAAAATTCAACAAATGGTCTAAAAGCTTCCTAGCCAATATTTTTTAAACTGGAACTATTTTTATTCTGTGGGTATCAAGGAAATTGGGGAGTCCGGCTCGGTCACAACTCATAGTATCACATGATCTCGAAATCAAAAACAAAGGAGTAAATACTGGAGTCAGACTAGGACTGGTGGCGGAGATGAATCTGGTGGAACTCAGACTGGTGGCAGATATATGAGGGGCGGTGGAAGACGGACTGCTGGCGAATCTATAATGGAGGTGGACTCGGATTGGTGGTGGATATGTGGTGGTATATGGCAGTGGTGATGTATCTGGTGTGGTGGTGGTATATGGCAGCGGTAATGGATCTGGTATGGTGGTGGTATATGGCAGCGGTGATGGATCTGGTGTGGTGGTGGTATATGGTAGGGATGGAGATGGTGAGGCGGCGGCAAGATAACTTGTGAACAGAACTCGAAACTCTAAAGGACTAGACCCTAAGACCAAAAACTCGACACAACGATGCAACCGCAAATTCAACAAAACAAAACACAGAAAAGATTGTGCAATGACTCAGACTGGTTCGAATATGATGAACTAACTATTTTTTTTACTTTTTCGTGGACTATAGGTATGAAGAATAGACTCGATCTAAACTGCGAAAAACTATAAAATCTCACCAAGCAACTTGGAAATCTGATACCACTTGATAGAGGCGAAAGTGTCCCAATGTTTCGATGAGATTTCTATCGTTTTCTGTGGGAGTCGACCTTGACGATCTGACTACAATCGTGCAAGACGTCGCGCCTTAGCAATTGCTAAACCAACTTACGAGGAGTTATTGACCACGCTAGAGCATGATCAACCTGACCACGAGGGTTTATTCCCTGCGAGCAAATGAAGAGCAAGCAAGAAATTGAGATTGCAAGCTAGATATTGCGAATATAAGAGGAAATCTTTATTGATGAAAGTGTGGTTCTGTGACTCCTTGGTCTGGTCGTTGAACACAAACGAAGTACGCGAAGTTGCAGCTATGGCGAACTTTTAATCTCAATAAAACCCAAAGTCTAAACGACACCATAATGGTTGAATATATGGAGGAAGAGGGGGGAATTTCGTGGCCCTTGGAGAAGGGGTTCCGAAACCAACCTTAACTCTTGTTTCCCCACACATACGAACTCTAAAAACATCCTATACTCAAGTATTTCAAAATTACATGGGCCTGGCTCAATAATAAGGAGACGCGGCACCTATAATTGCCTCTGGACGAAATTTATGAAGTGGCATCTTGTATATTTCGTCCAAGGCTTGATGCACTCATTATGGTGGCTTGAAAGTCCTGAAAACCAGCACTTGGAACTCTGTTCTTGTTCCTATTGTGCATGCCATCATCTCCATGCTTGATCTTGCTCCAATATTCATCCGTCTTGTCCAAGCTAGGCCCTTAATTTGTAAGCAAGACAAATGTATCCAATTTAGGCATCATCATATTCTCATGAACATTAGAACCGTTACCAAGAAACAAAAGTACCTGGTAATTTAACTGACATGCTCGAGCTCTAGTAATTGGTCCAGTATGTATAGCAGTAGGGGTTGTGGGTGTAACACTGGTATTGATGTCCTCATCAATGTTTCCGCTCGAGAAGTAGTGGCCGCCATCTTCCGAGAACCCCTACTCGGTGCAGCGATCAATGAGCTGACCTTGTCAGGCCTGTCATAACGCCAGCACGACGCGAGACAGCTCCACCGCTCTTCTTTCATCCATCATCAAGAGTATGCCGCCGAGACCCGGCTACAACACGCCACCGAGACTCGTCGTCCTCGACTAAGAAGTTTTGGGAAACATAGTAATAATTCAAAATTTTCCAACGTGTCATCAAGATCAATCTAGGAGATGCTAGAAACGAGAGAGAGGAAGTGCATCTTCATGCCCTTGAAGATTGCTAAGCGGAAGCGTTGCAAAGAACACGGTTGATGGGGTCGCACTCACGGCGATTCAAATCGCGGAAGATCTGATCTAGCGCCGAACGGACGATGCCTCCGCATTCTACACATGTACATCCCGGGGACGTCTCCTCCTTCTTTATCCAACAAGGGGGAGGAGAGGTTGAGGGAGAGCTCCGGCAGCACGATGGCGTGGTGGCGGTGGAGCTCACTACAAAAAAATACACTTCCGTGATGATACGTGTTTGTCACAGTAGGTTACGTTTTCTGTCATGCATGTACATCCATGATGATTTTATGACAGAATCAAGATAGTCATACCTGTGCTGTCATAGAAGTGTTCCATGACATTACCAAAATTATCATCACGGAAGTGTCCACTTCCATGACGATAAATATTGCATCACAGAAGTGCTTTCCTCAAGGGTGACCGACAGGTGGCATCCACCGTAACGGAACGTCGTTAAGCTATCGGGTCCGGTTTTGGATCCGATAACCCGTTAATAGCCCCGACAATGGGGATTTTCCACTTGTAAAATCATCATTGGCTGGAGGAAACACGTGTCGGCTCGCCGTTGAAACAGATGTCATCCACTCATTGGACCCAAAGCGCCTATGATACGTCGACACGTGGCACGGCCCAACAGAGGCCCATTCCTATGAAAAGGCCGGCCCATTTGACTTGGTCAAAAGGTGGCGGGCCGGCCCACGGCAAGCCTGTTAACGGCCTGTTCGCATATAGCCCATGTACAGCCCGCTAACCAGGGCCCGTTTATGGCCTATCCGAATTAGGCCCAGTAACGTCATCTGGGCCGTTCAATATCAATCCAGCCGGTTTTAACTTCCGGCCCATGTATGGCCCATGACGTCTTTCGGCCCATATGAGGCCGTTATTACTCTCGGCCCATTAACGACCCGTGGTAAAACTGGCTCGTAATGAACAATGTGTCACTTTATACCCATTAACGGCACATGGTGAAACTAGCCCGTAATGAACAGTGTATCACTCTATACCCATTAACGGCCCATTATTCCATTGGGCCGTTTCCAACCCATGTTATCTTTCGGCCTTCTCGGGGGCCATTTATTCTTGGGCTCATTTCCACATTCGTTTACTTCCGGCCCGTTAATGTCATTTTCTGCTTGTGGGCCAAATTCAGCCTGTGGTTACAGTCGGCCCGTTTGTGGCCCGTTAGTACGTTGGGCCGTTTTCATAGCGTCATCAAAATACGGCCGATTAACGACGGCCCGTTATGGTTGCCCCATGAATGGACGATTTCAACTCTAGCCCATTTACGGCCATAATGTGGTCTGTGATTGGCCCATGTTTGGCCAACCGATCATACGGCCCGTAGAAGGCCCATTGATGATACGACTCATAGAAGGCCCATTGTGTCTACAGCTCGTATAAGGCCCATTGTTTCTTCGCCACGTAGAAGGCCCATTGTTTTTTTTGAAAGAAAGAAGGCCCATTGTTTCTACGGCCTTTAGAAGGCCCATTGCTTCTACGGCTCGTAGGAGGCCCATGTTGACTACAGCCGGTGGGCATCAAAGTTCGCCACCAGTGCAAATATAGGGAACACCCTACACTATACAAAAATGGCTTGCGGTTTTCTTCAGCCGGTGGCTGCACGTTAAGAACAAATTTTGTATCGCACCAAAACAAATTACATCTATAAAATAAAAGGAAGGTTGGCATAAAAGTTAACAGTCTAGCAGATAAATGCACCACCAGAAGTTCAGAAGCTCAGTTCATTTGACCCGACTGTTACGTTTTCATGCTGTATTTTCCGATGGAGCACCATAACCTTCGCCTTCAGTTCTCGTAGGCTCCTGAACAACATAGCAAATTTCCGAGAGTCTGGTTTCAAAACCATGCATATCTTGACAACATCGAACAATGTCTCTCCTTGTTTCACAAAGGGTCTCTGTTAGGGAATGGACTTGTGTCTGGAGCGCAGATACAACATTGTTTTGAGCTTGCATATCTTGATCATGAGGCAGTTTGGACGAGATTGCCTTAACAACCAAGCCAGTATTACGCAGGAATGTGCTTTTGGCACT
This sequence comes from Secale cereale, assembly GCA_902687465.1. NCBI lineage: Eukaryota > Viridiplantae > Streptophyta > Magnoliopsida > Poales > Poaceae > Secale > Secale cereale. The sequence goes on along the minus strand of LR738714.1, from coordinate 94,508,100 downwards.
GTTAGTGGACAGGTACTGACCCACTGCAGCAAGAGCTGACATTGCGGTTATAGTTGCCTCGCCACCTTCAGAAGGTGGCGGTTCCACCATTTCCATAGCTCGCTGAAAAGTTGAGGTTTTACATTAGTAGGACCAGAGCGGAAGATATTAAGGAGGCAACAAAACCAAACAAAATAGCTTTGGCCTATATACACAACTTATTCTGGTGAACCCATGTAAAATAATAGTTGTATTTTATTGCAAAGTACATAATAAAACCAGGTTCCAAACATATGACCATGTACCATCGCTAATGTATTGTCTATTTCTTCACATTGTATTGAGGGCGAAGGATAAAGAGACGAAGTTTATAATACGTAAGCATAGTATGACATCATTCATATCACAAAACAACTGAGAACAGACAAACAGGCAATTGTAACGTTGTGTGGGCAAGTCCAGCACGGAACTAGTTTACAGATCAAGATCAAAAGAACATCACTCCTCTGTTTTAAACCTTGTAAGGTGCAATGATACGCTAAGAAAATTGTGTATAAAATTGAAAAGAGTAATAGACATTGGCTGCATACCATGCAGTTCAAGGCACAAGTCAGAGTTAGTAGTAGTTAAAATGCATGAGGATTAAGTACTTACAACAGCGGCTTTGACTGGTGTAGTCATGCCCTTCTTCTTGCTGGTGTGACAGTCCTTCAAGATTTCCACATCATTTGGTTCAGGTACTTTTTGGTCCTTGCGAGCTTTCCTCTGCATTTGGGACAAGTCAGTATAGATCTGATAATATGGTACAACAAAAAGAGTGAATCATCAGCTAATTACAAGAGCCTCGCAGTGTGCAATATAGCTACGAGATCCAGTCGTCTGTTGGAAGTTCACTTTCGTACGGTTGGCCTTGTTCTTTGAACAGTTCACCTACAAGAAGATAGATTTGTGTGGCACATGTATAAATAGGACTTCAACATGTGATCTGATCACATATATATGTAATGTACCTGATACTTCGGATCGTACCAGTGTTTAACAAGGCCTCTCCAGTCTTCATCAGATATATTTTCCACTGGAGATGTTTGGGCAAGTTCACTGTTAGCCGTGCCTTCAAAGTGAGTTTTCCTCAAGTTATACCGATACTGTCGCAGAGCAGACTTGAAAACATGGGTGCAGGCTTGTCTGGTTGCATCATCTTGGCTATCCAACTTGAACCTCATCTGTTGAAAATCATGTGAGTCTCATTATCAGCAACCTAGAAAGTATTGGATAGAGCAAGACGATATTACTAGTTTCCATACATAACCATACTTACAGATAAATGGTCGAGAAAGGTGTTGAACTGGGTTTCGTCTTTGTCATTCCTGTATTGAGTCCATGTTGGAAGGATACGTACATGACACCTAACAGCAACCGCTATCAGCATCACGTGGCTTTTCTAAACCTGCCTCAAAACGGATCTCCATCCTTCCTCCTCTAGATTTAGTTAACCTACGACAGAGCTTCACTAAGCACTACGGAGGAGGAAGTGGTGTAGGAGGGTGGAGGGCTGCACTAGGGGGAAGGGTGCGGCCACCCTCCCACCCCCTCTATATATAGGCTGGAGGGGGGAGCCCCCCTAGATGCATCTAGAGTGGGGCGGCGGCCCAGGGGGGAGACTTTCCCCCCAAGTTGGTGGGGGCACCCCACTGAAAGGATCGAGAAGAGATGTCTAGAGGGGGGGGGGGGTGAATAGACTCTTAGCAAGACAAGTGGCTGATTTTAATTTCTTCAAGTTGAGGTGGAGATTTAGCACATGTTTAAACATTCACAATACATATCAAGCATGCATGACAAGAGTATATGGGTAGTAAAGCATGAAACTTTGACTACTTGACCAAATAAAAACCTAGCCTTTTCCCAATTTTGAGTCTTGGCAGATTTTAGCAATTTTGCACAAGTCAAGCAATCAACCTATACATGCAATTCTAAGAGTGTAGCAGCGGAATGTAAAGCAATTCCATATGAAGGTAAAGGGAGGAGTTTGAGGGAGCAAATGCAATGTAGACATGGAGATTTTTTACGCGTGGTTCCGATAGGGGGTGCTATCGTACATCCACGTTGATGGAGACTTCAACCCACGAAGGGTAACGGCTGCGTGAGTCCACGGAGGGCTCCACCCACGAAGGGTCCACGAAGAAGCAACCTTGTGTATCCCACCATGGCCATCGCCCAAGAAGGACTTGCCTCACTAGGGTAGATCTTCACAAAGTAGGCGATCTCCTTGCCCATACAAACACCTTGTTCAACTCCACAATCTTGACGGAGGCTCCCAAGTGACACCTAACCAATCTAGGAGACACCACTCTCCAAAAGGTAATCGACAGTGTGTTGATGATGAACTCCTTGCTCTTGTGCTTCAAATGATAGTCTCCCAACACTAAACTCTCTCTCACAGATTTGGATTTGGTGGAAAGATGATTTGAGTGGAAAGCAACTTGGGGAAGGCTAGAGATCAAGATTCATATGGTAGGAATGGAATATCTTGGTCTCAACACATGAGTAGGTGGTTCTCTCTCAGAACAGTGAGCAATGGAAGTGTAGGTTTGTTCTGATGGCTCTCTCCACGAATGAAGATTGGGTGGAGGGGTATATATAGCCTCCACACAAAATCTAACCGTTACACACAACTTACCAAACTCGGTGGGACCGAATCATGAAACTCGGTCAGACCGATTTAGTTCATAATGTGACCATTAGGCATTTCGGTGGGACCGATATGATCAACTCGGTAGGACCGATTTCATTAGGGTTAGGGAATAACGTAATCTTGGTGAGACCGATTACACTAACTCGGTAGGACCGATTTTGGTAATAAGCTAACCAGAGAGTTGGTCAGGCAAACTCGGTGGGACCGATTTGCTCATTTCGGTGAGACTGAAATGTTACAAAAAGGCAACAGAGAGTTTGCAATACTAACTCGGTGAGACCGATTCTCACATGTCAGGACCCCGATCCTAAGTCGCACCGATCTAGCTTGTAACACGTCATATCACTCTGCGGCCTCACGCACGGTATCACCACGGGTGCCACCTGACCTGGCCCGGGACCGTTTGCGCATTTTGGCACACGTATATGACAGTGTCGCTAGCATCCATATGACAGAGAACCCGGGCCGACATGGCTAGTTATAAACCAAAAGTGGCACTAAATTATAGAGACATACATCCATGACCCAGCAACGAACGTGTTGGTCATCAACGTATGAACCCAAGTCGTAGCAAGCTACATGGACTTAAAGGAACAACGCGTGACATTTCCCCTAAGGGACAGACACAGGAACGAAGAAGGACACATGCCGGCCAGCCTACCTGTTCCGAGCAGTAGCAAGCTACCAAGGCTCAGTGGAAGCACTAGGAGGCATTTCCATGTAAGATAGGCTACCAAAGGAAAACATCTAGGTGTCGGATCCCACACATACCAAGCATTTCAATCATACACACAATATGCTCAATATGTGCAAATACAACATTGCATCAAAACAGAACTCTATGACTCAAAGTACTTTATTTAAGAGGCTCCGAAGAGCCATACATACAGGTAGGGGTCACATGACCCAACACTCAAGTCATACAATCATACAAGCACAAGCGGAAGCTAACATGTCTGAGTATAGACAACTTGGAAATAAAACAGGCTTGGTATAGCCTGACTATCTACAAGGTCGTTCACAAGCTCAGGATCTCCGTCTGGGTAGCAAGCTACTCGTCGACGTCAACGTCTATGTAAAACCCATGAGAAGGGGCAGGGTTCTCCTCTGCAATAGTTATTAAGCAAACATGAGTACAAAGGTACTCAGCAAGTCTTACAACAGAACCTATCATACATGCATCATTATAAACAAGGGTAGTGGAGTTCATAGCAGCAAGCCAGCTTTGACTCTTGGCTAACCTATACTACGACTCTCAACAGATTGCAAGATAAGACAACGTACACGAGTCCTCTACTCACCACAACAATACACCACCATGGACCCTCTTCCGTCATCCTACGGAAGGGCCATCCACGGCACTCACACTTGTCTTGAGGCTTTTAGTAGTATCCATCAACGAGTCTATGAACTATATAAGTAACCAAGTAGTCCGTACCGCGAACAACGGCTATTCGAATAGATTGGTAACCCTGCAGGGGTGTACTTTTTCACACATGTTTCCACCACTTAGCGTATGCACACGACATGTGCTCGGCAGACTTCAAGCGAAAGCCGACGTGGGTGTAGACCATGACCTAACCAACCACTCAAGTCTCTCGACAACTTTATCGCCTATTTGGGTTCCATCCGTGGGGAGATCCGGCCGGGGTGTCACTCACGGCCCCAAACGATGTGTATAGGGTTCCCGAGTCACCAAACAGGCGACCGGTACACCGTGCCACGTACCTGCCGCATCACAGCCCACCCCGAGGGTCAGCGCTGTGCACGACCACCAGTAAACTACAAACACCAGAAACTAGTTGCAACTCCTGGACAGAGAACAAGGGCAGTCAATAAGTCGAGCGGGGTCATATTTCAGGGCCCAATGTGTGGTAGTAGCTGTAACTTGAACCACACATACAGATCTCGGGTCCTATGGACGGTTCCAATGAAACAACCAACCATGTACTCCTACATGGCCTTTCATCGATACCTTTACCAACCATGTTCCACACTTCCCTCTCTTTACTGGGTATGATTATTTCACTCTGGTCCATCACCCAGATGAACCAGACCTGACACAACTCTAAGCATAGCAGGCAACATAAACAAATAGCATGGTGGAACACACATCACATGGCTCAATCAACTGCTAGACATGCTAGTGGGTTTCAACTATTTACTATGGCAATGACAGGTCATGCAAGGAATAGGGTTCAACTACCCCAGCAAGTAGCAGTTCACACGCTGTTGCCTTAATGCAGTAAAAGAGAGCAGGAGGGAGAAGATGGGTTTCTATCGGAATGATCAATGGTTGCTTGCCTAATAGAGTGGTTGTCGGGTACTGCTCTTCAGTTGGATACGTAGAAGTATCCTCGGGAGTAGGACCTACCACGGTGAATACTGGCGATACAATCAATAAGCAAACAAATGCAACAATATGATGCATGCTCATGATATGGCAAGATGAATGTGTTTTGGGCTAATGCAACTATAAACAGAAGGGTTTGAGCCCTTTTGAATCAAAGATTCAAATGTATACTCAAACTATTATTTAATAAAGTGCATTATCATGTTTTTATGTGAACATCAAGGTGAACTTTCTCAAACATGCATGAAACCAGTGCCATTGGAAAGATTGGATTTTTCTGATCAATTTTCATATATAAATCTTTTCCATCTGAGCTACTATTGAATTTATATGATTTTTTTTAAAGTTTAAAGCATTTTCTGGAATTTCCTGAATTGTTTTAAATATTATAATCCGAGAAAATCATTTACTGTGTCAGCATGACATCATACTGACGTCAGCAGGTCAACAGACCTGGTCCAAGTCAAACCTGACCGGTGGGTCTCGCATGTCAGTGTCACAGAGGCTAATCCTGGTCAAAACTGGGGCTGACTGGGTTTGACCATGCGGTGGGGCCCACTGTCAGTGGCTATGGTGGTTGAACTAAAACGTCATTAGTCCCTAACTAAGTGGCCACGTCAGCCCGCCGGAGTTTGGCCGGCGGCGACCAATTCGTGCGGCGGTGGCTCGCCGGAGTTGCTCGGAACGGCGCTACAGGCTGCGGTTTGCAACGGGGTTTGGTCCTACGGCGAGCTAGAGCTCATGCGCATCTAGTGGTGGTGGTGGCTGGAGCTAGGGTGGCTGGAGCTCGCCGGAGCAGAGCTCGTGGCGGTGGCCGGAGCTCGGGCATCATCGGGTTAGGCGTTGCGGGGCACGGGCAAGCAAGGGGAGGGGCTCAACGGCATCCTGGTGAGGTCAGGAGCACGATGAAGCACTCGGGCGTGTCCAAGGCCCACTAGAACGACGGCGGCGACGAGGGCGCCGGCGGTGAGCTCGGGGTCTTGCGAAATCGCGGCTACAAGACGTAATCGAGCTCAGGGAGAGGGGGGTTCGACGTGTGAGCTCACAACGGTCGCAGAGGGTGTCTACACAGGCTTGGGGAAGGTCGGGCGGCGACGTACGGGCGCCGGCGATCTCCGGTGCCGATGGTTGAAGACGACGGCGAGGACGGCGCTACGGGGCTTCCGGTGTCGTGTGCGTTGGTGGAGAGCTTCAGGGCGACGTGGCGAAGCCGATGGGTGTGTCGGGGAGGCGAGGTGGTGGCTTAGGGCGCGGTGGCAGCGAACGACGACGATGAGCCCGCTCGGTGGAGCTCGGCGGAGAGGGATAGAGGAGGGGGAGGACACGGGGAAGAGTGAGGGAGGAGCCAGGAGGTGCGTGGCGACGCATAGGAGCGTCGAGGCGTCGGGGGACGCAGGCAGCCATGCAGGAGGTGGCCGGACGCGTGCGTGCACGCTGCGGCCACGCGCCCCGTCCTCCTGGCGAGAGGAGGGGGACGACTGGCGGGCGCCAGCGGGCTGGGCCGTGCTGGGCCAAGCCAGGTAAGTGGCCCAAGTGAGTGGCTGTCCCCCTTTCTCTTTCTTTTTTCTATTTTCTTTCTGTTTTGTTTCTTTTGCAACTTTGTTGAATTAATAAAAATGCTAGAACATTTTTATAACTCATAGAACTAGTCATGCCCACTGTATATAATATGAACAGTATGGAACATTTTAGTTTATGATTATTTGGGCACATAAAATATTTTATAGCATTTAAATGCCCAAATGCAATTACAATATGAATTAATCCAGAGACCTTTGGATGTCCTAGAAAATTGTGCACCATTTTTGGCAGAGGTTTAAGACCAAGGCGAAGATGATGAACATTTTTGAAGGGCATTTTGGGTACATTGGAAAGATTTTATTAAACCCTAGTTGTTAGAAGAGGGGTGCTGGGGTTTCTATCATTCCCATTTCAAGTTTCTGTGGAAAATAAACATGATGCGCACTCTAGCTAGTCCTAATGCAAGCATTGACTATGGATGTGACAACTCACCCCCACTCAAAAGAATCACGTCCCGAGATTCGGGTTCCTCCGGAAAAAGGGCGGGGTACTCAAGTCGAAGACGATCCTCCCTTTCCCAAGTAGCTTCACTCTCGGAATGATGTGACCATTGAACCTTGAGAAACTTGATATTACGACGTCGAGTGGTACGCTCGGTTTGATCAAGAATACGGACGAGGTATTCTCGATATGTGAGATTGTCCTGGAGATCAAGCGTTTTGTGGTCCACTCCGCGGATAGGATCCGAGAAGCAACGCCTGAGTTGAGAAACGTGGAAGACATCATGAACTCTGGAAAGGTGCGGCGGTATTTCCAATTGGTAGGCAACTTCTCCTCGTTTGGCAAGAATGCGAAAAGGACCGATGTAACGAGGAGCCAATTTGCCTTTGATACCGAAGCGATGGGTTCCCTTAAGAGGGGTAACCCGAAGGTAAGCCCTATCGCCGACTTCAAAAGTCGCAGCCTTATGATGATTATCATATTGGCTCTTCTGGCGAGACTGGGCTGTTTTCAATTTCTCACGAACGATGCGAACTTGCTCTTCTACTTCCTGGATCATATCCGGACCAAAGAATTGTCTTTCCCCGGTTTCTGACCAGTTAAGAGGCGTTTGACATCTTCGTCCATATAGAACTTCGAAGGAAGCCTTGCCCAAGCTGGCTTGATAACTATTGTTATAAGCAAATTCGGCGAATGGAAGACACTTCTCCCAATCCATACCGAAAGAGATGACAGAGGCTCGAAGCATATCTTCCAGAATTTGATTGACTCGTTCCACTTGATCACTTGACTAAGGATTAAAGGCGGTGCTAAAAGAGACATGAGTCCCCATAGCATTCTGGAAACTTTCCCAAAATTGTGAAGTGAAAAGACTTCCACGGTCTGAGTTAATTTCCAACGTCACACCATGAAGTGATACTATCCGAGAGATATACAAGTCTGCTAGCTGGCTAGCGGTTATACTCTCTCGAACAGGCAGGAAGTGGGCTACTTTGGAGAGGCGGTCGATAACGACGAAGATAGCATTATTCCCTTTCCTGGTCTTGGGAAACCCGGTAATGAAGTCCATACCAATCTTGTCCCATTTCCATTCAGGAATAGCTAAAGGTTGAAGGGTGCCAGCAGGCCGTTGATGTTCTGCTTTGACTCGGCGACAAACGTCGCTGTTAGCAATGAACTGAGCGATTTCTCCCTTCATCCTAGACTACCAGAACCTCTGGCGTAGGTCCTGATACATTTTGGTACTACCGGGATGAATTGTGAGAGGAGATTCATGAGCCTCCTTAAGAATCAGCTGCCGTAGATGTTGGTTCTTGGGAACCACTAAACGGTTCTCGAAGAAGACAACACCTCGATCATCCATAGAGAAACTTTTAGCAGCTCCGCTAGCAATGCTCTCCTGGAGTTGGGATATACCCTTATCACGCTTCTGGGCAGCTATGATTTGATCCGTAAGGGTAGGTTTCGCCACCAAGGTGGAAAGGAATCCTCGAGGAACAATGTGAAGGTTAAGCTTACGAAATTCCTCGTGGAGAAGTGGTTGCCCTTGTTGCAACATTAGGTTGTTACAATAAGACTTACGACTTAGTGCATCAGCCATGACATTGGCCTTCCCAGGGGTGTAAGTGATTCCTAAGTCGTAATCTGTGAGCAACTCAACCCAACGTCTTTGCCTGAGATTCAAATTCGATTGGGTGAAGATGTATTTCAGGCTTTGGTGATCAGTGAAGATTTCATAGCGATTACCGAGAAGGTAATGTTGCCATGTTTTGAGTGCGTGGACTACAGCTGCAAGCTCTAGATCATGTGTAGGATAGTTATCCTCACGTGGACGCAACTGTCGAGATGCGTATGCGATCACTTGACGATCTTGCATGAGTATGCAACCTAGTCCTTGTCGCGAGGCGTCGCAATAGATAATAAAGTCCTTGGAAAAGTCTGGTGGTACCAGCACGGGTGCAGATGTCAGGTGTCTTTTTAGTTCCTGAAAGCTGGACTTGCACTATGGGGTCCACTCGAACCTTATATCTTTCTTGAGGAGTTCAGTTAGATGTTTAGCAACCTTGGAGAAATTCTCGACGAAGCGTCGGCAATAGCTCGCTAAGCCAAGGAAACTCCTAACTTGCTTGATCGATTCAGGAGGAGTCCAATCAAGGACGGCCTGAACTCGCTCGGGATTGACAGCAATACCCTTACCAGAGATTACATGACCCAGATAGGTTACTTCTGGCAACCAGAATTCACACTTGGAGAATTTGGCATAAAGGCGGTGCTCTCAAAGTTTCGTCAATACCAGCCTTAGATGTTCGGCATGATCTTCCTTGTTCTTGGAGTAGATGAGTATATCATCGAGGTATACCACGACGAATTTATCCAAGTACTCCATGAATATAGAATTCATTAACCGGGAGAAAGTGGCTGCGGCATTGGTTAATCCGAAGGACATGACGGTGTACTCGTATTGGCCATAACGAGTAACAAAGACCGTCTTGGGAATGTCCCCGTTCTTGATTTTGATTTGATGGTAGCCCAACCTCAAATCCATTTTGGAAAAGACCGAGGATCCAGCAAGCTCATCATACAGGTCGTTGATCCTAGGGAGCAGATACTTGTTCTTTATGGTGACTAGATTGACAGGTCGATAATCTACAACCATCTGTTCCGTTCCATCCTTCTTCTTAATGAAGAGGACGGGACAAGCCCAGGGAGAAGAACTAGGACGGATGAAACCCTTTTTCAAGGACTCATCGAGTTGTTTCTTAATCTCAGCTAATTCTAGGGGTGCCATCTTATAGGGTCTCCTAGAGATTGGGACAGTTCCTAGAACAAGATCTATCACGAACTCGACATCTCTGTCAGGTGGAACACCTAGCAGTTCTTCTGGAAAGACATCCGGAAAATCACGGACTACCGGAATATCTTCGAGTTCTAGTAGGGGACTGGAATTAAGAGAGTAGAGCTGACGCTCAGCCAACCGGGTCAAGACATTGACTGTCTTGGCTGATGGGTGTGTAAGTTGAACGGTCCTAGTGTAGCAATCAATCTGGGCGTAATGAGCTGTCATCTAGTCCATACCCAAGATGATGTTTATGTCCGAGGACTTGAGAGCGATTAGTGATGCAAGGAAAACAAGTCTATCGACAAGAATTTCATTCCCATGGCTTACCCTAGAGGTTTGCCACTTTGAACCAGGAGTTTGAATAACCATGGAAGTGGGCATGTGTCAGTGTATTTGGATCGACACCTATGGGATCACAAGAATCCCTACTACGGTTGCGGGGCGCGGGGTTGAGAGAAGAGCAGATCTAACAGTTAGCACACGGTTCCTTTACCCAGGTTCGGGCCGCAAAGATGCGTAAAACCCTACTCCTGCTTTGGTGGATTATATGTTTGTGTTCTTCAGCTAGTGAGGAGCTCCAAAAGAGTCGTGAGGAGTTCTAAAAAGCCGAATCCTTCTCCTGGTCTCCTCGGGCCTCCTTTTATAGGAAAAGGGGTTGCCACAATGGCACACAGGAGGTGGAAAGGGTACAGCGATGCGAGGTTATCCCTCACATTACAGGACAAGGCGCATTTAATGCGCTTAGCTTAGGTGTCCTCGCTTTATCGGGGACGAGGGGAGACGTTCGTCTTGTCCGTCGCCGCTCCTCCTTGTGTTGACACGCGCCCTGGCTAGCGGTGCCTGAGGTGCCATGTAGGCGGGCAGGCACCTGAGGTGGCGCAACGGCGGGTCTCCACGGAGATCTGCATGTTGCCACGCAGGAGCCTGCCCAGCTGGTTGGGTCGGCAGCTGCACGGGCGGTTGAAACTCAGTTGGTGCGGGCCTGATGGTGGCCCTGCGGGTGTCCTCGGCAAGGGCCTTGCCGGGGCCCCGGCAAGGGTCTTTTCGCGGCGCCTGCTGTCATCCCCGGCAAGGTGCTTGCCGGAGGCCTTGTGGTTCTCCTTGGCTGGGATCCCGCCAAGGGTCGTCTTCTTCTTAGCTTGTATCTGATCTTGGATGTCTTCACAAAGATCTACATGCCACCACGGGGATGCCGCCCGAATCCTTGCCCCATGGGGACAGTGGACTCAAGGGTGATCTGCTCCGTAGGTGTGGGGCGAATCGCCACGGCAAGGGTCTTGCCGGGGCTGCTTAGAACCAGCCCCCGGCAAGGACCTTGCCGGGGGATCCCGCTTCGTCCCCTTTGCTCTTTGTGGTCTTTGGCTTTGGGCTTCAGTCTCCATCGAGCTTCGTTCTTACCCTGGCTCACCTCCCTGGCCATGCTTGGTGTGGTGGTGCCCGTGGCTCAGACTGCCCGTGCACAGTCATAGGGGTAAAAGTGTGCCCCTCTTTTTGTACACACACATGAGCCCCCGGGCCTGGGCCACACATGAACGCGACGCATTTTTGGGCCAGGCCCAGAACGGTGCGCGGGCAGGCGGGGCGGTTTTCACCGTGGTAAAATTTTCCAAGCGTTGTGCCTCCCATGATCCGCGCGCACGGCGTGGGGTGGAGGGGCGTGCGTGACGTGGGTGGCATGCGTGGGGCGGTTTCCGTAGGCATGCGTCATGTAACACCCCAAAATTTTTGCCCTTGTTTTAATAATGAGAATTTGACCAGGAGTTTCAACTTTTGTTCTTCTGGGTTTTTCTTTGATTTTCAAAGCCTCCCTTCTTTTGTTGTTATGGAGTTTGCCCTAGTGCAAAGTTCTTGGTATGTTGTTTGGACTTAATTGCCCTAACCAAGAATGACAATCTCCCTTTCAATAGGTTCTTTTGCATTATTATTTTCTCCTTAAGTTATATTGATTATAGGGTTTTTCTTCTGCTTCAAAGCCCCTTTTGCACTGCACCCCTTTGATGGAATTATCCAAAAATTCCACCAAAATTCAGGGATGTCAGGTGAAGCCCCTACATCACTTCCATGCAAAAATCCTTGGGTATCCTTTGGAAAAGTTGAGCAAAACATCCTCTTTTGCTCTCTGGTCCAGAATGTCACTTTCTGCTATAGCCCTATTCTAACTAGCTCCATTGGCCTTGAACTTTTTCCAACTTATTGTCCTTCCTACCAAACCCTTAAGTCCAGGAGATTGGAGCATTTGGATCATCTTTGGTCCATGTAAATGTGCCCTTTTTCTTCTGTCCATAACTGTAGTTTGGCAACTTGCACTAACAAGTTTCTCAAAATGGCCAACTGACCTTACCACTCTCTTTAACACCCAAAGAGAACCCAACCTGGAGTTTCTGGCCACCCCAAGAAATGCCTAGAGGCTTCTCGCATTTTGTCAAACACCTTGCATGCATGGTCAGTTTTGACATGGTTTCTGGTTTGTGCAATGGACCAGCTTGCTTTGCCTAAACAGTATGTCCACTAAGTTCCTAGCTAACCCTAATCCAGGCCTGCTAAACCCCAGCCTCTCCTATGCCTCCTAGCACTTGCTGGCATTTCATCGAGCACATGATGAGCGTGCGCTGGGCGCGCCCAGAGCGTGCATATTGCACGTGTGTGCGCCCGAGCCGCCGCGTCGCGCCCCTGGCCCCAACTCGCCTGCAGAACCGCGCCCGGCCTCATCCGCACACCAGAACACTCCAAGCCGCCCCTGGGACTCCACAGCGCCATCGTCAGAGCTCGTTTGGCGGCACGCCGGCGGTCACAATGGACCTCTGCCATGGTCGGCACCGCCTAGGCCACACGCGCTCGCCAGCTGCCCCTTGGAGCAGTGCGAGCTTATCCGCAAGCTCGTTTGCAAGCACTCGTCGCCGCCACGTCCCTCTGCAGCTACAGAATGGCGGTCGCCGGTGATCTTATCCACGGCCGCCGCGAACCGCCATGACTGCACTATTTAAGAGACCCCCGAGCTCGTCTGAGCCCGCAGGCAACCTCAGGACACCTCCATGAAGCTCCCCTAGCCCGCAATCGTCACGGAGAAGCCGTCTTCCCCGTCTCCGGTCAGCTCGGCCGCCGCCTCATCCTGGTCCATTCCGACGTGTCCAACGCCTCCCCTGCCCTTCCGACTCCACCGTTCGACTCCACGTGATCATATGGAACTGCCCAGCCCCTCAACCGCAGCCAAGAACCACCACAGGCTAAACCCCTAAATCCACCGAAGCCTTCTCCGCCGCGGAGCTCGCCGCCGGCGACACCCTCCAACTCAGGCAACCCAACGACCACCGGGAGGACCGCCCCGGTCTGGCGGACCCATTCCTGCCCTCGGATTCCCTCGAGGAGCCTCCGTTCGCCGGCGACGATCGCCGGAGTCCCACCTCCGCTCGGGCAGAAGAAGAGGAGGGAGAGGCGACTGGTCAAACCTGACCAGTGGCCCCCGTGGACCCACTGTCAGTGACCCAGCCCTGCCTCCACGCGTTTTAAGTGAAGGCGTAAACTCCCAAGTACGTCCCCTCACATCGAATACGCATTCTTCTCGAAACGTTTTCTTTTCTGTTATATTTTAAAAAACAGAGTTTGACTGAAACTTTGACTGGCGTTAACTTTTTAAATACAAATCCAAATGAATTGATTCTTTTTCTATTATTCCTCAAATTTGGTCTAGTTTATTTTCAAATTTATTTGAAAATTTTCCAAACAACTTTTTTGTGCTGTTTTGAGTCTATGCATTGATTTCGTATTCTTTCTAATAGGATTTTGAAGAGGGAGAAAACCTCCCAAGAGTTTTGGAATGCAATTCTTCCCCCCTCTACTTGAAGGCAAGCATTTTTGAACCCTGTTCTAATGCTTATGAGTGTCATTGATACGATTGCAACGTCACCTCAAAATGGACGCATTTCTTTTCTTTTTTATATGTGATGATATGATCATACCCATGAGTGGATGAGGTAAACCTCTTGCTGTGGATAATAAATAGGCATGACGGTAATCCCCCTCGTATGCCTCCCATGCCTAACGGAAGAAAACCGTGAAAGTCATTGTCTTGAGTAATCCCGAGCTTGTCGCTAGCTCCTCGTTGAGACGGTGGAGTCCGGTATGGCTTGATGAGGCAGGACAAGCGGTGATTCCGGCTGTTGTTGTGGAATATATTAATTGTACTAAACATACCAGCGATGCTTGAACCTCCTGAGTCAACCATAGATCGAGTCTTGTCCCAGTAACCCTCATACTTGTTTCGTGCTACCACGTGTCCCTACTACAGGTAGGGTACGGTTCAGTAAATTGTTGACCCCTGTTCTAGCACACACCGTACAGAGAGGCCATGGTGGAAGATACCGGCTGCATCCGGTAGGCATGCCACCTAGTCCGGGGGCATGGGTGTTTCGGTTGAAGCCTAAGGGGATAGCTTCCCCGGTTTGCACGCGTTATAAATTTTGTAATCCCATGCTAGTCGAGGTTGTAGCCTCCCCACTTAGAGTTTGGCTTGACAAGTGTCGTGGGTGATTCCAGACACCGGTAAGTTAAGCTGGTGTGTGTGGTCAGATGTGTCTTCAAATTAAAAGACCGTAGATGGAATTAGTCCAGAGGGACTAAAGGAATCCGTTATTCGTGGGTAAAGAGTACACCCTCTGCAGAGATTAAATCTATTCGAATAGCCGTGTCCCTGGGTTAGGACTACAATCTGGGAAGAGTCAAGTGTCGGTCTTAGCGTCAGTCTTCGAAGGAGAAACTGCTAAAAACCAGAACATTGATTATGAAGTGTGGTATATGGTGACATTGATTATGATTGTGAACTAACCATTTGTATTATTTAAATTAATGAGTATCCCTGGGATGGTTCTACCTCCTGGATATTCACTGTCAATTATCCTTCTTTATAAGCCCTTTATGTGATGTCGCTCAGACGTCCGACTGTGGCATTTTGTTATTTATTTTTCTTTATAAGCCCTTTATGTGATGTCGCTCAAACGTCCGACTGTGGCATTTTGTTATTTATTTTTCTTTATAAGCCCTTTATGTGATGTCGCTCAGACGTCCGACTGTGGCATTTTATTATTTACTTTTATTTATAAGCCCTTTATGTGATGTCGCTCAGACGTCCGACTATGGCATTTTGTTATTTACTTTTCTTTATAAGCCCTTTATGTGATGTCGCTCAGACGTCCGACTGTGGCATTTTGTTTATTTATTTTATTTTCGCTACCTGATTGCATTATGCATCTTTATACAAATGACCTACTAGAAATATGCACTGTCACATCACAATTAACATCGTGATTCATCTTATAATTTCGAACATGATTTTATTTCACCCATTTTCATAATGTTTGCGAGTACATTCAAAGTACTCACTGGCTTGTCCCTGGCTATTGTCTTGGCCAGATTCCTTGCATGGAGAGGAGCGTTGCAACGACTACCCGGAACCTATGCAACTGTGATAGCAGCCTCGCGAAGATAGGAGTTAACCCGGTCAGCTGTTCCCGTGGGAAATGGAGTCCCACAGACGCCGACAAATCACCGACAGCTTCCGCCATCAGCCACTAGAAACCTTGTGTTGTACTCACAGGCCAGAATGGTCTTGTACTACATATCTTGTACTTGCTTGGAATTTTTGTATCAAGTGGTGCCTCATCAGCTAACAGTAATCCTGGGGCTGGTGAGCACAAGGGCCATTTTTGGGAATTTAATATCCCAAAAATCCGGTCCTGACATGTCACGTCACAGTAAATGCGAAAGGAGGCGGCTTCGCGCCTTCCCCGTAAACGGTGGGAGGCGTGGAGGCGCGGCCCATTTACTGAATGGGGCCGAGGCGCGGTCGTCAAGGCATCCACTCCCCACGATCACGGGGTGGGGAGAGGTCGCCTCACCCGTCCCCTCGGTTCTGCGCGTCCACCACGTGCCCTCCATGCGTTTGAGGTGGCGAACAGTGGAGGCGGGAAACCGAGCCGTCGCTGGTTGGGGCGGCGGGTCGGTCCCGGCCCCCTCGCCTTCTGCGTCTTGATTAGCCGAGCGGGGCGGTCGAGCTCCAACCCCGCCCCTTTATAAAGAGCGGAGGCAAGGGACGGCGCCCCGCATTCCTCCATCTTCTTTCTCCTTCAGCTTCTGCTCCTTTCTTCTGTTCGCCATGGAGAGAGGAAATCCCGGCTCTTCAACGGTGGCGGCGAGGGTCGTCGCTCAACAACGTGTCCCTCCTTCTCCTGCACCTACGGTGGCAGAGCCGACCACGAGGGAGAGAGGGAGGGGGTGAGGCCGTGGGCGAGGCCGGGGCGCTCGGGGAAGAGGAGGACGGGGCGGCCCGCCGGCCTCGCCCCCGCCTGTAGCCCCTCCTCCAATGGAAGGCCATATTGGGGATGACCCTTGCAAGTTCTTCGTCAGGTTGCGGCGGCCACCGCGCCGTCGCCTTCGTCTCCCAACCCCATTTGCACGGGAAATGGAGGTGGATCCGCCGGAGTCGCTGCGGCTGTACATGAGGGGCTGCGGGATCAGCGGCACGCGGGTCCGCGTCGACTTCCACGCTCCTCATGTGATGTATCTTCGTCAAGGATGGAAGACTTTCGCCCGTATCCACAGCCTGACAGATGGGCTCACCCTCCATTTCAAGCTGATGGAGGACGGCCATCTCTCCGTCAAGGTCTTGAGGCTTTTTGGGACTCGCGCAAGGTGCTGCGTGGAGAGCTCCTCCGATGAAGAAGACTCCTCCTCGAACGAGGGTGACGAGGAGGACAGCGGCAGCGACGACGAGGGTGGTGGACGATAGGATGACGGGTCCGACTATGTGTCGGGCGCCGCTCTTGGTGGCACCGGCGACCCCATCATCCGCGTCGCCGGCTCCTTGAACTTCTCGGGGCCGTCTCCTTGGCGGCTGGCGTAGGGAGGCTGCGGAAGAGGAAGAGGAAGAAGGCGGGCGGCTAGGTCGTCATGTCGAAGTACGCGGGCACTGACGCCTTCGAAGCGTACTGACGTCCTGCCGCCTCTTCTTCGAGCTCTGCCTCCGGCGCCGTCATCACCATCCAGCCCTTGGGCGGCCACCGAGATGTCCTCTTGGTGTCTTCTGCCACCCGTAGCTCGCCTAGGCGCCCCTTTTTCCCTTTTTCGCCTCCTTGACCTACCTCCTGAAGAGAGGGACAAGAAAGGCGTTACGGGCATCTTATCTCTTTTTAGTTTGTAAGCCTTCGGGCATCTGTTAAGTTTAAAACTTGTAATCTCCTTGTTCATGTTTTTCATTCCCTATGGACTGTACATGAGTGGAATGTTTTTAATGAAAAAGGAATGTTTGCCGGGTCATTTGTTCGCAGGTAGAACCCACAACAGGGAATAAATCCCTGATATCTCTAAGATAAACATTCTCTTGCCCGGCAACAGGCCTTGCCATCTTCCTACTTCGCTCGACCTTTCTCACGCCCTTGGCGGAGGCAGGGATGAAGTGGTCTTAGGCTCCTCGTCTCACCTTTTTGCTACCGTGACTATGACCAAACTTAGTCCCAGGAACGAGCCCTAGGGCCTAGAGTTATGGGAGCACGGTAGCTTAAGGAAGAGAACGAGGTTTCACATACCTCAGTCCATAATGGAATGCATGATAGGGGACGAAGAACTTATCTGAAGCTGCAGCCCCCGGCAACCCTGGTTCGCCGTGGGTGAATCTTTGCTCTTGCAGCCCCCGGCAGCACTGGCTTGCCGAGGCCTTGATGCTGATCCATTCCTCTTTCTTCTCCCCATGTGGCCTCGGCAAGGATGTCTGTGCGTCCTGTGAACCAAAGGAGATAGAGAAAAGACAAAGAGACGCAAACTCGACCTCTAAGCTAGGGGTTAGCCGCCGCTAAGCACTATCAACCCTAACCAAGGACGAGACTCGACTCAGCATGCATGCTATAACTTAGGGCGCCAGCGCTTCATTTATTTATGCTCAAGGTCTGCGCCTGGCTTTGTACAAAGGGTTACATGCCTTGCCGGCAAGGCTTGTACAAAAGGGTGGCTTGTCGAGGGGCCCGGTAAGCCGTGCCTTATGGGTAAAACTTGCGAAGATGCTCAATGTTCCAGGAATTGCTCACCGGAATGGCATCTTCGGTCTCCAGGCGGACTGCGCCAGGCCTGGTGACCCGTATTACCCGATGAGGGCCTTCCCACTTCGGCGTCAACTTGTTCGTATTCCAGGCTGATTGAACGCGCCGGAGAACAAGGTCGCCCTCCTCAAAGCTTCGGGCACGGACCATGCGGCTATGGTAGCGGCACAAGGCTTGCTAGTAGCGTGCTGCTCTCACAGCCGCCCGAAGACGATCTTCCTCAAGGAGCGTTGCGTCCTCTTGCCGCAATTGCTCTTGCTCAAGCTCATCATAAGGGAGCACTCGAGGTGACCCGTATATGAGTTCAGTGGGGAGAACTGCTTCCGCCCCGTATATCAGGGCGAAGGGTGTCTAGCCGGTGGCTCGATTTGGCGTCGTTCTGATTGACCAAAGAACCGCCGGCAACTCATCAATCCAGTGCCTCCCGCTCTTGTGCATCCTGCCAAAGGTCTTTGTCCTGAGCCCTCGCAGCACTTCAGCGTTTGCCCTCTCAGCTTGACCATTGCTTCGGGGGTGAGCAACGGAAGCGAAACAGACTTTGCTGCCGAGGTCTTGGGTATATTGCATGAAGGTGCGGCTTGTGAACTGTGTGCCGTTGTCGGTGATGATCCTATTGGGTACACCAAAACGGCACACTAGTCCCTTGAAGAACTTGACGGCTGACTGAGCTGTGACCTTCCTCACTGCCTCCACCTCTGGCCACTTTGTGAACTTGTCGATCGCAACGTACAAGTACTCAAAGCCCCCGACAGCACGGGGGAAAGGGCCCAGTATGTCGAGCCCCTAGACCGAGAAGGGCCAGGAGAGAGGAATGGTTTGAAGGGCTTGAGCTGGTTGATGAAGTTTCTTTGAATGGAACTGGCACGCTTCACACCTAGTGACCAGTGCCGTCGCATCCTGGAGGGCAGTGGGCCAGAAGAAGCCTTGCCGGCAAGGGCTCTTGACCCTATGTGGGATCCACATATGCCTCCATGTATCTCTGCCAACAGCTCCAGTCCTTCCTCTCGAGGGATGCACTTCAATTTCACGCCGTTTGGTCTCCTTCTGTACAGGACGTCATCGACGAACTGGTACATAGCAGACCGACGGGCTACTTTCTCCGCTTCTTCCTGCTCCTCAGGAAGTTCCCTAGTCTGGAGGAATCGGACGGTATGCTGCGCCCATGCTGGAGCCTGGGGCTCGACGGCGAGGACCAAAGGCATTTCCTCCGCCAAGGGAGCGGCTGTCTCGACGGCAAAAGCTGGACGCTCCGCCGGAGCTAGCCGTCCTGTGGCGGGCTTAGTGTCTCCGCCAACATCCTTGCCGGCGGCTCCGGGGAGCTCGGCGGGAAAGTACTTGCCGGGCCCTGATTTCCTCCTCTTGTTCTGCTCTGTTGATGGATCAACGGATGGCTGAGAAAGCTGAAGCGCAAAGGTACCTGGTTCCACAGGTAGCTTGAGGGCAGCGCGCTTTGACAGGTAATCGGCGATGTAGTTTTCCGCTCGAGGAACGTGCTCCGCCTGTATACCATCAAAGCGCTCTTCGAACTTTCTCACTTCATCGACGTAGGCCTTCATCAACGGGCTCTGGTAATCCTTGTTGACTTGTTTGACGAAAAGCTGCGAGTCGCCCCTGACAATGAGCTTCTTGATTCCGAGGCCTGCCGCAATCCTAAGACCACCAAGAAGCCCCTCGTACTCAGCAGTGTTGTTCGTTGATACCTCCCTGGGGAAGTGCATCTGGACCATGTACTTGAGGCACTCTCCAGTGGGCGTGACCAGCAGTACGCCAGCCCCGGCGCCCTGCAAGGAGAAAGCTCCATCAAAGTACATGATCCAGTTGCAACTCGCCTCTTTGCCGGGGAGAGCAGTTTCTTGGACTTCTTCATCAGGCGTGGCGGTCCATTCTGCGACGAACTCTGCCAGGATTCGGCTCTGAATCGTCGAGGTACTTTCAAACTTGAGGCCAGAGCTAGATAGCTCCAGTGCCCACTCTACAATTCTTCCCGTTGCATCTGGATTGTGCAATATCCGTTGTAGAGGGAGGCGAGTGACGACAGTGATCTCGTGTGCCTAGAAGTAGTGACACAGCTTCCTCGAGGCCATAAGAAGGCCGAAGAGCAATATCTGCACGCCGGAGTACCTTGATCTAGCCCCCTGCAAGAGGGAGCTAACAAAGTAGACCGGGTGCTGCATCATTTTCTTCCTTGGCTGCACTCCAACCGGCCGTGTCGTCTCTGCGCCAGTGGCACCAGGCTCTATTGCTGTATGACCCCGTCAATTTCTCTCTGCGCCACTAGTGCGGCGCTGACCACCTGATTCGTCGCCGCCAAGTATAGCAGCAACAGTTCTTGTGTCCTAGGCGCAACTAGTATTGGCGTGGAGGAAAGATACCTCTTCAAATCTTGTAATGCTGCTTCAGCTTCTGGCGTCCACTCCATCGGCCCTGCCTATTTCAAAATCTTGAAGAAGGGGAGGGCGCGCTCGGCAGACTTGGAAATGAATCTGCTCATGGCGGCAACGCAGCCAGCAAGCCGACGCACGTCCTTGACCCATTTGGGTGCTTCAATCTGCTCTATAGCTTTGATTTTGTCCGGATTGGCCTCTATCCCACGCTGCGACACAAAGAACCCGAGAAGCTTGCCGGACGGAATGCCGAAGATGCACTTCTCAGGGTTCAGCTTGAGGTTGATCTTGCGTAGGTTGACAAATGTTTCTTGTAAATCCGGTATATGGGTTGCCCTGTTCTTGGTTTTGACCACTATATCATCCATGTAAGCCTCCATATTTCTATGGAGCTGGGGTTCAAAACCAATCTGGACTGCCCTTGCAAACGTCGAGCCAGCACTCTTCAACCCGAAAGGCATTCGTACGAAACAGTACGTACCACATGGGGTGATGAATACTGTCTTCTCTTCGTCTTCTCTTGACATGAAGATCTGGTGGTAGCCGGAGTAGGCATCGAGGAATGACAGCAGGTCACACCCAGCCGTGGAGTCAACAATCTGTACGAAACAGTACGTACCACATGGGGTGATGAATACTGTCTTCTCTTCGTCTTCTCTTGCCATGAAGATCTGGTGGTAGCCGGAGTAGGCATCGAGGAATGACAGCAGGTCACACCCAGCCGTGGAGTCAACAATCTGTTCGATGCGCGGCAACGGGAAGGGGTCCTTGGGACAAGCTTTATTGATATCTGTGTAATCAATACACAGCCTCCACTTCCCATTTGCCTTGCGCACTACCACTGGATTGGCCAACCACGTTGGATGGAGCACTCCTCTTACCAAACCCGCAGCTTCCAATTTCTGGATCTCCTCTGTGATGAAGTCTTGCCGTTCCAAAGCTTGCTTCCTGACCTTCTGCTTGACGGGCCACGCATGAGGACAGACAACAAGGTGGTGCTCAATCACTTCCCTGGGAACGCTGGGGATGTCGGATGCTTGCCATGCAAACACGTGGACATTCGCCCGCAGGAAGGTGACGAGCGTGTCTTCCTATTTGTTGTCAAGGGAGGAGCTTTTGGTGAAAGCCCCTCCTGTGCCGTCCTCCTTGACGGAAACCCTCTTGGTTGCCGGCGGCGTGGCCCTGGACTTCTTGTTTCTGCCGGTGGAGCTCTCTAGCATGTCCTCGACGGGAGTGCGACACTCCGAAGAGGTGCACTTACCGGAGTGGGTGTCTGAGGTCTCACCGGTCTTCTTCTTTCCGGTGGAGCTCTCTGGCACGTCCTCGACGGGAGCACAACACTCCGAAGAGGTGCGCTTGCCGGAGTGGGTGCCCGAGGTCTCGCCGGTCTTCTTCTTCTTCCCTTCTGGGGCTCCAGTGGAAGGAGCAAGTTCCCTCAAAGCGGCAGCTGCTGCAACCGCTTGATGGTACAGTTGGTCAGCGCAGATCAGCGCATCCTTCTTATCGGAGGGGATGGTGATGATCGTCACAGGTCCTGGCATCTTCAGGGTGTTGTAGGCGTAGTGTGACACTGCCATGAACTTGGCTAGCGCTGGGCGGCCAAGGATCCCGTTGTAGGGCAAGGGGATCTTGGCAACATCGAACATAATCCTCTCTGTCCTATAGTTCAGATCACTTCCGAAAGTCACGGGCAGCGTGACCTTCCCCTTTGGTTGGCTTCTCCCTGGGTTGACCCCCTGAAACGTGCCCGTCTCTTCGAGGTCTCCATCAGGAACTTGCAGCTTCTCGATCACGGTGGGCGAGAGTAGGTTCAGACCGGCCCCGCCATCAACTAGCATCTTTGTCACCTTGAGGTTGCGTATTGTTGGTGAAACCAACAATGGCAGGCACCCGACCGCAGTAGTGCGATCAGGGTGATCCTCAGCGTCAAAGATGATAGGTGTACTGGACCATTTCATCAGCTTTTGGGCGCCGGACGATGGCTCTGCCGCTGTAATCTCATGCGCCCACTGTTTAAGTTGGTGGTGAGAAGTATGCAGCAAGGCGCCGCCGTCGAGGCACATGGCCTCCATAGCTTTCTGAATTTCTTGGTCGCCAAACTTGTCATCCTCCTCGCGATCGTCGTCTTCGGGCCTTCTGTCACGGCCCCGGGCGGGCCTCTCCTGCTGTTTATCCTTGACGCGACGGCCTGCTTGGCCGTCACGCTTCTTGCCGGACCCTTCAGCACCATCCTGGCCGTTCTCCTTGTCCCACCTCTCATATTCAGCCCTCTGCTTCTCAGCAAGGAGCTCAACCTGTCGGCAGTACTGGAGATCATGGCCCTTGGTGCGATGGATCTTGCAGTACCGTTTGCCGGAGTTTCCTGGCTTCTCGGCAGCCGCCAAGGCCCGGCAGGCGACACACCCGGCAATTTCCTTGCCAGGGTCACCCGCCTTGGTTTTCTTGGCGGAGCCGGTGTCATCCGATCCCTCGACGGCAAGCACGGCTTTTCCCTTGCGCTTCCTGTTACGGTTCCGGCCCTTCTTTGCCGGGGGTGTTAGTATCGTCGCCTGAAGAGTCGGTTTCCACGCCGGCATCTTCGTCGGGGTACTTCCTTCCCTCTTCAGCCCGGGCACATCTGTCAGCAAGAACATAGAGCTCTGCCACATCTTTCACCTTGGTCATCGCTAGCTCTTCACGCATCTTGCGGTTGCGCACGTTATGATGGAACACGTTGATGATGGCGGCAGGGTGAACATCGGAGATATTGTACTGTACTCAGCTGAACCTTTGTATGTACTTGTGCAGACTCTCACCCTCCTTCTGGGGTATGACGTGCATGTCACTTGCTTGGCCATGGGCTTGATGACCTCCAGTAAAGGCACCAACAAACTCTTGGCACAAATCGGACCAGGAGGAAATAGAGTCTACTGGCAAGTGCATCAACCACGACATGGCATTAGGTTTAAGAGCTAACGGAAAGTAGTTCGCAAGGACCTTATCGTCGCGGGCCCCGACAGCTTGCATCGCGATGGTGTAGATGCTGAGGAACTCCGACGGGTGAGTCTTGCCATTGTACTTCTCGCCAACGCCAGGCTTGAAGGTGCGGTGAGAGGCCCACTGGAACTGCCGCAGCTCACGGGTAAAAGCCGGACAGCCTACCTCGTAGGGTAGACCTCCAGGGCTCTCCGGTGCTGGGCGGTCCACAGCAGGCCCCGCTCGCTTGTCTGACTGGTGGCGTGCTCCGCGCCGGCGCTCGATGGTGGTTCGAGCGTCTTCATGAGCTCGCTCCTGAAGAACTTGACGCTGGTCGCTGTGGGTCCGTGGGTCGGACGACGCTACGGAGATGGCGTCGCCCACGACGTCCCGACGAGTCGACACACGCGGTACCGGGCGAGGAGGAGGCGAATGCACCGTAGCCACGGCGCTGCCGGTCCTCCCGCCACCGGCGCGTGGGACTCCATCGGAGCGTCGACCTGGGAGCTCCACTGGATTTGGCTCATCCTTGTTGGCGACTGCGACAAGGCTTCGGATGGTGGCTCTCCATTCGTCGAGTTTCCCCGTAGCGGGGGGAAAGTTGAGGAGCAATTGTGCGCGCGCCAGGGCTTTGGCTGGGGTTAACGGTAGCGAAACCTGCACGGACCGCGACGCGCTTCGACCCCTGACTATGTCAGGAGGAGCTCCATTATGACCCCGCGGTCGCATGCCGTCTCCACCAGTGCTTAGGCGGGCGGGCAGGTCTTCTACATCCCGGGAGTGGCGCTCGGGGCTCTTCCCATGGCGACACCCGGGATCTTCGGGTTGCCGACGCCGTTCGTCGCGCGCCGCTTTAGGGGAGCGCGCTGTTGGCGCCGGCGTGGGAGTTCTGGAGGTCCTTGCGTCGCCTTCGGGTGATGCGGCGGCTACCTTGGAGGGTCCCGCGCCATTCGCGGAGGGTCTGGCTCCATCTTTGGAACTGGCGGTGTGTGGCCCGTTACCGGGCGCACGAACATCGCCACCTCCTAAACTCTGGCTGCTGGGACGGCGTTGGTGTTCGCGAGCAGCGCCCCGGGTCCTTTCCGCGACCGGTCCGCTGCTCGCCCGCATTGGGACGGGCTGTCCGGCTTCCGACTGGCCAACCGCCACCGTCGTCTTCTTCTTGGGCTCCATGATAAATGAAGGAGCGCCGAACTAACTGCTAAAGCTGATTCTCACAACTACGCCCCTACCTGGCGCGCCAAAGATGTCGGTGTATTTGGATCGACACCTATGGGATCATAAGAATCCCTACTACGGTTGCGGGGTGCGGGGTTGAGAGAAGAGCGAATCTAACAGTTAGCACACGGTTCCTTTACCCAGGTTCGGGCCGCAAAGATGCGTAAAACCCTACTCCTGCTTTGGTGGAATATATGTTTGTGTTCTTCAGCTAGTGAGGAGCTCCAAAAGAGTCGTGAGGAGTTCTAAAAAGCCGAATCCTTCTCCTGGTCACCTCGGGCCTCCTTTTATAGGAAAAGGGGTTGCCACAGTGGCACACAGGAGGTGGAAAGGGTACAGTGATGCGACGTTATCCCTCGCATTACAGGACAAGGCGCATTTAATGCGCTTAGCTTAGGTGTCCTCGCTTTATCGGGGACGAGGGGAGACGTCCGTCTTGTCCGTCGTCGCTCCTCCTTGTGTTGACACGCGCCCTGGCCAGCGGTGCCTGAGGTGCCATGTAGGCGGGCAGGCAGCTGAGGTGGCGCAACGGCGGGTCTCCATGAAGATCTGCATGTTGCCACGCAGAAGCATGCCCAGCTGGTTGGGTCGGCAGCTGCACGGGCGGTGGAAACTCAGTTGGTGCGGGCCTGATGGTGGCCCTGCGGGTGTCCTCGGCAAGGGCCTTGCCGGGGCCCCGGCAAGGGTCTTGTCGCGGCGCTTGCTGTCATCCCCGGCAAGGTGCTTGCCGGAGGCCTTGTGGTCCTCCTTGGCTGGGATCCCGCCAAGGGTCGTCGTCTTCTTAGCTTGTATATGATCTTGGATGTCTTCTCAAAGATCTGCATGCCACCACGGGGATGCCTCCCAAATCCTTGCCCCATGGGGACAGTGGACTCAAGGGTGATCCACTCCGTAGGTCTGGGGAGAATCGCCGCGGCAAGGGTCTTGCCGGGGCTGCTTAGAACCAGCCCCCGGCAGGGACCTTGCCGGGGGATCCCGCTTCGTCCCCTTTGCTCTTTGTGGTCTTTGGCTTTGGGCTTCAGTCTCCATCGAGCTTCATTCTTATCCTGGCTCACCTCCCTGGCCATGCTTGGTGTGGTGGTGCCCGTGGCTCAGACTGCCCGTGCACAGTCATAGGGGTACAAAAAGTGTGCCCCTCTTTTTGTACACCGACAACATGTCACAAAAAGTCATGTTGTGCATTCGAGCATAGCTCTCAGATATGAACGAATGAGATGCTCCAGTATCGAAAAGAACAGATGCCGGATGGCAGTTAACAAGAAGCATACCAAGGACGACGTTAGGATCCTCATAAGCTTCCTCAACAAAGACATAGTTGACATGACCACGAGCAATGGGGATTGGATTGACATAGTTCACCTTGCCTGTTGGCTTAGCACGGCCAACAGACCTTCCTGACTGGTTCTGAGGACACTCACGCATGTAATGCCCTGGTTCTCCACACTTGAAGCATGTCACAGTGCTAGTGCGTGGAGCAAAGTTGGCAGGTGGTCCTCCATAAGTCTTGGCAAGTGCATACTGTTGAGTTGGGCGAGGCGCCTCATAGGATGGCCTCGGAGTGTACTTGGGTGGCAGAGCAGTGTTAGGAACCCACACACGACGCTTGTGAGAGCCAGAGCCGGATGGGGAACCAAAGTCACGAGGATGCTTGCGTGTGGCTTCGAAATCAGTCTGGCCCGTCTTAGCACTGATGGCCTTATTCACCAACTTCTGGAAGGAGGTGCACTCGTGCAGACGTAGATCTCGGCAAAGTTTAGGGCTGAGTCCCTTGCGGAACCTCGCCTTCTTCTTAGCATCGGTGGATACTTCCTCAGGTGCATAGCGTGCCAAGTTGCCAAACTCGCGACTATAACCATCCAGGGTTAACCGGCCCTGGGTGAAATTGTAGAATTCCTCCCGCTTGCGATCCATGAGACCTTCCGGAATGTGATGTTCACGGAATGCCTCACTGAACTCAGCCCAAGTAGTGATTTGGCCAGCAGGACGCATAGCCTCAAAGTTTTCCCACCAGAGACTGGCAGGGCCTCAAGAAGGTAGGCGGCGTAGATAACCTTGTCAGCTTCGGCCACACGGGCAGAGTGTAGCTTGTGGGTGATACTGCGAAGCCAGTCATCCGCATCCAAAGGTTCAGCGGAATGATGGAACTTCGGTGGGCACATCTTGATGAAGTCATTGATTGACACCACGTCATTCCTCTGACGGAACCCAGTGTTCTGCTCTATGCGTTACAGCAGACGGTTGGTCTCTCTCTTGTTCCGTCCTGCTTCGAGCATAACTTCAGCCAAGGAGGGTGGCTGGGGCAGATTCTCATCTCTAGCCCCACTAGCCTCACCCTGCTCTTGAGCAGCAGGAGTGCTCCGAGTGTTGACCATCCTAGGAAAACAGAACAACGGTTTAGACAAGGATGGCAATAACTTTGACATAGGAGTGCAGAATGTAATGGATGACACGAAATGCAGAGATGTTCATTCGTATGACATGGTAATATAGAATCTGCCATATATACACCAGTGGTCATACACACCATTGATGGGCCTCTAACCCCTCGTTGGTTACCCCAAGTGGAAGGTGTAAGATGCAGTCATGTGGAAGTTTTTCCCTTAGCAAAGATGCCAAGGATCGAATCCCTAGAGACTCCTAGGTTCAACAAGTAGGTGTCAACTGCTAACGGCGCCAGATATTAGCAATCAACGTGGACCTGCACACAGATACAAATAACTTTGTTCCCAACGAGTACAGAGAGGTTGTCAATCCCTCCGGCCTTGTAGTTCACAAAGGATTAAACGCAAATGATAGTAGTGATAGATAATGTTTTGCAATAGTAAGTAAAAGTGAAAAGTAAATAGCGGATGTGATCAATGATGGTAATATGGACCGGAGTCTCATGATGTTCACTAGTGATGTCTCTCTCCCAAAAGACGATAAAACAGCTATGTGAGGTAAACGAATTACAGCTGGGCAATTGATAGGACCACGAACGCAAACCAATGTTGACTACATTGCAAGAAAGGTTGAGGTTCAAAGCATGGGCGGTACGCCAAAGTAAGTAGACCGAAATCCATCAATATCTACTACTAATCATCCACCTTGAGATATCTATCCAGAACATCTCGCTGGTATTAAGTTGCGAGTCCCACCCATAGTGTAAACTCAAAGCAACAGACAACTGCATTAAAAGAACTTTGTGTAAAGTAAACAATCCTTGCACCCGCGGGCACAAGCACCGTTGTTTTCCCCCTTGTGGCAACAACACATCCCCTAGACTCATGTTTCTGTCACTCAAGCTAGTCATCGAGGGGCATGAACCCACAATCGAGCATAACGTTCCCTCTTGGAGTCACTACCTACTACTTGGCCAAAGCAATAAATAACAACGGAGAACATGCAAGAATTACTTATGAACATAAATATAAAAGAGGTAGATCAAATATATTACTCAAGATCAATCTGAACATAATCTCATAATCCATCGGATCCCAGCAAACTCAACATAGCAACAGCATAAGGATTACATATGTGCCTCGATCATGTATGGCAGCTCAAGAGGACTAATTAGTGAAGCACAAGAACGGGAGGAGAACATCACATAGCTACTGGTCATGGACTCATGGTCCAAGGGAGACTACTCACGAGTCATCCGGGAGGCGTCCATGGTGGTGGAAAAGCAACCGGTGGTGATCCTCCCCTCCGGCAGGGTGCCGGGAAGAGTTCTCCTGGTGCTCCCGATCTTGGAAGCGGCGGCGGCGGCGGAACAGATATGAGATCGCGAAAAAGAGTTCCCGTCCCGAGGGTTTCGAAGGAAGCTCTGAATATATGCCAAAGGGGGGCACCAGACGGGGCTCAGGGGGCCCAGGCGCCCCCCCGGCGCGTGTTGGGGAACGTTGCATGGGAAACAAAAATTTTCCTACGCTCACCAAGATCAATCTAGGAGATGCACATCTACGAGAGGAGAGTTGGATCCACATACCCTTGTAGATCGCGATGCGGAAGCGTTGCAAGAACGCGGATGAAGGAGTCGTACTCGCGGCGATTCAAATCGCGGAAGATCCGATCTAGCGCCGAACGGACGGCGCCTCCGCGTTCAACACACGTGCAGCCCGGAGACGTCTCCCACGCCTTGATCCAGCAAGGAGAGAGGGAGAGGTTGGGGAAGACTCCATCCAACAGCAGCACGACGGCGTGGTGGTGGTGGAGGAGCGCGGGACTCCAGCAGGGCTTCGCCAAGCGCTGCAAGAGACGAGGAGGGAGAGGGGTAGGGCTGCGCCAAGAGGGAGACGTTCTCATGTGTCTAGCAGCCCCAAAACCTCACATATATATAGGGGGAAGGGAGGGCTGCGCCCCCTTTAGGGTTTCCCACCCCTAGGGGTGCGGCCAGCCCTAGAAAACCCATCTAGGGTGCGGCCAAGGGGGGGAGAGAGAGGGGGCGCCCTAGGGTGGGCCTTAAGGCCCATCTGGACCTAGGGTTTGCCCCCCTCCACTCTCCATGCGCCTAGGGACTTGGTGGGGGGGCGCACCAGCCCCCTTGGGGCTGGTCCCCTCCCACACTTAGCCCACGCAGCCTTCTGGGGCTGGTGGCCCCACCTGGTGGACCCCCGGGACCCTCCCGGTGGTCCCGGTACATTACCGATATCGCCCGAAACTTTTCCGGTGACCAAAACGGGACTTCCCATATATGAATCTTTACCTCCGGACCATTCCGGAACTCCTCGTGACGTCCGGGATCTCATCCAGGACTCCGAACAACATTCGGTAACCGCGTACATACTTTCCCTATAACCCTAGCGTCATCGAACCTTAAGTGTGTAGACCCTACGGGCTCGGGAACCATGTAGACATGACCGAGACAACTCTCCGGCCAATAACCAACAGCGGGATCTGGATACCCATGTTGGCTCCCACATGTTCCACGATGATCTCATCGGATGAACCACGATGTCAAGGATTCAATCAATCCCGTATACGATTCCCTTTGTCTATCGGTATAGCACTTGCCCGAGATTCGATCGTCGGTATACCGATACCTTGCTCAATCTCGTTACCGGCAAGTCTCTTTACTCGTTCCGTAACACATCATCCCGTGATCAACTCCTTGATCACATATTGTGCACATTATGATGATGTCCTACCGAGTGGGCCCAGAGATACCTCTCCGTCATACGGAGTGACAAATCCCAGTCTCGATTCGTGCCAACCCAACAGACACTTTCGGATATACCTGTAGTGCACCTTTATAGCCACCCAGTTTCGTTGTGACGTTTGGTACACCCAAAGCATTCCTACGGTATCCGGGAGTTGCACAATCTCATGGTCTAAGGAAAATATACTTGACATATAGAAAAGCTTTAGCATACGAACTACACGATCTGTGCTAGGCTTAGGATTGGGTCTTGTCCATCACATCATTTCCTAATGATGTGATCCCGTTATCAACGACATCCAATGTCCATGGTTAGGAAACCGTAACCATCTATTGATCAACGAGCTAGTCGTCTAGAGGCTTACTAGGGACATGGTGTTTGTCTATGTATCCACACATGTATCTGAGTTTCCTATCAATACAATTCTAGCATGGATAATAAACGATTATCGTGAACAAGGAAATATAATAATAACCAATTTATTATTGCCTCTAGGGCATATTTCCAACAGTCTCCCACTTGCACTAGAGTCAATAATCTAGTTCACATCGCCATGTGATTAACACTCATAGGTCACATCGCCATGTGACTAACATCCAAAGAGTTCACTAGAGTCAGTAATCTAGTTCACATCAATATGTGATTACCACTCAATGAGTTCTGGGTTTGATCATGTTATGCTTGTGAGAGAGGTTGTAGTCAACGGGTCTGCAACATTCAGATCCCTATGTACTTTGCAAAACTTTATGTCATATCGTAGATGCTGCTACCACGTTCCACTTGGAGCTATTCCAAACTGTTGCTCCATTATACGTATCCGGTATCTCCACTTAGAGTTATCCGGATAGGTGTTAAGCTTGCATCGACGTAACTCTTTACGTCGAACTCTTTATCACCTCCATAGTCGAGAAACATTTCCTTATTCCTCTAAGGATAATTTTGACCACTATCTAGTAATCCACTCCTGGATCACCTTTGTACCCTCTTGCCAGACATGTGGCAAGGCACACATCAGGTGCGGTACTTAGCATGGCATACCGTACAGAGCCTATGACAAAAGCATAGGGGACGACCTTCGTCCTTCCTCTTCCTTCTGCCGTGGTCAAGTTTTGAGTCTTACTCAACTTCACACCTTACAACTCAGGTAAGAACTCCTTCTTTGACTGATCTATTTTGAACTCCTTCAAAATCATGTCAAAGGTGTGTGTTCTTTTGAAAGTATCATCAGGCGTCTTGATCTATCTGTATAGATCTTGATGCCCAATATGTAAGCAGCTTTATCCAGGTCTTCCTTTGAAAAACTCATTTCAAACAACCCTTTATGCTTTCCAGAAATTCTACATCATTTCGGATCAACAATATGTCATTCACATATACTTATCAGAAATGTTGTAGTGCTCCCACTCACTTTATTGCAAATACAAGTTTCCAACAAACTTTGTATACCCAAAAACTTTGATCACTCCATCAAAGTGTATATTCCGACTCCGAGATGCTTGCTCTAGTCCATGGAAGGATCGCTGGAGCTAGCATACCTTTTAGCATCCTTAGGATCGACAAAACCTTTCTGATTGTATCGCATACAACCTTTCCTTACGAAAACTGGTAAGGAAACTTGTTTTGTCATCCATCTGCCAGATTTCATAAATGCAGCTAATGCTAACATGATTCCGACGGACTTAAGCATCGCTACGGGTGAGAAAATCTCATCGTAGTCAACTCCTTGAACTTGTGGAAAACTCTTCGCCACAAGTCGAGCTTCATAGACGGTGACATTACCGTCCACGTCCGTCTTAGTCTTAAAGATCCATTTGTCTCAATGGCTTGCCGATCATAGGGCAAGTCCACCAAAGTCCATACTTTGTTTTGATACATGGATCCTATCTCGGATTTATCGGCTTCTAACCATTTGTCGGAATATGGGCCCACCATCGCTTCTCCATAGTTCGTAGGTTCATCGTTGTCCAACAACATGACCTCTAAGACAGGATCACCGTACCACTCAGGAGCAGTACACATCCTTGTCGACCCACGAGGTTCGATAGCAACTTGATCTGGAGCTTCATGATCACTATCATTAGTATCCTCTTCAACTGTCGTAGGTTCCACAGAAACATCTTTCTGTGTTGCACTACTCTCCGGTTGAAGTGAGGGTTCGACAACCTCATCAAGTTCTATCTTCCTCCCACTCAATTCTTTCGAGAGAAACTCCTTCTCGAGAAAGGACCCATTCTTAGCGACAAACATTTTTGTCCTTGGATCTGAGATAGAAGGTATACCCAACCGTTACCAGTGGGTATTCCATGAAGATGTATTTGTCCGCTTTGGGTTCGAGCTTTTCCTGGCTGAAGCCATAAGCATCGCAGCCCCAAACATTTAAGAAAACGACAACTTTGGTTTCTTGCCAAACCACACGACGTCGTCTCAACGGACTTAGACGGTGCCCTATATAAAGTGAATGCAGCCGTCTCTAATGCATAACCTCAAAATAATAGCGGTAGATCGGTAAGACACACCATAGATCGCACCATATCTCATAAGGTTCGATTACGATGTCCGGACACACCATTACGCTGTGGTGTTCCAGGGGACTTCAACTGCGAAACAATTCCACAATGTCTCAAGTGATTGCCAAACTCATAATTCAGATAATATCCCCTTGATCAGATCGTAGGAACATGATCTTCTTGTTATGATGTTTCTTAATCTTCACTCTGAAATTTTTGAACCTTTCAAACGTTTCAGACTTTTGCTTCATTAAGTAAATATACCATATCTACTCAAATTGTCAGTGAAGATGAGAAAATAACGATATCCACCACACGCCTTAATTCTCATTGGATCACATACATCAGCATGTATGATTTCCAATAAGTCACTTACCCGTTTCATTGTAACTGAAAACGAGATCTCAGTCATCCTGCCCATGAGGCATGGCTCGCATGTGTCAAGCGATTCAAAATCAAGTGACTCCAAACGTCCATCAGCATGGAGTTTCTTCATGCATTTTATGCCAAAATGACCTAAGCGGCAGTGCCACAAGAAAGTGGTACTATCATTATTAACTCTACATCTTTTGGCATTAATATCATCATCATGTGTATTACCATGATCGAGATTCAACGAACCATTGGGTGCATGACCATAAAGGTATTATTCATGTAAACAGAATAACCATTATTCTCTAACTTAAATGAATAACCGTATTGCGATGAACATGATCTAATCATTTTCATGCTCAACGTAGACACCTGATAACATTTATCTAGGTTCAACACTAATCTCGAAAATAGAGGAAGTGTGCGATGGTGATCTCATCAACCTTGGAAACACTTCCAACACACATCGTCACCTCGCCCTTAGCTAGTCTCCGTTCAGTCCGTAGCTTTTGCTTCAAGTCACTAATAATAGCAACTGAACCGGTATCCAATACCCAGGTGCTACAAGGAGTACTACTAAGGTACACATCAATAACACGTATATCAAATATACTTTGTTGAAGTTGCCAGCTATCATATCTACCATGTATTTGGGGTGGTTCCGCTACCATGTGACCGTTCCCCTTACAATAGAAGCACTTAGTCTCGAGGTTTGGGTTCAACCATGGGTTCCTTCATCAGAGTGACAACAGGTTTGCCATTCATGAAGTTTCCCTTCTAGCCCTTACCCTTTTGAAACCAGTGGTCTTGCTAAACCATCAACACTTGATGCTCCTTCTTGATTTCTACTTTTGCGGTACTAAGAACCGCTAACAGCACCGGGATCATCTCCATCCTTTGCATGTTATAGTTCATCACGAAGTTCTAGTAGCTTGGTGATAGTGTCTAGAGAATTCTGTCAACCACTATCTCACCTGGAAGATTAACTCCCACTTGGTTCAAGTGATTTCAGCACCCAGACATTCTGAGCACATGCTCATTTGTTGAGCCATTCTCCTCCATCTTTTTGGCAAAAGAACTTGTCAGAGGTCTCATACCTCTCAGCACGGGCATGAGCCTGAAATCCCAATTTCAGCTCTTAGAACATCTCATATGTTCTATGGCGTTCAAAACGTCATTGGAATCCCGATTCTAAGCCGTGAAGTATGGTGCACTAAACTATCAAGTAGTCATCAGGACGTCTCTGTCAGGTGTTCACAACATCCACAGACAACGTTGTAGGGGTTTGCACATCGAGCGGTGCATCAAAGACGTAAGCTTTCTGTGCAGCAGTGAGGACACTCCTCGGACTACGGACCCAGTCCGCATCCTTGCTTACATTATCTTTCAACTTAGTCTTTCTCTAGGATCGTATTAAACAGGGAGCTACAACGCAGTTATTGGTCTACAACATAATTTGCAAAGTCAACTTAGACTATTGTTCATGATAAGTGAGTTTAACTAATCAAATTACTTATAACTCCCACTCAAATTGACATCCCTCTGGTCATCCGAGCGTGACATGATCCAAATCCACCAACCCAAGTCCGATCATCACGTGAGATGAGGTGGTGTCAATGGTGAACATCTTCATGTTGATCATATCTACTATATGACTCATGCTCGACCTTTCGGTCTTCCGTGTTCCGAGGCCATGTCTGTACATGCTAGGCTCGTCAAGTCTAACCCGAGTGTTCTGCATGTGCAAAACTGGCTTGGACCCGTTGTATGCGAACGTAGAGTCTATCACACCCGATCATCACGTGGTGCTTCGAAACGACGAACCTTCGCAACGGCGCACACTCGGGGGGAACACAATTTCATCTTGAAATTTTAGTGAGGGATCATCTTATAATGCTACCGCCGTCCTAAGCAAAATAAGATGCATAAAAGGATTAACATCACATGCAAATCATAAGTGACATGATATGGCCATCAACTCGTGCTTTTGATCTCCATCTCCAAAGCACCGGCATGATCTCCATCGTCACCGGCGTAACACCATGATCCCCATCATCATGATCTCCATCATTGTGTCGCCATCGGGGTTGTCGCGCGCCCACCATGCTCTTACTACTATTGCTACCGTTTAGCGATAAAGTAAAGCATTACATAGCGCTTAATGATTGACACGCAGGTCATACAAAAATTAAAGACAACCCTATGGCTCCTGCCGGTTGCCGTATACATCGACATGCAAGTCGATATTAACTATTACAACATGATCGTCTCATACATCAAATATATCTCATCATGTCATTGGCCATATCATATCACATACATACCCTGCAAAAACAAGTTAGACGTCCTCTAAATTGTTGTTGTATGTTTTACGTGGCTGCTATGGGTATCTAGCAAGAACGCTTCTTACCTACGCAAAGCCACAACGGTGATATTCAAGTTGCTATTTAACCTTCTACAAGGACCGCCTTGTTCTATTCCGATTCAACTAAGATAGGAGAGACAGACACCCGCCAGCCATCTTATGCAACAAAAGTCACATGTCTGTCGATGGAACCGGTCTCATGTACGTGGACATGTAAAGTTGGTCCGGGCCGCTTCATCCCATAATACCGCTGAATCAAGAAAGACTAAGGAGGGAAGCAATCTAAACATCAACGTCCACAAACCCTTTTGTGTTCTACTCGTGAAAGCATCTACGCAAGATCCTAGCTCTGATACCACTGTTGGGGAACGTTGCATGGGAAACAAAAATTTTCCTACGCTCACCAAGATCAATCTAGGAGATGCATCTACGAGGGGAGAGTTGGATCCACATACCCTTGTAGATCGCTAAGCGGAAGCGTTCAAGAACGCGGTTGATGGAGTCGTACTCGCCGCGATTCAGATCGCCGAAGATCCTAGCACCGAAGCAACGGTGCCTCCGCGTTCTTCACACGTGCAGCCCGGTGACGTCTCCCACGCCTTGATCCAGCAAGGAGAGAGGGAGAGGTTGGGGAAGACTCCATCCAACAGCAGCACAACGGCGTGGTGGTGATGGAGGAGCGCGGGACTCCAGCAGGGCTTCGCCAAGCGCTGCGGGAGACGAGGAGGGAGAGAGGTAGGGCTGCGCCAATCGACCGAGGTCAAAACTTGTTCTGGGCAGCCCTAAACTTCACATATATATAGGGGGGAGGTAGGGGCTGCGCCCCCATCTAGGGTTTCCTCCCTAGGGGTGGCGGCAGCCCCCCAGAACCCATCTAGGGTGCGGCCAAGGGGGGGAGAGAGAGGGGGCGCCCTAGGGTGGGCCTTAAGGCCCATCTGGACCTAGGGTTTGCCCCCCTCCACTCTCCATGCGCCTAGGGACTTGGTGGGGGGGCGCACCAGCCCCCTTGGGGCTGGTCCCCTCCCACACTTAGCCCACGCAGCCTTCTGGGGCTGGTGGCCCCACCTGGTGGACCCCCGGGACCCTCCCGGTGGTCCCGGTACATTACCGATATCGCCCGAAACTTTTCCGGTGACCAAAACGGGACTTCCCATATATGAATCTTTACCTCCGGACCATTCCGGAACTCCTCGTGACGTCCGGGATCTCATCCGGGACTCCGAACAACATTCGGTAACCGCGTACATACTTTCCCTATAACCCTAGCGTCATCGAACCTTAAGTGTGTAGACCCTACGGGCTCGGGAACCATGTAGTCATGACCGAGACAACTCTCCGGCCAATAACCAACAGCGGGATCTGGATACCCATGTTGGCTCCCACATGTTCCACGATGATCTCATCGGATGAACCACGATGTCAAGGATTCAATCAATCTCGTATACGATTCCCTTTGTCTATCGGTATAGCACTTGCACGAGATTCGATCGTCGGTATACCGATACCTTGCTCAATCTCGTTACCGGCAAGTCTCTTTACTCGTTCCGTAACACATCATCCCGTGATCAACTCCTTGATCACATATTGTGCACATTATGATGATGTCCTACCGAGTGGGCCCAGAGATACCTCTCCGTCATACGGAGTGACAAATCCCAGTCTCGATTCGTGCCAACCTAACAGACACTTTCGGAGATACCTGTAGCGCACCTTTATAGCCACCCAGTTACGTTGTGACGTTTGGTACACCCAAAGCATTCCTACGGTATCCGGGAGTTGCACAATCTCATGGTCTAAGGAAAAGATACTTGACATATAGAAAAGCTTTAGCATACGAACTACACGATCTGTGCTAGGCTTAGGATTGGGTCTTGTCCATCACATCATTCTCCTAATGATGTGATCCCGTTATCAACGACATCCAATGTCCATGGTTAGGAAACCGTAACCATCTATTGATCAACGAGCTAGTCGTCTAGAGGCTTACTAGGGACATGGTGTTTGTCTATGTATCCACACATGTATCTGAGTTTCCTATCAATACAATTCTAGCATGGATAATAAACGATTATCGTGAACAAGGAAATATAATAATAACCAATTTATTATTGCCTCTAGGGCATATTTCCAACAGCGCGGCCCAGGGGGGGCGCCGCCAGGGCGCCTGGAGCCCTGGTGCCCCCCCGGCTGTACTTCGGGCGCAAGGAAGTTTCCGGAACGCTGATTTTTTATATAATTTTTCAGGATTTTTCCTGGCAGTTCTCGTAACGTGAAAACCTGAAATACAAAAACAGCCGAAAACAGAAACTGGCACAGGGGTGCACTGGATTAGTAGGTTAGTCCAAATATGATCAAAAGTGTATGGAAGTGTATGAATATCATAGCAATATCACCCAAAAGTGGCATGGAGCAAGTAGAAATTATAGATACATTTTGGACGTATCAACATCCCCAAGCTTAATTCCTGCTCGTCCTCGAGTAGGTAAATGATAACAAGAATAATTTCTGTGGTGACATGCTATTAACCATATAGGACTTTTCATAGTCATATGACAAAAGCTTACTGAGACAATGATTCTATAGTAATTAAGTTGTCTCATGAGAAAATCACAAATGACTGAAAGTTTTACAATATGAAACTGAAACATCAAAAAGATTTGCAATGAATATGGTGTGTAAATATGATAAAGTGATATCTAGCTTGCCCCCTTTAGTGAAGCAAAACATAAATGCAGGGGCACCTTCAAGGTTTAAGTGATGACTAGATACAATGATTTTAGAATAAACGATATCACAATCATGCAAAAGACAATGCTACTTTGGGACAATGCACATTACACTTAGAATTACAATCATGCTCTGAGTAGTTGGTGCATGAATAAAGAAGGTGGAGACTAAAAAGTAAAAGAATGGTTATGTGCTAGAGCTTTTTTTTTGAAAACATAGAAGCAATTTTGTCAACGGTAGTAGTACTTCATATGTGTCATGCATAAGACATCCTATAAGTTGCAAGCCTCATGCATCGAATACTAATAGTGCTCGCACCTTGTCCTAATTAGCTCGGATTTCCATGGGTTATCATTGCATTACATATGTTTCAACCAAGTGTCACAAAGGGGTACCTCTATGCCACCTGTACAAAGGTCCAAGGAGATAAATCACATTTGATTCCTCGTTTTTGATAGATCTCAACTTGAGGACATCCATACCGGGACAACATAGAAAATGGATGATGGACTCCTCTTCAATGCATAAGCATATTCTCATAAGAGATCGAGGATTAATGTCCAAGCTAAAACTTCCACCATGATACATGGCTTTGGTTGGCGGCCCAATGTTCTTCTCTAACAATATGCATATTCATTCAACCCACGGCAAATCACCCTTACTTCAGACAAGACGAACATGCATAGCAACTCACATGATATTCAACAAAAGTGTGACAGTTGATGACGTCCCCAGAATCATGGTTACCGCTCAGCAAGCAACTTATAAGAAATAAGATACATAGGCAACATATTCTTTACCACAATAGTTTTTAAGCTACTTTCCCATGAGCTAGGTATTGCAAAGTTAGTTCGCTTAGTACAGGTGGAGGTTAGCAAAAGACTGGGAGCGACCAACTAAGAGAGCAATGACGGTCATAATCACGCAGAGCGACAAAGCAATATTGAATCAGGCATGGAAGTTATATCGCTACTCAGAAATAAAAGATCATCAAGGCTTGACAGACTTTCTTTACAGTCTTAAATATGCGTGAGCATACGCCAAGTCAATCAAAATAAATTCTCGAAGGAAGATATTACTAAACCATACCACATCATAGGCAAACAAATCATGTTGGTACTCCAATAACACATTGGGAACCCCCCAGCTATTTGAGACTAACCATAAGAAAACCTGAACTACTAAGCACCATCATGCAAGTAGCATCTTTATCATAGACATATTAACCAATGCAACGGAAGCAAACTCTCTTAATAAGGTGAGCATGATAATTAAAGAGAGTTCAAGCAACCAACTAAAAAAAAGCTCTTTAAAAAGATAAGCATGAATACTAAGAGCGGAGCATGATAGTAGCTATTACAAGACAAAGAACACACACAACAAAGATAGACATGAAAATTCTATGTTATGTTCTAGGTAGAAGTGGAGCGTGTTTCTCTCCCACATAAAGAACGCTGAGTTCCGACTCGTTATGAAAAACTAAAAAGAAAACTAAAAGCAAGACGCTCCAAGCATAGCACATAACACATGAAGTGATAAAAATATAGTGGAACGAAAGACGAACTGATAATGTTAATGGAGAAGGGGATGCACGGGGGCATCCCCAAGCTTAGACGCTTGAGTCTCCTTGAATATTTCTTGGGGGTGCACGGGAGCATCCCCAAGCTTGAGCGCTTGACACTCCTGAATCTTTTTATCATCTTCCCTCGCACATTTGAAAACTCCCTTCATACATAACTCATCATAATCTGATTAGCGAAGTTAGTACCCTTAATAAAATAATTGCACCTTGCTGGAAATAAAGATATTCTTGAAGTTCTACTGTTTCTCAAGATTGCCAAAAGGTTTTTGCAAAGAAAAAGCAAGCTCTTGATTTGCAAAATGAAGGAAAGGCAAAACAGGACAGAATCTGTGAAAAACAGAACAACAGGTAGTAATTAATTTGTTCGGGATACTTCTGCAACTCAAATCAAAAAACTCAGAACAGACGCACGAAAGACAATTATATAGAGAACGCTGTCGAAAAAATTCAGACAAAAAAATGACCTGGTGATTTTATACGAATTTTTCTATCCAAGGACAGAATCTGTTTCCTGGACAGCACCTCACAACTTTTGAACTTTCTAGCAATCAGAGGCTATACTTGGCACAAATATGAAAAGCAAAGATACAATGATGATGCTACAGCAGTAAACAACATCAAGACACAACAAAAGCAAAAATTTTTATTCATGTGGGCTGCCTCCCAAAAGCGCTTTCTTTTACGCGTTTAAGCTAGGCATAATGCAAATAGATCAAGTTTTATCAAGAGTAAAAGAATAGCTAGCCCGTACAACGGACTCAAAAGGTAACTTGATCTTCTTACGAGGGAAGTGTTCCATCCCTTTCTTGAGAGGAAACTGAAATTTTATATTACCCTCCTTCATGTCAATGATAGCACCAACGGTGCGTAAAAAGGGACGTCCCAAAATAATTGGACAAGAAGGATCACATTCAATATCCATGATAGTAAAATCAACGGGCACATAATTATCATTGACAACAATAAGAACATCGTCGATCCTCCCCAAAGGTTTCTTTATGGAAGAATCAATGAGACGAACACCAAAAGAACAAGAATCATAAGGTTTCAATTTAAGCATATCATATATTCTTTTGGGCATAACAGAGGTACTAGCACCAACATCACATAATGCATAACAAGAGAAGTCATTCAATTTAATTTTTATCATAGGATCCCAACCATCTTCTAGCTTTCTAGGTATGGAGGCTTCTACTCTAAGTTTCTCCTCCCTATCTTTGATAAGAGCATTAGTGATATGCTCTGTGAAGGCAAGGTTAAGCGTGCTAGTGCGGGGATCGCTAGACATCTTGTGAAGGAAATCAATAACTTCGCTAAGAGTGCTATTATCAAAATCAAGGTCATTAGCATCAAGTAAAGTGGTAGTGGTGTCCTTAAGGTTCACTTGTTTGGTAGTTTCTATAGTCATAGCATCACCATTAATAGGTCCAATGAGACCAGGAGTACATTGGGTGCTAAGAGTTTGAACATCCTCAACAACTTGGATAGTAGCAACAGTGTGGTGGGTAGGAAGGCTCTTAATTCTCTCTTCTTCCTCCCTTTCTCTAGCCCATCTCTCTTTAAGTTTAGCCATCATCCTAATGTTTTCATTAATTTGCACTTGAATAGCATTTATAGGAGTGACTTCCCTCTCCTCAAGAGGAGAAGTTTTATTTTTTAGCAATTTTACCTCATTGGCTAAATGGTCTACCTTAAAAGAAAGATCATCTAGTTTATGTAGTTTTTCTTCTACACTCTTATTAAAGGCTTTTTGGGTAGTGATGAAATCTTTAAGCATAGTCTCTAGTTCAGTAGTGGAGTTCTTGGTACTAGGATAAGCATTGTTGTTCCCATAAGAATTAGAGGTGAACGGTCTAGGATTGTTACCAAAGTTACTCCTATAAGCATTGTTATTAAAATTGTTTCTAGAGATAAAGTTCACATCTACTTGTTCCTAAGCAATTAAAGAATTTAAAGGAACATCACGAGGATCAACAGTAGATTGCTTCGAAAGTAGAGACATGATTAAGTCAACTTTTTCATTAAGGGAGGAAATCTCCTCGACAGAGTTTACCTTCCTACCTGTTGGAGCGCGTTCAGTGTGCCATTGGGAATAGTTGGTCATCATCTCATCGAGAAGCTTTGTGGCAGCACCAAGTGTAGTTGACATAAAAGTTCCTCCCGCGGCCGAATCTAATAAGTTCCGCGAGGTAAAGTTCAAGCCCGCATAAAAAGTTTGGATAACCATCCAAGTAGTCAAACCATGAGTAGGGCAATTCTTGATAAGAGATTTCATACGTTCCCAAGCTTGGGCAACGTGTTCATTATCCAATTGTTTAAAATTCATTATGTTACTTCTAAGTTGGATAATTTTAGCAGGTGGATAGTATTTTCCGATAAAAGCATCTTTGCACTTGTCCCATGAATCTATGCTATTTCTAGGCAAAGACTGAAACCAAATTTTAGCTCCTCCTCTCAAGGAGAAAGGAAAAAGCTTAAGCTTAACAATATTACCATCTATTTCTTGGTAATTTTGCATATCACAAAGTTCAACAAAGTTGTTTAAGTGTAAAGCAGCATCATCTCCAGCACCGGAGAATTGATCTTTCATGACTAAGTTCAGTAAAGCAGGTTTAATTTCATATGAAGGTGCTGAAGTGGCAGGTGTAGTGATAGGTGTGCTGATAAAGTCATCGTTGTTGTGACTAGTGAAGTCACACAACTTGGTGTTCTCGGTGGAACCCATAGTAGCAAGCAAGCAAGATAACTATTTTTGTGATTTTCGATAAAAAGGTACTAAAGCAAAAATGAAAGGTAAACTAGCAAGACTAAAAAGCAAAGGTAAAAGATAGCATGCAACTCCCCTATCCTGAAGAGTGGAGTCCCCGGCAACGGCGCCAGAAAAACTCCTTGATGGGCCTCTAACCCCTCGTTGGTTACCCCAAGTGGAAGGTGTAAGATGCAGTGTTGTGGAAGTTTTTCCCTTAGCAAAGATGCCAAGGATCGAATCCCCAGAGACTCCTAGGTTCAACAAGTAGGTGTCAACTACTAACGGCGCCAGATATTAGCAATCAACATGGACCTGCACATAGATACAAATAACTTTGCTCCCAACGAGTACAGAGAGGTTGTCAATCCCTCCGGCCTTGTAGTTCACAAAGGATTAAACGCAAATGATAGTAGTTATAGATAATGTTTTGCAATAGTAAGTAAAAGTGAAAAGTAAATAGCGGATGTGATCAATGATGGTAATATGGACCGGAGTCTCATGATGTTCACTAGTGATGTCTCTCTCCCAAAAGACGATAAAATAGCTATGTGAGGTAATTGAATTACAGCTGGGCAATTGACAGGACCACGAACGCAAACCAATGCTGACTACATTGCAAGAAAGGTTGAGGTTCAAAGCATGGGCGGTACGCCAAAGTAAGTAGACCGAAATCCATCAATATCTACTACTAATCATCCACCTTGAGATATCTATCCAGAACATCTCGCTGGTATTAAGTTGCGAATCCCACCCATAGTGTAAACTCAAAGCAACAGACAACAGCATTAAAAGAACTTTGCGTAAAGTAAACAATCCTTGCTCCCGCGGGCACAAGCACCGTTGTTTTCCCCCTTGTGGCAACAGCACATCCCCTAGACTCATGTTTCTGTCACTCAAGCTAGTCATCGAGGGGCATGAACCCACAATCGAGCATAACGTTCCCTCTTGGAGTCACTACCTACTACTTGGCCAAAGCAATAAATAACAACGGAGAACATGCAAGAATTACTTATGAACAAAAATATAAAAGAGGTAGATCAAATATATTACTCAAGATCAATCTAAACATAATCTCATAATCCATCGGATCCCAGCAAACTCAACATAGCGACAGCATAAGGATTACATATGTGCCTCGATCATGTAGGGCAGCTCACGAGGACTAATTAGTGAAGCACAAGAACGGGAGGAGAACATCACATAGCTACTGGTCATGGACTCATGGTCCAAGGGAGACTACTCACGAGTCATCCGGGAGGCGTCCATGGTGGTGGAGAAGCTCCCGGTGGTGATCCTCCCCTCCGGCAGGGTGCCGGGAAGAGTTCTCCTGGTGCTCCCGATCTTGGAAGCGGCGGCGGCGGCGGAACAGAGATGAGATCGCGAAAAAGAGTTCCCGTCCCGAGGGTTTTGAAGGAAGCTCTACATATATGCCAAAGGGGGCACCAGACGGGGCTCGGGGGGCCCAGGCCCCCCCCGGCGCGGCCCAGGTGGGCGCCGCCAGGGCGCCTGGAGCCCTGGTGCCCCCCCCGGCTGTACTTCGGGCGCAAGGAATTTTCCGGAACGCTGATTTTTTATATAAATTTTCTGGATTTTTCCTCGCAGTTCTCGTAACGT
This sequence comes from Secale cereale, assembly GCA_902687465.1. Lineage (NCBI taxonomy): Eukaryota > Viridiplantae > Streptophyta > Magnoliopsida > Poales > Poaceae > Secale > Secale cereale. The sequence continues at coordinate 94,464,520 of LR738714.1, read as the reverse complement.
GAAAACCTGAAATACAAAAACAGCCGAAAACAGAAACTGGCACCGGGGTGCACTGGATTAGTAGGTTATTCCAAATATGATCAAAATTGTATGGAAGTGTATGAATATCTTAGCAATATCACCCAAAAGTGGCATGGAGCAAGCAGAAATTATAGATACGTTTTGGACATATCAACCATACATAGTTTAGTACAAGCCAAGGCTAAAGTACAACAGCGGTGAAAAGACGATACATCTCATGAGAGGCATTCCAAGCTCCTATACATTATTTAACTACACCTCCGGAATTCAGTACAAACTAAGTCATATTCCACAAGATGCGCAGGACGGTGGAAATAGAACTACTACGATACTACTACTCCCACAGTCTAGCTCAGACACTCCCGTAGTAATCTTCATAAAGATTACCACCGTAGCCTGGAAGTGGAACAGGTGGATCTTGAAACTCTCGAGCGCTCGAAGGCTGTGGACCATAGGGACATGGATGCGGTCACGGTCCCGATGCTGGTGGTAATCGGCGCCCACGTGGAGGCGTGATACCCCCGACGTCACGCCAAACCATACGATCAGGGAGACGAGTCCGCACGGGGTACAAATCCCGCATATCCATATATCCGGCGTGCACGGCAGGTGCAAGTCGTGTCAAAGTAGTCCAGTGGGCGGCTCGAGTGTTATACAGCTCCATCCGGAGGGCACGGACCTCACGGTCCCTATCCTCCAGCATCTGAGTAGTAGTCTGAAGCAGTGGCTCCTGATGAGCGGCATCAGTATACAGACCAGTGTAGTAGCCTTCCTCTCCGGGAAGTGAGGCTGGCATGTAACAGAACTCAGTGTTCAGTAGCAGGGCATGCCTAGCCCGGATGATGGTCATCATCGAGTAAGCGGCATCCTGCACTGCCATCTCGATGGTAACCCTGAGTCCATAAGATCAATGGATGGGGTCGTTAGCTCCGGGATATGAGGGGTATATCCGGACGGTGCAGAAATACTGACTCTGGTTGAAATCCCGGTACTGTTCCTCCACGGTGTACTCAGGATACCAACGGTAGCCGGTCTCAGTCAACACACGGACTAGCATGGCCGTGTGACCGGGCACATTAATGCACCGAGTCAAACGAACCACTTGGTGAGGTGTGCGACCAGACAACTGAAACACGAAATAATGCAAAGGCATTAGAATTTCTGGAAGAAATCGGGCAGCATAACAAGTGTAAATGCTCAAAAATATTTTGAGACATCATACAAATGATAGCATAGCCACTCAACAATATCATATGAAGGTTCCGGTTCGAACTAAACAACGTACTAGAAGGGTAGAAACTGAACTGATGCTTGAAACCAACAATCCTAAGAGTCTACAGATTAGTAACACGTGAACCTAGTAAGGATGAGAGGCCTAGTCCTAAACCCCCGTAGAAAGAATAGGCTGACTTAGATCAGAAGGGCATAAGGTAAAGAAGTAAAAAGAGCCTTACGTTCCCTTCCACAATCAATTCCCCTACATGTAACTAAGAATTTTCTTGACTCAACATCGACCAGTTTGGCTTGAGAAACCTACAGGCAGTCCGGCTCTGATGCCAACGCTGTCAGGACCCCGATCCTAAGTCGCACCGATCTAGCTTCACTACGTGAGGATTGATCTATTGTAACACGTTGATGTGCTACTACAACTCAGATATTGTGTTACTGAGCCATGCAGTAACACATTTTTGTATGTGTTCTTGTAGGCTATGTTACTAGGTGGTGTCTATTGTAGCACATAAGAACTGTTCCTATATATCTGTAAAGGTGTTACAATTGGATTGTTGCAACACAAGCCATATGTGTTACCGAAGGACCTTGTAACACACTTCTATAGATATAGGCACACACTTTGTAACATATGTTTCTTGATGGAGCAACATGATTAGTAACATGTTTTATTGAAAATTGCAACACAATCATTAATGATTGGCAAAAATTACAATAGCACTTTGTAACACATTTTCTATATATAGCAACACAACAGTAACATAATGTTGTATATATTGTAACATCTCTAGTGGTGATTGGTAGCAAACATAGTAACACCTTTTTCTACCAATAGCAACACATCATAACTAGTCCAATGTGCTATTTCATCAATTTTGTATGAAATGTTGTATTAATAATTTTTCCCTTTATACTTCCTCATAGTGAAATCCATAAGCATATGACATATTTTACACTATACAAAGATCATGGATATAAAGCTTGCATATGCTTGGGAAAAAGGGATTTAAAATACCAATGTGGTTCATGTCATTCAATAGTATTTGTAACAATGAACATATAGAAGATCCATATTGTAGCAACAAGTTACATTTCTCAACCTGGTAATGTAAACTATAGGACACAAAAGATTTCCTATCATTGAAACCATGTGACACCCCTACTCATGTTCACTTCAATGCGCCCCTTCAAACTTTCTTGCATCATTATATCATATTTGCATCTTGATTCCCCGTGAGCAAAAGCATCTGGATCAATTTCTTCCATTTGACATCTCAATCTGGAAAAAATATGATTATAACTACAATTAAATATATCCCAAATTTAATTTAGCAAAACTGAAGAAGTTAAATAATGACATACACATGTTGAAGGCCAAGCAATTGTTAATCTAGAGGTGAAAGCATCACCAATTGTCCTACAATTTTCCCTTTCCCTTACCAAGAGCTCACATTCCTTAATAGGTTGATCAACTTGCACTTCTATGAACTGGCGACCTTGCTCAACACCACTAACCATTTTTTTGCAACCCAAAATAGTAGCATGTGCCACATGCCTTTTGTTTGGATATATTGAAGAATTCATAATCACTTTTGTGCCAACATAAATTATAATTTACAGTATAAACAAAATCAAATATTACGAACACGAATAGTATGAACACACTTTTTACCTCCATGGAAGGACTACATTTCTGCTTAGAGGACAGATTACTAGAGTCTTGTTTTGAGTGCTTTGTTTGCTTAGTCTAGTCAAATTTTCAAGCATATTCTCCTTGCTCTTTCTCAGCTATGGAGAATCACAAGAGGGAAAAAAATTATCCTTGGGTTTTGCAATGTAAAGTTCACAGTGCATTTTATTCAACAAATATTACATGTGTTGACATCATTTTATAACCTCAAAAGAGTCCATTCCATGCAAATCAAACTTTAAACAAAGAAATTCATTCATTCAGCATTATACGAACAAACATGAGTCAATAATTCAATATTGGATTGCACTTGTATGACATATCGCTCGTACAACCTGATCTTTTAACTACATGTGTGTGAATAAGAAATCATGCCATCAATAATTTATATGGAAAGTGTTTCCTATTACTGCCTAGCAAGCAGATTTCTAAAGAGCTAATCATACCTCTCCATCAGAGAAATGATGGGCTGGTTACGATGATTCATATGAGTATTTATTGCAACCCTCGTGTTCAAGATGGTGGTTATGTACAACAATATAAGTCAATTAATAAGTTGTAGTGTATCCTTTATAGCATGGGTAACAACAAGGTTCTAACCTATTTGCCTGACAGAATGTCATTATCTTCATGCATGCCATGTCGATGTGAGTGAGTTTTGTCCTGCATTTTACATTCAAAGGCATTAGTTATTACAACTAATAAAGTGTAGCAAACCCAAGGAAAGAATAATATAAGTTTCTTTTGAAAAACTATAAGATGAATAAATCACAAGTACTGATCTTGGACCATTTCCTTCTATCTTATATATCCGTACTGGAAAGCTGCTATTTTCTCCAGAGAACCGTGCAAATCTTGTAAGAAGCAAGACGCACCTGAGACTGAATCTTCTAGATAGACAAGCGTCGAGCTGAAAAAATATGAGACATTTTAGCCTTCTGTCCTTTTGTAACAATAACAACTCAGTGTATGCATATATGTACTGCCTACCTCTAAGATAGCGCCTTGTGCACTTTCAATGTTCAGTGTACGCAGAGTGTACGCACCAGCGCCTTGAGCACTTCGTATGATTCTGAATACTATTGAATGACATGAACCACATTGGTATTTTAAATCCCTTGAATACTATTGATTCTGAATACTTGTGGCGGCTCGCGGCACGCCCAGATCGCCCGCGGGGGAGCGACCGGGGCGTCAGTTCGACAGGGTGAGTCCTAGATCACTCCTATATACAGACAAGAAACTTCTTTTTGACACGTGAACGAATAAGAATATTTTTTTAGAGGATATAGATAAAAAAAACTAGTAGTGACGAACCACCTTGTGGTTGGATGGTTAAAAGAACAGTGATATCCTCAGCCCATCAAAATTCAAGTCCTCATGCTCACATTTATTCTGGATTTATTTCAGGATTTTCGGCGATGCGCGAGGTGACTACGATGACTTCGTAAAATCTTAAGATGACATGCCGGTTCAGCCTCTCAAATGTGCTCATAGGGATAAGATGTGTGTGTGACTGAGTGTGCGTTCATAGAGGATGAGTATATCCGCGTATATAAGAGTGAGGGTATGCTTGTATATATGAGCGCTTGTTGTATGTACTGTGTTAAAAAAATGCATGGACAAGATGGCAACAAGCTTTGAGAGTTGGGCACACGCACGCACGATTAGAGTTGGACGGCTCCGGCGTGACCGACACGAAGCTTCAAATCAGCCGGTAAGGATTACATAAATTCCATCCCTAAAAAGAATGAAATTGCATAATTTCCAAATAGGAAACAACACAAAAATAATTCCACCCCTTTATCGATTAGTACCGGCCCTCATCTGTTACCTCGATTCCCTGTTCCGCCGCCGCCTTACCCTACCCGAACGCTGGCCCCTGGCCGCATCGCCGTCACAGAGAGCCTGTGCGGCCGCCGCTCGACTGCTCGAGTTTCCACCCAGCGCCGCATCCGCTCGATTCCATACTTCTACCGGCCGCTCGAGTCCACATCCCACGCCGCCTCCGCTGGGCGCTCGTATCCGCACCTCCACCCCCTGTAGGAGCTGCCGCCCGACTCCACGCAAGGCAAACAGGCAGACGGCGGGAGCACAGGACATTGGCGGCGGGCGCCGCTACTTCTCCATGTCGTCAGACAATGCCGGCTGAGGTTTGAGAGCTCGATCTTCATATACTTGCTGCTGTGGTTCTCTTGTAAGTTTTTCTGAACACACAATGCGTTCCATTACATAATAGTGCTGGGTATATTGCTAGATCATAATCTTCAGAATCCAGTGACCTCATCAGCTGCGTTGAGTCAAGTTTGGAACTTCACAAAGTGCCAATCGTGTCAAATAATAAATCAATATACATAGTTCGAACAAAACCTTCACACAGTTCCAATCATGTTTCCCATAACTTGTGAAACACTAACTTGCCGCAGGTCAATGCGAATGTGCTCCAAGCTGTATCCTGCACCAACCAGAAAATCATACGAGTAGTTGAGCAGAAAAGATAAATTGACAGCAGTCATTCTGAATGTTCAGTAGTGAGTAAGCTCAGTTTACCTGGATTGTCAATCAAAGGTACCTTCCATTTGCCTGGTTGTGCTGTTAGATCTGCTAAGGAAATCTTGCATTTGGAGCATTGTGAGTCACAACGCATACTGCAAAATATATTGTACACTTTGGCTTAGGCTCAGTATTATAATTGTTCAGAAATCAATACTCATGCTGCAACATTATCATCACATAAGTTGTGTAGTGACAAAGGGAAAGCTAAGTACCTTGACTTTTTGTCCTCGGGATCAGGATGTATTTCTGAAAATCCCAGTCCTCTGTCTGCCACCATTAGAACAGACCATTTTATTACCTCTGTCATAAAAAGCACAACCATGTATTTTGCGTCATGGTAACTACAAAAACATCTAGTTATGATTCAGCACGTGATGCCAATCCTGTTTTACGTGATGTGACGTACTATGGGAGGGTAATTGACATTGTCGAGCTAAACTACTCTGCACAGTTTTCTGTGGTGTTGTTTAGGGCTGGACACGAGCCGAGCCGAATCGAGTTAGGTACGAGCCACGTCTTAGCTCGCTCTGGAGCGGCTCGGCTCGGGAAACCAACGAGCTGCATATGGGTGGCTCGGCTCGTTTTTGCACTGATTCGGTCCAGCCCGAGCGGCTCGTGAGTGGACAGAGTCTTGGTACATGCTGTGTGCGTGAGTGGCCAGCGGCGAGCCAGAGCAGAGCATGGTGTGTGCTTGACGGGACGGCGAGCGACGTGGGCAGTGTGGCGGCATGGAAGTGGCGGCGCTGCTTTGAGGATAAGGCAGGAACGCAACGGCCGACGTTGGGGAGGACAAGGAGCAGAGAAGGACGTGGGTGGGTAGCGTGGGAGCACCGGCATGCGCCGGCGTGCGTACTTGTGCCCGGCAGCGATGACATGCCTGCGTGCGTGCACGCCGACGACGGCATGCGTGGGCGCGGCTACCAGCGGAGTCGCGTTGTCCTGCCCCTGCGGCATGTTGCCCAGCGCCGCCGCAACGTCACCCACTCATCATCTTGCTTGGAAAGAGAACGGTAGATCGATGAATGGCGTTGGGAAGAAGAGATTGTAAGGAGGGAGGTTGGAGCGACCGATGTGTGCGGCGGCGGCGGCGGGGATGCTGGTGGATGTGAATTGACGCTTTATGTATGTTGCTCGTGCCCTAATGGATGTGGAGCGATGCTATTGCGATGGACGGTGAAATTGGGCTGGGCCGCAAACGAGTCACCGAGCTGGACCGGTCGAAACTCGGCTTGGCTCAGTCGCGAAACGGGCCTGTTTCCAGACCTCGGCCCGCTCGATTATCCTATCGAGCCGAGCTGTAACGGGCTGACCTGGAGCGAGCTTCGGGCCGAGCCGAAAAGCTTGCTCGTACGTCCAGCCCTAGTGTTGTTTAAATGTGAATGGGTTGATGTGTTCTTAGAAACAAAAACAAGAATGAAAAAATTTAAGTACGGTTACACACTTGTCAACCTCTCACGTCTAATACAAGGAAGGAGAAAAGATTGAGCATGAGCCTTTTATTTTCCCTAACTAGGAGAATAAAGTGTTCTATGAGGAAGATTAATTGAATCCAGGTTGCTCTGTGGTAATGAAGTTGCCAAAGCGTAGAGATGTATATGACTTAGGCAACTTGGAATGGGCAGCGGAGACAGAAACCTAGGCATTCCATGTTTCACAGCTTGGAGAGATTTTGAAAAGGAAGAACAATGAACAACATCAGGTTAGAGCAAACGTTGAGGAGACAATAGTGGGTGTTAATAAAGCTTTGAATAATGAAGAATAATTGAGGTTAGTAGAATCAAGGTATGCACTATGTTTAGGTGATCTAGTTATGCTTTCCCAATATATTCTTCTGTTTTTTGTCATAGAAACGACAAGTATATTATTTTGTTCTGGAAATGTCCCTTTGTGGAAGTAATAATCTGATTGTTTGAACTTCTGATAAACCCATTCCTAAATCAATGAGTAATGTGGATGTTTCTTAATACGTGGCTTTTAAACAGTGCACTCATATGGGGCTGGTCCATATTCTATTTGTAGCACAACATTTGAGATGTGAAGTTTACCTCTAATAAAAAAATTGTTCAATCTTCCTGTTCTTCAATAATGTTGTGTGTGTTCTTTCTTTTATTCTGGGTTAACCCTTTCATTTCAGATATGAAATTTTAGTGATAAAAGTAGCACAAAAATGTTTTTTTTATTTTCTTGTTCATGTTTTGAATTATTTTGGTTGCATGCTACAGGTTCAGACTGCATGTTACATGGAGCCATGGAGGGGGTGGTAATCTGTGTGCTTTGTGTTGGTACAGAACACCCTACTCTTTTCTGCTTGGTGGCTTTGTGCTGACTAGTTGACAAACTTGCTTGGTGATATACTGTTGTGCTCTTATATTCAATAGTTAGTATACTCTTATATTCATGCTTGGTAATTTGGTCAGCTGCGACACCACGTGATTGTTTGGAACTTCATTATGTACTTTGGTCAACAGTTCAGAATTGAGATACACTCAACTTGTTTGGAACTTTATTCTGTTAATTGTTTCATTCCAGTACTATGGCAGCATCTAGTCCAAAGAACTCATCTTCTTGGTTAAAAATCTGAACTGCACTTGTACTATCAGATTCTATAACCACCGAGCTGCAACCAATTCGGAGTGCAAGGATTATACCATTGTATACTGCATGAATTTCTGCAGAATCCACACTGCAAACATGGGAAATGAACCAGCAAGCAGCAGCAACAACATCACCTTTATCGTCTCGAGCAATAGCTCCTGTAGCCCTCGACATGTTTTCAGAGCAAAAGGATGCATCCACATTTATCTTGACAGTTCCCGCTGCTGGTTTCCGCCACAAATGCTCCCTCTTACGCACCAGAAGTTTGGGCGATGATGCTTGGATAAAATTAGTGCAGAGTACTTTGATCGATGTGGTTGTATGATCAGGGGATTGTATGCTTACCCCCCTCACAAATTGACGGCGTTGCCACCAAATATACCATGCCGAAACTGCAATCAACTCGGCCTTTGGGAGCTTGTTCGAAGCACCTTGAGCCTTGCATAGAATCTCCATAGTTACAGATCCTGACCGATCTTCAGAAATAGCTCGACAAATGTCGTCTTTAAGGCCAAGTTCTGACCAAACTTCCATCGCTCGAGAACATGCAAAGAGACAATGTTGGATATCTTTCATACCAAATACTGCACGTCAACATACTTTTATACTTTATACTCCCTCCGTCCGGAAATACTTGTCATCAAAACGAATAAAAGAGGATGTATCTAGATGTATTTTAATTCTATATACATCCCTTTTTGTCTATTTTGATGACAAGTATTTTCGGACGGAGGGAGTAGTAAAAAACAGATCAATGAATCTTCAGTTAAGTCCAAAATTACTTGAAAGAAGCTAGCACACCTTTTAATTTTAACAGAGTTTGGAAGCACAAAATCTTTTTTTCTAGAATACCCAAAAGAGTTGCATGTCTTTTATATTAAGATTAGAGATAGAATATTTACAATATTACGAGCACACACGGGCGCGCGCATACACACACTAGAAAGCACAAAACTTTGAGTTTGCACTCTCCGACAGTCTTAGAAAACAGGATCATACATACCCAAGTACATGGAAATAATCTATTTTTAGAATGGCGTAAAGGGGAAGAACATTCTTCTAGAAGAACGTATAGGCAACAGTCTTTTTTTTAGGGAACGTATAGGCAACAGTCAGCTGCTAGTTTTGAGTTCTGCATTCTATGGGCTTTGGTAATTGGGCTATGTAAGTGAAGTATATGGGCTTGGGCTGGCAGAATCCAAGGGTGGTCCTAGCCGTGCCCTGGCTACGCCAATGATTTTATCCTAATATATCTGGCCTAAGCAAACATGCATGCCCTAATCTCCTATACATAGCTAACATGTGCATGGCCCGGGCCCATAACTATTAGCCCAGATGCCTAGTGCTATGATGAGATTGACCCAGAATTGATCACATGCATGTTGCGACAAGTCTTCTCATGACAACAAAGAAAAATTCTATCCAATATTATTACGTTTGTAACATTTGCTTATGTAGATCCCCAATGTGTTACAAACTTGTAACACAACATTGCATCTCATATATGTGTTACATTCTTGTAACACTCTCTCAACCGGCATAAATAATGTGTTACAACACTGTAACACATTCGACGTATCTGGAGTATGTGTTACAACTTCGTAACACTTCCCATATAATGTGTTCCAAATTATTTGTGGACACAAATGTTGTGTTACTGGTGTTCAGTCCGTAACACATTTTTTCTTGTGTTACCAGGATGTGTTACCAAAGCTAATTCCTGTAGTAGTGCTTGTAACACGTCATATCACTTTGCGGCCTCACACACGGTATCCCCATGGGTGCCACCTTACCTGGCCCGGGACCGTTTTCGCATTTTGGCACACGTATATGACAGTGTCGCTAGCATCCATATGACAGAGAACCCGGGCCGACATGGCTAGTTATAAACCAAAAGTGGCACTAAATTACAGAGACAGGCATCCATGACCCAGCAACGAACGTGTCGGTCATCAACGTATGAATCCAAGTCGTAGCAAGCTACATGGACTTAAAAGAACAACGCGTGACATTTCCCCTAAGGGACAGACACATGAACAAAGACGGACACATGCCGGCCAGCCTACATGTTCCGAGCAGTAGCAAGCTACCAAGGCTCAGTGGAAGCACTAGGAGGCATTTCCCTGTAAGATAGGCTACCAAAGGAAAACAACTAGGTGTTGGATCCCACACATACCAAGCATTTCAATCATACACACAATATGCTCAATATGTGCAAATACAACATTGCATCACAACAGAACTCTATGACTCAAAATACTTTATTTAAGAGGCTCTGAAGAGCCATACATAACATATCCATACAGGTAGGGGTCACATGACCCAACACTCAAGTCATACAATCATACAAGCACAAGAGGAAGCTAACATGTCTGAGTACAGACAACTTGGAAATAAAACAGGCTTGGTGTAGCTTGACTATCTACAAGGCCCTTCACAAGCTCAGGATCTCCGTCTGGGTAGCAAGCTACTCGTCGACGTCAACGTCTATGTAAAACCCATCAAAAGGGGCAGGGTTCTCCTCTGCAACAGTTATTAAGCAAACATGAGTACAAAGGTACTCAGCAAGTCTTACAATAGAACCTATCATACATGCATCATTATCAACAAGGGTAGTGGAGTTCATAGCAGCAAGCCATCTTTGACTCTTGGCTAACCTATACTACGACTCTCAACAGATTGCAAGATAAGACTACGTACACGAGTCCTCTACTCACCACAACAATACACCACCATGGATCCTCTTCCGTCATCCTACGGAAGGGCCATCCACGGCACTCACACTTGTCTTGAGGCTTTTAGTAGTATCCATCAACTTGTCTATGAACTGTATAAGTAACCAAGTAGTCCGTACCGCGAACAACGGCTATTCGAATAGATTGGTAACCCTGCAGGGGTGTACTTCTTCACACATGTTTCCACCACTTAGCTTCTGCACACGACATGTGCTCGGCAGACTTCAAGTGAAAGCCGACGTGGGTGTAGACCACGACCTAACCAACCACTCAAGTCTCTCGTCCAGGATTATCGCCTATTTGGGTTCCATCCGTGGGGAGATCCGGCCGGGGTGTCGCTCACGGCCCGAAATGATGTGTACAGGGTTCCCGAGTCACCAAACGGGCGACCGGTACACCGTGCCACGTACCTGCCGCATCACAGACCACCCCGAGGGTCAGCACTGTGCACGACCACCCGTAAACTACAAACACCAGAAACTAGTTGCAACTCCTGGACAGAGAACAAGGGCAGTCAATAAGTCGAGCGTGGTCTTATTTCAGGGCCCAATGTGTGGTAGTAGCTGTAACTTGAACCACACATACAGATCTCGGGTCCTATGGATGGTTCCAATGAAACAACCAACCATGTACTCCTACATGGCCTTTCATCGATACCTTTACCAACCATGTTCCACACTTCCCTCTCTTTACCGGGTATGATTATTTCACTCTGGTCCATCACCCAGATGAACCAAACCTGACACAACTCTAAGCATAGCAGGCAACATAAACAAATAGCATGGTGGAACACACATCACATGGCTCAATCAACTGCTACACATGCTAGTGGGTTTCAACTATTTACTGTGGCAATGACAGGTCATGCAAGGAATAAGGTTCAACTACCGCAGCAAGTAGCAGTTCACACGTTGTTGCCTTATTGCAGTAAAAGAGAGCAGGAGTGAGAAGATGGGTTTGTATCGGAATGATCAATGGTTGCTTGCCTGACATAGTGGTTATTGGGTACTGCTCTTCAGTTGGATACGCAGAAGTATCCTCGGGAGCAGGACCTAGCACGGAGAATACTGGTGATACAATAAATAAGCAAACAAATGCAACAATATGATGCATGCTCATGATATGGCAAGATGAATGTGTTTTGGGCTAATGCAACAATAAACTGAAGGATTTGAGCCCTTTCGAATCAAATATTCAAATGTATACTCAAACTATTATTTAATAAAGTGCATTATCATGTTTGAATTGAACAGCAAGGTTAACTTGCTCAAACATGCATTAAGTCAGTGTCATTGGAAAGATTGGATTTTTCTGATCAATTTTCATATATAAATCTTTTCCATGTGAGCTACTGTTGAATTTATATGATTTTTTTAAGTTTAATGCATTTTCTGGAATTTCCTGAATTGTTTTAAATCTAATAATCCCAGAAAATCATTTACTGCGTTAGCATGACATCATGCTGACGTCAGCAGGTCAACAGACCTGGTCCAAGTCAAACCTGACTGGTGGGTCCCGCATGTCAGTGTCACAGAGGCTAATCCCGGTCAAAACTGGGTTTGACCACGCGGTGGGGCCCACTGTCAGTGGCTGTGGTGGTTAAACTAAAACGTCATTAGTCCCTAACTAAGTGGCCACGTCAGCTCGCCGGAGTTTGGCCGGCGGCGACCAATTCGCGAGGCGGTGGCTCACCGGAGTTGCTCGGAACGGCGCTACAGGCTGCGGTTTGCAACGGGGTTTGGTCCTACGGCGAGCTAGAGCTCATGCACATCTAGTGGTGGTGGTGGCTGGAGCTAGGGTGGCCGGAGCTCGCCGAAGCAGGGCTCGTGGCGGCGGCCGGAGCTCGGGCATCATCGGGTTAGGCGTTGCGGGGCACGGGCGAGCAAGGGGAGGGGCTCAACGGCATCCTAGTGAGGTCAGGAGCACGATGAAGCACTCGGGCGTGTCCAAGGCCCACTAGAACGACGGCGGCGACGAGGATGCCGGCGGTGAGCTCGGGGGCTTGCGAAACAGCGGCTACAAGACGTAATTGAGCTCGGGGAGAGGGGGGTTCGACGTGTGAGCTCACAGCGGTCGCATAGGGCGTCGACGCGGGCTTGGGGAAGGTCGGGCGGCGACGTACGGGCGACGGCGATCTCCGGTGCCGAAGGTTGAAGACGACGGCGAGGACGGCGCTACGGGGCTTCCGGCGTCGTGTGCGTTGGTGGAGAGCTTCAGGGCGACGCGGCGAAGCCGATGGGTGCATCGGGGAGGCGAGGTGGTGGCTTAGGGCGCGGTGGCAGCGAACGGCGGCGACGAGCCCCCTCGGTGGAGCTCGGCGAAGAGGGTTAGAGGAGGGGGAGGACACGGGGAAGAGTGAGGGAGGAGGCAAGAGCTGCGTGGCGACGCATAGGAGCGTCGAGGCATCGGGGGACGCAGGCCGTCAGGCAGGAGGTGGCCGGACGTGTGCGTGCACGCCGCGGCCACGCGCCCCGTCCTCCTGGCGAGAGGAGGGGACAACTGGCGGGCACCAGCGGGCTGGGCCAAGCCAGGTAAGTGGCCTAGGTGAGTGGCTGTCCCCCTTTCTCTTTATTTTTTCTATTTTCTTTCTGTTTTGTTTCTTTTGCAACTTTGTTGAATTAATAAAAATGCTAGAACATTTTTATAACTCATAGAACTAGTCATGCCCACTGTATATAATATGAACAGTATGGAACATTTTAGTTTATGATTATTTGGGCACATAAAATATTTTATAGCATTTAAATGCCCAAATGCAATTACAATATGAATTAATCCAGAGACCTTTGGATGTCCTAGAAAATTGTGCACCATTTTTGGCAGAGGTTTAAGACCAAGGCAAAGATGATGAACATTTTTGAAGGGCATTTTGGGTACATTGGAAAAGATTTTATTAAACCCTAGTTGTTAGAAGAGGGGTGCTGGGGTTTCTGTCATTCCCATTTCAAGTTTCTATGGAAAGTAAACATGATGCACACTCTAGCTAGTCCTAATGCAAGCATTGACTAGGGATGTGACATTCAAATAGGAAACAGAGAGTTTACATTCCCATCTCGGCGATACCGAACTGATAAGGGTTTCTAGGAGTGGCTATGTCAACTGAACTCGGTGGTGCCGGATAGAAAGTTTGGGTGGGGCCGAGTTTGACTTTTGGTTTGGGACATATTTGGATGTGAGAAAGTGGTTGAGGGTTTTGGAGCATATCACTAAGCACTTTGAGCAAGCAAGCCATTAAGCAACACCTCATCCCCTTTTAATAGTATTGGCTTTCCTATGGACTCAATATGATCTTGGATCACTAAAATAGAAAATGTAGAGTCCTGAGCTTTGAGCTTGAGCCAATCCTTTGTCCTTATCATCTTGAAGGGGTTCCACACCCTCTAGTCCATGCCACTCCATTTGTTGAACTTGTCTGAAATATACTAGATGAAAACATTAGTCCAAGAAGAGATATGTTGACATTAATTACCAAAATCACCCAGGGAGCACTTGTGCTTTCAATCTCCCCCTTTTTTGTAATTGACGACAACATACATCAAAGCTTTAGATAAAGATATGAAGGATAACAAGTAAATCTTTGGAAGGACAAGTAACATGCATAGGCTCCCCCTACATGTATGCAATCGTGTAAATATGGAATATAAGAGCATGTGAAAGCATAGACATGACAGAGCAAGCAATGAGTTACATGTATCTTGGCAGTATGCATCAGACAAAATGATATGAGTATATGAAGTGTATCCTCATGTTCATGATTCCTTTTTGCAAACAATATGTACATTATCAAGAAGTCTTCATGCACATGAGTGTGATGCATATACTTATCTTGTGATCTTGAGCTGGCTTATGAAGGGATGAACCTGAGTAAACAAGGTTAGATAACATAGGTACATCTACTAGCCAGAGCAACAAAAGAGCCACAAGAGTACCAAGATTGGGATAACATGTAGAGAGTGAGTACTAGGTACTCTTGAGTACAGACATGTTCCCAAAGGCAAAAGATATGCAATGAATTCAAGGACTTCTTTCCCTAGCAGTCTTTCTCCCCCCAAATCTTATATTGGATAATGGAAGAGAGTAGGGAAACAGAATCAGAGCATAACAAAACAGATCAGATCACAGAACATAGACATGTCTTTCCCCTCTTAAAGACATGTGACTTATCTCCTCTTGAACACCAAGCATCTGGGGCATGTGATTCCTCTCTCCCCCTGTTTGATACATTCTCTCATTAAGCTTTGCTGTGAACTCTCTTTCTCCCCCTTTGACATCAATTTCCAAGAAGGGATCTTCTGGAGTCCGAGTCAAAATAGGTTTGGTCCTTGAGTCATGTCGGGGGAAACTGTCCACCACGAGCACCTATGGGACCGGAGCCCCTTGTTCGTACGGTAAGGGAGCGGAGGGAGCACAAAGAGCAGATCGTAGAGCACACGCGGGCAGTTTACCCAGGTTCGGGCCACGACGGACGCGTAAAACCCTACTCCTGCTTGGTTTGTATTGAGTTGGGGAGCTCGGGAGTTTGAAGAACTAGCTACACCGAGCGAATGAGCGATCTAGGTTCCGAACCCCTTCTACGTTGTGCATGGGCCTCCTTTTATAGCTCAAGGGGTCACCGACAGGTGTCAACGTAGGAGAAAGGGTAAAAACGTAACTTTGGTGGTAGTTGTAACAGTGCGGGAACAGTGGATGAACAGTGCATGAACAGTGGTCATCACCTACTTTGACAGTGGGGGACAAGAGCATTTAATGCCCGTCACCGTCGACCCCAAAAGCGCCCGCCCTTGCGTCTCCGTTTGCCACGGTGATGGCTTCGTCACCGTGTAGTGCCACCGTGTCCCCCAGGCTGCACAGCCATCCGCCACGCGTCCTTGGAGTGGCCCCAGGACGACGCGTGGTTCGATGAGCTGGAGCGCGGGCACACAACGTAACTCTCCCGACAAGCACCTTGCCGGGGCCTTGACCTTGCCGGGCCCTGGAGCTTGCCGCTCCCCGGGCCCTGCCGGGGCGCACGTTGCGCCGAGGCGTGTCTTCTGAGATGTAATCTTCTAGTCTTCCTGGCAAGCTCCTCTTGCCAGGGTCTTGTGCTGATGTGATAATCTTGAGCCTGGGACGGCCTTCCCGGCAAGCTCCGCTTGCCCGGGCCTTGATCTTCTGTCTGGTATACTTTGTTTTTGAATGGCTTCATATGGATCAGGAAAGGTCTCCGACGAGCACGTGGTAAGCCCTACCGCGGGAAGCTGCTACTGCCCGTGCACAAGTTGGGGTACTGAGGTACCCCTACCTTAGTACACCGACAGGAGCCCCCGGGCCTGGGCCATACACGGTGCCGAGCGCTGTTGGGCCAGGCCCAAAACAGTGCACGGGCACGCGCGGCCCACGGCACGTCGAATCCCCTTCCGCATCCGCCGCGTCCCCCCGTAACGGCACGCGTCGATTGCGGCGTCGTGGGAGGGAACATGGCCACGTTCTTTAATGGGAAATACGGAGCGTCCCCCACTTCCCCCTTAAAAGCAGAGGAAGCAGGGGCCGTTACCTTACTTCGTCTTCATTGCTTCTTCCATCTCCAGAAATTCCCCTCTGCGCTCCGACTCCACACCTCCTTCGTCGTCTTTCGCATCTGCGGCGCCGCCGGACTCCTCGCCCCTTCCTCCGCCGCCTCCGCCATGGCCCCGAAGACCGAGAAGGCGAAGGCGGAGAAGACCAAGAAAGAGAAATCCGAGCAGGCGGCGAGGCTTGCTCTCCTGCGGAAGAGGAACGTCGTCTTCGCGCCAAGGCTCGGCGCGCGGGAGCTCTGGAACAAGTACTACCTGTTCTGGGCCAAGAAGACCAAGGCGCATCCTCGGACCAGAGCCTATCCCGCCGCCGCCAAGGATATGTACCCCGGCGGGTATTTCTTCTTCGCTGTTTTCTTCCACTGCGGCCTTTGTCCTCTATTCTCTGAGTTTTTCTGCGATATCATGAACACCTACAACCTCCACCTTCTAGACTTCACCCCCAACGCCATCCTCACGATGGCGGTTTTCGCACATCTGTGCGAAAACTATATAGGGATCTATTCGAATGTAGCGCTTTTTAGGCATTTCTTTACGCCTAGAGTAGAGGCCGGCGCTCCCCTCTCCAGAGGTATCTCTTGGGTCTTCCGCTTGAACAAGAAGGAATACTATCTTCAAGGGGAGCTCCGCGGCAAGTGGGAGGAGTGGCGCGCGGATTGGTGCTGGGTAGTTGAGGACGAGCCGCAGCCTTTCACCGCGCCGCGCACCACTGCTATAGTGCGCGGCAGGGACTGGAGCGACCTGGACTCGGACGACATCAAGCTCAACGTCGCCCTTGTCCGAATTCTTCGTCTCCGGGTAGCCAAGTTGACCATCGGAGAGGTGGGAGCAGACTTCCTCGGCCGCCGCATTGCCCCTCTACAGGAGAGGAAGAGGCCAGCATGGGAGTACGGCAACGCGGCGGACATTATGAGACTGCGCCCAGGGCTGAACTTCAACTTCACGTCGCTGGAGCTGAAGGGGATGGTCCGGGAGCTTTTTAAGCACGACCCGGCCCACCCAGAGTGGTTTAGAGCTCCCCGGGGAGTGGTGCCCCTATGCAACAGCACGGCCCGGGACTCCTTGCGCGCGATGATGCCCGCATGCGACTCGCACGGCGTCGACCCAACATGGATAGCGCCCAAGCCAGACGTCATCATGAGCTTCTTCGACAACTTGGTGGAGGTGCCGAAGAACAAGGAGGAGATCAAGGGTCTCACCCGGGCCACCACTGATCAGGAGATTGCTTATATCGCTTCCCGGGTAGAAGAGGCCGCCGCAGCCGCAGCGGCAGGAGAGTTCGGGTTCACAGTTGAAGAGGCAGAGGCTGCGGAAGCATCGTGCCAAGAAGAAGAGGCGGAGATCCGCAGGCTGCTTAAGCTTCCGCCCGATGAGCTCGCCGGGGTCCCCTCTCTGAGGCATGCTGGGATCCCCGAGATCGTGAGCGAGGCCGCCGCGAGGGGCATCGTTGCCGGAGGAAGCAGAGGTGCCGAAGGGAGCGGAGGCGCCGGAGGGAGCACGGCCGCAGGGCAGGGCGCTGGGCCCAGCGGACCGGCCGAGGAGGAGGAGGAGGAGGACGCCGGGGCCGGCGAGGACTCCGGTGGGTCTCTGGGGCTCAACGACGACGCCTCTTCATCATCGGAGACCTCCCCACCTCGAGCAAGTCCCAGGCGATCTCCGCTGAAGCGCCTCCGCAAGGTGACGACGGCGACGAGGGCGCAGGCGCCCCGACAACAACCAGCTCGCCGGGCGGCGCGAGCTACCCGGGGGAGCCAAGCCGCGACGGGAGCGCCCGGCGCACCAACCGCGGCGGAGGTGCCCCGCACACAGGCTACGGCGGAGGCACCCCGTACGTCAGCGCCAAGTGGAGGAGGGTCTTCTCAGAGCGGAGCGACTGCTCCGCCTGCTCCCCGGGCCCCGGCGTCCACAGGGGCCGGGTCTTCGCAGCCCCCAGCCCCGGGGACCGCCAAGCGCCTGAGGGAGCCTTCTCCTCCTGCTCCTCGCGCGGACGCGCCTCAGGTGGAGTTTGACTTCTCCGCCCTGAGCGACGACGACGACGACGAGGAACAGGAGTAAGGACTTGTATTCTGTAGCTTCTTCAATTCCGTCTTGATTCTTTCGTTGACGATTCTGATCTTTCTTCTTGCTTTGATTTCAGGACCCTGGCCCAGCGAGCGGCGAAGAAGGCCAAGGTTCCCGTGGTCGAGGTCGATGACGACTCGCCCGTCGCGGCGACAGGGGACGCGCCGGCGACGAGCTTGCCGGACCCGAGCGCTGCTCCGAGGAGCAGCCCCCAGCGCAGCCCCCAGCGTAAGTCTGGGCTTGATCTTTCCACTCGTCGGGCGCGCTTGAGGATTTTGTCTTGTACTAACATCTTGTTGTTTTTATTTTGTCTTGATTGTCTTGCGCAGAGGTGGAGCCGCAGCCACAGGGGCGCCCGGAGACCACTCCCGAGGAGCCGCAGGCCCCGCCGTCCCCGCCAAGGACGAACTCTCCGGCGAGGGAGAGCGCTCCGCCAAGGGCGGGTACTCCGCCAAGGGCGAGTACCCCGCCGAGGGCGAGCAGCCCGGCGAGGGTGGCCACCCCGCCAAGGGAGAGCTCCCCGGCGAGGGAGCCTGTCGTCGACGAAGTCCGCCAAGGTAAGTTTTGTAACCTTGTCTTCTTGGATTCGTCTTTTTTGGATATTTGCTTGAACTTTTTCTTTTTCTTCTTCTTCTAGATCCTCCTCCCCCAGTGCAGATGGAGACGGAGATCGTCGTCGAGGAGGAGGGCGCGCAGGGCGACGGCGGCAACGCCCCTGTCGTTGAAGACATGGCGGGAGCCGCCGAACCCGCCGCGGAGGAGACTGCCCCGACTGCAGACGCAGCGGCCGGGGAGGGGGACGGCGACCGCACTGCCGGCCCGGAGGCGGCAGGAGCGTCGGGCGCTGCACCGGCCGCCGACCCCTCCACCGGAAAGGAGCAGTCGGGCTTCTACCTCGAGGCTCCCAACGGCGTCTTCATCCAAGTGCCGTGGGGATCCTTGGTGCGAGCCCCCGAGGAGGGAGAGACCTTTGAATGGGAGGTTCTCGCCTCCGCGGGGCTAAAGATCGTCGAGGCGCCTGGCGGGAGCGACGAGCCCGAGGAGGAGAAGTTGCTCCACCGGCTCCTGGCCCTTTACCGGGCCAGGCAGGCGAAGCTTGAATCTCGAGAAGCCCTCACCGCCAAGGCCGCAGCTGACATGGAGAAACGCGTGGCGGAGCTCCGCGCCGCCAACCAGGCGGCCCTCCGCGACTTGGCGGAGGAGCGTGAGAGGCTTGCTAGGGAGTACCAGGAGTGGCTCCTGGAGAAGGCCGAGGCCGAGGAGCAGCAGCGACTCGCCGGAGAAGCGTTGTCCCGGCGAGAAGGAGAGCTCACCCAACGGAAGATCAACCTCGACGCTCACGAGGAAGACCTTACCGCCCGGGAACGGGCCCTTGGCGGGGAACTGAAGGAAGCAAAGGCCGCTGCAGCCACCGCGGAGACCGCCAAGAAGGACCTCGAGGCCAAGGTTGCGCAGCTGGAGGAATTCCTGAGGGCGAGCATGGAGAGGGTCACCGCGCTCAACATAGAGCGCGAGAAGGACACCCACACTAACTCTGAACTCCAGGTGCGCCTTTCCAAGCAAGGCGACGAGCTGAAGGCCGCCAAGGACTCGATTGCAGATCTGGAGCTGAAGGTTTCCACGCTGAAGGACTCTCTTGACGCCGTCCGGGACCGCGAGACCAAGCTGAAGGACGAGCTCCGCAAGGAGCGAGGCTTGGTGGAGAGTGCCACCACGGCAGCCAACAACTTCCGCCAGACCGTCGAGGTATGGACTGAAGATCTGGTGGCTTCTGTAGCTAGTATCGACAAGGAGCTGATGGCGCTGAGGGTCGAGCATCTCATATACTCTCCGGATCCAAATCTCCCCCACAGCGCCAAGCTCAGTCTTTTCTTCAGAGGGGTCGCGCTGGCTCTTGCAAATCTACAGAAGAAGCTCCCCACGCAACTGGCCGAGGAGTCACGCCAGCTCTGCGCGGGAACTTTGGAGCGCATTCTGACGAAGATAGTGTACCGAAATCTTGGCATAAACCTCGTCAACGTTCTCCGCAGCTTGCCGGCCGACGCGGATATGGAGGCGCTGAAGGCGCAGGTCGCCCACATTATCTCCAAGGTGAACAAGATCTCCAGGGTTGAAGGCGAGCGCGTAGATTAGGCCCCTTCCTTTTTATTTCCTTTGTTACTGCAAAGTGTGCCATGGACACGAACTTATCAGTGATTGCGACAAGCTATCCCTTGTAAGATATTATCTTATTTTGATCAATCAGTGCAATGTTATTTCCCTCGTTTTGGTCCTCTACTTTGTATGCCTTCAACCCTACGCTTCTAGGGAACTTGCCGGCAAGGGGCCCTTGCCGCGAGCACTGAGTACTGGACTCCGAGCAGCCTGCTGGCCAAGGTCTTACCGGCAAGCAACCTTGCCGCAACTAGTCGCAACGCACTTAGCTTGCTGAGCGAACTCGGAAACGAAGCAAGGGCGCGACACTTGTCGCAGCTCACTTAAGTCGTTGAGCGTACTCGAAAACAAGATAAGGGTGCGGCTAGCCACGGGTAGGTTCCTCCGCGCACAGGTTTTCCATACAAAGTGTGGTTGTTCAAGGAAGATAACTAAAAATTTAAAAATTTGAACTGCTCAAATTCTGATAACTTAGCTTTCATATATTGCTTGCTTCTCCGACAAGGCTTCTCTTTCTTGAACAGCACTTGGTTCATCTTCCATCCCCTTCCCCCCTGGCAAACTTGTGCGCGAGGAACGTTCTTCCTGCTTAAGAGGGAAAGAAAAAGAAGAGGGAAACAAGTATATGGCCTTTCGGCGTGCTAATGCTCACCGGATACGTGTGTTGCACAAGATGCCAAATAATGCATGCAAATAGCGAGGAAAGGCATGGAAAAGGCAAATAGCGCAAAACACGAAAGCTTTACTGATGCACGGGGTCTGCGCCCGGCTTTGTACAAAGGGTTACATGCAACAGCGGCAAGGCTTGTACAAAAAGGTGGTTGCCGGAACGGATCACGGCAACCGCGCCTTATGGGTGAAACTTGCGAAGATGCTCTATGTTCCAGGAGTTGCTCACCGGTAAGCCTTCTTCGGTCTCAAGGCGGACAGCGCCGGGCCTTGTGACTTGTCTCACCCGATAAGGGCCTTCCCACTTCGGCGTCAACTTGTTGGAATTCTTGGCGGACTGAACACGCCGAAGAACAAGGTCGCCTTCCTCGAGACTCCTGGCTTTAACCTTGCGGCTATGGTAGCGGCGCAAGGCTTGCTGGTATCGAGCAGCTCGTACAGCAGCCTGGAGACGTTCCTCCTCGAGGAGCAATGCATCATCTTGTCGCAGTTGCTCTTGCTCGAGCTCATCATAAGCGAGCACTCGAGGAGATCCGTATACGAGTTCCGTGGGGAGAACTGCCTCTGCTCCATAGACTAGAGCAAAGGGTGTCTGTCCGGTGGCTCGGTTTGGTGTTGTTTTGATCGACCAAAGGGCCGCCGGTAGCTCCTCTATCCAGTTTCTTCCGCACTTGCGCAGCCTGTCAAAGGTCCTTGTCTTGAGTCTGCGCAGCACTTCAACATTTGCCCTCTCCGCTTGACCGTTGCTCCTTGGGTGGGCAACAGAAGCGAAGCAGACCTTGGCGCCAAGGTCTTGGACGTACTGCATGAAGGTGCGACTAGTGAATTGTGTACTGTTGTCGGTGATGATCCTGTTAGGGATCCCGAAACGGCAAACAATCGACCTGAAGAACCTGACCGCTGACTGTGCTGTCACCTTTCTCACTGGTTCCACTTCTGGCCACTTTGTGAACTTGTCGATTGCAACGTACAAGTACTCAAAGCCCCCGACAGCACGGGGGAAGGGGCCGAGGATATCGAGCCCCGAGACCGAGAAGGGCCAGGACAAAGGGATCGTCTGGAGAGCTTGAGCTGGCTGATGAATTTGCTTGGCATGGAACTGGCATGCTTCACACTTGGTTACTTGTGCAGTTGCATCTTGGAGGGCTTCTGGCCAGAAAAACCCTTGCCGGAACGCCTTCCCGGCAAGTGCCCTTGCGCCAATGTGGTGGCCACATATGCCTCCGTGTATCTCTGCCAACAGCTTCTGTCCATCTTCCCTGGAGATGCACTTCAACCTGACACCATTGAGTCTTCTCCTGTACAGCTCGTTATCCACGAACTGGTACATACTTGACTGCCTGGTTATTTTCTCTATCTCTTCTGGGTCGTCGGGAAGTTCTCCAGTTTGCAGAAAACGGAAGATCCGCTGCGCCCATGCCGGAGCCCGAGGCTCAACAGCAAGGACTAAAGGCTCGAGGGCTGCTGCGGGAACCCCGGCTTCCACGGCAAGAACCTCTGGTTCTGCCGGAGCGGATGGTCCCCCGGCAAGCTCGCCGGGACGAGGCTTGTCGGGAACGCTTGCTTTAACTGTACAGATCCGAGGATCTGCAGGAGCAAACTGTTCCTCAGCATTCTGATCGTTGATCTTGGGGACCTTGGCGGCGGCCTCGGGGAGATCCGCCGGCAAGTAGTCGCCGGAGACCAACTTTCTTTTCTTACTTTGCCCAATTGATGGTGTAACGGATGGCTGAGTCAGCTTGAGCAGGAAGGTCCCTGGTTCCACAGGTAACTTCATCGCAGCACACTTTGAAAGGCCATCTGCAATGTCATTCTGAGCTCTTGGAACGTGCTCCATTTGCAGACCTTCAAAGTGTTCTTCAAACTTCCTCACTTCATCTACATCAGCTTCCATCAAAGGGCTCTGGTAACTCTTGTTGACCTGCCGGACCACCAACTGAGAATCTCCCCGCACAATCAGCTTCTTGATCCCAAGTTCGGCCGCAATCCTGAGGCCGGCAAGCAAGCCTTCATACTCAGCAGTATTGTTTGTCGCTTGCTCCCTGGGAAAGTGCATCTGGATAACATACTTTAGGTGCTCTCTGGTGGGCGCGATGAGTACCACGCCGGCACCGGCGCCTTGCAGCGAGAAGGCACCATCAAAGTACATTACCCATTCACTTGTCGCTTCTTGTACAGGTACACTTGCTTCCGGAACTTCCTCATCGGGCGTTGGGGTCCACTCAACTATGAATTCTGCCAAAGCTCGGCTCTGGATAGTTGAGGTACTCTCAAACTTGAGACCAAAGCTCGACAGCTCAAGTGCCCACTCGACGATCCTGCCTGTTGCTTCTGGATTGTGCAATATCCTCTTCAACGGAAAGCGAGTGACCACTGTTATCTCATGTGCTTGGAAGTAATGGCGCAGCTTTCTCGAGGCCATGAGGAGGCCGAAAAGCAACTTCTGCACCCCGGAGTATCTTGATCTAGCCCCTTGCAAGAGTGTACTCACAAAATACACCGGGCGCTGCACCATCTTCTTCCGCACTTCTCCTTCCTTCTGCGCAGAGTTGTCCTTGTCGGGGCCAGAGCTTGTCGGAGTAGCCCCCTGCTTGTCACTGGATTTGCTTGCCGGTGGTGTAGACTCCTCGTCGGCCTCCCTCTCCGCTACTAATGCAGCACTAACCACTTGATTGGTTGCTGCTAGGTACAGCAGCAACTTCTCCTGTGGCTTAGGTGCGACAAGTATTGGAGTGGAGGATAGGTACCGTTTCAAGTCCTGCAGCGCTGCCTCCGCTTCCGGAGTCCATTTCATAGGACCTGCCTTCTTCAAAATCTTAAAGAAAGGCAGGGCGCGTTCTGCGGACTTCGAAATGAACCTACTAAGGGCAGCTACACAACCTGCAAGCCTCCTGACATCCTTGACGCGCTTCGGGGCTTCTATCTGCTCGATGGCTTTAATCTTGTCGGGGTTGGCTTCAATCCCCCTCTGTGACACAAAGAACCCGAGAAGCTTGCCGGAGGGCACTCCGAAGACGCACTTCTCGGGGTTTAACTTAAGCTGGATCTTGCGCAGATTCTCAAATGTCTCTTCCAAATCTTGGATCAGTGTATCCTTGCTCTTGCTCTTCACCACGATGTCATCCATGTAAGCCTCTACATTTCTGTGGATCTGTGGCTCAAAAGCAGTGTATACTACCCTTGCAAAGGTTGAACCTGCATTCTTCAGTCCAAATGGCATGCGTATGAAACAATATGTGCCACATGGAGTGATAAATGCAGTCTTCTCTTCATCTTCTTTGGCCATGAAAATCTGGTGGTAGCCTGAATATGCATCAAGGAAAGAGAGCAGCTCACATCCAGAAGTGGAGTCAACAATCTGGTCGATGCGCGGCAAGGGAAATGGATCCTTGGGACATGCTTTATTCACATTGGTGAAGTCTATACACAGTCTCCACTTCCCGTTGGCCTTACGCACGACGACTGGGTTTGCTAACCACGTCGGATGGATCACGCCTCTAACTAGGCCTGCTGCTTCTAGTTTCTTGATCTCTTCGGCAATGAATTCTTGGCGCTCCACGGCTTGCTTCCTGACCTTCTGCTTGACGGGCCGCGCATGAGGACAAACAGCAAGCTTGTGGTCAATTACCTTCCTGGGAACACCGGGGATGTCAGATGGTTGACAGGCAAACACATCGACATTCGCCCGCAGGAAGGCAACGAGCGCGCTTTCCTATTTGCTGTCAAGTGTGGCACTGATGGTGAAGGTACCACCAGTGCCGTCCTCCTTGGCGGACACCTTCTTGGTTGCCGGAGGAGCGGCCATCCCCTTCTTGCACTTGTCGGTGGAGCTCGATGGAACGTCCTCGACGGCAGCGCAGCACTCCGAAGAGGTGCGGTTGCCGGAGTGGGTCCCAGAGCACTTGCCGGACTTGGTCTTGGTCTTCTTCCCCCCGGGAGCTTCAGCGGCAAGTGTGTCTTTCTCCGCTGCGGCTGCTGCATCCCGGTAGATCTTGTCGGCGCAGATAAGCGCGTCCTTCTTGTCGCCATGGACAGAAATGACGCTTATCGGCCCCGGCATCTTGAGTACGTTGTAGGCGTAGTGGGAAGCTGCCATGAACTTGGCGAGGGCAGGACGTCCAAGTATCCCATTGTATGGCAATGGGATAGCGGCAACATCGAAGGTTATCCTCTCCGTCCTGAAGTTCAGCTCCCCGCCAAAGGTCACTGGCAGAGTGATCTTCCCCTTGGGCTTGCTCCTTCCCGGGTTTATTCCTTGGAACGAACCGGTCTCTTCAAGCTCGCCGTCTGGGATCTGGAGTTTCTTGATCACAGCTGAGGAGATCAAGTTCAGGCCGGCCCCGCCGTCAACCAACATTTTGGTGACCTTGAGGTTGCGGATGGTTGGTGAGACCAACATCGGCAAGCACCCGACCACTGTGGTGCGGTCAGGGTGATCCTCAAGATCAAAAATGATGGGCGTGCTGGACCATTTGAGGAGCCTGCGCGACTCCACGGGCGGCTCTGCTGCATTTACTTCCCGCACCCACTGCTTGAGTTGGCGGTGGGAAGTATGCAGAGAGGCGCCACCGTCGACGCACAGGACTTCCGTGGCCTTCTGGAACTCCTGCTCGCTGTTATCATCTTCCTCCATGTCGCCGTCGTCGTCTTCTTCATCCTTGTCGCGGCCCCGGGGAGGTCGATCACCTTGCCGCTGCTTGGCCTTGCCGCGGCGTCCTCCCCGGCCATTGAATGGCCGCTTCTTGCTTGGCTCTCCCCCGCCGCCTTGGGCCTTCTCCTTGTCGCGCCACTCGTACTCAGCTTTCTGCTGCTCGACGAGGTACTCGACGCGTTTGCAGTTGGAGAGGTCGTGGCCCTTGGTGCGGTGGATCTTGCAGTATTGCTTGTCGGAGCCGTCCTGCTTGTCGGCTGCCGCTACAGGGGCAGGCTCCTTGCCGGAGCCGCCAGCCTGTGTTTGCTTGGCGGGAGCCTCCTTGCCGGACTTCTCGACGGCAAGCACTTCCTTCTTGTTCTTTCTTCTATTGTTCCGCCGCCGGCTCTTCTTTGCCGGGGCGGCATCCTCGCTGTCGCTTCCCCCTGCGCCAGCATCCTCCCCGGGGAGTCTCCTCCCCTCCTCGGCGCGCGCGCACTTATCAGCTAGAGCATAGAGCTCGCTGACATCCCGTATCTTGGTCATGGCCATCTCCTCACGCATGCGGCGGTTACGTACGTTCTGATGAAACGCACTGATAACCGCAGCAGGGTGGACGTCGGGGATATTGTGCTGCACGCGGCTGAAGTGCTGGATGTACTTGCGCAGAGGTTCTCCTTCCTTCTGGGCCAAGATGTGGAGATCTCTCTCCTGTCCGTGGGGTTTGTGGCCGCCCGTGAAGGCGCCAACAAACTGATGGCAAAGATCTGCCCATGAAGAAATGGAGCCTTCAGGCAAGTGCATAAGCCAAGAACGAACGTTCGGCTTAAGCACCAGCGGGAAGTAGTTCGCCAGTATCTTCTCGTCGCGCCCCCCAGCAGCCTGCACCGCGATGGTGTAGATGCTGAGAAACTCCGAGGGGTGCCTCTTGCCGTCGTACTTCTCCGGTACGTCGGGCTTGAAGTTCTTCATGCTGGGCCACTGGACACGCCGCAGCTCACGGGTAAACGCAGGGCAACCTGCCGCGTACGGCAAGTCGCCTGGCTCACCGGGCGCGTGTGTGTCAACAGCGGCTCCAGCTCGCTGATCTGATTGTCGCTGAGCTTCTCGGCGGCGCTCGATCGTAGTTCGATCGTCTTCTTGTCGCCGTTCGTCGAGGACCTGGCGCTGGTCCCGACGGGCCCGCGGATCCGACGACGCTGTGGAGTCGTCGTCGACGTTGATCCGGCGGGGAGGCGTCTTCTGCTTCCGCGGCGGGGAGTGCACGGTGGTTGCACCCCCGGCGGTCTTGTCGCCATCGGCCGTCGTCTTCTCGACTTGCCGTGGCCGCGAGGTCGCCGGCTGCTGCGGCGTGTCGTTATTGGCGAAGGCGATCAGGCTCTGGATCGTTGCCCTCCAGTCTTCGGCCTTGTCCGCCGCTGGAGGGAAGTCGAGGAGCAGTTGCGCTCTTGCGAGCGCTTCTGCTGGAGAGGAGGGGAGCGGGGGCGAGCGGTGCGAGGAGCGGGATATGCTCGGACTTCTAACGGGGTTAGAAGGAGCAGTTTCCCGCGCCGGTGACCGCACCTTGCTCGTGCCCGGACGGTGGTCCGGGGCATCCCGCGAACCTCCGGTTTGCCCTTGCCCCAGCAAGCGTATGGTACCTACTGTACCACGGCGCTGCTGGGTCGTCGTTTGCTGTGATGGACGTGGCGCATCCACGGAGACCGAGGCTCGGTCGTCCGTCTTGTCCTTGGATTTGGTGGCGCCGCGAGTCTCCTCGCCGGCGACCACCCTTCCGACGGCGTCTCCTCCACCCACCGTTGGCTCAGGTGGCGGTGGAACAGACGCAGACGGGCCTCCGACCTCCGAAGCTTTCTTCTTCGGGGCCATGGCGCTGTTGCTGATGAAGTTGATGAAGTTGGAGAGGTTGATGAAGAATGCGCCCGCGTGAACGCCGGATCAGGTTCGCACAACCTCGACGCCCCCTACCTGGCGCGCCAAAGATGTCGGGGGAAACTGTCCACCACGAGCACCTATGGGACCGGAGCCCCTTGTTCGTACGGTAAGGGAGCGGAGGGAGCACAAAGAGCAGATCGTAGAGCACACGCGGGCAGTTTACCCAGGTTCGGGCCGCGACGGACGCGTAAAACCCTAGTCCTGCTTGGTTTGTATTGAGTTGGGGAGCTCGGGAGTTTGAAGAACTAGCTACACCGAGCGAATGAGCGATCTAGGTTCCGAACCCCTTCTACGTTGTGCATGGGCCTCCTTTTATAGCTCAAGGGGTCACCGACAGGTGTCAACGTAGGAGAAAGGGTAAAAACGTAACTTTGGTGGTAGTTGTAACAGTGCGGGAACAGTGGATGAACAGTGCATGAACAGTGGTCATCACCTACTTTGACAGTGGGGGACAAGAGCATTTAATGCCCGTCACCGTCGACCCCAAAAGCGCCCGCCCTTGCGTCTCCGTTTGCCACGGTGATGGCTTCGTCACCGTGTAGTGCCACCGTGTCCCCCAGGCTGCACAGCCATCCGCCACGCGTCCCTGGAGTGGCCCCAGGATGACGCGTGGTTCGATGAGCTGGAGCGCGGGCACACAGCGTAACTCTCCCCGACAAGCAACTTGCCGGGGCCTTGACCTTGCCGGGCCCTGGAGCTTGCCGCTCCCCGGGCCCTGCCGGGGCGCACGTTGCGCCGAGGCGTGTCTTCTGAGATGTAATCTTCTAGTCTTCCTGGCAAGCTCCTCTTGCCAGGGTCTTGTGCTGATGTGATAATCTTGAGCCTGGGACGGCCTTCCCGGCAAGCTCCGCTTGCCGGGGCCTTGATCTTCTGTCTGGTATACTTTGTTTTTGAATGGCTTCATATGGATCAGGAAAGGTCTCCGACGAGCACATGGTAAGCCCTACCACGGGAAGCTGCTACTGCCCGTGCACAAGTTGGGGTACTGAGGTACCCCTACCTTAGTACACCGACAAGTCACAGAGCAGAGGAGTATATAAAAATGTGATGCTGGTAGAGGACAAGAATCATTGAGTGGAGCTGTAACAAATATGAAGGATGGAGATGACAAATTGTCTCCGCAGTATTCAAATCGGTAGCACCGAGTTGTTTGCTTCGGTGGCACCGAGATGGTTCGGTTTAACCAAAAGAGGCAAATCGGTGGGTCCGAGTTCAACACTGAGAGCACAATTTTTCATCTCAGCTCACTAGGAAAATAAGATCTCACAAAGATTTGCAAGGAATTAACTGAAGAATTTGCAATGAATTGGATGCAGAAAATGCAGAACAAAACAGAGAATAGAAAAAAATGCAAGGAACAAATGCACGAACTTAGAGAAACACTAGAGAACTTCATGTAGAATTGGGCGGTGACAAAGTCACCCATGTTAGAGTATATTGACTTAGGAGTCAAGTGAGAACACTTGATCATAGGTCATACTCACCGTTTAAGCTCAAAATGGGGTTACCATTTTTCGTTTAAGCATTTTGATGTATTCACATCTTGTTGAGCTTGACCCATGACTTGGGGTAAAGATTCTCTAAGATGGAATGACATACCTTGGGTGGTGATGTTGATCTTGATCATGTAGTTGAACTTGTGTGGGATGCTCAAGGTTGATGTAGCTCATCAAGAATTGGGAGCACCACTTGTAGTTTGAGTTCATCTACTTACATGGGTTAGATTTGCAAGGAAGAGCACTTGTGTATCCAAAATGACAATCATGAAAATTTGATACCAAATGCAATTTGATATATAGAAATTGTCAAAGGATATGTTGAAGGGTTTCATGTTTCCTTGTCTTCAACCACCACGGTGTAGGGACTTGGTGATGTAGATATTGCTCAAGATGTGAGTGAGTTGCAATCCCATGGATTTTGATTCATCCAAGTGCCTACAAGGGTTAGATAGCATGCAAGGGTACAAATGTATCCAAGACATATGATCAACATTATAAGAGAAAAAGTCAAGGACTAGTCAAAGGCTTATGCCTTGCATGTATCCAAATGGAGTTCCTACTCCAAGTTTGAGGCATCAATAATGTTCAATTCACCTCTCAACCTGCAAAACACTTTCTCATCAAGTTGTTTAGTAAATATATTCGCTAATTGCTTATCGGTGCGAACATGTTTAAGATTGATATCACCCTTAGCAACATGATCTCGAATGAAATGATGACGAACTTCAATATGCTTAGTTCGAGAATGTTGCATAGGATTATGAGCAATCTTAATAGCACTTCATTGTCACAAAGCAATGGAACATGTTTCACATAGATCCCATAATCTTTAAGAGATTGGGTCATCCAAAGTAATTGAGCACAACATGATCCGGCGGCAATGTATTCCGCTTAGGCGGTGGATAAGGATACCGAGTTTTGTTTCTTGGAGGACCAAGACACAAGAGGTCTACCATGAAATTGACAAGTACCTGAAGTGGACTTTCCATCAACCTTGTCTCCGACATAGTCCGAATCGGAGTAGCCAACAAGATCAAAAGAGGAACGCTTAGGATACCAAATGCCAAAATTTGGTGTATGAATTAAGTATCTCACTATCCTTTTCACAACCTTAAGATGACATTCTTTAGGGGCTGCTTGATATCGTGCACACATGCACACACTTAGCATAATATCGGGACGGGAGGCACATAGATATAATAATGAACCAATCATAGAGTGGTAAACCTTTTGATCAACCGGTTCACCATCCTTAGTCAAGTCTAGATGTCCACTAGTAGGCATGGGTGTAGTCATACCTTTGCATTCTTGCATGTTGAACTTCTTGAACAAGTCCTTGGTATACTTTGTTTGAGAAATGTTTTAGAAACAAAGGTACCCTCCTTAGTTTGCTTGATTTGCAAACCAAGAAAGAACTTGAGTTCACTCATCATAGACATCTCAAACTTTTCCGACATTAGCTTTCCAAAACTTTCACTAAAATGGGGGTTAGTATAACCAAATATGATATCATCAACATAAATTTGGCACCCAAAGAATTCACCATTAACCCTTTTAGTAAAAATAGTTGAATCAATTTTCCCAATTTCAAAGCCTTTTTCAATAAGGAACTTGGTCAAGCATTTATACCATGCTCTAGGAGCTTGTTTAACACCATAAAAGGCTTTGTGAAGTTTGTAAACTTGATCGGGTTTCTTAGGATTGACAAAGCCGGGAGGTTGTTTAACATAAATTCCTCCTCAATTTCACCATTTAGAAAGCACTTTTAATGTCCATTTGGTACAAGGTGATATCATGGTGATTAGCATAATCAAGTAAGATGTGTATGGACTCAAGTCTAGCAACGGGGGCATATGTATCACCGTAGTTGATGTCTACTACGCACCCTTCTTCTTGTAGACGTTGTTGGGCCTCCAAGTGCAGAGGTTTGTAGGACAGTAGCAAATTTCCCTCAAGTGGATGACCTAAGGTTTATCAATCCGTGGGAGGCGTAGGATGAAGATGGTCTCTCTCAAACAACCCTGCAACCAAATAACGAAGAGTCTCTTATGTCCCCAACACACCCAATACAATGGTAAATTGTATAGGTGCACTAGTTCGGCGAAGAGATGGTGGTACAAGTGCAATATGGATGATAGATATAGGTTTTTGTAAACTGAAAATATAAAAACAGCAAGGTAGCAAGTGGTAAACGTGAGCATAAACGGTGTTGCAATGATAGTAGAGAAGGCCTAGGGTTCATACTTTCACTAGTGCAAGTTCTCTCAACAAGGATATCATAATTGAATCATATTACTAGCCCTCAACATGCAACAAAGAGTCACTCCAAAGTAACAAATAGCGGAGAACAAACGAAGAGATTATGGTAGGGTACGAAACCACCTCAAAGCTATTCTTTTTGACCGATCTATTCAAGAGTCCGTAGTAACGTTCAATCTATCATAGAGTTCGTACTATAATGACACCTTAAGACACAAATATATCAAAACCCTAATGTCACCTAGATAGTCCAATGTCACCTCAAGTATCCGTGGGCATGATTATACGATATGCATCACACAATCTCAGAAACATCTATTCAACCAACACATAGAACTTCAAAGAGTGCCCCAAAGTTCCTACCGGAAAGTCAAGACGAAAACATGTGCCAACCCCTATGCATAGGTCCCCAAGGTCATGAACCCGCAAGTTGATCACCAAAACATACATCAAATAGATCACATGATATCCCATTGTCACCATAGTTAAACACGTGCAAGACATATATCAAGTGTTCTCAAATCCTTAAAGACTCAATCCGATAAGATAACTTCAAAGGGAAAACTCAATCCATTACAAGAGAGTAGAGGGGGAGAAGAAGATCCAACTAGAATAGAAAAGCTCGCGATACATCAAGATCGTTACATCTCAAGAACACGAGAGAGAGATCAAACACATAGCTACTGATACATACCCTCAGCCCCGAGGGTGGACTACTCCCTCCTCGTCATGGAGAGCGCCAGGATGATGAAGATAGCCACCGGAGAGGGATTCCCCCCGTCCGGCAAGGTGCCAGAATGGCTGTAGATTGGTTTTCGGTGGCTACAAAGGCTTTCGGCGGTGGAACTCCCGATCGAGGTTAATTTCCAAAGGTTTCAGTATTTGTTGGAATTTTTGGAGTCGGGGCCAAGTAAAGGGGAGCTACGGGCCGTCCTCGAGATAGGAGGGCCCAACCACCTTCCCAGGGCGCGCCCTCCACCCTCGAGGGCAGCCCGTGGCTCTCCTTGCCCACCACTTTTGCTTCGGGGGCTTCTTTTGGTCCAGAAAAAATCATAAAAAATTGGCTCGTCAATTGGACTCCGTTTGATATTCCTTTTCTGCGAAATTTAAAAACAAGGAAAAAGCAGAAACTTGCACTGGGCTCTGGGTTACTAGGTTAGTCCTAAAAATCATATAAAAGTGTATAATAAAGCCCATAAGACATCCTAGAAGGATAATATAATAGCATGGAACAATCAAAAATTATAGATACGTTGCAGACGTATCAGTAGTGGATGGCTCCAAGTCAACTTGTGGTTCACCTTGTCATGAGGTGGAAGCTTTCACATGGACGGACGAAGTACTCTCTTTCATCTCCATTGGACGGATTTTCCAATAGATAAGTCTTGAATTGCTTCCGAAGGATCTTTATCTCCTACATCAATTGGCAATTGCTCTACTTGCGAGCCGTTAGATTCACCAAACTTCACATCTACCATCTCTTCAACCTTTCGGTTGAAATTGTTGTAGACACGGTACGTGTGAGTGTGTGAGCCATAACTAGGTAGGAAACCTTCATGAGATTTAGGAGCAAATTTAGAACGACGATGCTTATCAAGAATGTAGCACCTTGAGCCGAATACTCGAAAGTACCCAACTTGGGGTTTGTTACCGGTGAGAAGCTCGTATGCCGTCTTGCCAAGAAGCTTGTGAAGATACAAGCGATTGGTTGCAGGACAAGCTGTCTCAACCGCTTCCGCCCAAAAGTGTCTTGGCGTCTTGTATTCGTCAAGCATCGTTCTTGCCATCTCGATAAGGGTCCGGTTCTTCCTCTCAACAACTCCATTTTGTTGAGGCGTGTAAGTAGCCGAGAACTCATGTGAAATCCCTTCTTCGTCAATAAAGGTATCCACATTTGCGTTCTTGAACTCCGTTTCGTTGTCGCTGCGAACCTTCTTGATCTTCACTTCAAATTGATTTTGGGCCTTCCTAGCGAAGTTTTTGAAGATCTTTTGGACCTGCAATTTTTCAAGAAAGAACACCCACGTAAATCTTGAAAAATCATCAACAATGACTAATCCAAAAGAGTTACCACCGAGGCTTTTGTAAGCATTGGGACCAAAAAGATCCATATGAAGTAGCTCAAGTGGTCTTCTCGTAGTCATGATGTTCTTCACAGGATGACTTCCTCCAACTTGTTTTCCTGCTTGACAAGCACTACAAAGTCTATCCTTGTCAAATATAACATCTTTAACACCAAGGATATGATCACCTATAATAAGCTTATCAAGATTTCTCATACCGACACGACCTAACCTTCTATGCCACAACCAACCTTAGAAGATTTAGCAATAAAACAAGTGCGAGGTTGGGCTTTCTTAGTGAAGTAAACAATGTATATGTCACCTCTACGAATGTCGGTAAAGACCATATTATGACTATCTCTATGAAAGACTTGGCAATCAACATGAGTGAATAGCACATTTAAACCAAAATCAGCTAATCTAGACACGGAGAGAAGATTATATCCGAGAGATTCTATGAGCATGAAATTCTTGATTGAGCTATCGTTGCATATGGCCACCTTACCAAGGCCAACAAATTTACCCTTAGAGTTGTCACCAAAGGTAACATAGTTTCGTGGACCATCATTTCTAGCAAGCTCATCAAACATGTCCTTATCTCCCGTCATGTGATTCGTACATCCACTATCAAGCACCCATTCCTTTCCTCCGGTTGCGTAACCACGAAGATTTGCCATAAGACCAAAATGTCTCATTTGTTCATCAAGATCATAGTCACTATCATCATCCTCATCATAGTATCCATATTCCACATCGTCATGTGATTGATCAACACCTAGAGAGAGTGATTCATTAGAAGTATGACCGTAACAATGTTCATCTCTATGAATTCTAATGACTTCAGAAATGATATTGCTAATAATTCCAACATCTCCTTTGGCACGCATGAGATCACGAAGCTCAAATAGGCAATCACCAACCTTAGGATCACTAGTACTCATCATATTCAAGGCAATAGACTTATGGAGAATCACATCTAGATTTTTCAATGAGTAGTCTAGAAATCGTCCCTCAAGGAATCTCCATATAGTATAAGCACATTCAAAAGTTGGCAAACATGCAAGCAAGTTTCTAGGCAATCCTCTAGTGATAAGATTAACAGTTCTAAGATTTCGAATCATGTCAAGTTTCTCATTGAAAGTAGGATTCGAAGTATCAATGGGGGGCATACAAGGATTATCAATATACTTGTTCAAATGATATTCATTGAAGATCTCAAACATTTAATTCTTCCATTCCTTATAAAATTCTCCATCAAGCATAGGCACTCTACGTCTAATACTCCCCAACATAGACTCATCCATCTTCCTCCAATGGTGATTAAACCAAAGCAATGGAGACCAAAGCTCTGATACCAATTGAAAGGATCGAGAAGAGTTGTCTAGAGGGGGGGGGGTGAATAGACTCTTAGCAAGAAAAGT
Organism: Secale cereale; assembly: GCA_902687465.1. Taxonomy (NCBI): domain Eukaryota; kingdom Viridiplantae; phylum Streptophyta; class Magnoliopsida; order Poales; family Poaceae; genus Secale; species Secale cereale. Next base: position 94,429,450 of record LR738714.1, on the reverse strand, counting down.
GGTTGTTTTTAATTTCTTCAAGTTGAGGTGGAGATTTAGCACACGTTTAAACATTCACAATACATATCAAGCATGCATGACAAGAGTAGATGGGTACTGGAGAGTAAAGCATGCAACTTTGACTACTTGACCAAATAAAAACCTAACCTTTTCCCAATTTTGAGTCTTGGTAGATTTTAGCAATTTTGCACAAGTCAAGCAATCAACCTACACATGCAATTCTAAGAGTATAGCAGCGGAATGTAAAGCAATTGCATATGAAGGTAAAGGGAGCAATTTGAGGGAGCAAACACAATGTAGACACGAAGATTTTTTATGCGTGGTTCCGATAGGTGGTGCTATCGTACATCCACGTTGATGGAGACTTCAACCCACAAAGGGTAACGGCTGCGCGAGTCCACGGAGGGCTCCACCCACGAAGGGTCCACGAAGAAGCAACCTTGTCTATCCCACCATGGCCATAGCCCACGAAAGACTTGCCTCACTAGGGTAGATCTTCACGAAGTAGGCGATCTCCTTGCCCATACAAACTCCTTTGGTTCAACTCCACGATCTTGACGGAGGCTCCCAAGTGACACCTAACCAATCTAGGAGGCACCACTCTCCAAAAGGTAATAGAAGGTGTGTTGATGATGAACTCCTTGCTCTTGTGCTTCAATTGATAGTCTCCCCAACAATCAACTCTCTCTCACAGATTTGGATTTGGTGGAAAGATGATTTGAGTGGAAAGCAACTTGGGGAAGGCTAGATATCAAGATTCGTAAGGTAGGAATGGAATATCTTGGTATCAACACATGAGTAGGTGGTTCTCTCTCAGGACAATGAGTAATGGAAGTGTAGGTTTGTTCTGATGGCTCTCTCCACGAGTGAAGATTGGGTGGAGGGGTATATATAGCCTCCACACAAAATCTAACCATTACACACAATTTACCAAACTCGGTGGGACCGAATCATGAAACTCGGTCATACTGATTTAGTTCATAATGTGACCATTAGGCATTTCGGTGGGACCGATATGATCAACTCGGTAGGACCGATTTCATTAGGGTTAGGGCATAACGCAATCTCGGTGAGACCGATTACACAAACTCGGTAGGACCGATTTTGGTAATAATCTAACCAGAGAGTTGGTCAGGCAAACTCGGTGGGACCGATTTGCTCATTTCGGTGAGACAAAAATGTTACAAAAAGGCAACAGAGAGTTTGCAATGCTAACTCCGTGAGACCGATTCTCACATCTCGGTCAGACCGAAATATTTCAAATAGGAAACATAGAGTTTACATTCCCATCTCGGTGAGACCGAGATCCCTATTGGTGAGACCAAACTGATTAGGGTTTCTGGCAGTGGCTATGTCAACTGAACTCGGTGGCGCCGGATAGAAAGTTTCGGTGGGGCCGAGTTTGACTTTTTGTTTGGGACATATGTGGATGTGGGAACGTGGTTGAGGGTTTTGGAGCATATCACTAAGCACTTTGAGCAAGCAAGCCATTAAGCAACACCTCATCCCCTTTTAATAGTATTGGCTTTCCTATGGACTCAATGTGATCTTGGATCACTAAAATAGAAAATGTAGAGTCCTGAGCTTTTAGCTTGAGCAATTCCTTTGTCCTTACCATCTTGAAGGGGTTCCACATCCTCTAGTCCATGCCACTCCATTTGTTGAACTTGTCTGAAATATACTAGATGAAAACATTAGTCCAACAAGAGATATGTTGACATTGATTACCAATATCACCCAGGAGCACTTGTGCTTTCACCCACCCGTAGCACTACACAAAAATACACTTCTATGATGATACGTGTTGTCATAGTAGGTCACATTTTCTATCATGCATGTACATCCATGAAAATTTTATGACAGAATGAAGATAGTCATACCAATGCTGTCGTACAAGTGTTCCATGACATTACCAATATTATCATCATGGAAGTGTCCACTTACATGACGATAAATCACACGTCATAGAAGTGCTTTCGTCAAGGGTGACCGACATGTGGCATCCACCTTAATGGGTCGTCGTAAACCTACCGGGTTCCGTTTGGATCCGATAACCCATTAACAGCCCGGACCAATAGGAATTTTCCACATGTAAAATTATCATTGGCTGAAGGAAACACGTGTCAACTCGCAGTTGGGACAGATGTCATCCACTCATTGGACAGAATGCACCAATGATACGTTGACACGTGGCACGGCCCAACAGAGGTCCATTCCTATGAAAAGGCCGGCCCATTTGACTTGGTCAAAAGATAGCGAGCCGGCCCACAGAAAGCATGTTAACGACATGTTCGTACATAGCCCATTTACAACCCGCTAACCTAGGGCCCGTTACGGTCTATCAGAATTAGGCCCAGTAGCATCATCTGGGCCGTCCAATATGATTCCAGCCTGTTGTAACTTTTGGCCCATGTCTGGCCCATGACGTCTTTCGGCCCATATGAGGCACTTTGTAACTCTTGGCCCATTAACGGCCCGTGGTGAAACTGGCCCGTAATGAACAGTATATCGCTTTATACCCATTAACGACCCATTACTCCATTGGCCCCTTTCAATCCCATGTTATCTTTCGGCCTTCTCAGGGCCCATTTATTCTTGGGCTCATTTCCAGCATTCTATTACTTACGGCCTGTTACTGGCCTTTTCTGATTGTGGGCCAAATTCAGCCCGTGGTTACAGTCGGCCCATTTGTTGCCCGTTAATCCGTTATGCCATTTTCATAGCGTCATCAAATATGGCCGATTAATGACGACCCGAGATGGTCGGCCCATGAACGGACGATTCCAACTCTAGCCTGTTTAAGGCCCATAATACAATCCGTTGTTGGCCCATGTTTGGCCGATCGATCATACGACCCGTAGAAGGCCCATTGATGTCACACCCGTAGAAGGCCCATTGTTTCAACGGCCTTAGAAGGCCCATTGTTTCTACGCCCCGTAGGAGGCCTATGGTAACTACAGTAAATATGTAGCACATGGTTATTGTGGCCTAGTTTAAAAAAATAGGCTATTGCGGCCACTAGCAAACCGCGGAAAAAGAACTACACTGACTACAAGCAAACAAATAAACAAGACAACAAGGAAATTAGTAAGCAAGCAACTTACGCTATGCTATCACGACTATTACACATATTACATCCACTGGGCATCAAAGTTCACCACCAGTGCAAATATAGGGAACAAAGCAGCATATCATATACACTGGTTGTCAAAGTTGGCGACCAGTGCAAATAAATGTCGCAGCAAAACAAGTCCAGAACTGAAACCACTCCAGAAGGGCTCAAGAAACAATATCATGGGTACCCATAATGGTGGCAAGATGCTCAGCAACCTTATTAACTTTCTCTTGTTTGGCTCTTAAATCCTCCAGCACTTGCTATTGCACAAGAAAGTATGCATCTGAATTCTGCAGGGACTTCCCCAGTCCTTCGGCTTCTTGCCGCAGCACAGCTGACTGATGCCTTTTAGCTTGTAGCTGAGACTAAAGAAGCCGAAGTGATTCAGGCAGCGAGTTTGAAGAGCTTGTGCCAGTGGTACTGTCCAGTAACTCGAATAGTACATCAACGCAGGACTGTGGGATTTTGTCACTATCTACAAGATCATTTTATCACCTTTCTTGGAGACCAACATGGCTGTCTCACTATCTTCAACCTTATCTGCATTACATTCTCTACCATTGCATAGTGGGGTGCTATTCTCCAATATTCTGTCCGCATACTACAAGAGAAACAAGAAGACACATCACAGGTTTAGCATGTAGTATACGAAACTCATTTTGGTAAACTGGTTCAGTAGTAAGGTGTACATGATAACAACATGAAACAAACATATATCTATGTACTATGGTCACCGTATTGTCCATATCATTCTAGTTTATGTTGCCAAATCAAGATAGAGACATGGTTCAACTCATATATTTTTAAGCACATCGGCATAGACAAAATATAAGTGTGAGAAACTACACAACATTTGCAACACTTGCAATGTGCATCACATGAGAACATAACTGTTTATACAACTGAAACTGAAATCAACATAGAGCAAGAAGTTAGAACAACAATCCAGTTAAAGAAATAGTTTTAAAACATACCTGTTGCGCCATTGGAGTTTCAGTTGGATCCTTTAAATTCGGAAGTAGTTGGTATGAGTAAATACAGTGATGCAACAGCAAAGGAGTATGGACCATAGCTATGGAATCTAACCTGAGAACAGTTGCTCTTCTGCTTTAAACATGGAGTTTGGGTTCGCTGTGGTGGTCTTCATGCTTTGGGCACTGCACTTGCTTTACAAACTGCTCGTGTGGGGGTACTCTGTGGTGGACATGGTGCTTTGTCAACTAGAAGTGGGTTACTATCTGCAGGGGTTGGGGTTAGATGGGTTGTAGCTGGTTCTTTGCCCAACGATGTAAGTGTGCAATCTGGAAAAGTCACGATTATGTGTGGTGGGGCTAGTTTGTGGGCCAGTACAACCATGGTTCTATCTGCATTGACAAGTAGCATTGTATTTTGTGAAGAACGGATTTTTGCTCCCTTAGATACTGCCATCACCCCTCCAATTTAAATGGCTGAAAACAAGAAAATAAATTGAACGTAGATACATTGTATGATAGACAGTTGTGGTCATTCACATATATGTTGTCTAACCAAACATGACAGCATGCCACAATTTCACATATATGATGCCTAACTAAACATGATAGCATGACATAGTTTCAGATATATGATGGATAACTTAACAGGATATAATGGCATAATTCAACATATGATGTGTATCTAAACAGGATGACACGACAAAACTATATGATGTCTTTCTAAAATAGGGTGGAATGAAATAATTCACATACATGTTGTCTAAGTATACAGGATGACATGATATAATTGACATAATTGATTCATATACTAAGCAGCTGGCACTCACATGTATGATCTCTAAACTAAGCAGATGGAATTCAGTATTGTGCATATGATGTCTAAATTAAGCAATGGAAGACACCATATGCATGATATGAGAAATATAAACATTGCAACTTAGAGCATACACCTCAGGTGGGATATAGGACTGGTCATCTGTCTCTGAATCCTCCTCTAAGGAGCTCCTTGTAACCATCGAGATATATGTTTCAATAGGTACCATTGCTAGCTCTGAAGACCTTGTTTTCACTCTGATTTTTCCATAACCGGCTCAAATGGCTAATACACATGAAGAGTAGTTCAATATACACAAATTGTCGACAAAAGGAATACGTAGTGAAACAAAAGATGGCATGAGATAATTCACATATATGATGCCTGGCTACATGGCGGTGCATAATTCACATATATGATAACTGGCTGAAAAACATGGCATTGCATAATTCACATATCTGATATAGAAAGCAAACAGGAGGCATTCACAGAAAACATGTCTAATCTAAGCAGATGGCATGGCAATGCAAGACACCATATGCATGATATGAGCAATATAACCCTGCCAAGTTAGAGCATGCACCTCGGGGGGGGGGGGGTGAGGGAGTCCTGTATTCAGGGGTCCACGGGCGTCCGGGTCGATGAAGCTAGGACGTATTGGTGGGCCACAAAAGAAGGAGCAGAAGACCCTCCCTCGTATTCGGTCAGGACTACTACGTAGATAGAAAGGCAAGTGGAGAGTCCGGATGTATCAATTACTTCCTCCCCAAGTCACCCTTGCAACCCTAGGTTCTCTCCGGCGTGTATATAAGCCAGAGAGGTTAGTCTGTAGAGGGGATCATCAACATCACAATACCCTAAGAGGCTAGGCTTTAGGGTTTAGCCATTACGATCTCGAGGTAGATCAACTCTTGTATTCATATTCATCCATATTAATATAGCAGGAAGTAGGGTATTACCTCGATCGAGTGGGCCTGGACCTGGGTAAACATCATGTCCCCAACCTCCTGTTACCATTGATCCTCTAAACACATAGCTTGGCCCCCCTACCCAAGATCTCTAGGTTTGACACCGACAATGGTGCTTTCATTGAGAGCTCCGCTGTGCACTTGCGATTAGCGATCGGTGGCTCATCTCGTCAACAGCGACGAGATCACCCTCGGAAACAACTCGGCCATTGGCCAGGTTCTCCATCTCGTAGGGTGATGACCCACAAGTGTAGGGGATCTATCGTAGTCCTTTTGATAAGTAAGGGAGTCGAACCCAACGAGGAGCAGAAGGAAATGATAGGCAGTTTTCAGTAAGGTATTTTCTGCAAGCACTGAAATTATAGGTAACAGATAGTTTTGTGATAAGGTAATTGATAGCAAATGACAAAAGGTAAAAGTAAATAAGGTGCAGCAAGGTGGCCCAATCCTTTTTGTAGAAAAGGACAAGCCTGGACAAACTCTTATATACAGGAAAGCGCTCCCGAGGACACATGGGAATTATCGTCAAGCTAGTTTTCATCACGATCGTCAGATTCGCGTTCGGTACTTTGATAATTTGGTATGTGGGTGGATCGGTGCTTGGGTGCTGTCCTTACTTGGACAAGCCTCCCACTTATGATTAACCTCTAATGCAAGTATCCGCAACTACAAAAAAAGTATTAAGGTAAACCTAACCATAGCATGAAACAAGTGGATCCAAATCAGCCCCTTACGAAGCAACACATAAACTAGGGTTTAAGCTTCTGTCACTCTAGCAACCCATCATCTACTTATTACTTCCCAATGCCTTCCTCTAGGCCCAAATAATGGTGAAGTGTCATGTAGTTGACATTCACATGACACCACTAGAGGAGAGACAACATACATCTCATCAAAATATCGAACGAAGACCAAATTCACATGACTACTAATAGCAAGACTTCTCCCATGTCCTCAGGAACAAAAGAAACTACTCACAAGACATAATATTGTTCATGATCAGAGGGGTATTAATATGCATAATGGATCTGAACATATGATCTTCCACCAAGTAAACCAACTAGCATCAACTGCAAGGAGTAATCAACACTACTAGCAACCCACATGTACCAATCTGAGGTTTGGGTACAAAGATTGGATACAAGAGATGAACTAGGGTTTGAGAGGAGATGGTGCTGGTGAAGATGTTGATGAAGATAGCCCTCGCCAAGATGGGAGAGTTGTTGGTGATGACGGCGGTGACGATTTACCCCTCCCGGAGGGAAGTATCCCCGACAGAACAGCTCTGCCGGAGCCCTAGATTGGTTTCCACCTCAATTCCGCCTCGATACGGCGGCGTTTAGTCCCGAAAGCCTGCTTATGATTTTTTCCAGGGCAAAACACCCCATATAGGAGAAGATGGGCATCGAGGGACCTTCAGTGGGCCCACGAGGCAGGGGGCGCGCCCAGAGAGGGGGGGGGGGCGCCCCCACCCTCGTGGACAGCCGGTGGCCCCCCTCGTCAACTTCTTTCGCCAGATATTTTTTATATTTTCTGAAACAGGGTTCTGTGGAGTTTCGGGGCTTTTGGAGTTGTGCAGAATAGGTTTCCAGAGTTTGCTCCTTTTCCAGCCCAGAATTCCAGTGCCGGCATTCTCCCTCTTCTTGTAAACCTTGTAAAATAAGAGAGAAAAGGCATAAGTATTGTGACAAAACAAGTAATAACAGCCCATAATGCAATAAATATCAACATATAAGCATGATGCAAAATGTACGTGTCAACTCCCCCAAGCTTAGACCTCGCTTGTCCTCAAGCGAAAGCCGATATCGAAAAATATGTCCACATGTTTAGAGATAGAGTGTCGGTAAAAATAAAATACAGACATGAGGGCATCATGATCATTCTCATAACAGCAACATATATATATTGTCATATGATTCTTATGCTAAACTAACAATTCATCCACAATATCAAGCATGAATAATAAACTTCATTGGAAACTAACAAACTTTGATCTCGGTCATTGAAGCAATTGCAATTTATCGTAACATCGGAAAGAGTCAATATAAGAGCTTTTCAGCAAGCCTACATACTCAACTATCATATAGTCTTTCACAATTGCTCACACTCACGCAATACTTATGTTTATGGACTTTTAATCGGACACAGAGAAAGATAGGGGCTTATGGTGTTGCCTCCCAACCTTTTACCTCAAGGGTAATGTCAACAGTAATAGACCATGAAAGCTTACATCCAAGTGGGTATATATGTCAGGATCTTTCCAACACAGTGTGCTTGCCAAAGGATAAAATGTAAAAAGGAAAGGTGAATTTCACCTTAACTCTTATAAGGCAAAAAATGATAGATAGGCCCTTCGCAGAGGGAAGCAGAGGTTGTCATGTGTTTTTATGGTTGGATGCACAAAGTCTTAGCATAGAAGAACGTCACTTTATATTGCCACTTGTGATAAGAAACTTTATTATGTAGTCCGTCGCTTTTATTACTTCCATATCACAAGATCGGATAAAGCTAATTTCATCCACACTAATAAATCATACATATTTTAGCGAGTTTGCAACATGACAACTTACTTGGAAGGATCTCTCTCAATCCATAGGTAGGTATGGTGGACTCTCATGGCAAAACTGGGTTTAAGGATGTATGGAAGCACAAGTAGCATCTCTACTTGGTGCGAGGAGTTTTGGCTAGCATGAGGGGGAAAGGCAAGCTCAACATGTTGGATGATCCATGACAATATACTTTATTTCGGATATAGGAAACATAACCCATTATTTTGTCTTCCTTGTCCAACATCAACTCTTTAGCATGTCATAATTTAATGAGTGCTCACAATCATAAAAGATGTCCAAGATAGTATATTTGTATGTGAAGCCTCTCTTCTTTTATTATTCCTATTAATTGCAACGATTACCAAAACTATGTTTGTCAACTCCCAACAACTTTTATTTATCATACTCTTATATGTGAAGTCATTACTTCCCATAAGATCGATATGATCTCTTTGATACTCTTTATGTTTTCTTTCTTTTTATCATGACCCAAGTGAGGAAATCAAGCCCTTGACACAACACTAATCTTTATTATATAGCTCACTATCTCAATTACTAAGTGTAAAGATCATAAGGCAAAAGCTCACAACTAGATCATGCTAACTTTATTCTACTAGATCAAGATACTACCAAAAGGATGGAACTAAGAAAAACGGTAAAGATAGGAGTGATGGTGATACGATACCAATGTCACTCCCCCAAGCTTGGCAGCTGCCAAGGGGAGTGCCCATACCCATATGATTTTGTCTCCTTCTTCGGGGGTGGTGATGATGGTTTCTTCCTCAGCTTGCGCTTAAGGACATAATTTTTCTCCTTTATATCATTGATCTCTTGCTCAAGATTTAATATCTTCTTGCATAGTGCCTGCTTGTTTTCCTGCAAGAGGTTAAAAGGGATAAATTCGACCTTAGGTTTCTTTACTCTGTCGGGGAGGCTTGACTTTTTGAACTCCACAAGCATGTCCCCCGGTTGAGGTAGTGGGACTTTGTCTTCATCTGAGCTGGTCCAATCCTTCCCCTTGGGATCATGGTCCTCTTCTTCCTCCGTGGTCCAACCATAATGCTCCCAGTCCCCATGGATCTTAGGGTCAGCAAGGGAATCAGCCACATAGCTTTCTCCCTCCGAATCCCGGGATGACATGTTGCTTTTATTTGCGACAGAAATAGCTCGAAACGATAATAGAGGATTTTTGCGTGATACAGAGGTCAAAACCATTGGGAGTATATATAATGAATTTTTACCGACCAAAAGGAGTAACATACAATAAAACGGAGCCCGGGAGGCTCATGAGCTGCCCACGAGGCATGGGGCGCGCCCTCCACCCTCGTGGACGGCTGTGTCTCTTCCGGACTGCCACTTATTTTTCTATTTTTCTAATTATTCCAAAATGGAGAAAATTTTCCTTTAGAACTGTTTTGGAGTCGGTTTACTTACCGTATCACATACCTCTTCCTTTTCGGAGGCTGAATCATTTTGGAAAGTGTCCCTTATGTATTCCTCTTCAATAACATTGGTTTCAACATTTATAGGATTAAATGAGATATAATGTTTGATTCTTTGGCCGCTCACCTTCGGATTTTTGCATTCAAAGTTGTTGATTTTTATGGCACCGGAACGATAGACCTCCTCGATAACATAAGGTCCTTCCCACTTAGAGAGAAGTTTTCCTGCAAACAATCTTAAAGGAGAGTTGTATAGCAAGACACAATCACCTACGTTAAACTCACGCTTTTGTATCCTTTTGTCATGCCATCTTTTAACTTTCTCTTTAAACAGCTTGGCATTCTCATAGGCCTGGGTTCTCCATTCATCAAGACAGCTAATGTCAAATAACCTCTTCTCACCGGCAAGTTTGAAATCATAATTGAGCTCTTTAATAGCCCAATATGCCTTATCTTCTAGCTAAAGAGGTAAGTGACAAGCTTTTCCATATACCATCTTATATGGAGGCATACCCATAGGATTTTTGTATGCAGTTCTATAGGCCCATAATGCATCATCAAGTTTCTTGGACCAATTCATTCTAGACCTATTAACTGTCTTCTGCAAAATTAATTTCATCTCTCTATTACTTAGTTCTACTTGACCACTAGTCTGTGGGTGATAAGGGGATGCAATTCTATGGTTGACATCATACTTTGCAAGCATCTTACGAAAAGCACCATGAATAAAGTGTGAACCACCATCAGTCATTAGATATCTAGGGACTCCAAACCTCGGGAAAATAACTTCTTTAAGCATCTTAATAGAGGTGTTATGATCAGCACTACTAGTTGGAATAGCTTCTACCCACTTAGTAACATAATCAACAGCAACTAAAATATGTGTGTACCCATTAGAGGCAGGAAACAGTCCCATATAATCAAAGCCCCAAACATCAAATGGGTCAATAACAAGTGAATAATTCATAGGCATTTCTTGACGTCTACTGATATTACCAATTCTTTGACATTCATCACAAGATAAGACAAACTTACGGGCATCCTTGAAGAGAGTAGGCCAATAAAAACCGGATTGCAATACCTTGTGTGCAGTTCTATCTCCTGCATGGTGTCCTCCATATGCTTCGGAGTGGCACTTGCATAGGATCTGTTCCTATTCATGCTCAGGTACACAAGGTCTAATAATACCATCTACTCCTTTATTATAAAGATGTGGGTCATCCCACAAGTAATGTCTCAAATCATAGAAGAACTTTTTCTTTTGCTGGTATGTGAAGCTAGGAGGTATAAACTTAGCAACAATATAATTAGCATAATCAGCATACCATGGAGCAGTACGAGAATTATTTATGACAGCTAATTGTTCATCAAGAAAGCTGTCATCAATAGGTTGTGGGTCATCAAGTATATTCTCTAACCTAGACAAGTTGTCTGCAACGGGGTTCTCAGCTCCCTTTCTATCAATAATATGCAAATCAAATTCTTGCAGCAAGAGAACCCATCTAATAAGTCTAGGTTTAGCATCTTTCTTTTCCATAAGGTATTTGGTAGCAGCATGATCAGTGTGAATAGTTACTTTAGAATCAACGATATAGGGTCTAAACTTATCACAAGCAAATACAACTGCTAAAAATTCTTTCTCGGTAGTAGCATAATCTCTTTGGGCACTATCTAGAGATTTACTAGCATATTGGATAACATTCAATTTTTATCAACTCTTTGCCCTAAGACAACACCTACAACATAATCACTAGCATTGCACATAATCTCAAAGGGTAAATTCCAGTCAGGAGGCTGGACAATAGGTGCAGAGATCAATGCTTTCTTAAGTATTTCAAATGCTTCTAGACAATCATCATCAAAGACAAAAGGAATATCTTTTTTAAGAGATTAGTCAGAGGCCTGGAGATTTTGGAGAAGTCCTTAATGAACCTCCTATAAAACCCGGCATGACCAAGGAAACTTCGTATACCTTTGATGTCCTTAGGGCATGGCATCTTTTCAATAGCATCCACCTTAGCTTTCTCAACTTCAATACCTCTTTCAGAAATTTTATGTCCCAAGACAATGCCTTAATTAACCATAAAGTGGCACTTCTCCCAATTCAAGACAAGATTAGTGTCTTCACATCTCTGCAAAACTCGATCAGGGTTGCTTAAGCAATCATCAAAAGAAGTTCCGTAAACGGAGAAATCATCCATGAAGACCTCAACAATTTTTTCACAAAAATCAGAGATTATAGCCATCATGCATCACTCTGTGCGTTCGGTTTAGTCGGTTTACATGGTTCGGTTTATACGGTTCTTCGGTTTGTATGGTATTCATAATTCGGTAAATATGGTATGAAATGAAAATACGGTTCGGTTTTGGTATATACCAAATTATTTCGGTATTGTTTCAGTATATACCATGAAAACCAAAGTTGACGCGAATTTGAAAATGACGTAATAATAATTTACAAATTTATGACTCAAAACCAATCAAAACACATACTATTTTACATAAATAGTATATAACTATATATATAAGTATATATGCATGCATATATTCATCTCTTAATGATTATGGACGTGCTTAGCATCTTTTAAAGAGAAAAATAACTATGTTACAAGAAAAATGTACATGCTTAGTAGTGAATTTGACTCATGTACAAGAAAAATGACAACTTGTATGGTTGTTTGTCTCAAGAAATATAAATTTATTTTTTACTTCGGTTTATTCGGTTAACTGTTCGTTTTTCGGTATATACCATAAGAACCAAAGTTCAAATCGGTATGAAAATTCCATACCATACCAAAACCATAAACCATAAAAACCATAAAATTGGTTCGGTTCGGTTTATTTTCGGTATGTTTTTTCGGTTCGGTTTCAAAATGCACAACCCTAATCATGCATCTTTGAAAGGTAGCAGGTGCATTACATAAACCAAATAGCATACGTCTATAAGCAAAGGTACCGAAAGGACAAGTAAAAGTGATCTTTTCTTGATCCCCTTTTGACACAGGTATTTGAGAGAAAACATAATAACCATCTAGAAAGCAAAATGAGTATGTTTGGATAACCTTTCTAGCATTTGATCAATAAATGGCAATGGGTAATGATCTTTCTTAGTAGCTTTATTTAACTTACGGAAATAAATTACTATGCTATAACATGTAACTATTCTTTGCGGGATCAATTCATCTTTATCATTAGGAACGACAATCATACCTCCCTTCTTAGGGACACAATGGACAAGACTTACCCACTGGCTATCAGCAACTGGATAGATAATACCTACCTCTAGAAGCTTTAGTATTTCCTTCCTTACCACTTCTTTCATCTTAGGATTTAACCGTCGTTGATGATCAATAACCGGTTTAGCATTTTCTTCCAATTTTATCTTGTGTTGGCATATAGTGGGACTGATGCCCTTAAGATCATCCAGATTATATCCAATAGCAGCACGGTGCTTCTTCAGAGTTTTCAATAATTTTTCTTCTTCCTGCTCTGAAAGGTTAGCACTAATAATAACATGGTATATCTTCTTTTCATCAAGATAAACAGACTTAAGATTATCAGGTAAGGGTTTAAGTTCAAACACGGGATCACCTTTGGGTGGATGAGGATCCCCTAGGATTTCAACAGGCAAGTTGTTTTTCAATACGGGTCCCTGATTAAAGAATATTTCATCTATTTCCCTTCTCCCATTCATATGCATATCATTTTCATGGTCTATCAAGTATTGTTCTAAAGGATCATTAGGAGGCACAGCAATAGAAGCAAGACCAATAGTTTCATCCTTACTAGGTAATTCTTTATCAAGGGGTTGTCTACAAAATTTACCAAAGTTAAAATCATGAGACATATCCCCTAATCCAACAGTAACAATATCTTTCACGCAGTCTATTTTAGCATTAACAGTATGCAAGAAGGGTCTACCAAATATAATGGGACAAAATTCATCTTGTGTGGAACTAAGAATAAGAAAATCAGCAGGGTATTTAACCTTCCCACACAAGACTTCAACATCTCTAACAATCCCAACTGGTGAAATAGTGTCTCTATTAGCAAGCTTAATAGTAACATCAATTTCTTCTAACTCAACAGGTGCAATATCATGCATAATTTCTCGATATAAGGTAAGAGGGATAATACTCGCACTAGCACCTACGTCACATAAACCATGATGGCAATGATATACTATCTTAAAAGAGATAACAGCCAAGCCTACAACAGGTCTATGTTTATTCCTAACATTGGGTTTGGCTTTTCTAGAAGACTCTTCTTGGAGGTAAATAACATGTCCATCTAAATCTTCTACCAAGAGATCTTTAACCATAGCAACACTAGGTTCAACTTTAATTTGCTCAGGGGGTGTAGGTGTTCTAGTATTACTCTTACGAACTACAGTTGAAGCTTGAGCATGATCCTTTATCCTGACAAGGAAAGGTGGTTTCTCAATATAAGCAGTGGGAATAACAGGATCAACATTATAAGTGATAGTCTTTTCTTCAACTTTAATAGGTTCAACTAATTTAACTTCAATAGGGGGATGGTATTTAAACCACTTCTCCTTGGGGAGATCAACATGAGTAGCAAAAGATTCACAGAAAGAAGCTACTATCTCAGAGTCAAGTCCATATTTAGTGCTAAACTCACGGAAAACATCGGTATCCATAACAACTTTAACACAATCAAACTTAGGGGTCATACCTGACTCCTTACCTTCGTCGAGATCCCAATCTTCAGAGTTGCATTTAATTCTTTCCAATAAATCCCATTTGAATTCAACAATCTTCATCATAAAAGAGCCAGAACAAGAATTGTCGAGCATGGTGCGATTATTGAGAGAAAGCCGATAATAAAAAAATTTAATGATCATTTTCCTTGAGAGCTCATGATTGGGGCATGAATATAACATTGACTTAAGCCTCCCCCAAGCTTGAGAGATGCTTTCTCCTTCGCAAAGCCAGAAATTATAAATATAATTACGATCACGATGAACCTGGTGCATAGGGTAGAACTTCTGATGAAATTCCAACTTCAGACGATTATAGTTCCATGATCCAATATCATCACATAGCCTAAACCATGTCAATGCATCTCCCTTCAAAGATAAAGGGAAGACCTTCTTCTTGATAACATCCTAGGGCATACCTGCAAGCTTAAATAATCCACAAACTTCATCCACATAGATTAGGTGTAAATCAAGATGCAGTGTTCCGTCTCCTGTAAAAGGATTTTCAAGCAGTTTTTCTATCATACCCGAAGGAATTTCAAAGCAAACATTTTCAGTAGGTGCAGTAGGTTGAGGAGCAACTCTTTCCTCTTCCGGTCGGGGTTAAGATACCCCGAACAAGCCCCTCAAAGGATTTTGAGCCATAGTAACAAGTGACAATAAATTTCAGCACATTATATAAATTTTTCCTTACCAAATTTCACTTACCAAAGGCGCTTCACTCCCCGGCAACGGCGCCAGAAAAGAGTCTTGATGACCCACAAGTGTAGGGTATCTATCATAGTCCTTTCGATAAGTAAGAGTGTCAAACCCAACAAGGAGCAGAAGGAAATGATAAACAGTTTTCAGTAAGGTATTTTCTGCAAGCACTGAAATTATAGGTAACAGTTAGTTTTGTGATAAGGTAATTGGTAGAAAGTGACAAAAGGTAAAAGTAAATAAGGTGTAGCAAGGCGGCCCAATCCTTTTTGTAGCAAAGGACAAGCCTGGACAAACTCTTATATAAAGGAAAGCGCTCCCGAGGACACATGGGAATTATCGTCAAGCTAGTTTTCATCACGATCGTCTGATTCGCGTTCGGTACTTTGATAATTTGGTATGTGGGTGGACCAGTGCTTGGGTGCTGTCCTTACTTGGACAAGCCTCCCACTTATGATTAACCTCTAATGCAAGCATCCACAACTACAAAAGAAGTATTAAGGTAAACCTAACCATAGCATGAAACAAGTGGATCCAAATCAGCCCCTTACGAAGCAACGCATAAACTAGGGTTTAAGATTCTGTCACTCTAGCAACCCATGATCTACTTACTACTTACCAATGCCTTCCTCTAGGCCCAAATAATGGTGAAGTGTCATGTAGTCGACGTTCACATGACACCACTAGAGGAGAGACAACATACATCTCATCAAAATATCGAACGAAGACAAAATTCACAGGAGTACTAATAGCAAGACTTCTCCCATGTCCTTAGGAACAAAAGTAACTACTCACAAGACATAATATTGTTCATGATCAGAGGGGTATTAATATGCATAATAGATCTGAACATATGATCTTCCACCAAGTAAACCAAGTAGCATCAACTACAAGGAGTAATCAACACCACTAGCAACCCACATGTACCAATATGAGGTTTGGGTGCCAAGATTGGATACAAGAGATGAACTAGGGTTTGACAGGAGATGGTGCTGGTGAAGATGTTGATGAAGATAGACCTCCCCAAGATGGGAGAGTTGTTGGTGATGACGGCGGTGACGATTTCCCCCTCCCGGGGGGAAGTATCCCCGGCAGAACAGCTCTGCCGGAGCCCTAGATTAGTTTCCACCTCGGTTCCGCCTCGAGACGGCGGCGTCTGGTCCCGAAAGCCTCCTTATGATTTTTTCCAGGTCAAAATACCTCATATAGGAGAAGATGGGCATCGGAGGACCTTCGGTGGGCCCACGAGGTAGTGGGCGCGCCCCCCACCCTCGTGGACAGCCGGTGGCCCCCCTCGTGAACTTCTTTCGCCAGATATTTTTTATATTTTCTGAAACGGAGTTATGTGGAGTTTCGGGGCTTTTGGAGTTGGGCAGAATAGGTTTCCAGAGTTTGCTCCTTTTCCAGCCCAGAATTCCAGCTACCGGCATTCTCCCTCTTCTTGTAAACCTTGTAAAAATAAGAGAGAAAAGGCATAAGTATTGTGACAAAACAAGTAATAACAACCCATAATGCAATAAATATCAACATATAAGCATGATGCAAAATAGACGTATCAGCGGGTTCGCTGTATGCGCCCGCATGGCTCCAAGGCCATCCGCACTCTCTGTGGTCATCGAGCACCACCCTTATGTTGACTCCGACCACTCCGATGATGCGACCTCGGCAGATCTCTCGCCCTTAAACGAGCTGCTGGATTGCATCGCCGCCCTGGGGCTCTCATCGCCAGGAGATCAGATCAGACTTAAATCCGGTCATGGTGAGATTGATTCCTTCCTGATCACTCATCTAGTGGCGTCAGTTGAGGACGAAGCCGAAGTGACTCCTCCTCTGAATACGGAGACCGTCTCAGTTCAGATCTCCGAACCCATCGAGCCGAACACGTCCCTATTGGGACGCACGTTATGTTCTTTAAGCTCTGGGATTGACGCCGGGCCAGGGAATGATTAGACCCTATCGAACCTGGATCACCTACATCGGAGGTTGCCAAAACCCCAAATACCACCTTGGGTTGGGATCCAAAATTACCAACACCCACCCACCCTGGGAAAATCTCTCCAAGTAAATTCGGACATCCAGACATAGATGATCTCGCGAACATACAGCAGCAACCCGAGGAAACGGTCAACCACTTCTCGGCCAGATTCCTGCTTGTTAAAAACAAGACCAGGGACTGCTGCGATGACGAGGCGGTCTCTCTATTCTACCGCAACTGCAAGGACGAGGGAGTCTTGAACGCCCTCAATCGATGTCGTGTTCTGAGTGTCACTGAACTGTCGCATTAGTACAAAAGTACTACTAAATGGAAAACACTTGGAAAGCCTAGAATACACCTCTCGAACAGTCCAGAAAGTACACTATCAAGGCAAAATGGACATACCCTAGCAGGTCATCCGATAATATGCCTACTAGCAAGAAGAAGAAACCATTTTAAGGCACATGTCTGTACTAGACGAACTGCTCGATAAACCTTGCCAAATACACGCAACCCCGGACAATGTCCCAAACCATTGCCTTAGAGCGTGTTGGGTACTCCGGCAAGTAGCAAAGACCGGTGCGGCAATCCTTGCCACCACTATATCAAGGGAGAAAGACATCGGTGTCTTCACTGTCTTCAAGACGTTCTCCTCAAATAACCGCCGCAAGAGAGCGAATCGCGAACTTTCCGAGGTCTACCAAATCAGCTCTGCAAGCCCATGGAGCAACACGGCAATTAGTTTTTCTACCGAAGACGCACCCCGAGTCCGGTCGATCCGAGCATCAGTAGCTCTTGTACTAGATCCAATAGTGGTCGACTTCTGCCTCACTAAGGTACTTATGGACGGAGGAAGCGGAGTGAACCTCATATATGAGGAAACGCTTGCAAAAATGCAGGTAGAAAAATCCAGCATTGAGCACACCAGCACACCTTTAGAGGAATTATACCTAGCCGTGAAGCTCGGTGTTTGGGGAGCATTAGGCTCGATGTAGTATTCAGCACATCCGATAACTACAGGTCAGAGGAACTGCTCTTCCACATTGTTCCCTTTCACATCGGATACCACGCCCTTCTAGGACGGGACGCTTTCTCACGCTTTCAAGCTATACCCCATTACGGGTACATGAGGCTTAAAATGTCAGGGCCCAATGGAGTGATCACATTAACAAGTGATCCGGATAGAGCACTCTGCGTCGAGAACAAGACGGCATCCTTAGCCTTAGAGTCATTATCCGAAGCCCTCGCGGCCGAAGAATTAACTACCCTACGATCAAAGGTGGATAAGGACGATGTATTCCTCGCCAAAATATCAAAGTCTACCTCCTTCAAGCCAGCAGATGAAATCATCAAATTCCAAGTGCACCCAACGGACCCTAACAAGACAACGTCTATCGGGGCACAGCTAGATCCGGTGATAGATAGCGCGTTACGCGCCTTCCTTCGGGAAAATTGGGATATATTCGCCTAGCACCCTTCAGATATGCCAGGAATCCCACACAGGCTGGCCGAACACAGCCTCGATATTATAAAAGGTTTCAAACCAGTCAAGCAGTCACTGCGACGGTTTTCTGAACCCAAAAGACAAGCAATGGGAGAAGAGCTAGCCAAGCTATTGGAAGCCGGATTCATCAGAGAAATTAAACGCCCGGATTGGCTAGCCAACCTAGTCATGGTACCAAAGAAGGATAAATCATGGCGCCTCTGAGTCGACTTCACAGACTTAAATAAGGAATGTCCCAAGGATCCCTTTCCTTTGCCCCGCATTGATCAAATTATCGATGCAACGGCTGGACACGAGTCGTTGTGCTTCCTTGATGGTTACTCCGGATACCATCAGATAAAGATGAAGGAATCCGACCAGGCCACAACGACATTTATCACCCCGTTCGGACCTTTCTGTTTCAACACTAAGCCCTTTGGACTTACAAACGCTAGCGCCACATATCAATGGATGATTCAAATATGCTTAGAATTTTTTTTTGGCAAAACAGTGGAGGCATATGTTGACGACGTAGTCGTTAAGACTAAACACGTCGAGACTGTGGTGGAAGATCTCCGCCTTACGTTTGCCAACCTTCGAGAATATGACATGAGGCTCAACCCGGAAAAATGCGTTTTCGGCGTTCCAACCAAAAAATTACTAGGGTTCATCATATCCCATAGAGGAATCGAAGCTAACCCGGCTAAAATCCAGGCCTTGTCAGAACTCAAAATACCAACCGACCTCAAACAAGTGCAACAACTAGCACGATGCGTAGAGGCTTTAAGCCGCTTCATCTCCAGGTTAGGTGAAAAAGCATTGCACTTTATAGATTGCTACAACGCACTGACAATTTCGAATGGACGGACGCGGCCACAACGGGACTTGTAGAAATAAAAACTCTACTAGCGAGCAACCCAATCCTAGCCGCCCCCGTTGTTGGCGGACCAATGCTGCTGTATATATCAGCCACTCAGCAGGTAGTGTGTGTCGTGCTCGTCATTGGATGAGCCGAAGAGGGACATAAATTCCCTGTTCAAAACACGTATACTATGTATCCGAGGTTCTGACACCGTGCAAATCACGGTACCCCAACTATCAGAAAATTGCCTATGCGGTCTTCATGTCATCTCGCAAACTTCGACACTACTTTCAAGAGTGTTAGATCACAGTGGCATCCGAGGTACCACTCAACGATATCATTAACAATAAAGACGCCACTAGACGCATAGCCAAATGGGCCATCAAGCTCTTACCGTTCGAAATATCTTGTAAACCACGCCAGATTATTAAATCCCATGTGTTGGTTGACTTTGCCACAGAATGTACTAAAGCCGATCTCCCTAAAGAGTATGGAAAATGCTAGCCGGATTAGGGGCTGGCGTAATATTGATATCTCCAACAGGGGATACAGTCTGGTACGTTCTACAGATTATGTACATGGACTCGAACAATGTGGCCAAATATGAGGCCCTATTGCATGGCCTCTGCCTAGCTGTATCCATGGGCATACAGCGCCTCGAGGTGCGCGGAGACTCAGACCTCGCTATCACCAAAATTAATGGAGATTTTGATGTGAATGATTAAAAAATGGCAGCTTATCGCAATGCTACATTAAAAATGTCGGCTAGATTTGAGGGGTTGGAATTCCACCACGTAGCCCGGGATAATATCTAGGCCACTGACATACTCGCTCGTATGGGCGCTAAACGCGACCCCGTCCCACCTAACACCTTTGTGGAAAGGCTATTCAAGCCATCAGTAACATGGCAAGAGACGGGCTATACGAAGTCGGATCCAAACATATCCTCGGCCGAACTTAACCAAGACGACATCAGAGACCAAGACATGGAGACAACTCCTTTGGCTCACGAAATCATGACTGTCATAGCCTCCTGGACAGAGCCCTTCCTAGCTTACCTTAAAAAGTAGGAACTCCCCGATGACCAAAATGAGGCCCGCCGCATAGTCCGACGCTCTAAAGCCTACAAAGTTCACGAAGGTGAACTATATAAGAAAAGCACTACTGGTGGTCTACAAAGGTGCATCTCCGAAGAGGTGGGAAGGCAGATTCTCACTGAAATACACGCTCGAATGGGCGGACACCATGCGGCAGCCCGGGCGCTCGTAGGCAAAGCTTTACGAGCTGTCTTTTTCTGGCCCACTGCCCGAGCAGATGCCCAAACATTAGTCCAACATTGCGTTGGCTGACAACTTGTTTCAAATCAAAGTCACATGCCTCCCACCACTCTGAGAACAATCCCCATTACTTGGCCTTTTGCGGTCTGGGGGCTTGATATGGTAGGACCCCTTAAAGGGGGAAGCCATAAAAAGAAATATTTACTGGTAATGGTAGATAAATTCACTATATGGATAGAAGCCAAGCTAGTAAAAATAGCTGAGGCAGGGCCTGTGATAGATTTTATATCAGGCATAGTACACCGTTACAGTGTCCCGCACAGTATTATCATAGATAATGGAACCAACTTCACAGCTGACGAGGTAAAAAATTGGTGCACAAAGCTAGGTATTAAACGTGACTACGCTTCTGTGTACCATCCCCAAACAAACGGTCAAGTAGAAAGAGCCAATGGTCTGATAATGAGCGGCATTAAACCCCAACTAGTGCACTCCCTACAGGAGTCTGATAAACACTGGGTCAAAGAGCTCGACTCTATACTCTGGAGGCTGCCGACCACACCTAATCGGACGACCGGACACACCTTTTTTCATGGTGTACGGCGCAGAGGCTGTTCTACCCTACGACATTATTCATGACTCACCTCGGGTGCGCATGTACGAGGAGAGAGAAGCCGAGCTAGATCGACAGAATGACCTAGATGGACTTGAAGACGAGCGTGATACAGCGCAAGCCCGTTCCGCATTTTATTACCAACAGGCCAGGCGATACCAGAGTAGAGAAGTGCGGGCCAAGACATACAATGTCGGTGAACTCGTTTTACGCTTCCCGAAGAAGAAAAAGGACAAGCTCAAACCAAAATGGGAGGGCCCCTTCATTATCGGCGAAGTACTCACCGGTGGAGCCTATCGCCCTCGGAATGCACAGGACAACCGCCTTGAGCCGAACCCGTGGTCCAGGCTCCGACGATTTTATGGATAGTTTGGTAGCTATTTTTCCCCTTTCAAGATAGGTCTTGTCTTTATCTTTTATTTTTTTATCCCTTTCCTTTTTAATTTTTTTCTCTCATTGGCAAGTATTCGGCTAGCCCGAACTGCCACATGACAAGTACATCTTCGAATGTATCTACCTCAAAAATACTTGGGGGCTTCTTTAACGAAGCCCATTACCAATAAAAGCTTATTGCTTAAAATGTCGTCTGTTTTTACAGTCCTTCCTTGCCATTATATGCACCAATATGACTTCAGTTCTGGCCAAGCTGGGTTGCCTGGCTCCTATGCTTACCCCTACGTTTCCGATTGTTCGGCTAGGGTGTAAAGGGAGCACCTCTGCGATTGTTACAACCGGGTAAACCGGACATGTACCTCCGACTGGGTGAAGCCGAAAGCTAGCGCTCTTAAGGGAATGATTGGTCGTCGGATACACGACATATCGCATTCTAAAGTGTATTTTAAAGTACTACAGGATATGGCATCCTACAGTCCTTTTCACGAGATAAAAAGCCTAGGCCCGCATCTGTATGCACGCCGACCCAGGGAAAGGAACCCCTAACGAAACTATTCTCTCTGGAAGATGTACCTTACGTTAAACAGTAATATAACATAACTCCCCGAAAACAGTTTGTCTGTTCAAGCAATTATGATCAGATTGCCTAGTTTCCGAACATATCACGTGTTTACCAGAGATATAGTATTCGGAAACAATCCAGCCTTCGGGTCTATGGAGGTTAAAGCAGAGGGTCGGCTATGACAATCTTTTTATAAATTCGGCCGGAGATAAGTTTGAAGATAAAAGTACATTAATACATAGAATCAAACGACTACTCTCTTTCTATTCCCTCTATAAGGCTGTCTAGATTACAGTCCTATTGGGAACACTTGGCAGCTGTCTCTACTTGGTCATATACCAAATGCAGAGGAATTTCTTGTCCATCGGACCCTCAAGGTCCTACGTGGGCCATATGATTTGGATCAAGACGAGTGTAGCGCGTCTTCACCATGGCCTAGGCTTCTCGAGCACCCATGCAACATGCTAATGCTTTCCACTGTTCGAAGCGGCGTCGAGCCCCTTTGAACAAGTCCACCAAGTTCTCCATAGCCTCTGGAGGCGAATCGCCCGGCCATAAAGCCCTGGCCATACTCTTCATGGCCTTCTGAGCTCGCTCATGGACCCTGGAAAGCTCTTGCAGCACGTCACCCTCAAAACCAGACACTCCTCCTTCAGGCTGCCAAGTTAACAAACCTGCAGGAAAAGTTTTATGAGAAATTTTCAAAATAAGAGACTATAAGGAGAGCTAGGTATAAGCGGCATACTGAACATGCCGCCTTTTAGCCTCCGGTTCTCTTCCAAGGCGCTTGAGAGTTGGGCCCTTACACCCTTTAGCTCATGTTCAAGCCTAATGTTTCTATCATGTGCTTGGTTCCTTTTATCTATGGCTTGCATCAATACGCGCTTGCCAGTAGCTGTTTCATCTTCGGCAAAAAATTTGTCTGCCAAAGCAGCCCTCAGCTCCCTCTCCAGTTGGTCGGTCGGCCCTGTTGTTGTATTACAATTAGCATGTACATAACGACTCAATAATCATCACAAATATCATAGTATCCAAACACCATTGTTCTTACCACCAGCATCGTTCCCGGATTTCTACGAATTTTCCAATTCGGTGGTGGCACTCTTCTGAAGGAAATATGCCCTAGAGGCAATAATAAAGTTGTTATTTGTATTTCGTTGTATCATGATAAATGTTTATTATTCATGCTAGAATTGTATTAACCAGAAACTTAGTACAGGTGTGAATACATAGACAAAACAGAGTGTCCCTAGTATGCCTCTACTAGACTAGCTCATTGATCAAAGATGGTTATGTTTCCTAGCCATAGACATGAGTTGTCATTTGATCAACGGGATCACATCATTAGGAGAATGATATGATGGACAAGACCCATCTGTTAGCTTAGCAACTTGATCGTTTAAGTTTTACTGCTATTGCTTTCTTCATGACTTATACATCTTACTAAGGCTATGATATTATGCAACTCCCGAATACCGGAGGAACACCTTGTGTGCTATCAAATGTCACAACGTAACTGGGTGATTGTAAAGATTTTCTATAGGTGTCTCTGAAGGTATTTTTGGTGTTGGCATAGATCGAGAATAGGATTTGTCACTCCGAGTGTCGGAGAGGTATCTCTGGGCCCTCTCGGTAATACACATCATAATAAGCCTTACAAGCAAACGACTAATGAGTTAGTCACGAGATAATGTATTACGGAACAAGTAAAGAGACTTGTCGGTAACGAGATTGAACTAGGTATGATGATACCGACGATCGAATCTCGGGCAAGTAACATACCGATGACAAAGGGAACAACGTATGTTGTTATGCGGTTTGACCGATAAAGATCTTCGTAGAATATGTAGGAACCAATATGAGCATCCAGGTTCTGCTATTGGTTATTGACCGGAGATGAGTCTCGGTCATGTCTACATAGTTCTCGAACCCGTAGGGTCCGCACGCTTAACGTTCGATGACGATCGGTATTATGAGTTTATGAGTTTTGATCTACCAAAGGTAGTTCGTAGTCCCGGATGAGATCACGGACATGACGAGGAGTCTCGGAATGTCCGAGGCATAAAGATTGATATATTGGACAGCTATATTCAGACACTGGAAGTGTTTCGGGTGATTTCGGAGAAAACCAGAGTGCCGGAGGGGTTACCGAAAACCCCGGGGGAGTATTGGGCCATAATGGGCCTTGAGGGAAAGTGAGAGGTAGCCCATAGGGGCTGGCCGCGCCCCCTCCCAAGGAATCCTAGTTGGACTAAGAGTGGGGGGGGTGTCCCTCTCCTTCCTTCTTCTCTTCTTCCTTCATTTCCCACTCCTAGTAGGAGTAGGAAAGAGGAGTCCTACTCCTACTAGGAGTAGGATTGCTCCCTCTATTGAGCGCCCCTAGGTCCAACCGGCCCTCCCCCTTACTCCTTTATATACAAGGGCAGGGGGGCGTCCTAGAACACACAAGCAACATTGATTTAGCCGTGTGCGATGCCCCCCTCCACAGAAACACACCTCGGTCATATTGCTGCAGTGCTTAGGCGAAGCCCTGCGCCGGTAACTTCATCATCTCCGTCACCATGCCGTCGTGCTGACGAAACTCTCCCATGAAGCTCAACTGGATCAAGTGTTCGTGGGACGTCATTGAGCTGAAAGTGTGCTGAACGCGTAGGTGACGTACGTTCGGTGCTTGGATCGGTTGGATCGCGAAGACGTTCGACTACATCAACCGCGTCACTAGATGCTTCTGCTTTCGATCTGCGAGGGTACATAGACACACTCTCCCCTCTCGTTGCTATGCTTCTAGTAGATAGATCTTGCGTGATCGTACAATTTTTTTTGAAATACTATGTTCCCCAACAGTGGCATCATGAGCCAGGTCTATGCGTAGATGATATGCACGAGTAGAACACAATGAGTTGTGGACGATAATAGTCATACTGCTTAACACCATGTCATACTTTGATTCGGCGGTATTGTGAGATGAAGCGGCCCGGACCGACATTACGCGTACGCTTACACGAGACTGGTTTCACCGTTACGAGCACTCGTTGCTTAAAGGTGACCGGCGGGTGTCTGTCTCTCTCACTTTAGTTGAATCAAGTGTATCTATGCCCGGCCCTTGTGAACGTTAAAACAACACATACTTGATGAAAAATCGTTGTGGTTTTGTATGTGTAGGTAAGAACAGTTCTGGCTAAGCCCATAGCAGCCACGTAAAACTTGCAACCACAAAGTAGAGGACGTCTAACTTTTTTTTGCAGGGCATGTTGTGATATGATATGGTCAAGATGTGATGAGTTATACGCTATTGTATGAGATGATCATGTTTTGTAAAGTTATCGGCAACTGGCAGGAGCCTTATGGTTGTCTCTTTATTGTATGAATTGCGAGGGCCATGTAATTGCTTTACTTTATCACTATGAGTTAGCGATAGTAGTAGTTGCAATAGTTGGCAAGACGACAACGACGCTATGATGGAGATCATGACGATGCTTTGGAGATGGAGATCAAAAGCACAATATGATGATGGCCATATCATGTCACATATTTTGATTGCATGTGATGTTTATCTTATTATGCTTCTTATTTTGCTTAGTACGGCGGTAGCATTATAAAATGATCCCTTACAAAATTTCGAGGTAAAGTGTTCTCCTTGAGTATGCACCGTTGCGAAAGTTCATTGTGCCGATACACCAAGTGATGATCGGGTGTGATAAGCTCTAAGTTCAAATACAATGGGTGTAAGACAGTTTTGCACATGCAGAATACTCGGGTTAAACTTGACGACCCTAGCATGTGCAGACATGGCCTCGGAACACTGGAGACCGAAAGGTCGAGCGTGAATCATATAGTAGATATGATCAAGATAAGATGTTCACCACTGAAAACTACTCCATCTCACGTGATGATCGATCATGGTTTAGTTGATTTGGATCACGTGATCATTTAGATGACTAGAGGGAAGTATATCTAAGTGGGAGTTCTTTAGTAATATGATTAATTGAACTTTAATTTATCATGAACTTGGTCCTGATAGTTTTTGCATATCTATGTTTTTGTAGATCAATGGCCCGTGCTACCGTTCCCTTGAATTTTAATGCATTCCTAGAGAAAGCTAAGTTGAAAGATGATGGTAGCAACTACACGGCCTGGGTCCATAACTTGAGGATTATCCTCATTGCTGCACAGAAGAATTATGTCCTTGAAGCACCGCTAGGTGACAAGCCGCCTCCAGGCTTTGCACGTATGGCAGACGTGGTTTGATGACTACTCGATAGTTCAGTGTGCCATGCTTTACGACTTAGAATCAGGACTTCAATGACATTTTGAACGTCATGGATCATATGAGATGTCCCAAGAGTTGAAGTTAATATTTCAAGCAAATGCCCGAATTGAGAGATATGAAGTCTCCAATAAGTTCTATAGCTGCAAGATGGAGGAGAACAGTTCTATCAGTGAACACTTGCTCAGAATGTCTGGGTACTATAATCCTATGACTCAACTTGGTTGCAAAGTTGACGAAGATAGTGTTATTGATAGAGTTCTACAATTACTGCCTCCAAGCTATAAAGGCTTCGTGATGAACTATAACATGCAAGGGATGCAGAAGACAATTCCCGAGCACTTTGCTATGCTCAAAGCTTCGGAGGTAGAAATCAAAAAGGAGCATCAAGTGTTGATGGTTAACAAGATCACTAGTTTCAAGAAAAAAGGGCAAGGGAAAGAAATGGAACTTCAAGAAGAATAACAAGACAGTTGCTACTCCTGCAAAGAAACCCAAGTCTGGAGCCAAGCCTGAAACTGGGTCCTTCTACTGCAAAGGGACTGGACACTGGAAGCGGAACTGCCCCAAGTATTTGGTGGATAAGAAGGATGGCAAAGTGAACAAAGGTATATTTGATATACATGTTATTGCTGTGTACCTTACTAATGCTCGTAGTAGCACCTGGGTATTTGATACTGGTCCGGTTGCTAATATTTGTAACTCGAAACAGGGGCTACAGATTAAATGAAGATTAGCTAAGGACGAGGTGACGATGAGCGTGGGAAATTGTTCCCAAGTCGATGTGATCGCCGTCGGCATGCTACCTCTACATCTACCATCGGGATTAGTATTAGACCTAAATAATTGTTATTTGGTGCCAGCGTTGAGCATGAACATTATATCTGGATCTTGTTTGATGCGAGATGGTTATTCATTTAAATCAGCGAATAATGGTTGTTCTATTTATATGAGTAATATCTTTTATGGTCATGCACCCTTGAAGAGTGGTCTATTCTTGTTAGATCTTGATTTGTTGCAATACGGTTATTCATTTAAAGTCATAGAATAATTGTTATTTTGTTTACATGAATAAAACCTTCGATGGTCATACACCCAATGAAAATAGTTTGTTGGATCTCGATCGTGGTGATACACATATTCATAATATTGAAGCCAAAAGATGCAAGGTTGATAATTATAGTGCAACTTATTTGTGGCACTGTCGTTTAGGTCATATTGGTGTAAAGCGCATGAAGAAACTCCATACTGATGGACTTTTGGAATCACTTGATTATGAATCATTTGGTGCTTGCGAACCATGCCTCATGGGCAAGGTGACTAAGACTCCGTTCTCCGGAACAATGGAGCGAGCAACTTATTTGCTGGAAATCATACATACTGATGTATGTGGACCGATGAGTGTTGAGGCTCGCAGTGGGTATCGTTATTTTCTAACCTTCACTAATGATTTGAGCAGATATGGGTATATCTACTTGATGAAACACAAGTCTGAAACATTTGAAAATTTCAAAGAATTTCAGAGTGAAGTAGAGAATCATCGTAATAAGAAAATAAAGTTTCTACGATCTGATCATGGAGGCAAATATTTGAGTTACGAGTTTGGTCTTCATTTGAAACAATGTGGAATAGTTTCACAGCTCATGCCACCCGGAACACCACAGCGTAATGGTGTGTCTGAACGTCGTTACCATACTTTATTAGATATGGTGCGATCTATGATCTCTCTTACCGATTTACCACTATCGTTTTGGGGTTATGCTTTAGAGACAGCTGCATTCACGTTAAATAGGGCACCATCTAAATCCGTTGAGCCGATGCCTTATGAACTGTGGTTTGGCAAGAAACCAAAGTTGTCGTTTCTTAAAGTTTGGGGCCTGCGATGCTTATGTGAAAAAGCTTCAACCTGATAAGCTAGAACCCAAGTCAGAGAAATGTGTCTTCATAGGATACCAAAGGAGACTGTTGGGTACACCTTCTATCACAGATCCGAAGGCAAGATATTTGTTGCTAAGGATGGATCCTTAGTAGAGAAGGAGTTTCTCTCAAAAGAAGTGAGTGGGAGGAAAGTAGAACTTGATGAGGTAATTATACCTTCTCCCTAATTGGAAAGTAGCACATAACATAAACTAGTTCCAGTGATTCCTACACCAGTTAGCGAGGAAGCTAATGATGATGATCATGAAACTTCAGATCAAGTTACCACTGAACCTCGTAGGTCAACCAGAGTACGTTCCGCACCAGAGTGGTACGGCAACCCAGTTCTGGAAGTCATGTTACTAGAACATGATGAACCTACGAATTATGAGGAAGCAATGATGAGCCCAGATTCAGCAAAATGGCTTGAGGCCATGAAATCTGAGATGGGATCCATGTATGAGAACAAAGTGTGGACTTTGGTTGACTTGCCCGATGATCGGCAAGCCATTGAAAATAAATGGATCTTCAAGAGGAAGACCGACGCCGACGGTAATGCTACTGTCTACAAAGCTCGACTTGTTGCAAAAGGTTTTCGACAAGTTCAAGGAGTTGACTACGATGAGACTTTCTCACCCATAGCGATGCTTAAGTCTGTCTGAATCATGTTAGCAATTGCCGCATTTTATGATTATGAAATCTGGCAAATGGAAGTCAAAACTGCATTCCTAAATGAATACCTCAAAGAAAAGTTGTATATGATGCAACCAGAAGGTTTTGTCGATCCTAAAGGTGCTAACAAAGTGTGCAAGCTTCAGCGGTCCATCTATGGACTGGTGCAAGCATCTCGAAGTTGGAATATACGCTTTGATGAAGTAATCAAAGCATATGGTTTTATGTAGACTTTTGGAGAAGCCTGTATTTACAAGAAAGTGAGTGGGAGCTCTGTAGCATTTGTGATATTACATGTGGATGACATATTGTTGATTGGAAATGATATAGAATTTCTAGATGGCTTAAAAGGATACTTGAATAAGAATATTTCAATGAAAGACCTTGGGGAAGCTGCTTATATATTAGGCATCAAAATATATAGAGATAGATCAAGATGCTTAATTGGACTTTCACAAAGCACATACCTTGATACAGTTTTGAAGAAGTTCAAAATGGTTCAGTCAAAGAAAGGGTTCTTGCTTGTGTCACAAGGTGTGAAGTTGAGTAAGACTCAATGTCCGACCACTGCAGAAGATAGAGAGAAAATGAAAGTCATCCCCTATGCCTCAGCCATAGGATCTATTATGTATGCAATGATGTGTACCAGGCCTGATGTGTGCCTTGCTATAAATTTAGCAGGAAGGTACCAAAGTAATCCAGGAGTGGATCACTGGACATCGGTCATGAACATCCGGAAGTACCTGAAAAGGACAAAGGATATGCTTCTCGTTTATGCAGGTGACAAAGAGCTCGCCGTAAACGGTTACGTCGATTCAAGCTTTGACACTGATCCGGATGACTCTAAGTCACAAACCGGATATGTATTTTTATTGAACGATGGAGCTGTCAGTTGGTGTAGTTCCAAGCAGAGTGTCGTGGCGGGATCTACGAGTGAAGTGGAGTACATAGCTGCTTCGGAAGCAGCAAATGAAGGAGTCTGGATGAAGGAGTTCATATCCGATCTAGGTGTAATGAATATCTTTTGTGACAACACTGGAGCAATAGCCTTGGCGAAGGAATCCAGGTTTCACAAGAGAACCAAGCACATCAAGAGACGCTTCAATTCCATCCGCGATCAAGTCAAGGAGGGAGACATAGAAATTTGCAAGATACATACGGATCTGAATGTCGCACACCCATTGACTAAGCCTCTTCCACGAGCAAAACATGATCAGCACCAAGACTCCATGGGTGTTAGAATCATTACTATGTAATCTAGATTATTGACTCTAGTTCAAGTGGGAGACTGAAATAAATATTCCCTTGAGGCAATAATAAAATTGTTATTTGTATTTCCTTATATCATGATATATGTTTATTATTCATGCTAGAATTGTATTAACCGGAAACTTAGTACATGTGTAATACATAGACAAAACAGAGTGTCCCTAGTATGCCTCTACTAGACTAGCTCAATGATCAAAGATGGTTATGTTTCCTAGCCATAGACATGAGTTGTCATTTGATCAATGGGATCACATCATTAGGAGAATGATGTGATGGACAAGACCCATCTGTTAGCTTAGCAACTTGATCGTTTAAGTTTTACTGCTATTGCTTTCTTCATGACTTATACATGTTCCTATGACTATGAGATTATGCAACTCCCGAATACCGGAGGAACACCTTGTGTGCTATCAAACGTCACAACGTAACTGGGTGATTATAAAGATGCTCTACAGGTGTCTCCAAAGGTATTTGTGGTGTTGGCATAGATCGAGAATAGCATTTGTCACTCCGAGTGTCAGAGAGGTATCTCTGTGCCCTCTCGGTAATACACATCATAATAAGCCTTGCGAGCAAACGACTAATGAGTTAGTCACGAGATAATGTATTACAGAACAAGTAAAGAGACTTGTCGGTAATGAGATTGAACTAGGTATGATGATACCGACGATCGAATCTCGAGCAAGTAACATACCGATTGTCGGGGATATACCCCACGGCGTAACCCGGCCGGAAGTATAACATGGCCGGACTTGGCGGTTTACTTGAGACGGTCTACACTTGGGGATTAACTGGTAACCCAGCGTACGATTCACGGATGACAAGGCCCAAGGCCCAGAAGGCCGGTTCATGTTATGATGGGCCGGTTTATGAAGAAAGCACAAGGAATATTCTCCTACAAAGGAAGCAAGACTAGGACTCCTTGTAATAGAGTAATCCTAATCCTAGGAGGACTAGTCATGTAACCCGCCCCTTCAACATATATAAGGAGGGGCTGGGCTCCCCAAAGAGGGACAAGTTCTCACAAGTTAGAGGCGCCAGATTCTTTAGGGCTAGACACAAAGAGCCGGTTTACCAGCGACACCATAAGGGTCATAATGAGATCTAGCCTCAAACATCATATAGGGCTTTTACTGGATGATGTTTCCCGGGGCCCCAAGATGTCTAAACCCTTGTCTTGCATTGCGTCTCTCGATTCCGCTCAACCCCTCTCAAGCTACCACATAGATGCGCTGGCCTCGCGACTAAGTCCTACCCCTAGGACATCTACCGTGCTAAATCCACGACAGTTGGCGCCCACTGTGGGGCCTGCGCACGGTGGTGTTGAGTTCTTGGAGGGATTTCCCTAGGGATCAAGGAGTTTGCAATTTTTTGGATGAATATTTTACTATCCATGAGATTGAAGTCAAAGAAGAATTAAGGTTGCCGTCTGTTCAGCCACCGCCGTCTTGTAAAGTCGTCGACACCATTGGGCTTCAATTACATGCAGCAAGAGCCGGTTTTGGCGACTTTTTGCTACATCGCCGGGAGAAGCCAAGTGCAAAAAGGGTCCCATCTGTACGTATCAAAATCGTCAAGTTATGATTGTAGTTTGTTTGATCCATCGAGTCGTGGCCGCCGCGTACAAGAGTCGCCGAGACCATCACCTGAAGCCAAATTGGTTTCCTTTGCCAACTCCGGTTGATACATGCATATAAGGAATCTACCAGGAGATTAGTCCAATAATTAAGGAAGGAAAAGCTACTACGTGGGTTTTAGCACGTGAATACCAAAGAAAAAGAGATTGATCAGAGGCAAGCTATCAATGCAAGTTTCGCAGGCCTTGGTCAATACGGACCCGGTGACCCACCGCGGACTCGGATGGGCCACGGGCTCGGACTACTCATGCGACCTGCCTTGTTCACCGTCACCGAGCCACCCTGGAGCAGCCTCCTGTGATTTCACCTGTGCCGCTCTGTTACTCCCACCGTGGCTCAGCCGTGCTGAGCTGGTCCGGCATCGCCACACCTTTTGCTTGAGATGTTTTCTTGCCGTTCCTTGAGCCGCCGCTGCGACATCGGCAGCAGTCGCCGCTTTGGCCTGCTTCAACACGCTGTCGCCGCCTCGATCCGGTCCGTCGGGTCACCTATGAGCCGTTGCTGATCCGCCGAGCCTGAGCCGCCATGAGCGCCCGCGTTGCGCTGCTCCATGTCATCCATGCTGTCGCTGGATTCCGGCGCTTCAATCCGTCTGCGCCAGTTTAATACGGACCTCGCCTCACGCCACTACGTCAATCTGCCGGGTCCTTGTATCGCTGGGTATCCGTCTGCCAACCCGGCCCCTTCACTGCCGTGGCTGTGGCCTCGTGGCTTTGAGCCACCCTTGCCGACTCGCCTCACTATATTTTGCCTGGCCGGCTTACTGCCTCGTTACCGGAGCGACGCTTGTTTCTTGAGCCGTCCTGCTCCGCCTCTGCCATGACCAAGCTTCAGGCCGATGCCGCGCCACCAGGGTCTCCAAGCACCTTGTTGGTTCTGGCTCCTGTACGCCTTCATATGTGACCTGGCGGACCATCGAATCCGAAAAGAAATCAATTTATGTTGTTGTGCCATTCTACGATGCACCCGCCGAGACGTACCATCTAGAGTTTTTGAGGAAAGTGCCAGTAGGTGTACAGCGGCTCAGGTGCTAATACCTGAATACTGATCGCATCTGGAATAATTGATCTGTGTGGAGGACAAATCAAATCTAGAATCAAGTGCAGAATACATGGGGAGCCCGAATAAACCCAGGAGAATTATTTATCACAAAGTGATATTATACCGCAGAGATGGAGGCACGCCAAACATCATTCGACACAAGTGGTCGTCGTTACACAACGGACTCCCGCACCGGCTTATAGCGCTGTGGCCGCCTCTCGCGACCGCGCCGGTTTACAACGTCGTGCCCGTCTCTCGCGACCACGCCGGTTTATAGCGCCGTGGCCGTCTTTCGCGACCGCGCCGGCTTACAACGAGGAGGGCAACTAGCCCATCGGTGTCGACCGACCCATCTGTTGTTCGAGCGAATTAGCTATTATCCCTCCTATATATTTTATCAGGACATTTTAATTCCTCTGGGCACCATTACACTGCCCTGTTGTTGTTTTTATTTATACAGGTGAAATTATTGTTCTACTGCGGGGATAGAGCACGCACTGGCAATGTTCTGCAACGGCGTTTCCTCTGTGTCACACTACCTGTTGAACGGACGGCCGGTTCACGCGTCCGCACCGATTTACAACGCGGAGGACAACTTGCTCGTCCGCACCGGTTTACAACGTCGCGGCCGATTCATTTTCTATTCCCATGGCCGACTTGGCCGTGATTGATTCCCGCTTCACCATGGTGATCATCAACTCCGCGGTGGATAACTACTGGCTCAATACATCAGGTGAAATCCATCCAGTATATTTTTCATATTATATATTGCTTTCTTTAAAAGAGCAATTACTACGGCTTGCAAAATTATCTAATACAGGGCCCTAAACCGTCACGGTGCCGTTTTTAAACCGTCGGTCCATCGTCTTCCTTGCAGGTGTTGCATCCAAACCGCCGCTGCGAGCTGCCAGTGTATCAGCCATCTTTTTCATAAGAGTATCACATGGGGGCTTCTACATACAAGGGAGTTCCTATGGCCTCTTAAACCGGCGCCCTCGATAAATCGAGGTATCAGCCGTCTTTTGTTCATAAGAGTATCACATGGGGGCTTATACATACAAGGGAGTTCCTATGGCCTCTTAAACCGGCGCCATCGATAAATCGAGGTATCAGCCGTCTTTTGTTCATAAGATTATCACATGGGGGCTTCCGCGGGCAAGGGAGTTTCCTATGGCCTCTTAAACCGACGGCCACACCAAGACCATCATAAGAGCACAACTCTGGTTGCTTCGGCAATTTCCGCATGATGATGAGGGGCAAAAGAGAGTTTGATGTCTAGCACAACTCAAACGTAGGCCTCGACGAGCAATGCTCAAACGCTACCTGGGGGCTCCTGATGCAAGTTCATCAGCGAGTTGAAGACTCTTGTACTGAACACGGCTTGGAAGCTTGGTGTATACACCTAAACCCCCAGATTAACCTGCCTGCATCAAGTAAATTGTGCCGTCTAGGTA
Organism: Secale cereale; assembly: GCA_902687465.1. Lineage (NCBI taxonomy): Eukaryota > Viridiplantae > Streptophyta > Magnoliopsida > Poales > Poaceae > Secale > Secale cereale. The sequence continues at coordinate 94,394,747 of LR738714.1, read as the reverse complement.
AACCTGGTATGACCCGTCGAACGTACACACAAGTCAATCCTTCGGGACAATGAACTTGGCAACGTTAAATTGACGATCATCAAGTGATTACACAAGTCAAATCTTTATAAGATTTTGAAAATTGGTAGCATTTGACATTGATGATTTGGTTAAAGATTGCGGATCATCTTAACAGGCTTTGCTAAAATGTTTAATGACAGTAGCCTGGCAGCTCATAAAAAGCCTCGAATTTGGAGCCTGGCAGCTCGTAAAAAGCCTCGACTACATGGTCTTATTTGCCCAAAAACTTTATTTTTCATTTTTTATGTTTTCTCAAATCTTTATCCTCAAGGTCATTGGTTTTTCAACCAAGTCCATTGATTCAAGAGTGGATGGCTACAAAGTTGCTGCTACATCTGTATTTACAGAGTTATAGTCTGGGTTATAAACACCAGTACTAGTTCACAGTTAAACCGGAGTTCATTGTAACCCGGTTTGGCCTTCATGACGAGCCGACAAATAATCAAGGGAGTCATCAGCACTTACACCTTGAATGGTTTCTGTCGGATTAAGGTTTATTGTGATACACTTAGTCACAGGTATGATACATACTTATACTTTATGCACAGTTCAAGTTATCAACTTAGGTCATGTGCTTGGGAATTATGACCCGTCCGGCGATAAACCGCCAGGACACTTTGAACATTGTTTTATGCAGAAATAGGTGGAATAAACCGTCAAAGGCATTATAAGCAAGAAATAATTATGAAGTTTCCAACTGAAGCAATCTCATACAACTGGGCTATTTACAAATAATGACCGATGTTTATTAAACCGGCCTGGCTTTTGACTATAAGTTGCCAGTATGAGATAAGATAATGACCGGTGTTTATTAAACCGGCCTGGCCTTTTGACTATAAGTCGCCAGTATGAGATACATATAATGACCGGTGTTTATTAAACCGGCCTGGCTTTCGACTATAAGTCGCCATTATGAGATCAAATAATGACCGGTGTTTATTAACCCGGCCTGGTTGTGATTAAATATCACTGGAACCGGTTTTCAAACCGGGTTATATTATTCAAATCTTTAATAGCCAACATGGCTGGATTTTTATTATGGTTATCAATAACCAATATTATGATTGAGGTTTTCAAAGTCGCTTTAGCGCAGTGGCTATCATATTGTCAATGGTATGATTTATTTTACAAAGGAATAGTCCCGAGTCGCTGCAGGCTTAGAACCCGACACTTGGGGGCTACATTATTCAAGTTAAGATTACATCAAATATGCAAGTCTCATGTCACTGCAAGCATGCACCATGACACTTGGGGGCTAATGCAAGTCATTTTTTCCTCACCTTTATTGAAGACCCGACTCATCACATTGTAATGAGCCGGCCCTTGGGGGCTGCCAATTGCTCCTGTCAACAATTCAAGGTACACAAGTCTTAATCCATTATATTGAAGAGTTCACTGCTCAGTTGGTAAAGCACAAAGCTCTTAACCTTGTGGACGTGGGTTCAAACCCCATGATGGGAGTTACATTATATAATGTTATTTTCAATGATTATGTCTATAAAGTCCCTGCTCATTATTGCATATGACCCGACCCTTGGGGGCTACACTGGTTGAAGTTTTTTGAGCATAAGGCAATTTCAAGTCCCAGGTTGATGCAAGCATGACAACCCGGCACTTGGGGACTACATATGTGGAATATTCAGTTTTTACTAATGACTGGGATGAACAATCAGGATTTCTCCAAGGTTGCAACATTTATATTGAAACAAGTCTTAAAACTATCACTATGTTCTCCTCTTAAGACATGGGGGCTACAGGTAATATGGATATCTTCAAATTCTCAGTTTTGGGCAAATGAGGAAGATTAATTGTGTGACCCGGTGTTGGCAATTTTGGCAACCATAAACCGGCAAGTTCTACATTTTCAAACCGGCTGAATATCAGTTGAATATTTGAAGACCAATATGTTTGTCAAATCAGAGCATTGAAGGCCGATTCAAATGGATTCTTTATTTACAAAATATCTTCTGCAAGCAAATTGATTATGAAGCTGGTCTATTGACCCAGAGTTTCCAGAAGAAGTGCCTGGATTTTTTGCATTGGTAATGTTTGAATATATCTGTTAAGGATATTTGTTATGAGATCATGGATACATATCAAGGAGGAAATGACAAGGATATAAGGATGATCAGGTGCCGGTTCAGGAAAATATTTTAACCCGGTGCACAACCTATCAAATTTGTTCTCGTGTTTATGTATGCAAGAAGGATCAAGTTTAACATGGATATATCCAAATTAAACTGGGGGCTAATGTCGGGGATATACCCCGCGGCGTAACCCGGCCGGAAGTATAACCCGACCGGACTTGGCGGTTTACTTGAGACGGTTTACACTTGGGGATTCACTGGTAACCCGGCAGACGGATCACGGATGACAAGGCCCAAGGCCCAGAAGGCCGTTTCATGTTATGATGGGCCGGTTTATGAAGAAAGCACAAGGAATATTCTCCTACAAAGGAAGCAATACTAGGACTCCTTGTAATAGAGTAATCCTAATCCTAGGAGGACTAGTCATGTAACCCGCCCCTTCAACATATATAAGGAGGGGCAGGGCTTCCCAAAGAGGGACATGTTCTCACAAGTTAGAGGCGCCAGATTCTTTAGGCCTAGACACAAAGAGCCGGTTTACCGGCGACACCATAAGGGTCATAATGTGATCTAGCCTCAAACATCATGTAGGGCTATTACCGGATGATGTTTCCCGGGGCCCGAAGCTGTCTAAACCCTTGTCTTGCGTTGCGTCTCTCGATTCTGCTCAACCCCTCTCAAGCTACCACATAGATGCGCTGGCCTCGCGACTAAGTCCTAACACTAGGACATCTGTCGTGCTAAATCCATGACACCGATGACAAAGGGAACAACATATGTTGTTATTGAAGGAAATATGCCCTAGAGGCAATAATAATGATGTTATTTGTATTTCTTATATCATGATAAATGTCTTTTATTCATGCTAGAATTGTATTAACCGGAAACTTGATACATGTGTGAATACATAGATAAAATAGTATGTCCCTAGTATGCCTCTACTAGACTAGCTCATTGATCAAAAGATGGCTATGTTTCCAAGCCATAGACATGAGTTGTCATTTGATCAACGGGATCACATCATTAGGAGAATGATGTGATGGACTAGACCCATCCGTTAGCATAGCACTATGATCGTTTAGTTTTACTGCTATTGCTTTCTTCATGACTTATACATGTTCCTATGACTATGAGATTATGCAACTCCCGAGTACCATAGGATCACCTTGTGTGCTATCAAATGTCACAACGTAACTGGGTGATCATAAAGATGCTCTACAGGTGTTTCCGAAAGTATTCGTGGTGTTGGCATAGATCAAGATTAGGATTTGTCACTCCGAGTGTCAGAGAGCTATCTCTGGGCCCTCTCGGTAATGCACATCATAATAAGCCTTGCAAGCAAATGACTAATGAGTTAGTCACGAGATGATGTATTACGGAACGAGTAAAGAGACTTGCCGGTAACGAGAGTGAACTAGGTATAGAGATACCGACGATCGAATCTCGGGCAAGTAACATACCGATGACAAAAGGAACAACGTATGTTGTTATGCAGTTTGACCGATAAAGATCTTCGTAGAATATGTAGGAGCCAATATGAGCATCCAGGTTCCGCTATTGGTTATTGACCGGAGATGAGTCTCGGTCATGTCTACATAGTTCTCGAACCCGTAGGGTCCGCACGCTTAACGTTTGATGAAGATCGGTATTATGAGTTTATTAGTTTTGATGTACCGAAGGTAGTTCGGAGTCCAGGATGAGATCACGGACATGACGATGAGTCTCGGAATGTCTGAGACATAAAGATTGATATATTGGACGACTATATTCGGACACCGGAAGTGTTCTGGAAAGTTTCGGAATTTACCGGAGTGCCGGGG